>CM066203.1:22142443-22742443 GCA_033675215.1 Rhodiola kirilowii
GATCCTCTCTTCATTGATACTATTTAGAGGTGAAACAGAATAGTTCGTCAAACCCGTTTAACGGGTTGAATAAATCCGAAACCCGTTTACTAAACGGGTTAACCGGGTAAAACCCGCTTAACCCGTTAACAACCCGTTTACCTTATTATATATTTTTATTTAAATAATTAACAAATTATATACTAAAATATATATATTATCAAATATATTGTATTATTTTAAGTTAGTAATATTTTTTAAATAAATATTTAGATGATCCAAATCTCAAAATAAATAAATATATTTTAAGTTAACAAATTTTAAGTGTCATCATCTGACTGATGTTGTCATGGAGCTACGTCGAAATGCTGTGTGAAAGGAATGGAGAGATTAACAGAATGCACAGCTTTGATTCTCATCCTCTGAAGAATGAATAGGATGAATAGGAGGCTGATGTTTGCGTTTGGTTGGGAAATCTTAACAATGTGAGATTTTGATCATCTAAATTTAATAATTGGATCATATTTTAAACTAATTAGGTTAAACGGATTAACCCATACATTGTGGAATCTCTCACATTATAATTTTATTATTTGACAATGAAACAAGTATAATCTTTTTTAGACTAAAAAGGTCAAACGGGTTAAACATGCTAAACGGTTAAACGGGTTAAATGGGTTAAAGGGGCTAAATGGTCTAAACGGGTTAACCGGGTAAACCCGCTTAACCCGCTACCCGTTAAGAACCCGCCCGTTAAACCCGCTAACGTTAAACGGGTTTTAACGGGTTTGACCTGCTTAACCCGCTAACCATTTACAACCCGCCCGATACCCGCCCGCCCGTTTTGCCACCCCTAGTGACAATGAAAACATTTCAGTTTCTTAACATTTGGTGATTGTTGTCCACTTTGTTGAAATTTTGGCTCGAAACTCCCTTTAGACGCTTTCTTGTGAGAACTCTTCTTGTCAAAATTCTTCTGGGCAAACAGACCCTCAGCAGTACCATTTGAAGAACTGGCATCAGTTTGTTTAGATTTAAGAGCAGACAGTACTTCTTCAAATGTCAAAGACTCTCTAGCATATTTCATAGTTTCCACAAACGAGTTGTATGAGGCAGGTAAAGCATTCAGCAACATGATTGCTTGATCTTCATCATCAATCTTTACATCAATATTTTCCAAATCCAGAATGATCTTTGCAAATTCATCCAATGCTTCATCAAGACTCTTATCTTCACTAATCTTGAAACCAAAAAGTTTACCTTTCAAGTGAACCTTGTTAGTTAGTGACTTGGTCATGTAGAGGGACTCCAGTTTAAGCCACACCTTTGCAGCCGTTTTCTCCTTTGAGACCTCACGCAGCACCTTGTCACTTAAGTGAAGAATAATGATGCTATAAGCCAACTCCTTTGTTTCATGAATGTCGTCTTGAGTCATCGTATCCGGGAAGTTCTTTTCACCATCGACAGCTTTCAACACTTTCATCTGACCAGAAACGCTCTCATGCATTGACGCCATAAACCGAAATTGCCATGACCGTCAAATCTGTCCAACTCAATCTTCATCGGTCCCATCACTACAACCAACCTGGCTATGATACCAATTGTAGTAACTATGACGTAGATCAAAGCCTGTAGTGATCGACCGAAGAAAGAAAAATGAAACAGCAACACGAATTTTACCCTAGTTCGGTACCTAGTGTACCTACTCCAGCAACAAATGAGGACTCTTATTGAACTTGTAAACCAATTACACTTTAAGGATGTAGAACGAACTGTATCGAATCGATTACAATCAATCTCGCTGATCAATTTCAATAGAAACGAAAACTGGAATTTTGAGCTTCAAGAAACCCTAGAACTGATTTGGGGAAGAACAGAATCGATCCTCAGGCGCGTTCCACACTCGCCTTTTAAACTCAAAAACCAAACGGTGTCGCACAACAATAACTCGTATATCAACCAAAACGCTGACGTTTAGATGGGGCACGGAAACAATCCTTTGAGCCGAGTATCAAACGACGACGCAAAAGACTTGGTGCCTCAAATTGAAAACTCATGAAACGACGTCGTACTGTATCAAGCAGAAAACTCAGATTAAGACAAAAAACCTGATCCCTTCCCCTGGGTCCAAACCTTTTCCACTGTTTCCAAATACAAAACTGATACAGAAAACCACACCATACCAAAGTCCTTGACAAATTCAATAAGTAACAGACTAGTAAATTGAGATCAAATCTCACAGAAATCAACCCACTATTTCATTCATCGGACTAACAGCATCCATCCATATCAACAAAACACTAGTACACCTCAACACGACTCTCATCAAAATTGACGCCTATGAATCAGGAGGAACCAAGCTGAGCACCGTCGAGCCATATACTGTCATGGAAACCTCCATCTACAACGCCTTCATCAACGCGTTTCGAAAGGCGACTGCTCCTGTCAAGCCTTTCGGTTTCTGCTACAACGTCAAGAGCTTCAAAGACACGTACCTAGGCCCTGCACGCTGTGACACAAATCAAGGGGGTTTTAATTCAATTCAAAGAGAGTTTCGAGGGGTTACTCCCCTCCTTGGCATTTCCCAACGATCATGTACATAAGAATTAAATCATTTTTAGGGGTTGATAGGTTTAAAACCTAGCTTAGGCTAAGATAGACAAACTATCATGTAAGTAATCCTAGTCAAGCCATCCTAATTAGAACCTCACCTATTCAAGATATTGATTCACTCTATAACACTATTATCCTTGAAACATCTCCCAAGGTAATAAATGCTATAGGCATTAAGTTTTAGTTAACCTCACATCCATGCATTTACTCTCATAAACAATTGATGAGTTCATTTCCACTATGTCCAAACCATCACTAAGCTTTTTCAATACCTAGATCATAGTTCTAAGGTAAACATGACACTTAGGCATTTTATCAAACACTTGGTAGCATGTCATAAATAGAGCACTTAGTAAAAATGAAATCAACTCCATAGATTGCATATTGAATGTGTATACATGATCATTGAGTACCAAGGAGGGTAACAACACCCTCAAAACACAAGGGGACTACTCACACATCATGTAAGACAACATGGTGTGAGTAGGGTTTATAGCAACTACAAAGAGAATAGAAGAAGTATAGAAGTAGGATGGTTAATCCTAATGTCTCCCTTTGATCTTCACTCCTCCTTGGTTGGATGATGATTGATGACCTTGATTTGATCTCTTCTTTTGGAAGTTTTCCCCCAAGATACCAGATGTCTAGATCAAAACCCCTCTTTCTATTTATAGCCTCGGGTGAAAAATGCACTGTAGTAGATCTCAGCCGGCCGGTTGAGATGGATCTAGCCGGTCGACTGAACTTAGCCGATTGAATGGATTGTGCAGGGCAGGGGCCAGCCGGGCGGCTGAGAATGGTCGGTTTCATTGAAGGTAAAGCGCAGGATCCAGTCGGGTGACTCAAGTTCAGCTGGTCGGCTGAAAGTGGCCGTGTGTATTCATCTTTGATCCTTTAGCCAGCCGGTCGGCTGGGTCTTCAGCCGATCGGTGAAAGTGGCCGATTGACATTAAGTCTTGATGATTCATCCAGCCGGCCGGCTGGTTAAGGGGAAATTCCCAGCCGGTCGGCTGAAATGCCTTTTGACACTTTTTACTCCAAATCTTCGGTTCCCCCCCCCCCCGAGTTTTCGTATTTAGGTTTTGACATTGCGAGGGTCTTGTTTTCTACCTGAAATGTAGGGTAAGAGGTCAAATGACATCAAAATATCATCGGAAACAAATCAAAGCTATAGTGAAAAATGGCTATTAATCAGTTAAAAACTCGACTGATCAACACTCCACACTTAAGCTTTGTTCGTCCCGAACAATGTATGCAAATATGTCATGGTCATGCAAATGGCGAAATGCTAGTGGTGCTATGTTTTTCGTCTATTTGCCTCACTAGCTTTCACAAGTTCTCGATCATTATTGCTAATCATGCTATTGAAAGGTAAATGACAAGTATGTACAATCTAACTAGCTCCTTTTCGTAGGCGTTACGAATGCATTTAGCGTATGCATTAAGGCTTTAAACCCCTAGGCTACCCTAATGGACGAGTTATAGTCTCGTGGGAGTTTTCAGAAAAGGGAATACTCACAAACCCCATATGCACCTATCCCATGAGAATGACTTCAAGAGTGTTCAACCTAGGCTAGGATTTCTCAAAACAAATTCCTCACCCCAAGCTAGGACTATCGTCATAATATCATCAAAGGAACTTTTGAACCATTTGAGCACCTTTGAGGTTGTGCATTCAAGGTCATCAATATTAGAGCTATCAATCGTCTCATCCAAAGGTCTATTCATTTTCAAGGCAATACAATAGAGGTAAAGCTTTTGGTTTGCACAAAAATTGTCAATCGCTCACCTATGCTAGCTAGGGCTAGTCCATGGGTTTGCGACATGGAACTCATTCCCAAGTTTTAGGCGCTTAAGCCGTAATCCATAAGGGAAGATGAGTTCGACACTAGAGTTCTCAATAAACAAGCATAGACCAAATGATAACTCCTTTTGCAAGCACATGGGTCGTCCAAGAGTCATTTCAACTAGCACACAATGCAAATGATGAATCCCGCACAAATGAAGAATGGAGGAAAACATAGAGTCAAGTTTTAAGTGCTTCTTATTTTCTTTTTGAAACGGCCTTAGGCCTACAAATGCTTTCTAGGGGGAACTTTTCTTCCTAACCCCCGACACTTGTATCATTTTGGAGCAAAACTTCTCGTGCACTTGAGAAAGTTTTTAGTCGGGGCTTTGCCCTTTTTGACCGCATAGATATTTTTTTGGGGTCCATTTTTTACCCTCTTTTGACTCCACACTTAAAACTTGACAATATGTTCAAAAAGTGTATGGAATGTGCGGGAACAAACATGAGCAATGCACCGTGTTAGAGAACTCAAGTCACCAAGGAGCATTCAAAGGGTCTAAGTTTTTCACGAAGGTTTTAAAAAGTGCTTGCTATAACTTGATCCAAGGTATTTCAACGAAAATACTTAGAGAATTGGATAGACGAGAGATAGCAATGATATTGGTTCTCAAGAATACACATTCAATGGACTAAGTCGGTTCTAAGTTCAAGATCCAATAATGGGACAAATAGGCTAGATGTGATTTATAGGGATTTAGAATCGATAGTCACAAGCCTATGTGGTTAAAAACACTCTCATGTTAGGGATAAGGTGCAAAATATGCAAGTGTCCATCTAAAATGATATGTATGGCATGAAAGCATGTGAACTATGCGCATTAAATCACTCCACACTTAATTCAAGCTTAGTTCCTAAGCGTAAAGAATGATAAAATAAAGGCAAAGGCGCATAGGAACTCCCCTTGTTTGTAGAGCTGGTGACATAACTATTGGGAGTGAGAAATAACCTTTTGGTTGCAAATGTAGACAAAGAAGGTGAGTTTTGAACTTGAGAATAATATGTAGGTGTATATCCTGTAGAGTAAACAGTAAAAATGGTAAACACCTTCAATATCATATGAAATGTAGCATACAACCAAAGACAAGTCAATAGTATATCACTCAAAATGGCATACATCATCCAAAATTGCGCCAAAAGGCGACTTAACATCCAAGTACATGATATGAGCAAGAAGGCATCAAGGCATAGACAAAAGTAAGATCAAAATGCAATACGAGCTCAAGATGTAGCCTCATCCGCTCTCGGAGTGGTCTCCCTAGTAGAATCTCTAACTCCCTCCACTGTGGCACCAGTGAGTGGTGCGCTATCCTCTCTAATGGAACTATCCCGCTCCACCGTGCCACCAGTGAGTGGGGTGCCCGCCTCCCCGGGTCGAGAAGCTGGCGTGGTAGGCAACTGGAGGAGGAGCTACTGAACCACCGGGACTCCTGATCATGGATAGCAGTGTGGACCAGAGCCACTCCAACTCCTGGCAAGCTCTCTGCGCCTCATCTCTAACAAACTCCTCGAGTCGGGTCAGGCCACTCTTCAAGTCGGCTATATCAGAGGAGACCCTCTCTCTCCACTCAGTCAAATCATCTGTGGCAGGAGGAGGACTCTCAACAGCAGGCTCCTCGGGGGGTAGCTCCTCATCTATGGGTGCCTCATGCTCGTCGGCCGGAGGAGAGGAAGGGATAGGAGAGGCATGAGGGGATGCAGTGAGGTTGAGCCGGTAATATCGGCTATTCTTCAATTTGTAGGCCTCTCTCTTCCTCCATGCTGCAAGTCGAATCTCCCCCTTGTGAGGCCTCTTGTCCTCCTCCCAAGTAACTCCATCTACCTTGAGAAGGTGCATAGTCTTCATAGTCTATAAATCAAGGATCCTCTAGGATGGCTTGGGGAATCCCTCATGGCCAAAGGTGAAGTTACACCCCATGGCAATCAAAGTAATCAAGGAGCCCCCTCCTGGAGCAAGCTTTCGTGAGGTCTTCCTAACACATCTCTCAAATCGGGAGGCGAGGATGTCAAGCCATTCAAGAGTGTATCCATACTCAATTTCCATCATCAAGTTAAGGTCGGGATAGGACACCGAGCGAGCTAGTTCTGTACGAGTATTGATTCTGATGGCGATAATGTGGTGGATCACCTTCCAAACTGGGGCAGTGACTGACAAAGAGTTGTAGGAAGGGGCAAACCACTCTTGCTGTCCCGAAATCAGCTTCCAAAACCTACTCTGCTGGTGCTCAGTGAACCGGTGACTTTCATGAAAAGCAACCAGGAAATGGAGCCAATCCTGAATCGTATCCTGCCGGATTTGGAATTTCTTACCCCCCAACACAAACCTCCAAACTCTATAATCCTCCACATCTCTACCCTTTTCAAATGAGCATAAAAACTCATCCACTACCCTTTGGTAGGACCCCAGATCATCAAAAAATACATAATCAAGTCCAGCACGATTCAAGTTAATACGTACCTCGTTCGCCACCTCATCTCCAAGTATACTCATGTCGGGGTAGAGGGTCGCTATGGCTACCTTTTCCTTCTCCTTGATGCGCTCATAATTCTCCACGTGTTTGGCATTTGTGAATGCGAGGGGCTCGGAGAAGGGATAAGGGGTAGGAGATGGTAGTGGACCTTCCAATGGGCCCTCTCTCGCCACGACAGGCACAAGGGCAGTAGTGAGAGTAGCAGCTGGTGTGGGCGAGGGCACTCGCGGTATAAGAGGCAAGGGTACTCGATGAGTAGGAGGAGTCGGGGCCTTCTTCTTTAGTTTCTTGGTGGCGGAGGAAGTTCCCTTCGAAGACTTACTCTTCTTATGTGGTCCGAGCTTGAATCCCTCAGCGAAGCCCTAAATGGCTTCCTTTTACGAGTGACGAGAGGCACGTCATCCTCATTGCTATCATAAGGTTCTTCGATCCGAACGTCCCTTGTCGACTCTTGGGCAATTCCTTTGCCTTTTGACTTGGATTTGGACGGGGATCCGGCTTGAGGCATTGTTGGAATGGATTGAACAACTGAGATTTTTGAGGTGGGCAAGGGTCAGCCGGGCGGCTGGACAGTCGATTTCTAGGGCAAAAATTGAGGTTTTTCCAAAGGGCTCGGCGGCTGAAATTGGGGCTAGGGGTTTGTAGGCAGGTGGATGGTGAGTTGATTGGTGGGTCGGCCAGGCGGATTGTTTGCCGGACGGAGGAGATCGGCTTGGTGGAGCTTCCCGATCGAAAATGGAGGTGCGGGCGGTTATAGGTGGTGGGGTCGATCGGACGGGGCTAGGATGGGGCTATGGTGGTCGGACGGTGGTCGGATGATGATGGACGGAGGATTAGTCGAGGTCGGGTGGAGTGAAGGTCAGAGGTTGGGCGGCCGGAAGTTTTTGGAAATCGGATGAAGTGAGAAAGAGAAAGGAAAGTGGGGGTTTGGTTAGGCAAATCTCAGCCGGTCGGATCAATTCTCAGCCGACCGGCTGAAACCAGCCGATTGCAATGAGTTGGATTTGAAGACTTCAGCCGGTCGGTTCAATTTTTAGTCGCCCGGCTGAGACTGGCCGAGTGAAAGGGATTGAAAAGGCAATGGATGTGCAATAGTCAGCCGTTCGGGTCAAAGTTCAGCCGGCCGGCTGAAACTGGTTGAGTCGAATAGTTTCCTTTGGGTAATCTCAGCCGGTCGGCTGGATAGAGGAGATCGCTCAGCCGGTCGGCTGGAATCTGGACTTCAATAATTTCCTGAATTTTGATTTCAAAGATCCCTCCATTCTAGCTTGAATCTAACTCCACACTTAAGACAAACCCAACTCTGCAAATCAATATAAATCCACGCACTCTTCACCAAGAGATCACTAGCATTCATACGATTTTTGACAAAAGAGCAAGCTAGGATCACACACTCCACACTTAAGACATCACTATCATGTAGAAATTTCATGCAATCACAATTCCACATCAAGCACATCTAATCATGCATTTTGGATCATCCTAGCACCAAGTTCACATTCAAAGTTCAATGCACGCATGCCAAACATATAAGAGATTAATTGTGCATAAATGGACAACTCACAAACCGGGTGACCTCCCGTAAGGGCCTAGTTTAACGTCTTGGCAAAGACCGAGCCGAATCTCTTCTCAAGAAACACACTTGAGGAGTCCTTTGCTAGGATCCCTCCTCAAGTGGATTTGTTGCTCCTTCATGGGTCGGTCAAAGAATAAGTTGCATTATGCTCATCCCGAGCTTGTTTACAATAGTGCTTTAGCCTTTGTCCATTTGCCTTAAAGATAGCTCCTTCGTCATTGACTAACTCTACATGGCCATCTTTATGAGGTTTGTGAACAATGAAAGGACCGCTCCATCGACTCCTTAGTTTTCCCGGAAAGAGCTTGAGCCTAGAATTGAAAAGTAGGACCTTGTCTCCCTTCTTGAATTCTCGGCGAAAAATTCTCTTGTCATGCCATTTCTTTGTCTTCTCCTTGTAGATTCTCGCACTCTCATAAGCTTCATTCCTTATCTCTTCTAACTCGTGAAGTTGAAGTACTCTATTTTCTTCCGCCGTTTGTAAGTCCATATTTAAGAATTTAATTGCTCACATTGCCTTATATTCCAATTCAACCGGCAAATGGCATGGTTTCCCATATATGAGGCGGTATGGAGACATCCCAATGGGGGTTTTGTAGGCGGTTCGATAGGCCCATAATGCATCATCTAGCTTCGATGATGAATCTTTCCTTGAGCTTCCCACCATCTTTTCTAGAATTGCCTTAATTTCCCGATTTGAGATCTCCACTTGCCCACTTGTTTGTGGATGATATGGCGTTGCTACCTTGTGGCTTACCCCATACTTGTGAAGCAAGGCTTCAAAGTGTTTTTCCTTAAAGTGTGAATCGTCATCACTAATGACGGTTCTTGGAACTCCAAACCTCGGGAAAATTATCTTCTTAGAAAAGCCTTGTAACGACCTTGGCATCACAAGTAGGGGAGGCGATGGCCTCTACCCATTTAGAAACATAATCAACCGCGACCAATATATACTGATTTCCATATGAGGACGGGAAAGGACCCATGTAGTCTATACCCCAAACATCAAATATTTCAACCGGAAGAATGCTTTGTTGGGACATTTCATGCCTCTTAGAAATATTTCCCGACCTTTGGCATTGGTCACAAGCTTTGACGAATTCATAAGCGTCACTAAAGAGGGTAGGCCAATAGAATCCACTTTGTAGGACCTTTGACGCCATTTTTGCTCCACTACCATGTCCTCTATATTGAGATGAATGACAATGGTATATGATATTCCTCATCTCTTCTTCGGCGACACAAGTCCTATATATCCCGTCCGCGCAAAGTCTATACAAGAATGGTTCATCCCAATAATACCTCTTCGTCTCGGATAAGAATTTCTTCTTTTGATGGTGATTCATGTCATGAGGTATGATCCCACATACTACAAAGTTTACCATATCCGCATACCACGGGAGGGCTTCCGCTTCCACTCTCATTAGTTGCTCCCCAATGAAAGCGTCATCTAAAGGCTAGTGTCTTCTTTGAGTTCTTCATTTCCTTCAAGCCTAGATAAATGATCGGTGACAAGATTTTCCACTCCCTTCTTATCCTTGATCTCAATATCAAATTCTTGGAGCAAGAGGATCCATCTTATTAGCCTTGGCTTGGAGTCCTTCTTCGACAAAAGATATTTGATTGCCGCGTGGTCGGTGAAAACTATGGTCTTTGATCCCACAAGGTATGGACGAAACTTGTCGAAGGCATACACAATGGCAAGGAGTTCCTTTTTCGTTGTGGAATAATTCAATTGAGCTCCATTTAAGACCTTGCTAGTGTAGTGAATGGCGTGAAGTTTCTTGTCCACCCTTTGTCCTAGAACCGCTCCAATAGCATAATCACTTGCATCACACATGAGCTCAAAGGGCAAATCCCAATTCGGAGGTTGAATAATGGGAGCCGAGACCAATGCATTCTTTAACTTCTCAAAGGCCACCAAGCATTCTTCATCGAATCGGAATTTGGTGTCATTGCATAATAAGTTTGTCAAAGGCCTTGCAATCTTTGAGAAATCCTTAATAAATCTTCTATAGAAGCGGCATGGCCTAGAAAGCTTCTTATCCCTCTAACATCCTTTGGAGGTGGCAATTTTTCAATAACTTCCACTTTAGCCTTATCCACCTCGATTCCACTTTTTGAGACCAAGTGTCCAAGCACTATGCCTTCCTGCATCATGAAATGACATTTTTCCCAATTTAGCACACTATTCGTCTCAATACATCTTTTCAAAACTTTTGCCAAATTGGCCAAACAATCATCAAATGAGGATCCATAAACAGAAAAATCATCCATAAACACTTCCATAATTTCCTTAATAAATTCTGAAAATATAGCCATCATGCATCTTTGAAATGTGCCCGGTGCATTACAAAGCCCAAAGGGCGTTCGCCGATAGGCAAATGTTCCATAGGGACAAGTAAAAGTAGTTTTTTCTTGATCTTGTGGATGAATAGGGATTTGGAAAAACCCACTATATCCATCAAGATAGCAAAAGTAATCATGCTTGGCTAGTCTTTCCAACATTTGATCAATAAAGGGAAGTGGAAAATGATCTTTCTTAGTGGCCTTATTGAGTTTTCGAAAATCTATGCACATACGCCAACCGGTGACGGTTCTAGTTAGTATTAACTCGTTTTTATCATTTTTCACAACCGTCATGCCCCCCTTTTTGGGTACCACATGTATGGGACTCACCCAATTCGAGTCCGCAATAGGGAAAATGATTCCCGCATGAAATGGAGAACCTACCGGGATCCTCAAGTTTGGGTGGCATGCGTGGTTGGAGTATGGCACTACATTCTCCATTGAGGGACACCGTGTCAACGTCCTCGATCGTCCTCCTGCAAGTAATAACATCTTTTAGAAACCTCGCATAAGATGGGGCTTGAGTGATTACCTCGGTGAAGGGCATGATAACGTAAAGTTTCCTCATCATCTCGGCAAACTACAAGAATTGCTTGTCATTGCTCTTCTTCTTTAGCCTTTGTGGGAAGGGGATAGGAGGGGTGTAGGGTTTAAGCTCATCTTTCTCTTTTTCCACTTCTTTCTCCCTTTGGTTTTGAGGATTAGGGACCTCTTCATCCAACTCTTCAATTTCGGCACTAGCTTGGCCTCCAAGATCAAAAGAAACTTTCTTCCTTTTTGGTTGCTCACCCTCTAGCTCTTTGCCACTCCTTAATGTAACCGCATTACAATCCTCTCTTTGCCCTTGCTCAGGTTGAGCCGGCAATTTTCCTCGTGCCCTTGTAGATGATTCGGCTTGTTGAGCTATTTGGTTCTCAAGCATTTTGTTATGAGTCTCCATCCTTTCTATTTGGGCTTGCATCTTATCTTGGTTAGCAAGGAGTTTAGCAAACATTGCTTTGACACCGGAGAGTTTATTTAAAGTTTGTGGAGGGGGTCAACTTGTTGGTAGGGCCTTTGAGCTTGAGCTTGATATTGTTGCCCTTGGTTTTGGTCCCTTTGAAGGAAAGTCGGTCCTTGGCCCTGATATTGGTTCCTAGGTTGGAATTGATTCTTTGGTGGGAAGGCTTGATTGGTTAAAGTAGGCTTAGGACCAAATCCGGGAGGTGTAGCTCCAAAGTCGGGATGAGTAGGATTCGTAGTCTTGTAGGAGAAATTAGGGTGATTCTTCCATCGCGAGGAGAACCTTGGCGTAGTATAATTAGATTGGGAATTTTGGCCTTGAGTGGCACTAGCTCCATACTCTCTACCTTGGTTGCCACCCACATAATTCGCTTCTTCATACCCAACTCTATTTCCATCCCTTTGAACCAAAGGGCAAGAGTTGGTTTCATGCTCATATACCTCACAAATGTCGCAACCTTGGCTCGTTGAGTGGTCTTTCTCCGGGTGTTTCAATTTGAACACTTCATCCGAGAGGTTCTCAAAATCCTTCCTTAGGGAATCATAGTCACTCGTGCTCACGGATTTAACTTCATGTTTTTCTCCCCTTCTTCTTGGGTTTCCTCTTTCACTTCCCCACATGAAGTAGTTATTCGTGATCTTTTCGGTTACCGCGTATCCTTCATGAGGTTCAACCTCCATGATAGATCCTCTTGCGGCGGTATCAAGTGCAAGCCGCGAGGGACCATCTACACCATGATAGAAGGTATGGAAAATGAGGAGATTGTCTAGGTTGTGATGTGGGCAAAGTCTTTGATACTTTTTGTATCTCTCCAAGCCTCATAGAGTGTTTCCCCATCCATTTGTGTAAAGTTTGTGATTTGATTCCTATAGTAGGCCGTCTTGGAAGGAGGGAAATACTTGTTGAGAAATGCAACGGTGAGCTCCTCCCAAGTGGTGAAACTATCCGGCGTTTGGCTTCTTAACCAATCCCTTGCTCTTCCCGTGAGGGAGAAAGGGAATAACCTCAAGAGTTTAGCATCATCAGAGAACCCATTGATCTTGAAAGTGGAACAAACTTCAAGAAATGTGGTCAAATGAGAGTTCGGGTCTTCGTGGTCTCTTCCTGAGAATTGGTTTGATTGGACCATTTGGATTGTTGAGGTCTTCAAGTCGAAGTCTCGGTTATCCACCGCCGGGACAAGTATTGGGGAACGATATCCATAAGCATTAGGAGCGGCGTAGTCTTTAAGGACCCTTCTAGTCGAGGGCCTTGTGGTAGTTGATGAGGAGGAGGGGGAGGAGGAGGAAGTCTATCTCCCAAGTCTTGAGCAGTAGGTTCGTGAGCGTTCGATGTGGTTCCTTTAGCCTTGATTGTCTTACTCCTTGTGAGGTGGGGAATTACGATATCTCTTATCGGTTGGTTCAAGTCTCTATCCACAATTTGGGTAAGCTTCTTGGTCTTAGATGGCATAAACGAGATGCACCTACAATGGGAAAACAAATAAGACAAGTGAGGGTAGTGGAATAAGCTCAAGAATCACAAGTAGCTAAACAATAAAAGAAAAACATGGAATAGTTGAAGTACTAAATGATTCGTCCTAGGGACAATCTAGCCATTGCTCCCCGGCAACAGCGCCATTTTGACAGTTGTAAATTTGGTATAGTCAAAAACAATTTATATTTGACTGGTAAGACCGGTGTCGAACCCAATGGAGCAAATGTGATTATGCGCTAGGGGAATCAAGTTTTCAACTTAGCTATTCCTTCAAATCAATTATGAGATGGTTTCCAATTTAAAACAAACAAGGAAGTGGTTTAAAGGGGGTTTTAATTCAATTCAAAGAGAGTTTCGAGGGGTTACTCCCCTCCTTGGCATTTCCCAACGATCATGTACACAAGAATTAAATCATTTTTAGGGGTTGATAGGTTTAAAACCTAGCTTAGGCTAAGATAGACAAACTATCATGTGAGTCTAATACTAGTCAAGCCATCCTAATTAGAACCTCACCTATTCAAGATATTGATTCACTCTATAACACTATTATCCTTGGAACATCTACCAAGGTAATAAATGCTATAGGCATTAAGTTTTAGTTAACCTCACATCCATGCATTTACTCTCATAAACACTTGATGAGTTCATTTCCACTATGTCCAACCATCACTAAGCTTTTTCAATACCTAGATCATAGTTCTAAGGTAAACATGTCACTTAAGCATTCTATCAAACACTTGGTAGCATGTCATAAATAGAGCACTTAGTAAAAATGAAATCAACTCCATAGATTGCATATTGAATGTGTATACATGATCATTGAGTACCAAGGAGGGTAACAACACCCTCAAAATACAAGGGAACTACTCACACATCATGTAAGACAACATGGTGTGAGTAGGGTTTATAGCAACTACAAAGAGAATAGAAGAAGGATAGAAGTAGGATGGTTAATCCTAATGTCTCCCTTTGATCTTCACTCCTCCTTGTTTGGATGATGATTGATGACATTGATTTGATCTCTTCTTTTGGAAGTTTTCCCCCAAGATACCAGATGTCTAGGTCAAAAATCCCTCTTTCTATTTATAGCCTCGGGTGAAAAATGCACTGTAGCAGATCTCAGCCGGCCGGCTGAGATGGAGGTCAAATCCAGCCGATCGGCTGAACTTAGCCGATTGAATGGATTGTGCAGGGCAGGGGCCAGCCGGGGGGCTGAGAATGGCCGGTTGCATTGAAGGTGAAGCGCAGGATCCAGCCGGGCGACTCGAAGTTCAGCCGGTGGCTGAAAGTGGTTATGTGCATTCATCTTTGATCCTTTAGCCAGCTGGTCGGCTAAAAGTGGCCGATTGGCATTAAGTCTTGATCATTCATCCAGCCGGCCAGCTGGTTCAAGGGAAATTCCCAACCGGTCGGCTGAAATGCCTTTTGTCACTTTTTGCTCCAAATCTGGTGTGGGTAGAGAAGTGATTCTGCTCGAAGAAACTTCAGGAAGATTCTCACTCCCAGTGCCGTGTTCGCAAGGGGTCTTCTATTGCTGAGCGGTCTGCTGGTAAGCGATCAAAGCAATCTGCTCCAACATCGGCTCGGAAAAGTCTCAGATCCACTCGTCAGACAGCACCGATGGTTGATGAAAATGGTGATTTGGATGGGAGTGCGGGAGAATCGGAGGAGGCCGGGAGGCCTATTGCTCAAGAACTGGTTCTTGATCATGAATGGCTTCTGGAGTACAAGCTTGGAGAGGCTCAGGAGTTGCTAGTGTCCCAGGGTTGGGGCGAGTTGTTCAAGAAACTGGTTTTTGTAGATGAAAGGTTGATCTAGGAATTCTATTCAAAGCTTAAGCTGCCAGAGAAGCCAAGTGGAAATCTGGAATTGTCTGCGACTATGGGAGGAGAAGTGTATACGCTGAATCTGAGGGAGTTGGCGACCATTCTGAATGTGCCAAAGGGTGGGTACGCAAAGTACATGATGAGTCGAATTCTCGACTATAATTCCTCTACTTTTATTAGATGTTTTGATCCGTTTCGAGTCTCTTTCGATGCCATTCGACCCTCTCGATTGCCATTTCAGGTGAGAACACACTTTACGGTCCCCGGGATCAAGAAGATCAATTCTCGCAGAAAACCAAAGTTTCGGAGCAAAAATATGGATTTTTGGGCAAAACGGGACAGACTGACCTTTGGGGCTTATTTTGAACGCACAGATCGCATTTGATGTCCGATTTGGTTGTTTCAAAGCTTGATGGAAAGCTCACTCAAAGGGCTACAACTCTCCAGTTGACGCAGAGACCAAATTATGAGGTTAAGATTGCCAAACATCCGCCAGAAGCTCACCTGAGCTCCAGAAACCCAGCAGAACCCCATTTCCATCAATCCAGCAGGGACTCGCCCGGGTCTTTCTACACCCGCCCGGGTCTCCTCTGCTGCGTGCTCTGCTCCATTTCACACTCAAGACTCGCCCGAGTCCCACCAAGACCCGCCCGGGTCTTCCCCTGAAAATCAGATTTTTGATTTTCGAACTTATAAATAGAAAATGATGGTTTTGACCTGGGGGAGTGGCGGCTAGGGGCTTGAGAGCACGAAATATTGAGGGATTCTAGAGAGAACAATCTACCAAGGCTTCAAGGGGGATCCTCCATTGAAGATTGAAGATCTTTGGTTCATTCCTTCCATTGTATCTTCATCTATGTACTCAATACAATTTGTGTTTGTCTATGAACATGATTTGTGAGTAGTGTTTTGTATTCTAGGGTCCTATGGATCTTATGTGTGTTAATACTCCTAATCTATAATGAATCAATGTTAGTATAACATGTTTGGATAATTGAGAATCTACTTGGATGAAATGTCAACTCTGTGCCCACCAAGTGTTTGATAAAATGCCTAAGTGGTCTAGAAACATGAATTTGAAGTTGAGTGTTCTAGCGAACGAGACTAAGAGTTCTAGAATGAGAGTAGACTCACCCTTGCTAAGTGATGATCACTAGCGTGACTCATTTTGGCATTGAGATAGGCTTGTTCTTAAACCGCTCATTGGATATTGATCATTTAACTAGCGTTGATGATTGAGAACCTTGAGTAGGACGTGAGCTAACAACATCTAGCGATTGAAGCTCACGTGCGAGGTGCTTCTTTCTTAAATCAAGTAAAAACATCTAGCGATTGAATTTGATTTAATAGTAGCACGCCTTAATCTAATCATCTAACATGATCGTTCTTGCATGAAATTGAATTCTTGGAGTCTAAAAACACACATGAGTGAAGTAGTTCCCTAAAGTACACCTTTTGCCTTGGTAGTGACACTATCTCTAGTTTCCTTAGATTGTTTACATTATTTACATGCATTTGCTCTAGCAATCACATCAAAACCAACCCTTTGTAATTAGGATAGACTTATCGGAATGAAATTGAATAGTGCTCATAAGTTTGGACTTGCTCCTTGGACGACCCGGTACTTACCGGTCATTATAAATTGTTTTTGACTGTACTAAAACTGCACGTCAAAATGGCGTCGTTGCCGGTGAGCAATGAATTAACTAGAGCACTAGAGTAGATTTTGTGAGATTTGGACTATTCTTGTAAATATTTTTCCTTTTCTTTTGTACATTCTTTACACTCATATACCTTGCTAACTTTTGTTCTATTGTTTTGCGAGGATGGATTCATACAATCAACAAGTCTTCTACAATGAAGAATATTACCAAGAGGAGGAGCAACAAAATGCATATTGTGAAGAGCATGGCTATCCGACGCATTCACACTCTTCATATCGGGATGATAGCCAATACTCATTTCAAGAAGACTCCTACCCTCTATATCCTCAAAATCCACAACCTATGGACAAGGAGCTCTTCTACAAGGAATTGCTAAACTCTTTGAATGAAGGTGAGAGGGTTAGACAAGAAGGGATGGTCTCTTATGAAGCTCTTAATGCCAAGATCGCCCAAGATCGCCTAGACATGCAACAAGCTTTCCAAGCTTTGAACCAACGCATGGATGAACTTATAGCCCAAAGAAAAGTGTTGGAAAGCACATTAGCGCGACAAGCAATGGAAAATGGGGACTTGGATGATGAAGAAGAGATGTCCAAAGAGGAAGTTCTTTAATCTAATGCCTCAAGGCAAGAATGGGATCAATTAAATGAGGAGGAGTTCAAGAGAGCCGCTCTCCAAGCTTTTTATAAGGGGTGTGATGGTGAATCTTGTGACGAAGACGAGGTGGAATGCAAGAGTGAAGCGTCCTTCACTACTAGCACATCTCAAGATCATATAGACGAGAACACACAAGAGCTCACCATTCCATCAACGCCTTGGCTCTCCGATGATGAATTCTTCAAGGATGATGCCTCTTGCATAGAGGAAATGACTTTTATTGATGAAGAAGAACTCCTCCCTCCCACTATAGAAGAGACTAAATGTGAATCCCAAATTCTTGATGAGGATAAGATTGAGGAAGAGGATATTGAGCCACAAGAACTTCAAAAGTATGAAGACTTTGTTGAGGTATACATGGACGTGACTAGAGAGCCACCTCGCACACAAGAAGACACAAGTTTAATGAGCGATATTGAGGAGTGGGCACCCAAGGAAATTATTGAGAAATTAAAGGAGGGTGTGCCCATCAAGCTCGAGACAAATTTTGAAGACTCCTTCTTCATTCTGATGTCTCGAGACAAGTTTGGGAGCTTCGTGCCTTATTTTGCAAGATCTTTGGAAGGAAGCTCCCATGACCCCTTTGTTCTAAAGGGATCTTCATATTTGAAGGGGTCGAAATCCCAAAGGAAAGTCCATTGTGGACTTGATGGGAAGAAATTCAAATGGGATTTGAAGGTGGATTGACGCGCCAAATCCAAGGCCCCGTGAGAAGGGATCCTAGCAAAGGACTTCTCACGAGTGATTCTATGGGGCACTTTGCTACGTCTTTGCCAAGATGGGAAAAACTAGGCCCTCGCGGGAGGTAACCCGGTTTGTAAGTCGTTTCATTCTCGTTCTTTATATATAAATGATTGGCATGATTTTGAGTGGCTTAGACTTTAAATAAGGAATGTGAAATGTGTGATTAGTGGGTAAAATTTTAAGTGTGGAGTGAGTTATACTCACTCCAATCCCACTTCATAATTCCAAGGCCCTCCACTTTCCCTTTGATTTATCCATGAATAATGATGTTGCTCCTAGTGCTTATGTGCATATTTTGAGAGGTGTGATTTACCCTCCTTGTTTGAAATCTATGTAACTAATGTCATGATGCTATCATGTAACTTGTGATGCTCTCTTGTTCATACTTGCGGTTTTGCATAACCTTGTATGTCACTTGTTGCTTTTAACCTCTCATGTGTTTTTGTCATCAAGGAAGTTATTTACACCATGTACGATCAAGCTTTGCACAATGACATTTTTATATTCAAGGGGCACATCTACAAACGAGGGGAGTTCCTATGCGCCTATATCTCATTTTCTTTATTGTTTGCGCTTAGGGACTAAGCTAGATTTTAAGTGTGGAGTGGGTAATCGCATAGTTCACTCATATCATGCCATGCCTATCATTTTTGAATGGACACTTGCATTCATCATGCTTTATCCCAATTCTTTTTTACTGTTATACTACTAAAGGCTTGTGACTATTATTTCTAAACTTCTATAAGTCACATATAGCTCACATTTCACTTTTACTTGATTTAGAGTCTAGAACCTAACAGTTCTAATGAATGCACATTCTTGTGAATCAATATTCATTGCTATCGTTTGCCTATCTAGCAATCTAAGCATTTTTTCGCGCATGCTTTGAACTTAGTTTTTAGCAAGCACACTTTGAAAACTTCACGAAAAACTTAAACCTCTCGGTTGCTTTAAGGTGACTTTAGTTCTCTTGCCTCGTGCATTGTTTGTGGTTGTTTCTCACACATTCCATATTCACATTGGGCATATTGTCAAGTTTTAAGTGTGGAGTCAAAAGAGGGCAAAAAAAAATAGGCCCCATTCAAAAAAAATTACATGGTCAAAGAGGGCAAAGCCCCGACAAAGAACTCTCTCGATGATCACGAGAAGTTTTGCTTCAAAAATGATACAAATGCCGGGGGTTAGGAAGAAAAGTTCCCCCTCGAAAGCATTTGTAGGCCAAAGGCCATTTCAAAAAAAACACTTAAAATTGACTCTATGCCCTTCCATCATCTCTTACATGTGTGAGTTCACCACATGCATTGTGTGCTAGAAAGTTGAGCTTTAAGACGACCCTTGTGATTTCACGTAAGCTATCGGTTGGTTTATGCTTATTTTAAGAACTCTTGTTGTCAAACTCCTCTTTCCTTATGGGTTACAACTTTAGCGTCTAAAACTTGGAAATGAGTTTACATCGTGAGCCCGTGGACTAGCCCTAGCTAGCATAGGTAATCGATCGACGCTTTTGTGCAAAAAGCTTTAACCATTTTTCAATAGCCTTGCTTCAAAAATGAATAGACTTCTAGGTTAGGCACTTGATAGCTCTAGTATTGACTTCCTTGAATGTGCACCCTCATGTGATCTTAAACGGTTTGAAAACTCTCTTGAAATGTATAGTGATTGTGATGCTAGCTTGGGATGTGAAGTAAGTTTTGAGAAATCCATGCCTTAATTGTTAAACACTCTTGCTTTCACTCATATGGGATAAACGCATGTGGGATTTGTGAGTATTCCCGTTTCTGAAAACTCTCACGAGACTATAACTCGTCCACTAGGGTAGCCTAGGGGTTTAAAGGCCTGGTGCATATGCTAAATGCACTCGTAACACCTACGAAAAGGAGTTAGATTGTAAATATGTGTTAGAGTAGTTAGAAATAAAAGTTTGAGACATTAAATGGATGATAGGAGCAAATGGGCGTTGAGCATAACGACTTATCCTTTTGCCATTTGTTTCTCTTGGCTTGATCTTATTGTTTGCTCGGGACGATCAAACTCTAAGTGTGGAGTGTTTTGATGAGTCGAATTCTCGACTATAATTCCTCTACTTTTATTAGATGTTTTGATCCGTTTCGAGTCTCTTTCGATGCCATTTGACCCTCTCGATTGCCATTTAAGGTGAGAAACACACTTTACGGTCCCGGGTTCAAAAAGATCAATTCTCGCAGAAAACCAAAGTTTCGGAGCAAAAATATGGATTTTCAGGCAAAACGGGACAGACTGACCTTTGGGGCTTATTTTGAACGCACAGATCGCATTCGATGTCCGATTTGGTTGATTCAAAGCTTGAGGGAAAGCTAACTCAAAGGGCTACAACTCTCCAGTTGACGCTGAGACCAAATTCTGAGGCTAAAATTGCCAAACAGCCGCCAGAAGCTCACCTGAGCTCCAGAAACCTAGCCGAGCCCCATTTCCATCAATCCAGCCGGGACTCGCCCGGGTCCTTCCGCACCCGCCCGGGTCTCCTCTGCTGCGTGCTCTGCTCCATTTCACACTCAAGACTCGCCCGAGTCCCACCAAGACCCGCCCGGGTCTTCCCCTGAAAATTAGATTTTTGATTTTTGAACTTATAAATAGAAAATGATGGTTTTGACCTGGGGGAGTGGCGGCTAGGGGCTTGAGAGCACGAAATATTGAGGGATTCTAGAGAGAACAAGCTACCAAGGCTTCAAGGGGGATCATCCATTGAAGATTGAAGATCTTTGGTTCATTCCTTCCATTGTATCTTCATCTATGTACTCAATACAATTTGTGTTTGTCTATGAACATGATTTGTGAGTAGTGTTTTGTATTCTAGGGTCCTATGGATCTTATGTGTGTTAATACTCCTAATCTATAATGAATCAATGTTAGTATAACATGTTTGGATGATTGTGAATCTTTTTGGATGAAATGTCAACTCTATGCCCACCAAGTGTTTGATAAAATGCCTAAGTGGTCTAGAAACATGAATTTGAAGTTGAGTGTTCTAGCGAACGAGACTAAGTGTTCTAGAATGAGAGTAGACTCACCCTTGCTAAGTGATGATCACTAGCGTGACTCATTTTGGCATTGAGATAGGCTTGTTCTTAAACCGCTCATTGGATATTGATCATTCAACTAGCGTTGATGATTGAGAACCTTGAGTAGGACGTGAGCTAACAACATCTAGCGATTGAAGCTCACGTGCGAGGTGCTTCTTCCTTAAATCAAGTAAAAACATCTAGCGATTGAATTTGATTTAATAGTAGCATGCCTTAATCTAATCATCTAACATGATCGTTCTTGCATGAAATTGAATTCTTGGAGTCTAAAAACACACATTAGTGAAGTAGTTCCTTGAAGTACACCTTTTGCCTTGGTAGTGACACTATATCTAGTTTCCTTCGATTGTTTATATTATTTACATGCATTTGCTCTAGCAATCACATCAAAACCAACCCTTCGTAATTATGATAGACTTATCGGAATGAAATTGAATAGTGCTCATAAGTTTGGACTTGCTCCTTGGACGACCCGGTACTTACCGGTCATTATAAATTGTTTTTGATTGTACTAAAACTGCACGTCAGTACACCAAAGGCATATGGCCGAGTTCTGTAGCAAAGTCCGATGTGTTGCTAAGGCTTGGGATGGATCCCACCGCGACGGGGCAAAAGGAGATTTCTGACATGGATGTGCTTCCCAGGATTCTTCACATGATCCTTGTGTCGAACATCAACCCGAGGAAGCAAAAGCACAATCTGGTCGTCTTTCAGGACATGTTGCTTGTGGACCAAATTATGCAGAGGAAGCCAGTTAATTTTCCCTTTCAGGTGATGCGTCAGATGGAGTATAACAAGGAGAATCCCTCGAATGGTCTGCCCTACCCTCAGTTTGTGAAGGAGATTTTGAAGTACTGGGAGATTTACAGTCATGCCTCTGAGACAGCACTTTCCACTGTTTTGGGTGATGAGCACTTCATCAAGCTAGGTCTGTAGTATTCTGGAGATGAAGGATGGACAAAACCGAGCGCACAGTCGCCACCACTTGCAGAACCAGCTGTTGTTGAGATGTCTCCCATTGTTGACCCTGTGCGTCAAGAAAATGTCCTCCCCACTGAAGGATTGGGTGAGATGATGAAGCTGTTAAGGGAGCTTAGGTCTGAGATTCAGGACGTAAAAGGGAGGTTAGCAGCCCTGGAGGTGGCAGTAAAGAAAGCTCTGAAAATCACAGAGGAGAATTGGGTGAAAGACTTGGGTGCTACGGCTGTTGTGATTGAGGGTTTCCCAGAGTAGATCAAGAATCTTGCTAACGAGATTGTGGAGCATCTGAAGGTTCTGTACCAGAATGATGCTTAGTCTGGACTGTCTCATGGCCCCCATCTTTGCCAACCCTACCTCATCTATCCCTACTTCCTTGAACTGTTTTTTTGAATTTCATGTTTGATGTTTCCTTGCATTTTGATTTCCTTGCTTGGATGTTTGGTGTCCGCGTGACACACTTATGACTTGCTAGCATGAATGAAATGTTTTCTCTTTCCATCACTATGTGTCCTTGCTTGCAAATCTTTTTGATAATGCCAAAAGGGGCAAGATATATGTGTGCATTCACTAAGGGGGAAATCATTACCAAAATTTAAGCGGATGTCTATTTGAGGGGGAACTACGCTTGCTCGACTTAGTGAATAAATTGAAATCTGAAGTAGTCTGGGTAGCTGCTATAGGAAATTGTAGATGTGATTTCCCTGTCATAGCTGGGTGTGATTTCTCATCTGTGAAGAAGTGTTTGTCATCATCAAAAAGGGGGAATTTGTTGGACCCTTGGTGTTTTCATGATAACAAACACTTAGCTAATATTTGACTTGAGTATGCAGAAATCACAAATCTGTCTGAGAAGTCGCAAGGTCCAGACTGTCTGAGAGAAATGATGACTGGACATCCCTGAGAGATCTTGGCGCTGTGAGGGAGATGAGATCTGTGTGAGGGGCGAGATTAGTACCGAGATCGTGCTTGGATCAGCTCTGCAGAGTGGGCCGGAAGCAAAGCCTAGTAGCAAAGCCCAGTAGCGAATGGATACGGAATCTGGCAGTTAATGAGCGAGATATATCAAGATACGAGCTGGAGATATTCAAGGGAATATGACCTGGATATGGAATGGAAACAACTGATTGAGTTAAGATATGGCAATATCTTAACTAAATCAAATCTGTAAGATAAAGATCAAATCTCTGATGCAGATCAGATCTGGCGAGATATAACAAGATACGAGCTGGAGATATTTAAGGGATTATGACCTGGATATGGAATGGAAATAACTGATTGAGTTAAAATATGGCAATATCTTAACTAAATCAAATCTGCAAGATAAAGATCAAATCTCTGATTTAGATCAGATTTGCTGGAATACTATAAAAGAGATGGCAGCTCAACTGGTTGAGGTGCGGCTGTTGAGAGAGTGCAAACGGAGAATAGAAGTTCCGATCAACCCTGATAGTCGACGGAGTACTTGCCGTGTGCGGTTGAGAGTAAGATCAAGTTATTTGGTATTCGAATTGAGTAGAACAGGTTCACTGTCACTGAGTGAGACAGATTGTAACGTTCTACAAGTATATTCGTCAAGTAATAACATCGATCTTGAAATCCTTCTGAAACTTTCCAGAAGGTAAGTGGTTTTCAGCCTGTTACACAGATGCAATCAGGTTTCCACTATAAGACTGTGAGTACTTACTTTCCGGACTTTATTTCCTGCACTTAAAGATACTTTCCGCTGCCATCTGTCTGAGAGATACCACGTAGTGATCTCCCTCACACAGAAGGCTAACCTAACGATCCAACATGCATGATGTTCATTTAGAAAGGTGCTCTCATTGTTTGGCAGGGAAGCAAACTAGAGTTACCTTTAAAAGTCATACTCCTACCAGAAAGGAGAATATACTTGATCTAGTGCATTCTGATGGTTGTGGTCCTATGAAGACTAGGACAATTGGTGGATGCTGGTATTTTGTCACATTCATCGATGATCATTCTAGAAAGGTCTGGGTTTATACACTAAAGTAGAAGGATCAAGTTTTGGATGTGTTTAAGCAGTTCCATGTCTCAGTTTAGAGACAACCTGGGAAGAAGTTCAAGTGTATTAGAACAGATAATGGAGGTGAATACATTGGCCCTTTTGATGCTTATTGTTGAGAGCAAGGTATTCGGCACCGAAAGACTCCACCAAAGACACCGTAGCTGAATGGTTTGGCAGAACGGATGAATAGAACATTGGTTAAGCGAGTTAGTTGTTTGCTCTCACATGCAGAGTTGCCGAGATTCTTTTGGGGGTGAAGCTTTGAGTACAGCGGTACATGTTATTAATCTAACGCCTTGTGTTCCCTTATATTTTGATGTTCCTGACAGGGTTTGGAGCGGTAAGGATGTCTCATACAGTGACTTACGTGTCTTTGGGTGTAAGGCGTATGTGCGTATTCCAAAAGATGAAAGGTCGAAGCTTGATGTAAAATTGAAGCCATGTGTATTCCTTGGTTATGACCAAGATGAGTTTGGGTACAGGTTATATGATTCGGTTTAGAAGAAACTTGTTCAAAGTAGAGATGTTGTTTTTGTAGAAGATCAGTTTTTAAAAGATGTTGAGAAGGAGGAGACGGTTCCTCAACATACTAATGATCTTATTGATTTGGATCCAGTTCCTCCTCAGCTTGTCGAGTCACATGATGGAGATGATGTTGAAGATGGTGAACAACATGATGATGTTTATGAGCAAGTAGAGATGGAAGAAGTTCATCCTGAGTTACCAGTACCGAATATGCTATCATTTATCCCAGTTAGGCATTCTTCAAGAGATCCTCATCCCTCTACAAAGTATCCTCCTAATGAGTATGAGTTACTAACTGATGGGGGAGAGCCTCGGTCATATACCGAGGCCATGGAAGATGAGCATAAGAATGAGTGGCTTGAAGCTATGCAAGATGAGATGACTTCCTTGCACGAGAATAGTACTGTTAAACTAGTGGAATTACATGTCAGTAAGAAAGCCTTGAAGAATAAGTGGGTCTACAAATTGAAAAATGATGAGCTTACTTCAAGACCTAAGTACAAAGCCAGATTAGTGGTTAAAGGCTTCCGTCAAAGAGAATGTATTGACCTTGATAAGATTTTCTCACCAGTGGTGAAGATGAGTTCTATACGCGTTGTTCTTAGTTTAGCAGCTAGCCTTGATTTTGAAATTGATCAAATGGATGTCAAGACAGCTTTTCTTCACGGTGATTTGGACAAGGAAATCTACATGGAGCAGCCTGAAGGTTTTTCAGGTTGAAGGCAAAGAAGATTATGTGTGTAGACGTCAGAAGAGTCTATATGGTTTGAAGCAAGCAGCAAGACAGTGGTACAAGAAATGTTGCTTGATCGCCGGCATGGCGGTCTCTTCCTCATAGTCAAAAGGGAGAGATTTGTTGGGTTTTGTGGATGTTTTTGACCCATGAAAGAGCCTAACAAAGGCCCAATCTAGGTTTCCAAAAACCTTAGCTTGGAGAGAAAGAGATTAAGGGAGAAGAAAAAGGAGTATATTCGGATCTGCAATAACCAGCCACGAAGATCAGTCGATTCCCAGAGATTGAACCGTCCGATCGTTCTGAACTTTTGGCAGTAGCTTCAAAGCATCTGGGCCGTCGTTTTCAACGATGGAGATCGGTTTTGGAAGTCTAGAAGTATTTGATTTGTGTCCTGAACAGAAGCAGATTTTTGGGTGAGAGTATTCCTCATCCTTGCTTAGTGTTGATCCATATAACTTGATGTGATTTGATCCAAGTATATGATGATGATTGTATGCCTCTAGTATATCTAGAGAAGACTTGTATTGCTCTCTCATATTGGTGATAGTGGATTTAAGCGGCCTAGGAGGTCTCGTGGTTTTTACTCTCGTTTTGAGAGGTTTTCCACGTAGAATTTCGGTGTCTCGCCTGTGATTACTTTTTTTACTTTGTTCCTAGTTTTTGTTCCCGTTTAAGTATCCCTATTTATTTGCATCCTCAAAGGTTTATTCAAGTTGGCTAAGTTTTGTCAAACGAAGTTTATTCCGCTGTGTTTGTTACCGTTGTGGTGGATTTCCCATCACATTTTAGGTAAACACAAAAATTAGCCACACAAATTCATCTACGGATGCACTGGATGGGTCAGAGACTTGCATGGCTCCCTCTGCTACTTCCAAGGCATCGACTTTCTGATATGATCTTCTCATCGGTTTCTACGAGATCTGTCCACAAACATTCACAGATTGTTTTATGTGTTCATGTCTAGTAAGTAACTTCAACAGTAAAAATCTTGCTTTAAGATTGTTGGAACATATACCGAATATTCAGGCGGATAAATAAGTTACTGAACTAAAATAACATGAATATAAAACCACAGTAAACCGAAGGTGGATCGAGTCGCATTCGACGTTGTCCTTAAAGCAAGAGTGTCGCCCTACTGTGCTGCTGGGACTTGTTGGCAGTATGCTTCCCAGGATGAAACGATCCTCGGCAACAGACTTAGGACCAAGCTTTGTCGATCGAACTTTACTAGCCTTCGACTATCACTGTTACACACGCGAATAATTACTCAAACAAACATGCCGGCATGAGAACTTCAAGAGAGGATTTGGAGCGTAGTGTATCATTGGCATTTTTACCTTACCTTTAAATGAGCAGAAAGCTACTCCTTTTATAGGAGAGCTTTGACACATCGTGAAAATCAAAGGCCATGTAGCCTTCTACCAAGGGATTCCCTTGTGCCCTTCTATCATTGGCATTGATATTTTCAATAATATAATATGGTCTCTAGGCAATCCATTGGTGTGTCCAATGTGCCATGAAAAACACCACAATATTAGTCTTTAAGTGTGCACCCTTCAAGATTGAAAATAGCCCATTCATTTGAGATGTATGATACCTTCAAACCTAGGTCATCAATGATGTTCACCATTATTTTCTTCACCAAATAATATACATTTCCAACATATAATACATTACAATTTGAGAATGAAACTAAAAGAATATTTGATAATCTTAATTGAAATGATCTCAATATTAATATTTTCAAATTCTTTTGATATTTGGATGATTTAATCGATTGAAGCATACAACAGATCTTTAACATAAAAATACTAATTATATCAATGTGAATAGGAAAAATTGTGCTGTTTCACTTAGCCTCACGCCTTATGTGAGGCTAGAACCATAGCACTCACAACATAAAAAAGGGTGTTTCTCCTCACACCCCCAGTGGATTCCACGACTATTTCCTATTATATCCCCACACTCCCACCAAATATAACAATTAAAATATAATTATTGTTTTAAAATTATTTAGAAATTAACATTAATATATATATATATATAATTAATGAGATATTATCGTTAATTCAAAACAATGTATAAATTAAATATATAACACATATTTTTTAAATATGAATACATTATTGATTAAACAAAAGCTAAGTTATACTCAACATATATATAATACATAAATTATGAATCTAGTCAGTGAATTGTCTATTTTGTGTTTCGTAATGTACCAGTGAGTTGTCTATCGTAATGTATTGTCAAATCTGTTATTACTACCTTTTATTAAAAGTTAATACATAAATGAATAGGGATTATACATCCGAATTCACCACAAACCAGGTTAGTATCATTATTGTATGCTTATTTAGTATTTAATTTTGAAAGAAAAAAATTATAAAAGTAGCAAATTTCATCATAAATGTTCATCATTTGTGTAGATATTAAAATAGAGAAGACATGCTAAATTGGGCGAAGAGGGTTGGTTTAGAAAATGGCATTATAGTGGTGATTAAAAATTCTGCAAAAAAATAGGTGGTAAGATGCCGAAGTGTATTCTTGCGTGTGAAAGAGGAGGGAAGTACAAACCTCCCTTTCTAGTTGAAGAGACATCACAAATAAAAAATACCGGAACCAAAAAATGTGAATGTCCATTTGAGCTAAGAGGTCGACCAATCTACTATTTTTGCTATATTATTTTGAGAAACCGGCACCTGAGAGGCATTGGATGGAGTCTACGACTTTGGAAATTGTCATAGCATCAAGGTACAACATTGTACTTCATACATTTGGTAGAACTAATTGAAGTTGTTTTACCCATTTGCCATTAAGATCCCCTCCGGTTAAAGACAACGAGCGCATGGAAATAGCTATCGGACACGTTGGCAATCACTTCGTGCAACTTTTTCTACACCCTTATCATCCGATGCCACCTGTATCAATGTGGTGGTGGGATCATTCATCGTACGAAGCTAAAGGATGGGCATCTTCATATAAGATACGTGCTGATTTATGGCGCGAGTTCACAAGCACGGGGCCTCCAGGAGCACAATTTGGAGGAAATATTGATTAGATATGTCCACTTTTTTATGTATTTATTTTTAGCATTGTTGCATGTTTTTTTTTTGAATCCAAATTAATGTTGGGCTACCCAATCAATTATTAATTAAACGAAATAAATTATTATTCGCCCTAAATAAAATGAAACTATTTTCTAAATATAAATCATAAATAAAATTTGTCTAAATAATATTTTACTACAATGGAAATTTTGTTTATTTAGTTCCTCACTCACTCCTAATTATAAGTTATATTAAAATTTTAAAAAAATTAAGTACAATATAATTTTTAAAAAATTACTACATGTAGTATTTTTATTTTAATTTTTTACTATTAATTATTATAGAATATTTTTTGATTAATAATAATAAATAAATATGATACAATTAATTTATAATATTAAATATCATTTAATTGAATTTTAATTATCATTTAATTGAATTTTGAAGAATATATAATTCTTAAATTGGCATATGAGTGTAATTAATTAAAAAGAAGAGGGCATATGAATAAATGTGTCTGGGGATTTTGTCTTGAGGGGGTGCGATGAGCACTTCCCCATAAAAAAAACACTACACGACAGCGTCTGTTCAAGAGCCGGTCTGACCCGGCGGAAAAAAACACAGTACAAAGAATACATGGCTGTCAATGGGCCGACCACAACAAGACAAGGCATTCAATGTATGGATAACTATGTGAGCTGGCAAGAGAAGGGAGAGTTGGCAGCTTGTCAAAGACCCAATGACACGTGCTAGAAGCCCATCTACTTGCAAGTTTGACAGGCCTTACAGCATCCGCACCCATTGAGATTTTGAGAACTTCCTCATTCAGAACTTCTTCCTCCCTCGATCTCATAAATTTGTACAAAAAATTTATATTATGTTGTAAGATGTTGTATGAAAAATGCTAACATATACACCGACTTATTCATTAAGAACTTCCTCATTGAGAACTTCCTTTCTCAAATCTTACACCCACTCACAAAAAATTTAAGAAAGTTCTATCAAAAATGCTCTTTGGGGATTTCTGGTAGAACTTACTCAAAGTTTTGCGGCTGAAGATAAGGGGCAACTCTATCACAAAGTGCCACTTCAAAAGTTGCGGCTCCTTTGCAAAACATCATTACATTTGCAGCAAATTGTCACGGTGTACCAAATACACCATTTTTGACATCATGCCTGTACCGGTGAGGGAGCCGGGACGGAACAGTAGAAAACCAAAAAATCCAGCAGCACTGCAGTAATCGAACGATAGGAGACCCCAAAACTCCGCCTGTAAACACCCAAACTTTACATACAAATACTCACCTCTCCACTCCAATCTCACCAAGAGAAACGAGTTTCGAGAGAGAGCGGAGAGTATGAGTATCCAAGGCGAAAGGGCGTCGAGAGAGACCCTAACTCAGGGCAAAAGAAAACAACTTGACTCCACAAATCCAGTCCGAAGCTGGAAAGAAACTCTCTTAAGCGGAAGTCGCTTCGAGAGAAGACATAGCGTTTTCCGCCTTTTCTCCTTTAAATTTATCGTATTGTGGCTGTGGGGGGTATGTAGTCGACATTTTTGACTCGTAATATTCAACGCGTTGTAAGATCAAAAGTCAAAGTCCGAATCCCAAATGACAACAATGCATCACTCGACATAAAAGACGACACCGTTAAGTAAAACCAGCCACTTCAAATACAGAGAAAACTGAGCTTGAATACACAAACAAGTAGAAGTTCAGCACGACAATGCTTTTTCATTTTACTTACAGTTACAGATCGGTGCATCAAGCACTACTCTTCATAGTCTCACTTATCCTCGTCACCATTTTCTCCTCAGCAGCGGTCGAAGCTTCAGCCGTAATCCTCCCACTAACCAAAGACCCCTCGACTCTCCAATACCTGACTCAAATCCAACAACGTACACCCCAAGTCAACGTCTCCCTAGTCGTGGACATCGGCGGAGTCTACCTATGGATCAACTGCGACACGGGCTACGCCTCATCATCTTACAAGTCTGCCCAATGCGGCTCTGCTCAGTGCCATCTCTTCAAGTCCCGCAAATGCAATGGACCTTGCTACCTTAATGTCTCCCGGCCCGGCTGCAACGACAATTCTTGCGACGTTAACGTGTATAACCCCGTCACGGGGATCAGCACTGGCGGCGAAGTCACCTTGGACTTGATTACAGTCCAATCCGTCGATAGGTCCATTCCCGGCCGTAGCCGTAGCGTGTTGTTGAATCAGTTCCCTTTCACATGCACGCCGGATTTTTTACTGAACGGATTAGCAAAGGGAGCTAGTGGCATGGCGGGGCTCGGCCGAGGAAGGATGGGAATCCCGTCGCTGCTCACGGCTGAGCTGAGCTTGAAGCGCAGGTTTTCGGTCTGTTTGGGATCGAAAGGGGTGGTATTGATCGGAGATGTCAAAGCTGATCTCTCCCAATCTCTGAGTCTGACTTACACTCCGTTGATACTCAATCCCGTCTTCACCGCCGGCATTCGGTACATCGGAGACCCGTCAACGGACTACTACATCGGAGTCAAATCCATCAATATCAACAACAGAGCCGTAAAACTAAACTCCACCCTTCTCAAAATATCCTCCGATGGCATCGGCGGGACAAAGCTCAGCTCTGTAAATCCCTACACAGTAATGGAGTCATCAATCTACAACGCGGTGATCACGGCATTTAGAAACGAGGTAGCCCACATTTCAACAGTCGCACCAGTATCGCCTTTCGGCCTCTGCTACGGCTCGGGTAACTTCCGCAGCACACCGATCGGGCCCGAAGTGCCGCGGATTGATTTAGTGCTGCAGAGCAACAGCGTGAAGTGGAGCATTTTGGGCGCGAACTCGATGGTGCAGGTGAGTGATGGAGTGATGTGTTTGGGGGTTGTTGATGGTGGGGAGAATTCGTATCAGATGGCGTCCATCGCGATCGGAGGGTATCAGTTGGAAGACGTGCTGCTGGAGTTTGATCTGGCGGATTCCAAACTGGGGTTCAGTTCATCGATGTTGTTGAAGGGAATTTCCTGCTCTGACTTGAATCTTACATCCATCGCATGAAATTGGATAAAAAAAAGTAAATGATTGAATAAATGGATTCTAGTTAAAAGACGAAGTTCAAGTTTTTCATTTTTATACGATTTTCAGATATAATAATTTTTTAAAAATCAATACGATATAATTGGTATAGACATTTAGGAAAATTGAACCAAAAAAAAAAGTTAATTTGCTTAGAACATCTATACATCAGACACATTTGAGAACGGTGTGGGCGCAATTGATAACGTCCGACATAAGTGTGCTGGGCAGCGCAACATGTTGTTGGTAGGGCTCCAAACGAGTCGATATTTTTGTCGAGCACGAGCATAAATTTTTATCTCGTTTATTAATCGAATCGAGTACGAGCAAAGTAAAACTCGACGTATATACTCGTGAATAGGGACGAAACTACCATAAGCCGGAGATGACACTTGTCACCTCCAAGTTTTTCCCAAAATTTTATATTATATAATTAAATTATAATTTAAGTATTAAAATTAATCTAGTTTAATATTTATGTATTAAGATTAGTTTAGTATTTAAAAATGTGATGTGGAGCCATCCGCAGTGGTTTTCGGAATCATGATTTATATTGCTGTGATTTTCATTAGTGTAGATTGCACGGATTAAAAATTGTTAATTTGTGCTAAGAGTCAATTATATTAAATAATTAAACTAGTTGAATTCACTAATTGTATAAACAACTTAGGTTCAAGTTGAAAGTTTGCGTTGAAGTTATGTGTTCAAATTAAGTTTGTGTTCGAGCCAATCACATTTGTTTGAATATTTAATTTATTTTAAATTCTTTTAGATGAAATCGTCAACTACTAATTCCTTATTCGAACGAAAAATTACTGATTGAATATATTGAATAGTTTTTTAGGGTAAATTACAAAAACATTGTCTGGACTACCGCCTCATTTCAAATCAGGTAACGAACTTTTCTAATCTTCAATTTAGTGATTTTTGTATCAACATACATCCATTTTATTTCCAAAATCGAGTTTTTGAAGAATTTTTAGGTCGCAAATTTATGAATTTGGTTATAGGACTAACTTTATTTGGTTGAATTTATTTTTAGTGTGGTCATTGATAAGATTAATATGGTGGAACATGTGCATATTGATGCGAAAATCACTAAATTGAAAATTGAAAAAGTCCGATAGCTAATTTGAAATGAGGCGATAGTCCAGACAATGTTTTTGTAATTTACCTTCTTTTTTTAAACAAAATGGTGGAGAGTAGCCTCGCAGCAAGATGGTAGAAGATTTCTTATCAGACTGTTTGGTTCTCATAAAAAGAAATAATTGAAATGTTTAGCGTTAATTCAATCATAAATGATTTATGTGGCATGATAGTAAAATGTTATCCGTTTTAATGTAATAAATTTTAATGTTATTTTTAAAAAATTATTTTAATTATAATTTTTTTCATCACCCCCTATCATAATTCCTGGGTCCGTCTCTCCTCGTGAACAACTCGATTAGCTACTCGATTATTCCATATGAATTACGGTAATTACAATTGTAATTTCAAGTGGAATGTAGTAGGTTGAAGCCTATATACTCACATAAAGATTCATTGGATTGTGTAGATTAGATTTTGAAGGTGGAGTGTTCCTCTATATATGTTATATACATGTTCATCTTATTAGTTTTGTAATGAACGTCCAATGTGGGACAAAAGCAAATATTATAAAGAATCATGGAAGAAGTCAAAAGCAAGTGAAGTTCCAATATCCCACATCGATCCCTGTACAAGTCTTTGGTTCACAAATGATTATAAAAGGCAGTGTAAGCCTATCCATTTGCAACACAAATTGGGATACTCTGGGCTGGAATTATCTTGGGCTTTGTTGTCCTTGGGTCGCCTTTTTGGATTCCTATGTAAAATGCTTTACATTTTCCATGCAAACGAGCTTTAAAGTCGAGCAGTTTGTATCGGCACAGGTAATTCGAGTTTAAGATTCGAGTACGAGTCGAAGTTTTCGAGTCGAGTTCGAACAAGATTTTTGAAGCTCGTCGAGTTCGAGCAGCTTACTACTCGGCTCGACTCGGCTCGTTTGCAGCCCTAGTTGTTGGAGGAGATGCGAGGACGTTCAAGGCGACGTGCTGCAAGAGGATACAAAAGCAGACGTTCAATTTAGGGTTTCGTTCGACATAAGCGATTAAAATGAATAGAAAAAAATGATTAGATAGCTAATAAACAAAATGACGCGTTATGTGCCAGCACATTTTGGCCCAACAGCTGAAAAATAGTCCAAATTATTTTTAAATTCAAAAATAGCCCAACAGCAAAAAAAAACGATCTAATTTTTAAAAAGTTCATAAAAATTTGAAAAAGTTTTTTTTGTAATTTTTTTATCTATAAATACATTATTATTTCTTTTCCAAATCACTTCAATCTTACCCCAACATATATGTTCAATCACTTATCTCTCTTAAGCAAAAAATGTTCTGCAATTGGTCTACTCTAGATGCAATTGTTCATATTTTACTGTCAATCTATTGATCCAATTTACGGCAACAGGTAAAATATGGACAAATTATTGTTTATTGTGAATAATAATACGATGTTCTCTTGTAAAATGTCATGAGTGCACAGAATGCAGAAAAATGTTATTACTATTTAATAAATAGTAACAGAAAGTTTTCTTTAAAAATGTCCTCAAAGAGATAAGGTATTCTCAGGGATGACGGTTTCACTTAATTCCTTTCTTACTCAATTTTTGATGTTGATTGCAAAGCACTTCATTAAGGTAGTCCGTCCAAAATTGTTGTTATGAACTACTCCCTCCGTCCCACTAGGTTTGTCCATTTTTTTTAATGCCCCTAATGTTTGTCATACCTCTAATCAGTGTGTTGTGTATCTTATATTCCTATTAATTGTGATAAATTTAAGTTGTACTATTGTCCTATTTTTTGGACAACAATAAGGGGTTGTTCTTTTGCACTTCGATACAGTTTTATTAAGTTCAGTACAGTTAAATTAAACTCGATACAGTTTAATTAAGTTCAGTACAGTTAAATTAAACTCGATACAGTTTAATTAAGTTCAGTACAGTTAAATTAAGTTCCATACAGTTTAATTAAGTTCACTACAGTTAAATTAAATTCAATACAGTTAAATTAAGTTCAGTATAGTTAAATATACTTTAAATTAATTTAAGTTATAAAATTTAAAATAATTTTTTTAAGTCAATTCAGTTTTTATAGTTTCCAACCCTATTATTCAAAAAAATTAATTTATTTTTAATTTTTTAAATAATTTTTGGAAAACCATAAGACATATATGATCTAACGGTTTTTCAAGTTTGTGTCCACACCTCTTCGGAAACTATTGCATCCATTTTAAAATGGAAGTAAACTTGGTTGCACTTGATATGAATTTACAGAACGTGTGGAAATAAGCATATGAATACAATATATATTTTACATAGAAACGTACAATGACATTCATGTTCAGTACAAATGGAAACATTTACATGTCATCATCTTCATCCATGTTCATTTCCACTACATGATCTGGACAATCCTCAATAATTTGAAACGCTATCATGTCGCATACTGATTCATCTGCCTTTTCGTTGTTTATCAAATAAATTTGAATCAGCTCTTCCCAGCACGGTCTCATTAGCTAAAATGGGAATTGAAAATTTATGCATGTGAATGAAGTTGTGCAAAGTGAAGGTAGTTGTAATCATATCATTTTGGCGCCCATCTGACACTTGAGGCATGCCTTTAAGTATATCTTCCATGAATTCATTAAGATGCCACATGCTCTTTCAATGGTGGTTCGTAAACATGAATGTCGGTAATTGAATTTTTCATATGCTCCGGCAGGTTGATCACCGTCACGAAACGTTGGCATATGATATCGAACTCTTTTATCTTTATAAGGTGTCAGATACCATTTGTATTTGGATATCCAGAGTCAACCAAATAATACATTCCTGTAAAATAATAAATAATATTAACGTCCTGAAAGGGATGGCTGAGTGGGTGGGAGGAGCATCGATCTGGGCAAAGTCCCGGGTTCGAATCCCTCTAAACACTTAGGGATAGAAATTTCCCGTACTCGTGTCGAGCCTGTCGCATCACGGGGCGGTCTCACCCGGATGCTCGGATTTGCAGGCTATCCGTTTACCCGGGGAAAATCCTTCGGGATTATCCCTTTTAAAAAATAATATTAACACAATTAATTTAAATTAGTGGTTAAAAATAAAATATTAACATAATTAAGTTAAATTAAATTTGATACAGTTAAGTTAAGTTTAGTACATTAAATTAAGTTCAGTACAGTTAAATTAAACTCGATACAGTTAAATTAAGTTTAGTACAGTTTAATTAAGTTCCGTACAGTTAAATTAAATTCGATACAGTTTAATTAAATTTAGTACATAAAATTCCAGTTCAATAAAGCTCAAAAGAACATCCCTTACTCTCTCTCATTTAGAAGATGTTATTTAATTTATAAAGAAGGTCACGTTGACTTGTCAACTCCGATGTGCGCTCTTCTCCTTTGAGCAAGCAATCGTGGAGTTGTGTGGATCACATTCAACAGATTTGCCGCTCTCTCTTTTTTCTTACTTAGTTTGAATCAGATCAAATCACGGCAGCCAACATCATCAGATTTTTCAACATAAAACACTTGGTATCATTTCAAATCCTTGACCATGCTCAATACATCCAACTTGCTTCCACATCCGCATCCACATCCACATCCACATCCACAGCTCTTCCATCAATTTTTATATAAGTTTTTCTAAATTTATGATCAGTTTTTAAGGCAAATTGGGTGTTGACATGTTGGTTAAAGTATTGATTATAATATCTCAGATCCCATGTTCAATTTTTAGTGACATGTGCTAAGATTAAAAGAAAGTATACTACATAGCATAAACTCATAAATAAACAAAAAAAATAGTTTTTAAGGTACGTGCACTAAAATTAACAAGGTGGCGGTTATGTTGGTTGAACACTTACCTTGCAATTGCAATTTTGTGAAGGGATACTTTTCGTCTCGCCTTGACGTGGGCGTGTTGTAAGGAGGTGTCTTAAGGTCTGTGCTTCAATATGGATGATTCAAGTAAAGTCAAGGGTTCAAATCCCACCGTTGCCTTTTTCTTCCACAATTTTGTGAATTCTCCTAGTCTCACCTATGTTGTAGACCTTTCCTCCATCGATCCTGCATGGATGTTTTTCCTCTTTCCCCTCCATTATGGAGGTTTGCAGATGTTATGCTATATCCTCTCGTGGAGGCGTGTTTAGGCGCTACTATGGCCTTACCATAGAGGTGTATGTCAACGAGTGGGTAAGTTAGAGGTGCTAGATGACGTGTGCTTCAACGAATGATTCAAGTCAAGTTCAAATCCGAGGTGGTGCATGCCCTTTGTGTGGCCTGTGCTTCAAACGGACTATAAATATTTGTGTACACGGAACATGTTATGTATGTGTTGTCTTCCTAAATATGTTCCATGTAAACCCACAATAAAAAAAATTATCAATCCGAATTAGTGTCTTATGTGGCCCGTGCTCCAAAATCTAATCATGTAATATATAAAAGATGTATTCGTATAGTACTTAATTTATATGAAATATTATAACCCACAATAAAAAAAATTGGTACGTGCACTAAAGACAATCACGCGTCATTAGTAGTTAATAATGTTTGTGATATTATATGCATTTTTTTCGATAAGGATATTATATGCATTTTGATTGTACACTACTTTGTCAACCAGTCCTAAATAAAAAGATTGTACACTAATTTCAAGTAATCTTTTTATTTAGGACTAATTAATCTTCATTAATTACAATCTTAATCGCCCTACGTGATACCAGATGGCAAGATGAACGCCAGGTAATCGAAACAATGGAGGTAGATCTCTCTGAAGGGACGCAGCTGGTATATATCGTACCAGAAATCTTCATGTCTGTTGATGATTTCTATAACCATATAGAAATCGCAATACAGACCCAGGGATACTCAGCCACGTGGGACGGAGAAAGCAATCTCTTAATATCCAGATCACTCATAGGCAGGCTCACCAACACGAGCTACGCAGGGTTTAGATACAACGTCCAACACGTTGCGGAACATCTGGCGAGTAATGGCATTCGAGCCATTGCTGGATCTCAAGTACCCGCGCCTCAAGGAGATCGATGGGTCTTGAGACCCTCGAGGATAATCAGACCTCAGGTACCCACGGCGGTCAATATTGGATCACTAACTGGAGGACGAGTTAGTCTGAGCTTCAGAGACTACAACGCCCTCCCGTATCCTACCATTAACACTGAGGCAAGACCATCCCTGTCTACACGAGAACATGAGAGGGATGAAGAAGAGTTCATAGGCATGACATGGGAAGATGATTCGTATGCCCAATCATGCAGAGAGCTTATAGCAAAGGAAAAACTCAAAGAGGCCCAGACGGCAGCCTTACAAACATGAGGACCTGCCGCCTATAAACCATCGGTCAAACACTTCACCCGAAGGCTCCGTACTGACTGGAACCAAGAAGAAGATAGACCTGATGACGGAGAAAAATGGGTGAGGCACGCTGATAATGGACGCTACGCGTTCATGGTCAAAATGACACCACCAACATTCAGCACTGAGTACGTACCACCGTCTGGATGGGGCGATGATGAAGAGCCAGATTCAACAAAAGAAGACCAATTTGAATCTGATGGCCCCAAATGGGACTCTTCCCCAGAGGAAAATAACGCTGAAACTGAAGATGACAACGAAGAATCTTCAAGCGACCAAGGCGCAAGCGAGCGGGCGTACCCTGTAGATATAGATGAAATCCCAGAAATGGAGTACCCAATGTTGGCAAAAATCTTTAAAACAAACAAAGCAGTCCAAGAAGAAAAAGCCTTCAGCGGAGTAACAACCAGTGCTACATCCCAGTACAGACCCCCAATGGACGAAGTAATGACAGGACCAATATTATATCCTCCAGCAATCAGAGGAGCACCAAACCCATATGAAGCAGCTGAAAAATGGGCGACGAGACCATTCAGAGGGAGAGTTCAGCCGTTCAACAATGAGCTGTACCAACTACCATCAGCGCAACAAACGACAGGAGCGTTGTTAGTCCTACCGGAAGATATAGGACTATATGGGGATGTGATATCCCGATGGGAATCCATCACCCTGAACTGGATCAACAGCCAGACATGGGCCACACCTCAGGCAAAGGTAAATGCCATTGAAAATCTGCTCGGAGAAATGGAAAAGAAGCTATGGATCCAGTGGAGAACGACCTACGTCCAAGAATACGACCAGCTGGTTGCAATAGCTGACGATCCCCAGAATGTGATCTCACAGATACGAAGGATCATCACGTTGGAAGAACCTTACCAGGGATCGACTGACGAGCAAGAACGTGCTTACAGAGACCTAGACCGACTTTCATGTGAACGGATGAGAGACATCTTCTCATACATGAACCAGTACAAGGTCCTCGCAATAAAGAGCGGAAGAGCATTTATATCTACGGAACTCTCTGAAAAGTTCTTTAGAAAAATGCCACCACTGATAGGTGCAGAAATCGCGGAGGCATTTATAAAGAAGTTCCCAGGAGCAACCGTCGGCGTCCTCCCGCGCATACACTTTGCCTACCAATTCCTGGCAGAAGCATGCAAAAAGGCAGCAGTCCAGAGGGAAATGAAGGACTTATCCTTCTGCAGTCAAGTCCCGATCCCTGGATATTACAACAAACCAAGTAAATACGGCATCAGGAAATCAAGAACCTACAAGGGAAAACCGCATGACTCCCATGTCAGGGTTTTCAAAACGAAACATGCTGACAAGGTGCGAAAGTGCAAGTGCTTCATATGTGGGGATGAAGGGCATTTTGCACGGGAATGTAACAAGCAACATGGAAATATCGCACGAGCGGCCATTATTGAAGGACTCGAACTTCCAAAGGATTTAGATGTGGTCTCGGTGGACCTGAATGAACCGGACAGCGATGCGATATGCAGCATTTCTGAAGGCGAAGAAAACTGCCGCTATATAGCATCGATGACACTATTCCCTGATGAATGGGGGATGATGCTTGGAAGAGAAGGAGGATGGAGGCCCCAGATCAAAGTCAAGGATAAGCAGCTGAGTTGCCAGCATAACTGGGAAGAGAACAAAGAAGTAGGCCCCAACCTACTAGACTGCTCGTTTTGCAAACAAAAGACGAATACAAAGATGCGCCTGCACTGCCCTTTGTGTGAAATAACGAGCTGCCCTATGTGTGCCCCATTCTATCTTGACAAGGAAATCAATCCAGCACCACCAGCAAAGCAGGAGTATACAACAACGGACGAGCTACTCAGGGAAGTCTTCGGATACGTACAATTCCTTCATGCGGAAATTGACAGGCTAAACGCAATAATAAACAATGTACGAAGGACCGAAGCAGAGGTAGAAAAGGAGGTAGAAGATCAGTTGGCAAGAGACCTGGAGGATCTTACGCTCACTGATAAAGGAAAGGATGTTGATGAAAGTGCAAACTGGCTGAGTGAAGGAGCTTCGTGGGCTGCACCTGTAACCCCAAAGGCTGTAAGTAGGCTGTTTCACATGCCGATCAAATTCACAATCCCAGGAGTAAAGCCCTTCACAATCGAGGCAATACTGGACACGGGAGCCACGTGCTGTTGCATTAACAGAACGGCAGTACCAAAGGAGGCCTTGGAGGACCTAAACTACACGGTCTTCTTCAACGGCATCAACTCAAGACAACCGGCGAAGCTAAAACTAAAGGATGGACAGATGACCATCGATGAACAAGCATTTCGTATACCGTTCACCTATGCATTTGACATGACCATGAAGGACGGGGTACAAATGCTCTTAGGGTGTAACTTCATCCGAGCGCAAAGCGGGGGGTTAAGAATAGAAGGAAACTCAATCACCTTCTATAAACAGCTGACCACTATCAGCAGTAGCCCACAACCGACTGAAAAGGCCAATGCACTGATCGAACTGAGCCCAATGGAAGAAATGGAAATGATAGAGCTAGTCTATTACAATATGGGCCAAGAAAGCAACCAGTGTTATGTGGGCCAAACAAATAACCAGCTCCAAAGGAAGTTGAGCCCAACACTCAACAGGCTAAGAAAACTAGGCTACATTGGAGATGATCCGTTACAACACTGGGCCAAAAACAAGATCACATGCAAAATCGAAGTAATAAACCCAGATGTAACAGTCCAGGACAGGCCTCTCAAACACATCACACCTGCAATGGAGCAAAGTTTCCGGAGACACGTGGACGCACTACTAAAACTAAAAGTCATCAGACCAAGCAAGAGTCGCCACAGAACAATGGCAATACTGGTTAATTCAGGAACGACAGTAGACCCAAAAACTGGCAAGGAGCAAAAGGGGAAGGAGAGGATGGTGTTCAACTATAAATCGTTGAACGACAACACCCATAAGGACCAGTACACACTACCTGGCATCAACACCATCCTGAAGAAGGTCGGAAATGCAAACATATACAGCAAGTTCGACCTAAAAAGCGGATTCCACCAGATAGCAATGGACGAGGACAGCATACCCTGGACGGCATTCGTAGTTCCAGGAGGTCTATATGAATGGCTGGTAATGCCATTCGGTCTCAAAAATGCACCGGCGGTCTTTCAGAGAAAAATGGACCATTGTTTCAAAGGAACAGAAGAATTCGCCGCCGTCTACATTGACGACATCCTAGTCTTCTCACGAACGGAGGAGGAACATATTGCTCACCTTCAAAAAGTTCTAAGCATATGCGAGAAAGAAGGGCTTGTCCTATCACCAACCAAAATGAAGATCGCAACCCGAGAGGTGGAGTTCCTCGGAGCGATTATTGGGAATAAAAGGATAAAACTCCAGCCGCACATCATAAAGAAAATATCAGAGTTCAAGGAGGAGACCCTGCGCGATAAGAAAGGCCTCAGAACATGGCTGGGCATATTAAATTATGCAAGGGCGTACATACCAAAGCTAGGTATTAAACTCGGACCTTTATACTCAAAAACAAGCCCGCACGGAGACAAACGCATAAAGGAGTCCGACCTAAAAATCGTCCGCCAGCTGAAAGAGGAGATACAAAATCTCCCAGACCTAGAGATACCCCCCGAAGACGCCTACATCATACTAGAAACAGACGGATGCATGGAAGGATGGGGAGGGGTATGTAAATGGAAGAAATCCAGAAGCGACCCGAGAACAACAGAGCGCGTATGCGCTTATGCGAGCGGCAAATTTCCTATAGTCAAAGCAACAATCGATGCGGAAATCCACGCCGCGATGGAAAGCCTCCAGGCAATGAAAATCCACTACCTGGATAAGGAAGAAATCACCCTGAGGACTGACTGTCAAGCTATCATTAGCTTCTACAACAAGACAGCAGCAAACAAACCCTCTCGAGTCTGATGGATCGGATTCACCGATTTCATCACCGGTACAGGCGTAGAAATACGCTTCGAACACATAAGCGGCAAGGACAACGTACTCGCCGATGCACTCTCACGTTTAGTTCACTATCTCTGTGCAGGATGTTTAACGGACGAAGAAGCAGAGGTCGTGGCCGTGGCTTCGGAAGAGCTACAAGCTATGAAGGCATCGCACCATGGCGCATCTATCAGACACGCGGAGGAGCAAGTTCTCATGTACATGCATGGCCTGCTCCGACAGATAGAGCAGATGAGTACCACAATGTCCTCTTCTACATGCGTCAGCGAGACAGGATGTCAACCCAACTCAACCCGGAGCAAGCACAAATCGAAGGGGAAAGAATTACCCAAGAGCGCCTCGAAGAAGCAGCAGATGAAGCCCAGCAAACAATGGAACAGCTCTGTACCATGCTACGATACAAAATGGAGCACTATGAAACCCAGGAACAGAACCATCCGAACGAAGGATGGGCCGAACAGCAGCAAAGGGCCAATAACCAACTCACCACAGCTGAACGAGTATGCGGAGATCTGGCCCGACTCGTACGAAGAGTTCAAGAATGAGTCAGACCAAGCCCAAGCCCAAGCCCAAGCACAAATCAATGTTTTGGAAGCCGCCCCTGGTATTACATCGCCCCCTGTTTTCAATAAACCAGGATACCATCAGCTGTTTTGATGGGTCCTATTTGTGTACAAAAGTCGCCTAGTGGCGCATTATCTTTTGTTGTATAAGTCGAAGATAACAAAAGCATCTTTGCATGTGTTGATGGGGCCCAATGAGCACCCAACATGCATTATTGCTTCTTGTTCCCTTCTTGAGACTATCTCCTTTATAAGGAGCTCTCAGTTCTCTTGAAACGGCATCCACTGATACACCATCAGAAGCCAATTCTTGAGAGAAGGTCAGTAAATTTCTTAAAGCTTTCAATAAATCACAGTTTTTATCAATTCCCTATTCTGTTTTCTATACTTGATCTATAAGGCTTAAGTTACATAGCTTATTTGGGAAAGGTATTCACGTACGTGACTTTGTGCATTCGGGATGCGCTGCCCCAAATAGGATTAAGTAACCCAGCAATTCATAGATTTTGAATAGAACTTAGAATAGTTATATGCTTCCGCCTATATATGTAAAAAGATGAATAAAGAGGGCAAACTCTCATTTTACAAGTAATTAATGAAGATTATATTTGTTTATTAATTAGTCGCCATCCTTCCTTGACACCTTCATCATTCTCCACATCACATTGATAACAAAATGTCTACCATCACAGCATTTTGACTTACGAAACGCAAAGGATGCATCCCATCCCTGTCCATATAAAGACCACTAAACCACACCACATTTCATCCCACAACCACACCAATGGCTTCAACATTCTTCATCTACATTATCCTCTTCTCAGTCATCTCTTCTGCCACAACTGCGCAGACATCGTTCCGTCCCAAAGCCCTAGTCCTCCAGGTCACCAAGGACGCCTCAACTCTCCAATACCTCACCCACATAAAGCAAAGAACTCCTTTAGTCGACGTCGCATTGGTTGTCGATTTAGGTGGCCAGAACCTTTGGGTCGATTGCGAAACTGATTATATATCCTCCTCTTACAAGGCCGTCCCGTGCCGCTCAGCCCCGTGCTCACTTGCTCGGTCCAGGAGCTGCGGAGACTGCTTCGACGGCCCTAAACCCGGGTGCAATAACAACACTTGCGGCTCCTCCCCGGATAACTCCATCACCCGGACTTCCACCAGTGGTGAACTGACCCAAGACGTAGTCCAGGTGCAGTCCACCGATGGGTCAACTCCGGGCAGGAGCGTGGTCGTGCCCAAATTCATATTCGTATGCTCACCACCGCTCCTGCTCGAAGGACTAGCCAAGGGAGGTAAGGGCATGCTCGGTCTAGGACGGGGGAAGGTCGGAGTCCCTTCCTTATTCGCCGCTGCATTCAGCCTTCATAGAAAGTTCGCCATCTGCTTAGGATCATCTAGCGGCGTCGTTGTCATCGGTGAGGGACCCTATCGGTTCCTCCCGAGAACCGACGATATTTCAAAATCACTAGTCTACACTCCCCTCATCCTCAACCCTGTCAGCACCGCCAGCTCATATTTCGAGGGCGATCCGTCAACGGAATATTTCATCAAAGTCACATCTATAAGAATCAACACCCATCTCGTCCCCATCAACACCACACTTCTCAAACTTGACTCCCAAGGCAACGGTGGGACCAAGATCAGCACGGTCAACCCGTACACCGTCATGGAGACCTCCCTATAACGCCATGATCAAATCCTTCCGAAACGAGCTGGCTCTGGTTCCAACGGTTTCTCCAATTGCACCATTCGGTCTCTGCTTCAACTCCACCTCGATCGGCAGCACCCGGCTCGGACCCGGCGTGCCACAAATCGAACTGGTCCTGCACACCAGCAGAGTGGTGTGGACTTTATTCGGTGCGAACTCGATGGTGCAGGTGAATGAGGACGTCTTGTGTTTGGGAATTGTGGATGGAGGTGTGAATCCGAGGACGTCGATCGTGATCGGATCGTATCAGATTGAGGACAATCTACTGCAGTTTGACCTTGCCGCGTCGAGACTTGGGTTCAGCTCGACGCTGCTGGGGCGGCAAACCACGTGCTCCAACTTTAATTTCACGTCTACTGCTTGATACGATCATGTCTCGACATGTCATTATTTGTTGTTTGTAAGAATAAGATGAAGCAGTCAAGGTTCATGTATACAACGACTGCTTTTGCTTAACATTATTAATGAAATATATTTTTCAGCATGAAATGGAGAAATAAATTGTATTATTAGTAATGTATGTGGTATTTTCATCTTGTGCAGCACACAGTGAATTGTCAAATATGTATGTAAATTGAAATTTTTAATTATCTATTTAAGAAAATTAAGGCCAAATATGACAGATTTGAGAGGCTATTTAGTTTGATCTGGAATCAACACTAACAGGGGTCATGGCTAACACCATTTCAATTTTTCAACCTTTAATTTATGAATTTTGGGTCATATTCTCAAGAAAACAAATCAGATATATATATATAGGGGAGCACTCCGTTGAGGCAGGGTTATAAGAGTGAGGCAGTGAGGCAGCACGTGAGCCAATCATTTTGGTGAGGTGGAAATGAAAAGTATTTGTTGGTGGCAATTTATGGAGGGGGTATTTTGGGGATTTCACGTTTCACCTGCTTTTTGGTTTCTCTCCGGTTTCTCTCACATGCATTCGTTCAAACGAACGAAACCCAGACAAATCTAAGATTTGCGATTTGCGATTTGCGATTTCAGTTAGGGATCGGTGAGATTTCAGTCGAAGGCTTGGGACGGTGGTGGGGTTAGGGAAAGGCTGTTCGATTTTCACAAGGTACGTTTTTTCTGCGTTTCAGAGAAACCCATCTCCGATCCCGATCTGTTTTTTTGGTGGCGCATCTGTTCTTGCTGTGCTGCGTTGCTCATCTTCCGATTCGCAAGCACTAACCGGTGCCTGTCCGGCCTGTTCGGCGGTGATTTACCCCCTGATGAGTTGATGGAGAAAGGATCTATGGCTGTAAAGAGCGGTGATTTGAGCGAGGCTGTGGATTTGCTCAGCCGTGCCCTAGAAATTAGGTTCGTGTTTAAACAATTAATTCGTTTGATTGTTTTTGTTCTAGGGTTTTGTTTAGTGTCTGCTTGTTCCATTTTTTATTCAATTAGCTTTGAAATTGAAATGCTGTTTCAGAGTTGTTTGTTCCAGTGCCTTATTAGGATTTCAGTTTTTGTAAGTAGAGAAAGATAGGACTTGCTCCTTGCGGTAGTAAATGGTGATGTAGTGTTAAGACGTGTAAGTAAATTTATTTTTGGTCATTGGAAATGACGTTCTGAACTAAAATGTACACTCATTCAAAAAAAAAATCAACTCCAACGAGACCGTAGTTGAATATAAATCCATGTGAATTTAATTTGATATGTATGAGTTGATGAGGCATGAGTACTTAATGACTTTTGTTGTATGCTTTGTAGGAGTAGAATCCTTTCTAGCTAACTTCCCTATGTAATCCTTTCTAGCTTAAAACTTGATTTTTTGCTGATGGAGTTGACTGCCGATTTGGGTATACCGAAGATGTTTGGTTTGTGTGTGTTTAGATTTGGGTATACTGCAGATCTGCAAATGGTGTTCAGATTTGTGTGTTCTTTTGTGCCTTTAACAGGAAGAGGAGTTGAAGAGACAAAAGGCTATAGATGACTGGCTACCAATCACAAGCTCAAGGAATGCTAAATGATGCCACAATCATCAAGTCTCTGTAATTTAGTTGTTTTTCAAAGCAGGTATTATCTTTGTATAAACATTTCATGTATCATTGTTCTGGTTATATATTGGCCTTCTTGATGAGAAGATGGGAAGCTGCAGTACTTGTTTGACGAAAATGGTAGAAGATACCTTGATGCTTTTGGAGGAATCGCAACTATGTGTTGCGGCCACTGCCATCCACACGTGGTCGATGCCATCGTCAAACAGACAAAGCGCATACAACACTCCACTATCTTGTACTTGAACCACTCTATTGCTGATTTTGCTGAAGCTCTCGCTGCTAAAATGCCTGGCGATCTTAAGGTATCTATCTCACTTGTATTGATGAACAACATTTGATTAGTATCATTATGCCAAGTGAACTAACTTTTATTGTGTATAGGTTGTGTTTTTCACTAATTCTGGGACAGAAGCTAATGAATTGGCGATGATGATGGCCAAGCTGTACACTGGTTTCCATCTTCCTTGAAAGGTAAGCATATTTTCCTTTCTAGCTAATTTCCATTGAAAATCTGCATCCATTATTATTTATTATAGCTGCTGCTGCTGCTGTATTTTGTTCCTATAATTGGTATCTTGAATCTCATATATATGCATCTCTACTCCTGTTGTATTCTTTTACCCTTATGAAATCAGTCTCATTTTTTTGCTGTACTCCAATGTCTCCTCATTTCTGAATCAAGCAAATTCATTGCTTTTGTGTTATTCTGAATCACAGTATATCTTCTTTTGTTTCTTGTTCTGCAGAATTATTTACATACAAGCTTGGGAAAATCATTCTGAGCTATGTCTTCAGTGATGTCTCGCTCTGTCTCTCCACCAAACTTACAATCTTCTTTGGTGAAGAAGCAGAAGTAATGAAGTCAAAGAAGGATCTCCATTATTAGAAAAAAATATGGAATTTTTGTTGTATAGATAAATGGTGTACATAAATAGTTACATCATGTATGAAATATTGTATTTTTGGACAAATAAAAGTTTTTCAAAATTTGGAAGCAATTGTATTTATGAAATTTATTTACGAATTTTCAGATTAATTTTGAGCAAATTACTGAAAAAAATTGTGTAATGCAATTTATTAAATAAAGAGTGTAATGCAATTTATTAAATAAAGAAATAATAATGCAATTTGATAAATTGCAATTTATCAAATTGCATTACAAAGAGTGTAATGCAATTTATTAAATAAAGAAATAAGGGTGTAAATTTAATAAATTGCAATTTATCAAATTGCATTACAAAGGGTGTAATGCAATTTATTAAATAAAGAAATAAGGGTGTAATTTGACTTATGAAATAAGGGGGTAATGACTTATGAAATAAGGGTGTAATGACTTATGAAATAAGGGTGTAATGACATATGAAATAATGGTGTAATGACTTATGAAATAAGGGTGTAATGACATATGAAATATGGGTGTAATGGCATATGAATCAAGGGTGTACCGGCATATGAAATAAGGGTGTGCCGTCATATTAATTAAGGGTGTACCGGCATATGAATTAAGGGTGTATTGGCATATGAATTAAGGGTGTACCGGCATATGAATTAAGTGTGTACCGGCATACGAATTAAGGGTGTACTGGAATATGAATTAAGGGTGTACCGGCATATGAATTAAGGGTGTACCAGCATATGAATTAAGGGTGTACCAGCTTATGAAATAAGGGTTTACTTCCATGTGAATTAAAGGGCGTAATATCTTCATTTGGGTGTAATGGCATATGAAACAAGGTTTTACTGCCATATGAATTAATGGTGTAATGCCATGTCAATTAAGAGTGTAATGGGCTATGAATTAAGGGTTTATCGGTATATGACTTAAAGGTGTACTGAGATATGAATTAAAGGTGTAACGGTATATTACTTAAGGGTGTACTGGGATATGAAATAAAGGTGTAATGTCATATGAAATAAGGGTGTAATGTCATATGAAATAATTATGTAATGACATATGAAATAAGGGTGTAATGTCATATAAAATAAGGGTGTAATGTCATATGAAATAAGGGTATAATGGCATATGAAATAAGAATGTAATAACATATGAAATAAGGGTGTAGTGGCATATGAAATAAGGGTGTAATGATATATGAAATAAGGGTGTAATGACATATGAAATAAGGGTGTAATGACATATGAAATAAGGGTGTAATGACATATGAAATAAGGGTGTAATGTCGTATGAAATAAGGGTGTAATGACATATGAAATAAGAGTGTAATGACATATGAAATAAGGGTGTAATGTCATATGCTGTTACACCCTTAATTCCAATTTCATATGCCGTTACACCCTTAATTCAAGTTTCAAATGACATTACACCCTTATTTCATAAGGGGTAATGACATATGAAATAAAGGTGTAATGCCATGTGAAATAAGGGTGTAATGACATATGAAATAAAGGGTGTAATGAATGTGCAAATGTGTTATCAACAAGGGTGTAATGACATATCAAAATTAGAAATTGATTGCAATTTATTTTCAAATGAATATGCATATGCATATGTGTTATCAACAAGGGGTAATGACATATCAAATAAAAAAATTGATTGCAATTTATTCTGAAACATTTCATTTATAAAAAATGAACATAAGTAGAATAAAAAAGAACAAAACACTTATACAAATAGTTACAAATGCTTTCAATTAGTACTAATTTTGGCAAACAAAATGGAACTACAAATCCTTAGCATCAATTATCCGACATGTCCTTGATACAATTTGAATATCACTAATAAAACAAATACATGAGACTTGATAGCCAAAGCCTTTCGTTCTTGATAGCCAACACGAAACTTGATAGCCAAAGCCTTTCTTTCTTCCTTGGTATAATCAAGAGAGCCCAGTGCATCGTTTGGGTTGGTGGGCATGAATGCAATCAGTGCAACCAAGGCAGTCCTTACTGCAAAAGATATAGCGGAAATCAGAAGATAGACATAGACATAGCACAACTAAAACTACAACTTCTTTGTTGCATATCTATCCAACTTATCATGGCCGACGAGAATGATAGTGAGAACTTCAACTTTACAATCTAACATAACTGATTAAATGAGAGCGACAAGTACTGAGCACATGAACATCATTAAAGAGTAAATCTTACCACTCCACGAAGGCTGCCAATGCTCAGGATGGTAGTTTGATATGCTTAAGCAGATCTTTGTCTGGGTTTCAAATCTACCATTTGGCTGAAATATCCAAGGACTCTTAATTTCACAACCTAACATAAGTTGGCGCAAATCTATCAGATAAAACCTAACATAAAACCAAAACATTTATCAGACAAACCACAAATCCACAATGATCACAAGTTACATCAAACCAAATCAGATCCATTTCGTATCCAACCCGAAAATGTTGCCTACATCAAACAAAATCAGATCCATTTCGTATCCAACCGGAAACAAAACTAAATTGGAGTGTTCTCCCTATTATATTAGAAACATTAAAGGTAAACAAAAAACCTTAAAGAACCGTCAGTTGGAACAGCTCATACGGACAAAGGCCAATGAGAAAAATAAAGAGTCTAGTGATCCGATTATTGGAAAGGAATAAAAAAATACCCACTTTACACTCTGAGGCGCAAAACAATAATTTGAGGTCGGGCATGGAGCACACAATTTAAGGTTTTAATACTCACCAAACAACCAATCAACAAACATATATGCTGAATGCAGGGGCAATGCAACTTCATAAAAAATCATAAAGAAGAAAAAAACTACATCAAGCATGGTACCAATCTAGAATCTCAAAATTTTGAACAAGTATACAATCATAAACATTGGTGGTCCAAACCCTTACAACAGAGCAATCACAACTGACACTCATACAACAAAGACTAAAAGATCACACTTCTTTTTCAATTAAATCCATTAACACTTGCATCAACAAAAACTAAACCTTTATCTTCGGCATAGTGCAAGTCACACCTTAGTTTGTCTAATAAATTTATACAAAGCTAAACAACACCAACACAACTCAACTCAGGAACACATCTAAAATCAAAACTCAGAAGTCAATCATTCAAATAGGCTCTACTTCAATCAGGTTTTTACAAAGCTGCACACTTGCTACTTATTTGAGATTAGTTGAGTAAACCGTACCTTCATGAAGACCACAACCTATCAGATCCTCGGCTTCCTCATCCCCGGCCCCAAAATCCCTCTCCGCCATCTCGACGGAGTTCTCGCGCGCCTCAGAATCCCTCCCCTTCACCTGCTGCCGGTCCAACACCTTGAAGTCGCGGCTGTCTGTCTAAACCCGCACACGCCACACAGTTTTGCTTATTAAAAAAATCAGATCGATGAAACGGATTTCACCGAACCAATGGATATGACCGAGAAACAGAGGATGAGTTGAATTCAAATCTGTTTACGAAAATCAAAAAATAATGGACTCAGTAAGAACCGAAGCAGTTGATGACGAGTTTGGCGACGGTGTGGCCGGAGATCGGTATGGTTTGGATGGTCGGCGGAGAAACCAACTCCGTGACGGAGGAAATTAGATATCAGAAGAGAGAGAACTGATGAGATGGTGTATAGTATAGGAGATGTGTATTGTAATCGAAAGACCAAAATGCCCCTCTAAATTGAATTTATAATCAATTTGCTTTAAAGAAAACAATAAACAAAGGTTTGTGTAGTGGGGCACGTGTCTTTGTTCCATTGGATGGACGAAAATGATGTGTATGAATGAGTGGTTGAAATGCTGCCTCATTGCCTCACTTTACTGTAGCGTGCCTCATTTGAACGCTCCTCTATATATATATATATATATATATATATATATATATAGAGGAGCGCTCAAATGTTACACCCAAATTAATGTGTTATGTGTTACACCAATCTTAGCCACACATCCAACCCCCCGTGCTTTGTGGGTGCGCCACGTGTCCAAATAGTAAACCCACTATCAACAGTAAAAAGCAAACAGTGAAATCCCACTACCAAAACACTATTCCGGCACTATTCCTGCCACTATCAACCAATCAAAACCTTCATAACACATAACACATTAACAACCCATAACATTTGAGCGCGCCCCTATATATATATATATATATATATATAGAGGAGCGCTCAAATGTTATGACCAAATTAATGTGTTATGTGTTACGGAGCTTCTGAATGGTTATTGAAAATCAAGGAACCAATCAGAAGCGAGGAACACCGTAACTACGGTGCACCCTCACCCATAAACCCCCCGTGCTTGTGAGGTGCACCATAAGAACCGTGTTCCTCGCCTCTGATTGGTTCCTTGTTTTTCATCAACCAATCAGAACACCGTAACACATAACACATTAGTAAGCCATAACATTTGAGCGCCCCTATATATATATATATATATAGGGGGCACTCGGTTGAGGCAGGGTTATAAGAATGAGGCAGTGAGGCACAACGTGGACCAATCATTTTGGTGAGGTGGAAATGAAAAAGTATTTGTTGGTGGGAATTTATTAAGGGGTAATTTGGGATTTTTTGAAAGTAATGATTTTGTGTCAGAGGAGAGAGAAACGGGGGTGTTTTCTTCTCTTCGTCGACAAAACGAAACCCATTTTCTTCGGATTTTGAGATCCAGATTTTGCAAATTCCAGATTCTGGATGCCGGCGTCGATCCAGAAGTGCAAACGCCTACCTATCTCGGATCTCGATCCAGATCCAGATCCATCGACGTTAAAATGGCTACCCAATTCCTGCGATTTCGTTCTTCTTACACCGGCTTCAATTTCTTCGTTGAGGCAAGCGTTTCTACCCGCATCGAAGAACAATCCAAATAAGTGTTTGTTCGTTTTTCGCTCACTTGCAAGTCGCATCCAGATGTAGACAAATCAGGTAAAATATGGTTCCTTACTCGGCCTACAAAACCCTAATGTGTTGTCGTTCAATTTTGCTTCGATTATGTTGTCGTGCGAAGCAAAAGTCGATTATGAATTGGCGTTAGTGTTCTGATTTGGTTTTTGATCTTAATGTTGAATTTTGGTTGAATAATTTTTCTCTTTAGGGTTGCTGTCAATTTTCTATTTAGGGATTTAGGTTTCTTTGCTGTCAATTCCTTGTATGTGTTATGCTTTGGTGATGGTCAGCTGTATATTAATTCATTTGAGTGAGTAACTCTGTACAACCACACTCTGTATATTAATCACTGTCTCATTGTTTGTTTGAATCAGCGAAAAGAAAAGCTGACTTGAAGAACGGCTATTTGTTTGTTTGTTGTGTTTGTTTAGGGGTTAAATTTTGTTTTGCTTTTAATCGACAAAGCACAGCGGAAGTTGATCTGTTGATAATCTACTTTGCTTTTACAGGGCTTGGTATTTGTCTGATGATGGTGTATCGATCAGCCGTTCGAGGCCGTGGCTGTGGCGACAAGTTTTGTTAGAATCTGGATGCCGTTTCATTGACTCTAGGTGCACGCTGTGTGGTTAGTTTCATATCCTGCACCCTTAGTTTGTGAAAATTTGGGGCTTAGCTTAGAGACTTAGAGTGATATTACCTGTTGATCATTTTTTTAATTGGAGATGAAGGCTTATGCTTTTCGGTAGATGCCATGCTTCGTTCTTATTAAGAGCTTGTTGCTAGCAATAAATAGATCATTACACAGTTAGTGTGGTTGATATATTTCCATTCAAAAATGTTTTATGAAAGAAAAATGTTTTCATATGAAGTTAAATCAACTGTTTCAGGTTTTACATTTGATAACTATATAACATGATCTGGTGCTATTGCATGATTAGCCGGAATGGGTGCGAAGGGACAAGCTGGTGTGGCTAAAGAGGAGAACAAGCATGAGAAGACGGTTTTAAGTTGAAACTGGACTCATATGAATCTGCATTGAAAATCAAGGTGATTAAGGAGGTTAGGAGCTGTAGTGCTTTACTGATCTGGGGTTGAAGGAAGCCAAGGATTTGTTTGAGAAGACGAAACATCAAAAATTGGAGTCATATTACTTCTTATTGGCCTTAGCAATTTTGTATCATTTTTAGTTGAACATGGTGTTGGGAATTTCAGCTGGAAGATACAATTGAACATGGTGTTCTAGTCATGTGTAATTGGTGCAAAAGGTGTAAACCTTTTGGTGTTAATGCAATTTATTAAATAAAGGGTGTAATGCAATTTATTAAATAAAGGGTATAATGTAATTTATTAAATAAAGAGTGTAATGTAATTTATTAAATAAAGAGTGTAATGCAATTTATTAAATAAAGAAATAAGGGTGTAATTTGATAAATTGCAATTTATCAAATTGCATTACAAAGGGTGTAATGCAATTTATAAAATAAAGAAATAAGAGTGTAATGAAATAAAGGGTGTAATGCCATGTGAAATAAGGGTGTAATGACATATGAAATAAGAGTGTAATGACATATGAAATAAGGGTGTAATGCCATATGAATTAAGGGGATAATGACTTATGAATTATGGGGGTAATGACTTAAGAATTATGGGGGTAATGACTTATGAATTAAGGGGTTAATGAGTTAAGAAATAAGGGGGTAATGACTTATGAATTAAGGGGGTAATGACTTATGAAATAAGGGGGTGCTGAGTTAAGAAATAAGAGGGTAATGACTTATGAAATAAGGGGGTAATGACTTATGAATTAAGGGGGTAATGACTTATGAAATAAGGGGGTGCTGAGTTAAGAAATATGGGGGTGCTGAGTTAAGAAATAAGAGGGTAATGACTTATGAAATAAGGGGGTAATGACTTATGAATTAAGGGGGTAATGACTTATGAATTAAGGGGGTAATGAGTTGTGAATTAAAGGGGTAATGACTAATGAATTAAGGGGTAATGAGTTGTGAATTAAGGGGGTAATGACTTATGAATTAAGGGGGTAATGAGTTAGGAATTAAGGGGGTAATGAGTTATGAATTAAGGGGGTAATGACGTATGAATTAAGGGGGTAATGACTTAAGAATTATGGGGTAATGACTTAAGAAATAAGGGGGTAATAACTTATGAATTAAGGGGGTAATGACTTATGAATTATGGGGGTAATGACTTAAGAATTATGGGTATAATGACTTATGAATTAAGGGGGTACGACTTAAGAGTGTAATGACATATGAATTAAGGGTGTAATGGCACATGATATTGAAAATAAATGGGAAACAAAGGGAGTAATGGCATTAGAAACATGGGTGTAATGCCCTTGTTTTTTTTAAAACAAACTTGAATTGTGTTTTATACAAACCCAAAAACAGCATGGTTATTATTAATACACAATTTGAATACTTAAAAATGCATATACAACACATGAACATGGATAAATCCTTTTTTGTTTATACAAAGTACAATTTGCGTGAGTTGATACTAAGAAATCTCTGTGCTTATTGGAAAGTATGTGTGGGCAGATGCGGCAGCCTCCTTCACAATCCTGCATCTGATCCAAGGCCATGAAACACGACCGCCGTTGTTTAGGAGGATATTCTCTGCACAAACAGATACTAAGAGTTTTTATATAATTCACCAAGGCCCAAGCTATGCTAAAATAACCCACAGTGGTGATATTTGTAAAATTAAGAACTTCAGTCCACAATTCAACATTTTTGAGCCAAAAATTCAACAAGCCATAGAAAAAGGTCAAGCAATTAATATAAGCATTTTATTAATGAGGTAAAGAACACCCAAATTTTGATGCACCAGCAATCCAACTCGGCCACAGACCTCCAAATACCCATAACCCCATCCATGATCCAACTGTCGCTCAGTAGCAACAATCTACAAATTTCCAACCACAACGTTTCACACCTTTACTTCTAAACATTTAACTTCGAGACCGACTCTATCAGAACCAAAAATGTAACAAACCAAAAAACAGATCAAACATTCATTTTGGCGATAGGATGAATACCAGCACAAAAAAGATTTTGGCACTTTGTAAGCCAGGCTCCAGCTATTATCACAACCGTCGTCACCCATCTCCAGTCCAGCCACCGCATCCCGAGATTTTCGAAAGCCTGCACCGGCTATACTTACATCGTCGCTGAAACCGGCCTAGAAACCCTGCTATTTGGACTCTCCAAAACCATCAAACTATAAATTCACCATCAAACCATAGACTCTCAGGGACCGACATCAAACCATAAATTCAGAATGCTATTTAGAAACAACTAACAAAAAGAAGGGAGACAATATAACAACTAACAAAAAGAAGTGAGACAATAGAATGACACAATGCACAAGAGCAGTCAATCCACAAATCAATTAATTAACATAATGAATCCAAATAAACAACTAACAATGACTCACAGCTTAAAAACAGAGAGAACATGCAAAGAAAGCAGGTTATTAAGACTTTCTAACCGACATGGGTGAATTGAAGTCATCTGGATAAACAAATAAACATTTAAAGATAACTGATTAAGCTTATTTAAGCATCTTAGTTGAGCTGAAAATTAGAAGCTTTTTTCCAGAGAAGCTCAAGTCTAAAGAGACACAGAAAATAAACGAAACAACGAACCACATGACATTGTAGTCAACCATGAACCATCTCACTCTATTTCACACAAATAACACGCAAAAGACTGCTCTTTAAAAAAAAAATTTACCACAGGGCGGAGGAGCAAAATGCCCTCTAATTTCCTCTTCATTCAAACGGGGAACAAGTTCCACCAATATACGATCATTCAACCATCTTTTTTATCGTCGGCAACTAACCTGAATTCAATAAACAAATGTCAGCTCGAGCAAATATAAAATGAACAAGTTGACAGACAACAGAGCTTCAAAAACTGTTGCCTAACCATAATAGAAAAACCAATTTCAAACATTTTACAGCCCAAGAAGGTGACTGCATTAATTCCATCACCGCAATATCCAAAACAACCCAAAACCAAACACACTACCTACCTATTCCCACTGGCAGCAATTAACTTGCATTAATTCTTTTATTATTCAAGGACTTGAACATGATGCTTCCATTTTCAAATATCCCAAAAGTATCTCTGCCTGCCATTTTCAAAATCACACAGTCAGTTTCCTCAATATCTAAATCTGCTAAAATTAACACATACACACCTACATATGGATATCAATCAATAAAACCTTAATTTCTTCAATAGCCGCCCTCAGCTCCGGAGAGTCTTTGACAGCACTCAAATCCATCAAAGCAAAAACAGATCAAACATTCAAACTCGAACGCGCAAGGCCCCGCAAACATCAAAACAGGTCAAACATTAAAGTTCAAAACTTTCAATCACAAACAAAAATTCAGATCTGCGTTTCAAACCTTAATCGCCGACGAATCACATCACCGACACCGCAAACGAATCCCTAAATCGCAGCTCCGAACGAATCCCATCACCGACGCCGCAAACGAATCCCAAAACCGACGCCGCAAACTCGATCGATGTCGTTTGGGAGATGGATGTCGATGATTCTGGGTTGAGATGAGAGAGATGAAACTGTCGACTAGACACAGAAACACACAAACCTTACTTTTACTCTTCGATTTGAGTTTCCGGAAGATGACAGTTTCGTAGGTCAAAACGTCGGAAGCCATGGCGAGCAAATCAGAGTAAAATCTCCGGGTGAAAAAAATTGTCCGATGGAGCAGATGAGAGAGAAAGGATAGTGTATAAAGAAGTATGAGTATTGTTAGTGTAAAACCCAAAATGCCCTTGGAAATGAATTAATAATTTGTTTAGTAAAATAAAATGGTAAGAAAATAGAAAAGATAGTGGGGCAAGTGTCACATTTCTATTGGATGAATAAAGATGATGTGTCTGAATGAGTGGAGGAGAAGTTGCCTCACTGCCTCATTTTACTGTAGCCTGCCTCATTTGAACGCTCATATATATATATATATATAGAGGAGCGCTCAAATGTTATGGCCAAATTAATGTGTTATGTGTTACGGAGCTTCTGATTGGTTATTGAAAATCAAGGAACCAATCAGAAGCGAGGAACACCGTAACTACGGTGCACCCTCACCCATAAACCCCCCCCGTGCTTGTGAGGTGCACCATAAGAACCGTGTTCCTCGCCTCTGATTGGTTCCTTGTTTTTCATCAACCAATCAGAACACCGTAACACATAACACATTAGTAAGCCATAACATTTGAGCGCGCCCCCGCCCCTATATATATATATATAGGGGGCACTCGGTTGAGGCAGGGTTATAAGAATGAGGCACGTGAGGCACGATCTGGGCCACTCATTGTAACACGTGTCGCGCCCACAATCACAGCCGCAATTGTTGACTTTTCAAAAGTTAGTGGGGTTTACTATTTGGGACACGTGGCGCGCCACAAATGCACGGGGGTTAGATGTGTGGTTGAGATCGTGCCTCACTGCCTCACTTTACTGTAGCGATCCTCATTTGAACGCTCCTCTATATATATATATATATAGAGGAGCGCTCAAATGTTATGGCCAAATTAATGTGTTATGTGTTACGGAGCTTCTGATTGGTTATTGAAAATCAAGGAACCAATCAGAAGCGAGGAACACCGTAACTACGGTGCACCCTCACCCATAAACCCCCCCGTGCTTGTGAGGTGCACCATAAGAACCGTGTTCCTCGCCTCTGATTAGTTCCTTGTTTTTCATCAACCAATCAGAACACCGTAACACATAACACATTAGTAAGCCATAACATTTGAGCGCGCCCCTATATATATATATATATATATATATATATATATATAGAGGAGCGTTCAAATGAGGCAGTGAACAGTAAAGTGAGGCACGTGAGGCACGATCTCAACCACACATCTAACCCCCCGTGTTTTGTGGGTGCGCCACGTGTCGCTAAATAGTAAACCCACTAACTTTTGAAAAGTCAACAATTGCGGTTGTGCCACGTGGCTTCGCCACGTGCGTCCGATCAACTCCACAGACGGCCGAGATCGTGCCTCACTGCCTCATTCTTACAACCCTGCCTCAACCGAGCGCCCCGCTATATATATATATCCAAGCTGGCCTCACGTATTTTTTTTTCGGCCTACATTCTATCGAATATTATTATTTATTTATTTTTGACAACGGGTGTGTACATTACATTCTATCAATCTACATTTGTGGAAATTTATTGAAAATAAACCACAAGTGTATGCTCTTCGATATTAATATAGTGGACCAAGAGCAGACAACAACACAAGTGGTCCATTTATCCATACCAAATACCAGAGCTGTTTAATTCCATCTAGAAGCCGCATATGATCAATAATGCCAAAGTATATGCTCCTTGCACATATGCATCAGAATAAACAAAATAGCAAGTTTTTTTTACTATTTTAACAGTAATGATTGCTGATTTTTTGCAAGGCAAAGTTAAACTATTCTCCTGCCTTAACTTCATAAAAAAATTATTTGCAATAGAAATAGAGCCCCAGTTTTTGCTGTGTTTGACAAACTCATTACTCTAACTTTATTTCGAGCAACCAAGTCCAGACTCGTAAAGCATAGATGAGTCATCAATAGGTTAAGGAGTAACTAGTGACTTGCACTAACCCTCTTCACAGAATTTGCAATTTGCAACTACACTATTTATGAGTGCATCCTCTACAAGGTGCAAGTGCAGGTGCAAGTGCAGGTGCAAGTGCAAGTGCAAGTTAGGGATCTCTTATCGGGAGCACTCGGTTGAGGCATGGTTGGTAGAATGAATCACGTGAGACACGATCTGGGCCACTCATTGTGACACGTGGCTTCGCCACGTTCACAGCCGCCACTTTTGTGTTCTAATGGTTTACTATTTGTCACGTGGCGCGCCCACAAAGCACGGAGGGTTAGATGTGTGGCTTAGATCGTACCTCACTTGCCTCATTCTAATTTTGATGCCTCATTTGATCGCTCCTCTCTCTTACCGTGTCTGCACTCATTATTAAAGACTAATCCATGTCCTCGGTTCTTCAAGTTGGCCACCGTCTGCTGTCTACATGAACTACAAAAAAAATCAATCGTCCAAATATCAGCCAACATTACTTTATCAAAAGAGTGTTTGTCACTGAGGAGTTAATTCTAATTCAGCTGCTGCTTATCTCTTGTGCTTTCGTACTGCGTTTTGTACAAGGTTACAGAAATCGCTAATCAGGCGGACAAGGTCCTCGAGGATTAATCGGGGATTAATCGGATCGGGATTAATCGGTTTTTTATTTTTATCCTATTTTTATGTTTATAATTGAAAAATAGTTATATAAATACTTTCTATAATGCATTTGTTGACATGTAATCAAAATAAAACAAGATGCATGTCAAAACTAAACAATCCATACCAAAAAAGTCACAAATCTGAAATCACAATCAGGATCTTTACAATTACATAATTTGTGAGTAAATATCACAATCAATATTTAATACTCAATAGCAAAATATAAACAAACAAGCTTTAGTTCGCAATTCACAAGTTTACGGAGGACTGCATGAACCGATCGCAATTCGCAAGCCCTAATCGTACAAGCTTTAGTTTTAATTTTCAATTTCAATTTAAAAAAATCTTAATTATTACAATAAAGTCCTCCAAGTTTGTTTCTTAACACTTAGCTGCCCAGACCGATTAATCGCCGATTCAGCCGATTAATCGGACACATAATCGCTTCCCCGATTTTTCATCCGATTTGGATAAAATCGGATCAACTTCAAGATTTAGGCCGATTTCTGGAACACTGGTTTTGTAAGCATCGAGTTGCATGTTCTAACTAAATATTTAAAGCACCAAGTAATGAACTGTGCACCGTGCACTAACCTTGTCTGCACAAGTTCCAAATGTCCCATTGTGGTATGAGTTGAGAGCTTCGTAAGGCTTCAGGACAGAAAATTCAATGGCCAGAACATCAAAGTCAATAAATGTTAAAGACTAGTCCTTGCACTTGGTCATTCATGGAGGCTATTATTGCATGGCAGAAAGGCTATAAATTTGATCTCCATACTCTTCTTCTTACATCCCAACTCATCCACTTATCCTCTCTAGCCATGGCAACCTTCAAACCTTCATCTAACTGTTTTCTTTCTTTTAGGCATTTTCTCCCTCGCTCATTCACAACCCAGAAACATATTCCTCCCTGTCACCAAAGATAAATCAACACTCCAATATGTTACACACATCAAGATAGGATCTCCCCTTACTTCCCGATCCCTCGTTGTTGATCTAGGTGGACGAGGTCCATGGATAGACTGCGACCAGATCTACAAATCAACCACCTACAAACCCGCATTGTGTGGATCAGAGGTGTGCTCCTTCAGCAAACTCAAACAGTGTTATCCATGCTATGCGACCGTGCGACCTGGCTGCAGCAACACCCTGGTATGCAACCTCACTCCTGTCAACACAGTTGTAGACGAATTCTTTCATCCAGCTGGAGAGCTGGTGACAGATAGAATTTCTGTTCATTCATTCAGTGGAGCAAACGCTGGTCCAAATGTCATCCTCCCGAAGCTAATACTCTCTTGTGCCCCAAATGAACTTCTCGCATGACTGGCTGCAGGTTCTACGGGCATGGCTTTCCTAGACGGGTCCGCAAACGGACTTCCTAACCAATTCTCAGCCGCAATTGGTAGCCGCTTGCCCCGAGTATTTACTTTATGCTTGCCTATAACCCCAAGAACAAGAGGAGCTATTCTGTTCGGAAACCCTCCCTACATTTTCCACACAAACATCAACAAATCAGATCAACTAGACATCTCAACGGAACTAACTTACACTAAGCTCATCATTAATCCAGACAGTAAGGAAAGCTTTCAACGCGGCATCACCTCCACAGAATACTTCGTCTCCCTAAAATCAATCCTCGTCAACAAAACACCAATCGCAATCAACTCAACTCTACTCACCTTATCCTCCGGCGGAACGAAAATCAGCACCGCCAAACCCTACACCGTCCTCGAAACCTCCATCTACAAATCCCTAGCCTCAACTTTCTCCAAACACATGACCGCCATGAACATCACCAAGGTCGCGCCTGTCGCTCCGTACACCGATTGCTTCAGCACGGACATTCTCGCGTACACGACACTGGGACCGTCCGTTCCGGAAATCGGATTCACGTTCGAAGACGGTGCGACTTGGGAGATGTACGGGTACAACTCGATGGTGGAGGTTAGTAAGAGAGTGGTATGCTTGGCGTTTGTCGATGGAGGAAGCGAGATGGGAACGAAGGTGGTGATTGGCGGGCGCCAGCTGGAGGACGTTCTTTTGCAATTCGATTTGCGCAATTCGAGATTAGGGTTTACCAGATCGCTAATTTGGGGAGATCGTGCGTGTTCGAATTTCGTGGCTTGATCGTTAACGGTCGTATATTTTTATGCTACTGTGTAGTTGTGTGTTAATGGGCTTTGAATATCGCTGACTGTGTATCTCTTACGGTACATAGACCGGCCCATATTTTTCATGACTAAGGTTAGAGTATTTTTAATTAAAATCGAACTTGGGGTGAATTGAATAAAAAACAATATTAACCGTGACATGAATCAATTGAGATATTAATGGAGTTGCTCAATTTTATTTCAATTAGGGCATGTCCAGTTACTTTAAATTTATATTTTATAAATTAAATTTTTCTAAACTAAACTAAATTCAATTAAATTAAACTAAATTAAATTAAATTCAGCTAAACTAAACTAAATTTTCATCAAAAAAAAACTAAATTAAATTAAATTTTATTTGATTTAAGTTCATCAACATCATGGTATTACCCTCATCATATTACCATCATCATCATCAAGCATCATCATCATCATGTCACCATCGTCACATGACATCATCATCATGTCACCATCATCATCATGTCATCATGTCACCATCATCACATGACATCATCATCATCATGTCACCATCATCATCATGCATCACATCACATCATCATATTAGCATCATCATCACATCATCATCATCATATTACTGTCATCATATCACCATCATCATCATTATCACCATAACATGACATCATCATCATCATGTGATGATGATGATGGTGATGATGACAAGATGGTGATGATGACATGATGACATGATGACATGATGATGGTGACATGATGATGATGGTGATGATGACATGATGATGGTGACATTATGATGATGATGATGATGGTGATGACATGAGGATGATGATGATGCCATGATGATGATGATGACATGATGATGATGACGATGATGATGATGATATGATGATGATAATGACATGATGATGATAATGACATGATGATGATGACATGGTGATGATGATGATGATGGTATGATGATGACATGATGATGGTATGATGATGACATGATGATGTTATGATGATGACATGATGAAGACGTGATGATGATGATGATACGATGATGATGATGATATGATGATGACATGATGATGATGATGGTATGATGATGATGATGACGACACAATGATGATGACATGATGAGGATGATGGTATGATGATGATGTTGATGATGGTATGTTGATGACATGATGATGATGATGACACGATGATGATGGTATGATGATGATGTGATGATGACATGATGATGATGATGATGATGATGATGATGATGATATGATGATGATGATGATGATGATGATGATATGATGATGACATGATGATGATGATGAGATGAGATGATGATGACATGATGATGATGATTGTATGATGATGGTATGATGATGAAATGATGATGATGATGATGAGATGATGATGGTGATGGTATGATGATGATGGTATGATGATGATGGTATGATGATGACATCATGATGATGATGATATGATGGTGATGGTGATGACGATGATGATGATGGTATGATGATGACATGATTATGATGACACAATGATGATGACGATGATGGTATGATGATGATGATGACACGCTGATGATGATGATATAATGATGACATGATGATGATGATGGTATGATGATGACATGATGATGGTATGAGGATGATGATGACATGATGATGTTGACATGATGATGATGATGACGATGATGATGATGGTGACATGATGATGATGATGTCATGTGATGATGGTGACATGATGATGATGATGATGACATGATGATGATGATGACATGTGATGACGGTGACATGATGATGATGTAATGTTAAGTTGGTATAAATTATAAGTTAAACTACATTAAAATAAATTAAACTAAATTCAGCTAAACTAAGCTAAATTAAATTAAATTAAATTAAACTAAATTCAACTAATATAACATAATTAAATTCAAGTAACTTAAATTTCAACTCAATTAGACAGCCCTTAATATGCATCAACTCTTTTTTTTTTGTTATTTTTGTGATAAGCAATTAGTATGCATCAACTTGGATGGATGGATAATGGATGATGATGTAGATATATGTCATACTGTATAATGAAAGAAAGAATGTGACGATTAGCAAAGTCTTTTTTTATATTAAAAGTGCCAATATAGGAAATAAATTGCCCCCGAAGAGGCACCTCTCCTAAAAAGGGCACGACCAAACAAACTGTTCTGGTCGGACCGACCACAGTGGACGACACTAATTAAACGGATAACGCACCATCGTGCTCTTCGAGTAAAAACAGGAGACAGACTCCTGGGACTTAAAAATAAATATCTAAAACAACTCAGACCGTTAAGCGGCTGAGAGAAACCAGCTCAGACCGGAAATCTGGCTGAGGGACTAAGCTAAACTACCTACTAAACTAAACTAAACTAAATTAACTAAGACTAACCTAACACAAAACAATCACCGGCAACCAACCGGGAGTTTCAAAACCGGACCTATGCCGAAAGCCCATCCACCGAGCAACGCCATCCTCCCCACTGCAGCATCCACCTTCAAACATCCGACTCCTCCATCCCTCCTCCCTCTCGAGCTCCTCCGACCCATCAACCTCCTCCATCCCTCCTCCCTCTCGAGCTCCTCCGACCCATCAACCGCCAAGCCGACGCCGATTAGCAAAGCCATTGACATAGACATTGACATTGAAACAAAAGGTTGTTTCTATTTGGATCTCTTTATTAATATTGGATTAGATTAATTTAATGATAGTTTCTCCATTGCCGGCTGACTGTCATCCATAGAAATGGGTGTGTGATTTTTTTTTGGGATAAAAAATGGGAGTGTGATTTGGTGTTTGTCGGCTGACAGGTCGTCGTTTGTACCTGCAAATCTAAATTTATAATTCCTTACTCTAAACTGTGGGTTAGTACAATGGCAAGCAAGGATCAAACACAAGGGAGCTAGATGGTTACTTTTGTTCTGTAAAAAAAAGGAAAGAAAAGACAATTGGGTTTGTGAGAAATTAAGAAACAGTGCAAAAATAAGAAATAAGGCAAATGTGTATCAATGAGAGAGAATATTCAGACTAGGGTTTTCGATTGTGACTTGTTTTATCCTTGACTTCTAATAATCTAATTCATAGTTTCTAAGTGTGGTTGTCCCGACAAAGGTGACTTCCCAAGTAACCCGACAAAGGTGTTACGCCACAACCTAACGCGACAAAGGTGTTAAGCTTCTAATTCCCCTAAGTCAAACAACCCGACAAAGGTGATATTTAACCTAGATGTGCTATCTACCCAAACGACAAAGTAATAGGCAGATAATAATGATAGAAATATTGATTAACTAAGTTTTGCGACAAAGCTTCTACCTAGTCAAGCAATAATTCAGAAGAAGGCACGAGAATGAGTAAAACATGAATAGCATTAAGAACTAAGTCTCAAAAACGATCGTCACAATGTACAAACCCTAGCCCGAATAACGGGTTTAGCTACACATAGCCATGGAAACAAGACAGTAACAAAAGAACAATGTAAACTTCTCTATAATGCCGAGAGGGAGGATGAACGACCGGGCCGTGAGGGCTGATGAATGCCGGAGCAAGGTTGAGCACCGAGAGGAGGAGAGCTCGCTCGTGAGGAGGAATGCTCAATTGTGGGATTAAGGACCGGGCCGTGAGGGCTGAGTGTCGAGGGTGCTAGGAACGCCGGACGATTTCAGCCGAGAGGAGGAGAGGTGAGCTCGCTCGTGAGGAGGAATGCTCGTTTGTGGGATGTTGTAGAGAGAGGAGCTCTCCACGTTTTGGGATTATTGAGAGCTGATGGGATGCTTTGAAGGGCTGAGGAGAGCTCTTATTTATAGTCTAAATATGAGCCAGGCCTGATCTCGTTTGTTTCCAAATCCGGTTTGCTTGGTATGTAAGCTAACTTGGGGAGCAAGTTAACTTAGATTGTAAGCTAACTTGGCCAACAAGTCTTCCAGATTCTTCCAGGAGGTTCTAGGAGCCTCTAAACCGCCAAGGACGAAATTGGGAAATTTCTTGAAGTTACTGTTTACGGCCCAAAAATACTGTTCACGCCGGAAATTACTGTTCACGGCCCAAAAAATACTGTTCACGCCTGAAGTTATTGTTCACGGTGAGCCGGATTTTGGAGGGCTTGGACTCGGTTGGGCGGCCTTGAATCGGTTGTGACTCGGGCTGACTCGGCCTTGGACTCGGCGTGCACCTAAAAGTGTAAAGTGCATGTGGAACTCTCGGCCAGATTGTCTTTCTTCACTTCAACTCTCGTTTCGACCATCCAAACGATCTCGGCTGCTCTCGGTGTGAACTAGAGAGTTGTAGGGAATTGAGTCACCTTTGCAATGGCATGTGGCTCGTATTTTTTGATCAGCGGTCCATTCCCAGCACTCCGTCGACTGTCCAAATGTCTAATCTGAAACTGTGATGTTTTTGGCCTAAAATGTTAGTCTTTAAGCGCGTTTCCTCCTAGAGCTTCCAAATCACCTGAAATGCAAAACAACACTAAGAAGTAACTGTTTGCATGATAATTTGCTGAAATCGGTGGGATTTGTTTACTCGATGAGTCGTATAAATACGACTCATCACCGGCTGATAGTTTCTCCATTGTTACACTTATACTTCTGGGGTAGCGTTCCGTTGAGGTAGGGGTGATTGAATGAGGCAGTGAGATATGATGTGAGCCACTCATTATGATGAAATGAAGCTTTTATGGTGGGTCGAAATAATTGGTGTTTTTATGTAAAAATGGAAAAATATATGTTGGAGGGAATTGTTGAAGGGGGTATTTTGGACTTTGGAGAGAAAGGGAAAGAGAGTATGTTGATTGTTATTAATGAAGAAAGAGAGTATGTGAGTTTGATAAATATGACATACATCAAATCAAAGCTATTTAATGATGAAAGAGAGTATGAGAGTTTGATTGAAATGATGACAAATTGACTATTATGTAATATAATAATGATAGATATTTACGAGTGCATCAGGACGAACAAATGTGCATTCAGGAGGAACAAATGTGCATTCAGGACGAATGGGTGTGCATCAGGACGAACGAATGTGCTTCAGGACGAACGAATGTGCATTCAGGACGAACGAATGTACATTCAGGACGAACGAAGGTGCATTCATGACAAACAAAGGTGCATTCAGGAGGAACGAATGTGCATTCCGGACAAATTGACTATTATGTAATATAATAATTGACAAATTGAAGAACGAATGTGCATTCAGGACGAACGAACGAATGTGCAAAAAGAGACAAAATATTCCATGAAATCTGAATCATTTCATATTCGTTGAAAGCATGCACCTTCGTTTATTGGTTGCTTCACATTGGTTGTAATAATATACATTTATTATTTAATTGATGTGAAAGAATAAAGAAAAGCTAGAAGAGAGAATTAATATTATCATTTATCAATTAAAATAAGAGAGAAATTATTCATAAAACATAAAGTATAAATAGTCAAATCAGGAAAGAAAGTATAAATCTTAAATGACTCTTGTGCTATTCACATATATCCAATTACATTTGTTTTTTGAAATTAAAAGGTAAAAAGTTGAAATGATCTCAGCCACACATGTGACATTAAAGGTGCCATGAGTGGCTGAAATAATGTCTTACTGTCTCATTTTAATTAGGCATGTCTCATTTGAGCCCTCCAATGCACTTCAATATATATCTTTGCTGTGATCTACAGTCCCAATAAGCTAAAAACTAGCGATTCTCATTTGGTCATTTTTTCAAAAATATGTATTGTTTTTGTTTCATTCTATAAAGAGGTACCAGATGAAATTCAATTTTGGCATTATTTATAGAGTTCAATTATTTTTTTAAAACAAAACAAAATTCACAACCAAATGAAAATGAAATTTGATATTCTGACCATTATACCCTCAAGTCATCCATAAATGCGGAATACTCATCTTCTTCAATTTCTCACTCCCATTTCCACTTCGTACCTCCCTGCTTTTTAGCTTCTCAACTTTCTCAGAAAGAAGACAAGAAAACACCTGACAGTGAAAGATTCCTCTCGTACCAATCGCCGTCGTGAGCATGTTAGGAATATTCAGCAGCTCCGTCGTATCCCCACCCGACGAGCTTGTCGCCGCCGGCAGCCGCACTCCCTCTCCCAAAACCTCCGCCGCCGCCCTCCTCACCCGCTTCGTCCGCGACAATCCCTCTGCCGTCTCCGTCCAAGTCGGCCACCACGCCCAGATCGCTTACACCCATCACAACCAGTCCCCTTTACAACCACGGTAAACTAAATTAAATCCCATCAAATCTTAAAAACCGATTACATGCTGATCGATTTCGACTGGTCGTCGTCATCTGTTTTTTCATGCAATTCTAACAAATCAAGTTCATGATCGGTCTATCTATCAACATGTCGAGTTGCGGAAGAGTTTACTAGATTTCACGCGATCGGATCGGTTTGGATTGCGCAGGATTGACACGTACTCTGTTTTCAGTTTTTCATAGTCTTTTTTTAGCGTGCACGTCACCAGATTCTGATATCACAACTTAGGCTATATTAAGCTCTGATTCTGTTACACGGTGTTCATTAAAAAAATTCAATTGGTTTTTTATTTTTTCGAGGTTGTCGTGAAACATCATGCGAGATGACCCCTTCTGTTTTTCATAAAATAAAAGAAAAAGATCGGTTAGGTTATGCTTTGAATTTTGATTTGGTTGCAGGTCGTTTGCTGTGAAGGATGAGATATTCTGTTTATTCGAGGGCATGTTGGAGAACCTAGGAAGCCTTATCCATCAATACGGGCTAGCCAAATCAGCCAACGAGGTTGTGCTAGTCATCGAAGCATACAAGGCGTTACGCGATCGTGCGCCTTATCCGCCAAACCATGTGGTTAGCCACCTCGTCGGGTGTTTCGCGTTCATCGTGTTCGACAAGTCTACTGATACACTCTTTGTAGCCTCTGTAAGTCAATAATATAAGATGCTCATTATTTAAATTTATTTAAGTGAGTTTTTTATGCTCATTTGTTGTGGGTTGAATTTTGGAAGGACCAATTCGGTAAGGTTCAGCTTAACTGGGGGATCACTGCTGATGGGTATGTCGCTTTTTCTGACGATGCAGACTTGCTCAAGGGGGCTTGTGGCAAGTCACTTGCATCATTTCCCCAAGGTTGGTGAAAAGATGAAGTTGTGTAGAGCTATTAGAATAATATAATATACAATTCATTTAAATAAAAGAAATTCACACAACAAATTTTGTAACAAAAATGAATCTAAATGTTGCAGGGTGCTTCTTCTCAACTGCTGTTGGGGAGCTGAGAAGCTTTGAGAATCCGAAGAATCGGATCACTGCAGTTCCGGCAAATGAGGAGGAGATATGGGGTGCTACCTTCAAGGTAAAATACACTACTTGTATTGTAACGTAAACGTAAACAATCAGTGATGGACGAGATGATCAGATGGCCATTGAGCAGGTTGTTATCAACTTTGTGTTTGGATAATTTCTAATTAATGGTGCTCCATTCATTTTGGCTTTGGCAGGTGGAGGGGCCTGCTGTCCTGGCTGCCACAGACTAGGACGTACCACCATGAGTGAAGTTTTTCATGTTGGTGGAGATGGAGGAAAGGCTAAGATGGGTGTGATGGGAAAGTTAAGCTGCAGGAAAGAAAGCTGACTGCTGTGGGGTTGGGGTATGTAGATTTGAACTATGTTTTCGTTTTGTTCTTGTTCCATCTTGAGCTCCAAGCTTAAATGTTTCTTATGTGTAATGATGTACATACATGTCTTAACTCTACTATGCTTAAAGAATAACTTTTGTTGCTTGGATTCTGTAATGTGAAAACTTATACTTATTTTTAGCAATGAATTATGTAAATCTGATTTCAGTTTGAACCGAGAGATTAAAGTCCAATTGTGTCCGAATTCAAATCAGTTCAGTTCAATAGTCAAACAGTGAGTGCGGAAAAATAAATGACACAAGGATTTACGAGGTTTGGGGAGAAGCCCCTATTCCTCGGCCTAGGCAGGAAGCCTATAGATACCAATGCACTATTATATGAGATTGTTTGTTACAAGATGACTGACTCGACCAAACAAACACAGCAAGCAGCAAACACAACTCAGCAAACACAACTAAGCAAACACAGCAATACTCGACTGATTATCAAACAAAGATTCAAAAACAAAAACAATGAAGATGAAGGATTGAAGTCTCCCTCAGTGTTCACTGCCAAAATCAGCCGCGGAATGCCCTCAAAGCTCCTCAAACGTTATTGCTTGCTCCACCAGAAAACGCACGATTTTATTTTGCTCTAAAAAGGATTCAGCCGAAGACCAAAATCAGCTGAATCAAATGTTGATTTTTGTCTCTCAAAAGCAAAAACAGCCGTGTGTCTTCTTAGTCTCTCTCTAAAAACCAGCAGCCACTTTTCTTGTCTCACCTCTTTCCAAACATGAGATGAACCCCTAAAAATAATCCACTTCCAAACAGCCAAATGGGCTATGAGAATATGGGCCGAGATGGAAATCAGCCCAACAATTGCCCTCCTGATTTCCAGCATGATAAATCGAAACCAGACCATAAAAAAAATTTACAGACCTTGCAAACAAAAACCTATACAGACTCTCTTAAAAGAAAAGAAAAAAAACCAGTACAGACTTCCGTTTGCAAACAGCCTAAACAGACTTCCGTGAGCTGAAAACAAAGCTCAACTAGACGCAAAAGAAAAAACACCCTAAGCATTGATATCTCTTGAACCAACTGCCATCCTCGGCAACAGCACAGCTCATCATCCTTGATGGATGCGCAAGCTGTCCCTGCACAAATAAAAGTCATTAATCTTCATATAAGCAAAACAAATAAGCACAAATACATTCTCAGCAGTGCCATATAACTTAAGTTCATGTCCAATGTAATGAAAAACATCACTGATAATGCATTTAACATGTGAAACATGGCAATGTTGCATAAAATAATATATGTTCCCTCCTAAAAATGTAAGCAAGGGACAAACAGCCACAACACAAAGGCATACATCACATATACTTTTCATGATCCAAAGAATAAGCATGATAAGAGCAAAACACCATTCAGTTGCACAAATAGTATTGGCAGCATGCTTGCAAACATGAATGGGGAATAAAACACTCAACAATAGTGAATATAGCATGCTGGCCAAAATAAGAGTGATATGCTCAACAATTTCAGCAAAAATAGGAACATGACCACAAAAGATGGAGTCATTGTTGCTTACTCCTCTTTCACCCATGAAATAAGGAACGACATTACCTGATTTTGGTGAACTATCCCTTTGTTCACCACTTACCTCAAAATCAGTAAGGACAAGCTGAGTTTTACCACAATCCTCCTTCACAAAATCATTACCTGGACTACAAAAACTGGTCACACCTTTACGTGTGCCAAAAGTCTCAAAAGAGGGGGTTATTGCTGCCATGAAATTACATTCAGGTTCATTTAGGGACCGATTATCAGCAATAGGGTCTGAAACTACAATATAGAGTCCTCCTTTTTTAACACATTTAATAACAGCAGTCCCATTTAACGAAACTTCCTTAATCCCATTAAAGGTGTGAACAAGGCAGCCCAAATCATCCAAAACAGATTCAGAAAGTATATTTCTTCTCAAATCAGGCATCCAACATACATTTTGAACGATTCTAATCATGCCATCATGCATTTTCAATGGAACACAGCCTATTCCTAATTTTCAGCGAAGTATTATTACCAAGTTTCACTTCACCACCAAAACATAAATCAAGCTTGCAAAACAAATTCTTAAGTGGTGTAGCATGTACGGTACAACCAGAATCCAAAATCCATGAATTATCAACACCAAAAACAGCAGATGCAACAAGTAATTCATGGTTATAAGTAGCACCAGATTCAAACAGTAAGCTTGTTTGTTTGTCATTAGAGTTATTAAGCTTGTCTTGTTCTTCTCGCGTCCTTTTATAGCAAAAGTTAAAAGTGTGTCCTATTTTATTGCAATAAGTGCACTTAAAATCAGATTTAGCATTACTAAAATGCTTATCATTTGAAGTTCCATCAGAAAAAGTTTTATTATGAAACTTATTTTTGAATTTGCCTTTTGAAAACATATCCTCATTTCTAGTTTCACTACTAGAATCATTTTGTCCACTGTTTTTTATTTTAAAAACATTAAGAGTTTGATTTTTCTGAACTACAGCTTCTATTATCTTATTAAGAGATATTTCATCTCTTCCATATTGAATCACATCTTTCAGATTTTCAAACTCAGCAGGCAAAGCATTTAAAAGAATCACAGCTTGATGAGTTTCTGCTATTTTTTCCTTACACCTAGCCAAATCTTGAGTCATTTTCAAAAAGACATCCAAGTTTTCTTGTATAGACAAAGACATTCATTTTAAAATTAAACAGTCTACACAACAATGAGATTTTACTAGGCAAAGATTTAGACAAAAAAATATCATCAAGCGTATCCCATAAAGTTTTAGGGTCAGTGATGGTTACCACTTGTCGAATGATGTCATCACTTAACCTCATCATAATCTCAGCGTGAGCTTGATCCTGCAGCTTCTTCTTCCTTTTAGCGGAAATACCAGCAGGCCACTCTTCAGTGACTGCACTTAGGCACTTCTCTTTGGTAAGAAGAGCCTTCATCTTGACTTTCCAGATTGAAAAATCTGTTGTTCCATCAAACGGTTTTACGCTCGTTGAATCAGACATCTCTGGAGATTAAAAATATCAAAGCAAAGCTGCAAAAGGAAATCAAGCAGTAAGCACGCTGAAAAATAGTTTCAAACAATTCAAATGCCAAAACAGTGGAATAATCAACCAAAGCTCTGATACCAGTTTGTAAATCTGATTTCAGTTTGAACTGAGAGATTAAAGTCCAATTGTGTCCGAATTCAAATCAGTTCAGTTCAATAGTCAAACAGTGAGTGCGGAAAAATAAATGACACAAGGATTTACGAGGTTCGGGGAGAAGCCCCTACTCCTCGGCCCAGGCAGGAAGCCTATAGATATCAATGCACTATTATATGAGGTTGTTCGTTACAAGATGACTGACTCGACCAAACAAACACAGCAAGCAGCAAACACAACTAAGCAAACACAGCAATACTCGACTGATTATCAAACAAAGATTCAAAAACAAAAACAATGAAGATGAAGGATTGAAGTCTCCCTCAGTGTCCACTGCCAAAACCAGTCGCAGAATGCCCTCAAAGCTCCTCAAACGTTTTTGCTTGCTCCACTAGAAAACGCACGGTTTTTGCTCTAAAAAGGATCGATTCAGCCGAAGACCAAAATCAGCCGAATCAAATGTTGGTTTTTGTCTCTCAAAAGCAAAAACAGCCGTGTGTCTTCTTAGTCTCTCTCTAAAAACCAGCAGCCACTTTTCTTGTCTCACCTCTTTCCAAACATGAGATGAAACCCTAAAAATAATCCACTTCCAAACAGCCAAATGGGCTATGAGAATATGGGCCGAGATGAAACCCTAAAAATAATCCACTTCCAAACTGCTAAACTACTGTGGGGTTGGGGCATGTAGATTTGAACTATGTTTTCGTTTTGTTCTTGTTCCATCTTGAGCTCCAAGCTTAGATGTTTCTTATGTGTAATGATGTACATACATGTCTTAACTCTACTATGCTTAAAGAATAACTTTTGTTGCTTGGATTCTGTAATGTGAAAACTTATACTTATTTTTAGCAATGAATTAAAATTTTGAGTCACTAGAGGAGGACAAAATTACAAGGGGAGCAAAACTTTAGCAATGGTATTTTCAAGTGTATTCTTTCTTTATTTGTTTACCATGTCGTGCATAGTGTTTAAGGGGGCTCTCAATAGGATTTAGGATTTTGTATTATTTTCATGGATTTTAGATTTTCACGCCACACCTTTCGATCGAGTACTTCAAAAGTATAGAAAAAGTTCAAAGTATTTAGCCAAGATCAACAACACCTCAACTTATTCTCTAAAAGACCTTTACTATTTAATCATCGGGCCACTTTACGGACATTCCACACATCCAAACTCGACATTCCTCTTTGAAGCTTCTTGTCAGCCGTTTTCGGAATTTCTAGAATTTTCTTTGTGTTCACGAGTTGGGTGATGGTCAAAGATAAATTCAACAATTTGATCCAACAATATCACGCTCCCTACTATCTAATTCCATGTATACCCGTACCAAATTTTAATAAGGTTTTCAATTTATTTTGAAGTTGGTGATTCGTGTGCTTAAAATCCTGAATTTCTATTGAAATAATTTTAAATTGTAAAATTATTGTACTTTATACCCAATAAATACACTTTTTACCTTTTATTTTCTCCTTAATTAGCATTTTTCCAGAAAAGAGACAACGAGAAAGCCCTAGAGCTGAGAACTTGAAAACGAGAAAATTAAATATGCAGTGAGATGTGATGCTGTGTCTGTTGCTAGAGAATATATTATTTTTATAAGATATACTGTATTTAGTATATATTCTATATATTCTTTTATTATTGGGCTTATCATGCACATCTATTATGTAACGTATATATTGACGTATTCGTCACATATCAATACAGACTTCATATTCATAACATGGTATCAGACGCTTTAGTTTGATAATTTTTTTCTTTTTCTCCGTTCCTCAAAACCAGATCCGTCTACAACCGCCGCTTCTAACAGTCGCCGCCGCCGCCGCAGTATACAAAGTTGTCGCCGTTGCACTTACCGCCGTTGTCGATCTGTCTGCCACCGTCGCTGTCTACCCACCCGCTACTGTTAAAGTTGATGTGTTGTGGTCTACTCCTCACACTAGACCTACTCACTGCTGCAACTCATATCTCTCAAATCTGAGATCTGCTCGGCCATCGCTGACCGTCGTCGTCGACACCACGCCCCTATCCTTTTCGTTGAGTTTGCTGTCACCAGATCTGACTTTGCTGCTTTTGTTAATCACCAGATCCTTCCTGTTTGAGATTTTATCAAATTCACCCATATCTGCAATTTTACGAGAGAAGATGCGTCGGCGCAGTGTTGCTTATTTGTTAGGGTTTGGCTAATTGTTAAAAAAAGAGTCAAACCTAGTCAATAGTCAACACATATTCAACACCTACTCAACGTCCAGTCAGCGCCTGTTCAGCACCCGATCAACGTCACATCAACACACTTGCTCGGTCAGCAACAGTCAGTGCCACGTCAGTCAGTTGCCCAGTTAGCGGTCAACCTTTGACCGACTGTTCAAAAAAAAGAAGCTAACCCACTATGTCTTCGCTTGTTTCCATAGGTATCGTTTCTATTCCTCGCTGCATGGTGATATTCAATGGCACAAACTTTTCAGAATGGATAGACTACATGCGTGTTCAACGCCTTTCGAAATTTCTTATCGGCGAGCTCCCGTGTCCCCCACGTCCCGCGCCGCCGACTATGTCTATTCTACATGCAGATGCCTCTGATGAGAATAAGCAAAAAGCTTCTGCTGAATTTGATGATACCATTGTCCGCCGACTTGTCTATTTTTCCGTTTGTTCAGACGTGCAGAACTTCCTCATATGGAACATCTTTTAACCAGAACTTGCCGGGGAACATTCCAAAAGCCCGTGACCATGCACCATCTAAACAAACGGAGCACCAATGAGACAGTGTGATTAAGAGGGAATAGCTCGTTTGAGAATTTCTCTATAATTTGAAAATTTTAAAAACTTTTTTTGATGAAGAAAATTTAAAAACTTTTTATGCATGCATTTTTGAATGCCAATGATGTCAAATTTGATGACTTTATTTTTCGACTAGATACAAGTTTAAAGATATAAGTGAGACACATGTCAGTATTAAAACAACTCGATCAGAAAATTTCTAAAGTGCAAATCAAGTTATGAGTTTTCGAGTTATTTCTTAATTGAACGCTCAGATAATTAAAATTATAATTATTGTGTGTGGTTCAGGTAAAAACCACGATTATATATGAAAACTAAAAATCGGATTTCAAGCTGACATGTGTCCAATTTCGTCGAAATCTCAGATATAACACGGAGGGGCATTATAGTCCCACATGTCCCGAATTTCAAATCAGACTTAAATTGGAATGATCAGACTTAAAATAATCACACTGATCAGACTTAACTTGGAATGATCAGACTTAACTTGGAATGATAAGACTTAACTTGGAATGATCAGACTTAACTTGGAATGATCAGACTTGACTTAAAATGATCAGACCTAACTTGGAATGATCGGACATATGTCCAGACTTAAATTGGTAATGACCAGACTTAAATTGGTAATGACCAGACTTAAATTGGTAATGTACAGACTTAAATTGGTAATGATCAGACTTAACTTGATAATTATCAAACTTAAATTGATAATGTCCAGACTTAAAAACAGACTCAAATACTGTCCAGACTTAGCTTGGTAATGATCAGACTTAAATTAGTAATGTCCAGACTTAAAAACACACTTAAATTGGTAATAATCAGACTTAAATTGATAATGATTAGACTTAACTTTGAATGATCAGACTTAACTTGGAATGATCGGACATAATGTTCAGACTTAAATTGGTAATGGTCAGACTTAAATTGGTAATGTCCACACTTAAAAATTGGTAATGTACATACTTAAATTGTAATGATCAGACTTAACTTGGTAATTATTAGACTTAAATTGATAATGTCCAGACTAAAAAATAGACTCAAATACTGTCCACACTTAGCTTGGTAATGATCAAACTTAAATTAGTAATGTCCAGACTTAAAAACACACTTCAATTGGTAATGATCAGACTTAAATTGATAATGATTAGACTTAACTTTGAATGCAGACTTAACTTGGAATGATCGGACATAATGTCCAGACTTAAATTGGTAATGATCACACTTAAATTGGTAATGTACATACTTAAAAATTGGTAATGTACAGACTTAAATTGGTAATGATCAGACTTAACTTGGTAATTATCTGACTTAAATTGATAATGTCCAGACTAAAAAAATAGACTCAAATATTGTCCAGACTTAGCTTGGTAATGATCAGACTTAAATTAGTAATGTCCAGAATTAAAAACACACTTAAATTGGTAATGATCAGACTTAAATTGATAATGATTAGACTTAACTTTGAATGATCAGACTTAACTTGGAATGATCGGACATAATGTCCAGACTTAAATTGGTAATGATTTGATTGACTTAACTTGGTAATGATCAGACTTAAATTGATAATGTCCATACTTAAAAACAGACTCAATACTGTCCAAACTTAGATTGGTAATGTCCAGAGTTAAATTGATAATGTCCAGACTTATAAACAGACTCAATATCGTCCAGACTTAAAATTGGTAATGATCAGACTTAACTTGGTAATGATCATACTTAAATTAATAATGTCCAGACTTAAAAACAGACTACTGTCCAAACTTAAATTGGTAATGATCAGACTTAAATTGGTAATGACCAAACTTAAATTAGAAATGTACAGACATAAATTGATAATGATCAGACTTAACTTGGTAATGATCAGACTTAAATTGATAATGTATAGACTTAAAAACAGACTCAAATACTCTCCAGATTTAACTTGGTAATGATCATACTTAAATTAGTAATGTCCAGACTTAAATTAGTAATGTCCATACTTAAAAACACACTTAAATTGATATCCAGACTTAAATTGGTAATGATTAAACTTAAAACAGACTTACACAATAATATACAGACTTAACTTATGCATGTGTTAAGTCTAGATAATTTGTAGGATGTTTATACCTCGCATCTGTTATGTATTTTTTTGATGATATGTATTTTTAAATAAGTCCGTTTTAATTTTTTTTATTTACAAAAAGCGACCGAATTATGATTGGTTGATAGTGTCATGTGTCGAATTCTTCGGTGATCTATAATTTTTATTTAATCCAAACACTTGATCATTCATATAGATCATGAAATTGCACGCAATTAATCACTTCTTCACAATGATGTAAAATATGACCATTACGGCACCGCCACGTCACATGAAGTTCCACGTTTTTTTTTGGATTTTCTGCATGTTTTTTCTCAGTCACGTCCGAACACTCAAACTCACTTTCCCAGTCACCAGTTAGCACTCCCTCAATCGTCCACCACCACCGCCACTTCATCTTCTCAACCTTTTGTCAATTTTAATAATTACTTTCCTAATTTACCCTTATTTATTTCTCAATTTTAATTTTATTTCTGTCTTTTCCTTTTGTCACAATCCACACTCTGCAATCTGTTTTTGTCACCACTTTGATTCAAAATTCTCCCCGTTTTATATTCCTACAAACTTTTTCAAACACACCATTTCTCTCAAACTCCAATGTCGAAATCCTCTTTAACCCCAGTTCCTGAAATCCTCCCGGACATACAAATTTACAAAAAGTTGAGATTCATAGAACCGACTATTGGGTTCCTTGGCTTTTGCGTAATCACTTTGTGCGTCATTTGTTCATTGTTTTACCTTGATTACAGAGCCCTTGGAAATGGAAACCAGTTCGGGCTCCTAATGGATCGTTAGGTTAGCCAACTATATGAGGGAGATCCCAGAGTGGTATCCCTCAGACAGATGGCAGCGGAAAACAACTCTCGTACAGGAAATACAAGACAGAATGTAAATGCTCACGATTTAGAGTGGAAACCTTACTGCAAACTTTGCAGCAGGATAAAAACCACTTGCCTTCTGGACAGTTCCAGAAGGGCTTCAAGATCCGTATTATTGACGAAGGAATATACTTGCAGTTTGTTACACTTGTCTCACACAGTGACAACTTACAAGACTGCTCAATTCGAAGAGTCAACTAATACGATCGCCTTGCTTGCACACAGCAGCACCCTGTCAGCTCCGGATTTGAATACTCTTCAATCTCCGATCGCTATCTCCCAAAAGCCGAGCCTTCACTTGAATACTCTTACTTCTTTTATAGTGTATTCAAGTCGGCTTCACAGATCTTCATCACAGATCTGATTGTGATCTCGCAGATGTGATATGGTTAAGATATTTCCATATCTTAACTACATCACATATTCGCCTTCCAAATGTGGCTTCGATATTTCCGTCGTATATACTTAAATCTCCTCATGTATATATTTGAATTAATGATCTTAATCAAATATCACACGCATATATTCTTGTATCTTCGATGCATATCTCCGTGTATCTTTTCCCAGATCCGATCTGGTCATAAGTCGGTTTGTCTCTCACATGGAACACACCTCTCTCGCAGCTTTGCTCTCTCTCAGAGATGTCCAGTGAGCTTACCTGTCAGACAGTGATTTCTGCATACTCAAGTGGATTATTAGTTAAGTGTTTGTTATCATCAAAACACAAGGGTACAACAAATTCCCCCTTTTTGATGATGACAAACACTTCTTCACAGATAAGAAATCACACACAGCAATGATACCGGAACTACATCTACATTTCCTTTGGACAGCTAGCAACCTCAGAGTTTATATTCACTAGATATTTATTTAAAGTCTAGCTAGCACAGTTCCCCCTCAGATAGACATCCGCTGAAATTTTGGTACTGATTTTTTTCCCCTTAGTGTATGCACATATAGTTCTTCCCCCTTTTGGCATCATCAAAAAGATATGCAAATAAGAACACAGAGTGATGGAAAGAAAAACATTTCATTCATGCCCGCAAGATAGAAGCATGTCATGCAGACACCACACATGAGGCAGAGAATTCAAAAAACATAGAGAATTTAAGCATGAAATTAAAAAAAAGTTTCAACAAAAAAAAGAAGGGGGCTAATGTGGGTGGGGATAGCAAGGAGGGGGGGGGGGATCCATGAGACAGTGCAGACTAGGGCACAATCGTGAACGAGTCCTTCATCTGGTTCACAATCTCTGTGGCAAGGTCCTTCATCTGCCCTGAGAAATCCTGGACGGCCACGGACATTGCCCCCGAGTCAACAGTTATTGCTAGCTCCAGTTCAATCACCCTCTGCTTTACGAGCTGCAATTCAGACTTCACCTCGACCAGCTCAGATTTGACCTCCTTTAGCTCTGCATGAAGCACTGTCAGCAGAGCCAGCACCTCACTTAAACCCTCAGAGGGGGTTGCCTCAGCACCGCTGACAGGAGCAGCAGCGTTTATAGGAGTCACATCCTTGACCTCCTCATCCTCATCTTCCTCTGCCACAGCTTCTTCCGCCACAGCAGGAACTGTCCACCCAACTCCCTCAGAGTATTCCAACCCCAGCTTGGTAATGTGATCATCACACAGTGCATACGAAAGCACTCTCTCCGACTCCGGTTGATAAACATCCCAGTACACCAGTATCTCCTTCACAAACCCTGGATAGGGTAATCCATTAGACGGATTGTTGCTGTTATTTTCCATATGCTTCATCACCTGAAAGGCCAAATTCACTAGCTGCTTCTGCAAAATTTTGTCGACCAGCAGCAGATCCTGGAAGGTGACCAGATTATGTTTGGCCCATCTCGGGGAGATATTTGATACAAGGATCCTGTGAAGAATCCGAGGGAGTACGTCCATGTGAGTGTTTTCCCTCTGGCCCTTTGCCGTGACATCTAGCCCCAGTCGTTCAAACACCTCTGCCTTGGCCACAGTTCCTGGCCACGTCCCTTTGGAGTAGGTGGCATACCCGCCTTTCGGTACCCCTAGGACAGTGGCCAGCTCCCTCATGCTGACTGAGTACGACTCACCACCGATGACAGCCAACAACTCCCAGTTTCCTTTTCCTTTCTCCACAACCTGTAGTTTGGAATAGAACTCCCTCATCAATTTTTCATCCACAATAACAGAATTTCTAAACAACGCGCGACTTAGGGTTTGAAGACGCCATGAATTTAGGGTTTCGAAACGTCAGAAGTGAGAGAGAAGACAAAGCCTGAGAGTGGTGTGGGAATAGTGCGCTCTCCTTTCTCTTCTTATACCGCAACAAACCCTAGCGTCCAAACAGCACTGTCCTTTGTTCGAAACGTCGCCTCCTTTCAATAAATAAACCGCCTTCAATTTTGCAATTTCCACCTTTTCTTCCCTTCCAAAAACGGTTCAGCAATAACTCCTTGCCAAAAACAAATCCGACTGAACAGGCATGCTCCAACAGACAGGGGAACGACACGTGTCATCTGAATATAAACGTGTCTCCTCATAAAGGCAACCGACGCGACAATACCCTGCTGCAGAAAACTGTTCACCTTTCAATTCAACTTTACGTCTTCCCGACGCCAAGACATCTTTACCGAAGGATGATTAACTGCCCAGCTTCACACCTGTCACAGAGATTGTTTCCCAGTCGTAGGGATCTATCCACGGTGATACCTCAGTCTTACTGTCTCATGGGTACACAAGGTTTTGGTATGATGTGCTGATTTACCCAAATGGTACAAATAACATCACACCCAATCAAGAAAAAAATAATATCATCCAAACAAATCATATTGGTTTCATACCTCATGTGGAGTGACTCCAGAGAAGGTAGTGCATCAACGGGCTCATAGGAGCGTTCCACACGAAGATAGGCTAAGGTTGGTCTAGAGTACCTCCTTGGTTTATATTGTGGGATCAAATATGGAGGTCTCTTTTGGGCAGAAAGGAATCATAATTTCATGCTTTTTGGTCCCTAATGCAGTCATCAATCTCATAGCAAGCATGCATGAGTGCATTATGAACACAGCCTACTTTTTCACTAGCACAGAACATCCATGTTAGACTCTCCATCAGACGTGACTTATATGCATCTAGTCTAGCCAATCACTGAGGGAGTAACAATTGGTCATAGCTTTAAGGGAGAGAAACCATACCTAGTTCCAGCCTCAGCTTCTCGTAGGGTTCTCTGTGCAAAGCTTTTGTGAATATGTCTGCAATCTGTTCCTCAGTTCTGCAATATTCCATCTCAATTGTTCCCTTCTCTACACAGTCACGCAGAAAGTGATACCGAATTTCTATATGTTTGGTACGAGAAAACTGTACTGGATTTTTAGAGATGTTAATAGCACTAGTGTTATCACACAATATTTTAGCACGATTTGTAACAACACCATAATCACTTAGCTGTTGCCTGATCCACAGCAGCTGCGCACAGCAAGCGGCGGCGGCGATGTATTCTGCCTCAGCGGTGGACAGCGCAATCGAGGACTGCTTCTTTGAAGCCCAAGAGATGAGGCATGGTCCTAGATATTGAGCCATCCCTGATGTGGACTTCCTGTCTATCTTGCACCCAGCATAGTCAGCATCGGTGTATGCCTCCAGGCAAAGATCTCCTCCCCTCGGATAGAGCAAGCATAGATCATCTGTTCCCTTCAGATATCTTAATATCCTCTTCACTGCTTTCACGTGGGTTTCTCTAGGATCAGCCTGAAACCTAGCACACAGACAAACACTAAATAAGATATCGGGTCTGCTAGCAGTGAGATATAACAGTGAACCGATCATTCCCCTGTACAGAGTTGGATCCACTCGAGGTGAGGACTCATCCTTTGCCAGGGTATCGTTCGGGGACATTGGTGTGGCACACGTCTTGGCAGATTCCATCCCAAACTTCTTCAGAATCTCCTTGACATACTTTTGCTGATGGATTCTGGTACCTTCCTCTCCTTGAGCGACTTGAAGTCCTAGAAAGTACTTGAGTTCCCCTACCATGCTCATTTCGAACTCACTCGACATAAGATCTGTAAACTTCTTGACAAGTTTAGGGTTAGTCGAACCAAATATGATATCATCTACATATACCTGAACAACCAGAGTGTCTTTCCCTTCCTTCAGAAGGAAAAGGGTTTTGTCCACCTCTCCTCTGACGTAACTGTGGGATAGCAGAAACTGTGACAGTCTCTCATACCAGGCGCGAGGTGCCTGCTTCAGCCCATATAGTGCCTTGTCAAGGATGTGGACATGATCAGGGTGAGTGAGATCCTCAAACCCTGGTGTCTGGCTTACATACACTTCTTCCTTCAGAACTCCGTTCAGGAAGGCTGTTTTTACGTCCATCTGCTGCAGAGTAAAACCATGGTAAGTCGAATAAGCAATTAGTAGTCTGATTGCTTCTAACCTTGCGACTGGGGCGAATGTCTCATCGTAGTCTATCCCCTCTTGTTGGTTGTATCCTTTGACAACAAGGCGGGCTTTGTTTCTTACAACCACTCCCTTGTCGTCCATCTTGTTTTTGAAGACCCACTTTGTTCCTATCACATTCTTGTCTTCAGGCCTGGGAACCAGTCGCCACACTTTGTTTCTTTCGAACTGATGCAGTTCCTCTTGCATGGCATTGACCCATTCTGGATCCTTCAGCGCATCAGCAACCGTCTTTGGTTCTGCATGAGAGACAAAAGAGGCGAATCCACAGAAATGACATAGTTCGTCTAAACTTACCTGGTTCTGCGATGCGTAACATTGGTAGTCCCTTGTCCAGGTTGGGGGCTGAGTAACTCTCCCACTCCTTGTGGTTCTGGGTTCTTCTGCGGTCCCTGCCTGAGGAGGGTTATTCGCAATCACTTCCTCATTGGGGGGTTCTGCGTTAACCTCTATCACTTGTGCTTCTGGACCCTGCTCTTCAGCTAATATTTCTGTTGGTGGAGCTTCGGCTGGTTCAGCAAGTCCTTGAGCAGCAGTCTGAACGACCTCTGGGGCTGGCTCTGCAGTCTCGTTTTGGGCAGGTACCCAGTCAGGATCAGACCTGTCAGTAAGCTGGAGTTCTCCATCATCCTGTGAGGAGGGATCTTTCACAAGGTGTCCAGTCATAGCACGCTCATCAAAGGTTACGTGAATGCTTTCCTCCACCCGTTCCAACCTCAGGTTGTAGACCTTGTATGCTCTGCTGTGGCTTGGGTATCCTACGAACACGCCTTCATCGCTCCTTGGATCGAACTTTCCTAGATTTTCTTTTCCGTTGTTGTGTACGTAACACCTGCAACCAAACACTTTCAAATGAGCAATGTTAGGCTTTCTTCCTCACAGCAGCTCGTAAGGTGTTTTTCCTATCAGAAAGCGTAGGGATGCTCTGTTCAGTATGTAGCTGGCGGCATGAACTGCCTCGGCCCAGAATCCCTTGGGAACACCACTGGCAATCAGCATTGTCCTTGACATGTCTTCCAATGTCCTGTTCTTTCTCTCTACCACACCATTCTGCTGAGGAGTCCGTGGTGCTGAGAAATTGTGATCTATCCCAGCTGTCCTGCACAGGGAGATAAACTGGGAGTTTCGGAACTCGGTTCCGTTGTCAGTCCGAATAGATACTAATTTCTTACTCAATTTGTTTTCAATTAGCTTCAGCCATGACACAAACTCAGAGAACGTTTCATCTTTCGAGCTCAGAAAAATGGTCCATGTATATCTGGAATAGTCATCCACGATGACTAATATATACCTGTTGCCTCCACGGCTGACGACGTTGACTGGACCGCATAGATCCATGTGAATCATGTCCAGAGGAGCTGAAGTACTCACTGATTGTTTTGACTTAAACGAAGTACGTACCTACTTGCCTGTGGCACAGGCGCTGCATATTTGATCAAACGAGCTTTCCACTTTTGGTAAACCAACCACCAATTCATTCTGATGGAGTTTATGAATCAGCCTCGTGCTTGCATGTCCAAATCTCTTGTGCCACAGCAGTGTGTCGTCAGTGATGCTTGACAGACACAGCTCCCCGTCTGGGACGAATTCTGGGTCCACTGTATATATCTGATTCTCCCGGACACCTCGAAGAATTATTTTCCCTGTCTCAATGCACTTCACAACACAGTCGTTAGAGTTAAATATCACTTGGTTCCTTCCATGTTGACACAATTGTGATATGCTCAATAAGTTGTATCTCAGATTTTCAACCAGACTTACTTGTCGAATTTTAATGGTTTCTGAAATTCTTACCTCTCCAGTAGCTACTACCTTGCCTATGCTCTTGTTTCCGAAGATAATGTCTCCGGAGTAGGCTTGGAGTGAGACGAACCATCCTGGATCTCCCGTCATGTGTTTGGAGCATCCACTGTCCAGATACCATGGCTTGCTCCTCACTCCATCCTGCAAAAAGAGAGGTCAGTTTTTATGAACCCAGACAAGCTTGGGCTTACTGGGCTTTGGGACAGTTTTAGCAGCAGAAGGGAGCTTCGAGGGACGAGAATCATTGTCATCAGTGAGATTGATTTTCATCCTGGGGGTTCTTCTGGGTCGTCCGTAGATGGCTGTGTCATGGTGAGAGCGAACCCATTCTGGTCTGTTATCTCTTCTTTGAGGAGAGGCCTTTCTCTGACGACTGTGATTCTTTTCGTTGACTTCTTTCCATTTCTCACAGTCGGCTCTGTAATGACCAGAGTGACCGCAGTGCCAGCAGACACGGTAGTAGAGTGTACCAGTTTTCTTGTGTTTCTTTACGTGTGCTGGTATCCTTCTCTGTGCCTGAGGGTCGATGGAGAAGGATTGACGATTGGAACTCATCCTTTTCCATATTTCAAATGCCTTCCCAGCTTTGAAAGGTCCAGAGTCTCTGTCGTGGTTGTCCTGAGGCGATGAGGCTGCTTTTCCCGATTGTCTTGTAGGTTCCATCCTTTTCTGCTGATGGGAGCCCTCTCCGACTTCAGTCATTGGTCCCTTTCCTTTGGCAATCCTTCTGTTTGCTTCCTCTTTATCAGTTTCTTCCATATACCCAAGTCCGGGTCTGGCAAACCTTCTTTTGTAGTCTTGTTCTACCTCCTCGACCTTTTTGGCTTCTAGTTCTCTAAGCCAGACCTTCTTTCTCTCCGATTCCTTTTGTCTGAGATCTGCAACTGTCTGACGGAGCTCCTCGTTGTCCAGCTGGAATCTGTCAGATTCTGTAATTGATCGTACCTTCCTGGTATCGTCAACTCTCAAGCTCCTCAGTCTATCGCTTAAATCACTGATCTGTGTGTCCCTTTTGTCACAGGTGGGGCATTTGCAAGTGTGCTCCTCCATTTCTCTCTCGAGTTTCATAGCTTTGGTTGACCAGAGACGATTGTTCTCCATGTCATCTTCATGTTCGTCTTTCATGACCTCAATCTGTTCCTTGAGGCTAGTGATCTTCTTCAACAATTCGGCGATAGTTTCTGCAAAGTCAGATTCACTGAAAACTTGATCTATGAAAGAGTCAGATTCATTTACCTCATCATTTGCGGAATTCGCCATCAGACATGGCTCCTTGACTTGCTTTCTATCGTTCTGTTCCTCATCAGAGTCGCTCCATGCTGCAAACATGGCATGGGCTTCCTTTGGGGCAGGTGGTTCCCCCTTCTTCTTGCTGTAGCAGTCTTTAGCGAGATGTCCCTTTTTCTGGCAGTGATAGCAGGTTCTTTCTTCCTTTGCTCTAGCCTTTGTCTTGCCTTCCTCTGAGGAGGATCCCTTGCTCCACCTTTGACTGTTTCGTCCTCCGCCAGAGTTGCCTCTGTTCTGTGTTCTGCCTGTGTTCGCCATCTTGAAAGCCCTTGAGAGAAGTGCTATCTCCTCGTCCTCTCCTTTAGATGGCAGGCTTACTTGAGCTATGTCTAAGGCCTTCTCAACTTTAAGCGCTATAGCCTGAGATTTTCCAGCTTGTCTCCGGGCCATTTTCCTCTCGGATATTCCAGCTTGGCTTTGCAAATTCGCCACGAGCTCTTCCAGAGTGATATCTTTGATCCCCTTCTGAGCTTGGAGAGCAGTAGTTACTGTGTCCCATCTGGAGCAGAGAGCTTGCATAAACTGATGAGTTACTTTCCACTGAGGGAGTACCTCATCCAGGGAGTTCAGCTGCGCGACAATGACTTGAAATCTGGTGTAGAAGTCATCCAGAGATTCGTCCTTGCGCTGTTCGACAGATTTGTAGTCCTTTGTGGCAGCTAGGATTCTGTTCCTTTTGATATCCTCGTTTCCCTCGTATAGTCGAGCAAGTCCATCCCACTGCTCCTTTGCAGTCTTATACACAGCCATCTTCACTTGATCTCCTGGTGAGAGAGCCATATATAGGACCTTCTTGGCCCTGGCATTCTGTTGGAGAGACTTGTAGTCGGCTTCGGTGTACTTGTCTTTCTCCTTCTCTTTCGGATTAGCGGGATCTGTCACATCCAAAATAGGGAAGTTGCCCTTTTCAAACACCCGCCACAGTTTCCCATCCAGGGAACAAACATGTGCTTCGAACTGATCCTTCCACCAGTCATACTCTCCCGGACTAAGCATCGGTGGCTTCCAGAACGAGTCGCTTCCGTTAGACATGATTTCCTGCAAAGGCTAACACACAATCTAGAGCTTCCCGGCTCTGATACCAATTAATGGATCGTTAGGTTAGCCAACTATATGAGGGAGATCCCAGAGTGGTATCCCTCAGACAGATGGCAGCGGAAAACAACTCTCGTACAGGAAATACAAGACAGAATGTAAATGCTCACGATTTAGAGTGGAAACCTTACTGCAAACTTTGCAGCAGGATAAAAACCACTTGCCTTCTGGACAGTTACAGAAGGGCTTCAAGATCCGTATTATTGACGAAGGAATATACTTGCAGTTTGTTACACTTGTCTCACACAGTGACAACTTACAGGACTGCTCAATTCGAAGAGTCAACTAATACGATCGCCTTGCTTGCACACAGCAGCACCCTGTCAGCTCCGGATTTGAATACTCTTCAATCTCCGATCGCTATCTCCCAAAAGCCGAGCCTTCACTTGAATACTCTTACTTCTTTTATAGTGTCTTCAAGTCGGCTTCACAGATCTTCATCACAGATCTGATTGTGATCTCGCAGATGTGATATGGTTAAGATATTTCCATATCTTAACTACATCACATATTCGCCTTCCAAATGTGGCTTCGATATTTCCGTCGTATATACTTAAATCTCCTCATGTATATATTTGAATTAATGATCTTAATCAAATATCACACGCATGTATCTTCGATGCATATCTCCGTGTATCTTTTCCCAGATCCGATCTGGTCATAAGTCGGTTTGTCTCTCACATGGAACACACCTCTCTCGCAGCTTTGCTCTCTCTCAGAGATGTCCAGTGAGCTTACCTGTCAGACAGTGATTTCTGCATACTCAAGTGGATTATTAGTTAAGTGTTTGTTATCATCAAAACACAAGGGTCCAACAGCTCCCCGGCAAGAATGAGATCAACGGCTCGATTCGTAATAGAACTCGAGTTGAGTTCTTGGACGACAAAGGTGTCGAGTGTGACTTGTTTGATGGGGATTGGATTTGGGATGATGCATATCCATTGTACCAATCCAAAGATTGTATTTTCATGGATGATGGATTTCGCTGCTCTGAAAATGGTCGCCCTGATTTGTTTTACACTAAATGGAGATGGCAACCTAAGCAATGCAACTTACCCAGGTATAAAGATTCTCTCTTTACCTTGAATTTGGGATCTTGGTTGCATTCCAATGCCTGGGAATATCTCATTGTTAAATCTAAATGGGTCATTCTCATTTGTAGCATTAGCATAGAATGAAGATAATTTAATAATTGAGTTTTTTTTTCTTCAATTCCAATCATGAGTAGTTGACAGAGTCATGGTGTGAACATCTAACTGTTATTAATTATTATAAAATCAAGGATTCGAGTTCTACCGTATCATAATGAGTCTGGAGTTGTACAATCCTTACCAAATTTAAAAAAAAAACATGAGCAGTACGTTGGTGAGCAATGCAGCTCTCTGGCAGCTTTGCGCTGTGGTCCTGCTGAGCTTTTTATGTACTAGTTTAGACTCATCTTCTTTTTGATGATGAACATTGTCTCGTGAATCGGTGTACAAGTGTGTTGAGTTGTTTTCATGTTCGTAGACTTGTGATTAACAGTAGCCATCTGGTTACTGGTGACTGCTAATGTTAATTGTGCTTGTAATGAATGAATTGTGTGTTTCAGATTTGACGCGAGGTTGATGCTGGAAAAAATGAGGAACAAGCGGCTAGTTTTTGTTGGGGACTCAATCGGAAGAAACCAATGGGAGTCCTTATTGTGCATGCTTTCATCTGTTATATCACGCAAAGAGTCTATTTACGAAATGAACGGGAACCCCATCACAAAACATAGAGGCTTCCTGGTGTTCAAATTTAAGGACTTCAATTGCACAGTGGAGTATTACAGGGCTCCATTCTTAGTCCTGCAGAGTCGCCCACCTGCTCGAGCTCCACCAGGAACCAGGATGACGCTGATGTTAGAAAAAATGGATTGGAGCGCGATGAAATGGAGAGATGCAGATGTTCTTGTATTCAACACTGGGCATTGGTGGAACTATCAAAAGACCCAAAAAAGGTGAGTCTAATTTTTTTTAAATCCGATATCTTCTATAATTTCGTGATTAGAGCATCTCTTAGTTTTTCTCTTCTTCTTCAGGAAATGTGTCTTTCAAGAAGGTGAGGAGGTAAAGCCGGAAATGCCAGTGGAAGCTGCTTACAAGAAGGCTATGGAGACCATAATGAACTGGATACACAAGGAGATAAATCCGAGCAAGACTCAAGTCTTTTTTCGCACATTTGCACCTGTACATTTCAGGTTTACTTCCGAGTTGGCATATTTTAATATTTACATTTTGTTTACCAAAACTGATAATCTCCAATTTCAGAGGAGGAGATTGGAAGACTGGCGGACACTGCCACTTGGAGACACTACCAGAGCTGGGCTCATCTCTAGTACCACCCGAAACTTGGCAGAAACTAAACACAATGTCAAGAGTTTTATCCACACATTTGCCGCTTAATGCATCAACACCACCAAGTCTACAAGTTTTGAACATTACAGGCATGAGCGCCCGGAGGAAAGACGGGCACTCGTCTGTGTTTTATCAGGCACCGCCCGCTTCAGTCCATCGGCAAGACTGCAGCCACTGGTGTCTCCCTGGAGTCCCGGACTCCTGGAATCAGCTGCTGTTTGCTCTCTTCCTGAAGCGCGAAATGACGCAAACTTGGAACTCATAAGTTGTTGTCTTAGCATTTTGTAACCAGGAGTAGAAACTCAACTCCCACCTCATTCATATACATGTAAAATATAATTCAAGCTTTCTTTTTATTGACGAAAATGCCCTTCCGTTTGAGTAACATATTCTCGGGTTTCTAATTTCTATACGATCTAACCCACTTTCAAACTCAAATATCTCATTTGCACCATTTGAAACTCAAATATCCAGAATATCCTAATTTGTTTAATGCCGGTTCACCAGGAACCGATATTTTTTTATAATCCCGATAGGAGAGAAACTGAGACAATTCATACCGATTTCCTGGGAACCGAGAACAATTCATGCTGGCACGGATGGGGTTCGATTGGTCCACGTAGGCCCCAAACCGAACCACATCAGCATTTTTTTTATTAATCCTGGTTCCTATGAAACCGATATTAATAAAAATTAGCATTACCGGTTTCTCTCCCACCGAGATTAAAAAAAAGAATACTGATTTATGGGGAACCGGCATTAACTAAAATGGAGTATTCTGAATATTTGAGTTTCAAGTGGTGCAAATGAGATATTTGAGTTTGGAAGTGGGTTAGATTGCATAGAAACTGAGTTTCTAGCCAATCTACCCAGGTTTAAAACTCGAATTACCCATTTGCACCAATTGAAATTCAAATTACCAGATTACCTTTTTTTTAATAATACCGGTTCCATCATCATTTTTGTTTAATCCCGGTAGCATAGAAATCGGTACCATTATTACCGGTGTATCAGCTATCGGCACGTTTGAAATTGATGATGCGGGTCGATTCTGGGCCTACGCGGACCAAGTGAAGATGAAGTGGCATACACGCCAATACCAGTTCCCCTGGAACCGGTATCATAATAATCCAGATTTTTGGGGAACCGGGATCATTGAAATTAAAAATCGAGTGTTTCTTTCTTCTTCTTCATTCCGCCGATCTCTCCCAAACCCTAACCTCTCCGCCGACCGCTGACCGCCGAACGCTCTTGCCGCCAGTTCCCGCACGCCTCCGACGACAGTTCCGGTTCGCCAGAAACCGGTTTGTATTTGAATTGTATTGTTAGTTGTTAATTTTAGTAGTTAATTGTTGATTTTGATTGTTGATATGAATACTCGAATTTGATTGAATTGTTGATTCAATAGTCGATTTCGATTGTTAATCGTTGAATTTGGTTATTGATGAAATTGGTGATGAATGGTGTAATTGTTGAAGTTGTGTTGATATTGAATTTGGTTATTGATGAATTGTTGAAATACTTACGAAATTTTAATTTTTGTGATGTAGATATGGACTCACAAAGACCATCATCTTCACAAAGACCATCACAAGCTATATTGCATCTGAATATGAATGTAGATGACATAATTCATCCTGGTCCGATTAACAACGCAGTCCTCAGTCAGCAGAGTACTCATCGTAGCAAGGCGATTTGGACACACATGTTAGTATGTTAAATTATGTTAATTATCATTCATAATTTAATATGTTGCTAATGTTGAATTAAATTGTTGTTTCACAGTTGGATCCGAAAGGGAAGGCCAACACACCCCTTAAGGTTCATAAAGGGGGTGCATTGCCCATTGATGCTCGCATACGCCCTTATGTAGTAGCTGTTGGATTTTATCCGTGGACTCAGGTGTGCGATGTGAAGGCTGATCCATCCCTATTGACAGCCGTGGCCGAGAAGTGGGGGCAAGAAACACACACATTTCATTTTAATGATGGAGATGCGACAATCACGTTATAAGACGTGTCACTACTTACCGGGCTCCCTGTCGATGGACAGCCTGTGACGGGCCAGTCGCAGATGAATTTTGAAGAGGTTTCTGTGAGATTACTGGGGGTATACCTGATGCGTTGTAATATTATGCACTTCAAATCGATGTGATTCGAAAGCAAGTTATTTGATCAAAAACAATTTATAAGACCGGTAAGTACCGGGTCGTCCAAGGAGCAAGTCTAAACTTATGCACTATTCAATTTTGTTCCGATAAGTCTATTCTAAATGCGAAAGATTGGGTTGATGTGGTTATTAGAGCAAATGTATATAAACAATGTAAACAATCAAGAAATCTAGAGATAATGTCAATACCAAGGCAAAAGGTGTACTCTAGGGAACTACTTCACTCATATGTGTTTTAGACTCCAAGAATTCAATTTCATGCAAGATAATTGTGTTAGATGATTAGATTTAGGCGTGCGACTATTAAACCAAACTCAATCTCTCGATGTTTTTACTTGATTTAAGGAAGAGGCACCTCGCACGTGAGCTTCAATCTCTCGATGTTTTTAGCTCACGTCCAACTCAAGGTTCTCAATCATCAACGCTAGTTGAATGATCAAGATCCAAGAGCGGTCTTGACCAAGCCTATCTCAATGCTAGGATGGGTCACGCTAGTGATCACCGCCTAGCAAGGGTAATTTACTTGTTTTCGAGAACCTTTGGTCTCAATCTCTCGACATTCTTGACCTATGGTTCCTTAATGCCTCGCTATCTAGATACCTTGGCTTCCACCTCTCGGCTACTTGACCAAAGAACCATAGAAATTAATCATCTAGGCATTTTCTCAAACACCTAGAGTGCTTAACTCAAGTCATATACCAAAAACATACACTTAGACATTTTCTCAAACACCTAGAGTGCATAGTTTGAGTATTTAATCAAAGTAAACCACAATCATCCAAACATATCATTCTAACATTGATTCATTATAGATTAGGAGTATTAACACACATAAGATCCATAGGACCCTAGAATACAAAACACTACTCACAAATCATGTTCATAGACAAACACAAATTGTATTGAGTACATAGATGAAAATACAATGGAAGGAATGAACCAATCTAGTGTAGATGATCTTCTTTCACCCTTTGAATCTTCAATCTTCGATGGATGATCCTCCCTTGAAGCCTTGGTAGCTTGTCTCTCTAGAAACTCTTAGTTTTTCGTGCTCCAAAAACCCTAGCTAAAACTCTTCAAAAATTGGATCTAGATCTGAATTTAAAGCAAAAAGTCTGTCTCCAGAGTTCAACCGGCCGGTTCCCAAATGTGGCTCAAAACTCTAATTTCTCTGAGCAATTGAACCGCCCGATTCACTCCAGGTTCAGCTGAGAACCAACCAAACCGCCCGGTTCCCAAATGTGAGCAGATTAGCTCATTTCTCTGAGCTTTTGAACCGGCCCACTCCCTGCGGCTTTTTCGAGATCTTAACATCCGATTTTGGTCTTGGTTTAAACTGAAGAGTTGTAGCCCTTTGAGTTAGCTTTTCATCAAGCTTTGAATCAACCAAATCAGACACCATATATGCGATATGTGCATCCAAAATAAGCCGCAAAGGTCAGTCTGTCCCGTTTTGCCTGAAAATCTATATTTTTGCTCCGAAACTTTGGTTTTCTACGAGAATTGATCTTTTTGAACCCGGGGACCGTAAGGTTGGTTTCTAATCTGAAATGGCAATCAAGAGGGTCAAATGGCATCGAAAGAGCATCGGGAATGGACCAAAACTCTTCATAAATGGATAGATAAATGAGTCGAGAATTCGATTCATCAAAACCCCGATTGCTACGATAAATCACCCCCTATGGTGAAGAGAAGTTGATTCATGAACCATTTGGCGCAGATTCCTACTGATGCAGATGAGGACACGTTGAAGAAATACGCTAGGACGTATATCCTCAATCTGATAGGATCGACCTTATTAAGTGACAAGATCGGTAAGACGATCCCGCTCTACTTTCTTCCATTGCTAGAGGATCTAGATAGGGTCAGAAATTATAGTTGAGGAAGTGCTGTGTTGGCATGTCTGTATAGTAACATGTTTAGTGCATGTAAGATCAGACATATTCAATTGGTCGAGCACCCTTGATTTTTCAATTTCGGTCTTGGGACAGACTATCTCGTATAAGTGTGCCGAAGGTCAGAGTTCCAGTCATGTTACCACCACCGGATGCGGAGTTTGATCCAGCTTTGTGGGGAGCGTGGTCGTACGTGTAAGTGTTTGTTGTTTAAAAATAATATTTCATAAAATACTTATATTCTACTAATATTTTACTTTTATTTTCAGGAGATGGATTGGGCCCAAAAGTTTTATTAGGGTACCTCGCGGCAGTTTGTTGCAGTATTGAGATGCGATACAGAAGATGCACCCGTGAGATTTCATTTGGATGCCGTATGAGGAGCCCATGTTTGAGTCGCTGAACCCGACTTGTCTCGAGGGTCGTGAAACTACTTGGAGAGCTGATGTGTCTCTTATCTGCTTCAGTATTATTGAGTGACATCATCCAGCACATGTTGCGAGACAGTATGGTTTTAAACAGGGTGTACCGCCAAACGCGATTGAAAGTTCAGACCAATCCCACGGAATGGACAGGAAGAAGAATAAGGATTAGGCTGTTTTCCACAGCAGTTACATTGTTTTGTGGTACAGTCGACATGAGAGATTGCTTGATGGAGTTATGGCGTACCCGGATGGTGAGATCGACCTTCCCACTCCCAATATTATCAGTGGTATTCCATGCATACTCATCGTCTATATCAGCCGAGGGTAGACGATGAGATGGAGGAGGTTGGGGACGACGATGCCCAGCAGACACGGTCTAGGCATGCTTATCGTCCAGATTCACATATGATACCCGAGAATGTAAGTTTCCAGTACTTTTTAATTATTAGTATGTTATCGGTTCACTGACTAAAAATTGAATGTATTTTGCAGATACGTGTTTACGTCATTTGTGCACGTGATGCCAGCTCGTACTTCCTCAACTCCACGGATGATTATTCACGGAGTGGATTTCATAAAATCTTCAACGACTTATTGTGGGTGTTGATCCACTGACTATTACCTTTGATGCAGGTACTTTGTATACACACTTAATTTATTTGAATGATGGGCAATTACTAATTTAATATGTTAATTCAGGCGATGCAGTTGATGATTATAGCGGAGGAGAGGAGGCTTATGATGATATACATGCTGAAGAGAAGATGGATGATCATCACCGACCATCTAGCTCTTCACAGCTAGAGCGCAGAAGCGAGCGCGAACGTCAGGAGTCACGATTGTCTTATGTACGTAACATGTGCAAGAGGCCACGCAGAGGCAGAGGGCGAGGTGGTCGTGGATCAGAAGAATGACGCTTGTGTTATCATATTTTGTCATGTGATGGATGTTTTTGTGAACCGGTATGAATTTTTCGGAATGAATTTTTTTGTTGGAAAACCCACGATGTGAGCTTTAATACACGATATTAAGAAAAATTGAACTACAAAAAACGTAAATATAATTCCAGTATTAAGAAAAATTGAACTACAAAAAACGTAGATATAATTCCAGTATTAAGAAAAATTGAATTACAAATAACATAGATATTAAGAAAGACACTCTTTTTTTGATACTCAAACACCAGAAATGAACCAGGTGTCAGCTCAAGGCACATGTCGATGGTCTGACTTCGCCATGTGCCTTGAGCTGCAACCTGATTCATTTCTGATGTCTGAGTATCAAGAAAAAGAGTGTATTCCTTGTCGAGGTATTCGATTCCAGTATATGTGACATCAACTATCAGGGGAACAAAATTGGGGATGAGTTTGTAAGAACAGTAAGAGAGATGAGTGAAATTGTGTAAATGAAGAAATTGAGGTCGATTTTATAGTAGAATGATAACGGGTTACCAGGAACCGGTAACATTATAGTATCAGTTTTCCAAAAATCGGGACTTTCTTGTCTAGTCAATTCCCAATCGGGTTCCTCATCTCTGAAAAGCCTGTTCGGTGGAAATCTTTTGTTGCAAAAGGTACCGATTTCCCTAAACCGGTATCCTTCTAGTTTAGTCACATCCCAATCGAATCCGTGATGCCCCGCCCAACTCTGAAAAGCCTGTTCGATTAATCCTGGTGTCACAGAATCCGGTTGCATAGACTCCATCTGGATGCCATGCTGGCACGGAAGGGGTCCAGTTGGTCCACGTAGGCTCCAAACGGACCACATCAACTTTTTTTATCAATCCCGGTTTCTATGCAACCGGTACTATAAAAAAAGAGCATTATCGGTTTCTATTCTACATGGATTAAACAAAAATGAAGAGTAGCGGTTCTTATTAAAAAAATTAATCTGGTTATTTGAGGTTCAATTGGTGCAAATGGATAATTCGAGTTTCAAACGGGAGTAGATTGGCTAGAAACTCATAGAAACTCTATATTCTTCATGAACCTGAGGGTATTTATGTCATTATGTGAGGAACAAAATGGAGTTATTAAAGCAAGTCCAAAAACTAACAAGGCTTGAGCCTTGAATCGACGGGAAGCCTAGTGGTCCGATCGAGGAGTGAGAGAGCTCGGTAGACCAACCAGGCTGCGATGGCGAGCGTCGGCCCACAAGTAAGCAGGTCGAGGGACCTGGACAAGCTCCTTTTGCGACCTGGAAATCTCGTCGGCCCCGACTTCGAGCCCGGCGTTGAAGTAAGTCGACTCTTCGAACTTGATTTAAATGTCTAGCTGCGTGAATCAGTCATATGATTTCGTTGGCGGTGAATGGATTTCTAATTTAATTATAATTTTTGAAGTTGAGAGAGGGATTGAAGGAGTATGTGAAGGTGCTGGTGGTTGGGGCCGGAGGACTGGGGTGTGAATTGCTCAAGGACTTGGCGCTTTCTGGCTTTCGGAATCTGGAAGTTATTGATATGGACAGGATCGAGGTTTCAAATCTTAATCGACAATTTCTCTTCAGGTTATTAGTTGTATGTTAAAGTTTGTTGTTTACACAAGTTTTATTGTTGTTGCTTGAAGCCTGGCTCAATGTGTGCTTGATGACATTCTAGGAAGTAAAATGAGTATTAAGACTTCCAACGCCGAGGTCACAACCGAAGCAGTGACCATGGGGTACATGAAAGTTTGAAGAATTTACTTGAAAATCCACACCTGAGAACTGTTTGATGTCTATTGCATATGCATGTGGTGATTAGTATGTTGCTAGAATTTGATATTAGGTCTTAGCTTTTTAAGAAACTGTCTTGAGGCGTGGGGCTTAATTAAATGCAAATGGTATGCTTGAGAAGCTATTAGATTCCAACAGCTAAAAAAAATGTTTTAAGTAGTCATTGACCTGTTTCTTGAACTTAATTGGTTTGTTTGTGGCCTTAAGATCTTATTATGTACTCGTTGCCGTGAAGTCATCCCATGGCGTGATCTTGAAAAATCATGCAGAAATAAGTTTTTAACACTGCTAATGCTAGTTGCTAGCTACATGTCATGCTATGTCGTGTATCTGTATAGACTTATCATTTAATATGTTGTGGCAGGCTTCAGGATGTTGGTAAACCTAAAGCCGAGGTGGCTGCTCAGCGTGTTATGGAAAGGGTTAGTGGAGTGAATATTGTTCCACACTTCTGCCGAATTGAGGATAAGGAGCTTGACTTTTACAATGATTTCAATATCATAGTTCTTGGTCTTGATTCCATCGAGGCACGGAGTTACATAAACTCCGTTGGTTGTAGCTTTTTAGGTTAGTAGATTTTGACTACTTCCATTTGATTTTTTTGTTTCTCAATTAAAGAGTCACCTGTTGCTATCTAGTTTGTCTGGTGGTGTTTTTTTCTTTAAATAAAAAGGTTATACTTTAACCTATGTAATGACATGTCTTTTGTCTAGAGTATGATGAGAATGACAATCCCATAGATACAACAATTAAGCCGATGGTAGATGGTGGTACCGAAGGCTTCAAAGGTCATGCTAGGGTAATTTTGCCTGGAAAAACACCTTGCTTTGAGTGTACCATTTGGCTCTTCCCACCTCAAGTGAAGTTTCCCTTATGTACTCTTGCGGAAACCCCAAGGACGGCAGCTCATTGCATTGAATATGCCCATTTAATCAAATGGGATGAGGTACTGCACTAACTATCTCTGCAGGAGCATATATGGTGCTGCTTTGGAATCTTTCTGAGATTCTGTTGCAGGTGCATAGTGGAAAAGCTTTTGATTCTGATGAACCGGACCACATGAATTGGGTCTATTCAGAGGTCAGTTCCATTTTGTTTACATTTTACAACAACATGCATTTTTACACATTCCGTTTCACTTGTCCAGTTTTATTCAATGTAGGCTGTAAAGAGAGCGGAGCTTTTTGGAATTCCAGGTGTGACTTATCAGTTAACTCAGGTAATTTGTCGAAGTAGGTTATTTTGTACGAAATGAATCTCATTCCAATTAATTTATCCCGCCCTATATCTTAAATGCAGCAGAGGGTTATATATCTTATCATTCCATATTGTACACTAATATTAGTGAGTAGTGACTGTAAATCAATCACTTATCTCTAGCTCAACAACATAAACAGCTGTTTCAAACTCAAATGTTAACTATGCTGATGCTTGTCTGGCCAAATATGAAAAACTCTCAAGTGAAACTCACTTAAAAAGTAGCTCCAAACCAGTTCACAAATTTTTACTTGAAAATGATTTTATTTTTTCTTAAAAGTGAAATGATGATTTTGGAAAACTACCTCTGATAGTTTAAAGGTGGCTTATAAGTGGGTCTCATCCCCAAATTTCATCCGAGTTCTACTTGTTTTACCAGCATGTGTTTCTATCAATATTTGTTGTGTAGCAACTCATCCTGATTTAGCTGCCATAGTGCTTTACCATTGTATTTCTCGTATCAGCAAGACATTGTTCTCTTTTTTCACTTAGATTAGTTCTTAAATGAAAAAAGAAAACAGGATAATGGGGCACATATTTCTCTCATATACATTCTTATGGAAGAATATGACTGTTTCTATCTCATGAGAATATGCAAATCTCAACAACTTCAGTTATGTAATTTTCTCTCAGTCATATATTATGTCCATTGTCTCTGTTAACCAATGCAGTTATTACAATGTTAGTATCATTGTCTGCTCAAATCTTCTTTTTTCAGGGTGTTGTGAAGAATATTATTCCAGCTATTGCTTCTACAAATGCTATTATATCAGCTGTGTGTGCCCTAGAAACACTGAAGATTGCAACTGATTGCAGCAAAACATTATCAAACTACCTAACGTACGCTCTGTTTTCAGAAATGTCACACTGACCAGTCCGTAGATATCATCTCGTAAACTGTTTGTTGCAGTAGTCTGTGTTAGCTTAGATCTCTGTGGCGGGGCATTAAGACATGTGAACCAGTAATAAGTTGTAGTGAATCAATGATCTTGGTGCAATTTTTAATAACCAATGATTTCATCATGTTTAGAGATTTGCTAATGTTGACATTCAGTTTGAGTTCATTTTTCCCATCTTTTTAAGGTACAATGGTGCAGAGGGTCTCCACACAAAAGTGACAGAGTTTGTGAAGGATAAAGATTGTCTTGTTTGTGGTCCGGGTGTTTTTATCGAGCTGGATCCGTTAACCACACTGCAACAGGTCCTCACATGCTTTTATACCCCTAGATTTCGAAATAAAACATGTACAATCTGCATTTGGTTGAGTTCCTTTGCATACTTGGTGAATGAATTTCAACATTGATTTGTATGCATAGCTTGGGCCAGCTCTAAGATAAGAAAATCACGATTGGATTTGTATCATCATAACAGTTCCCTGTCTCATAAGATGAAGGTGTCTTATGTTTTGTGAGCTTAACATGTCTAATTACCTGTTTTGTTGCAACAGTTCATTGACATACTGAAAGAGCATCCAAAGCTGCTCCTTTCAAAAGCAAGTATCACTCATAGGGGGAAGAATCTATACATGCAAGCGCCACCAATACTAGAAGAGATGACCCGCTCCAATCTCACACAACCCCTTTTTCATCTAATGGGAGAAATCCCTAAAGATGTTGTCCACGCTACAGGTACAGCCAGCAAGAATGGCTCAAAAACATCATCACTCAGGAAGCTTCGTGTGGTTTTCAAAGGAAGTTTGGGAACCAAAGACACAGACATGGTTAGTGGCGCATGAAATTCCCTTTGTACTTTGATCCACCTAAAAATATGATTCAAGAATCCTCCCAAGAAGCCGTAGATGTTATGTTTTATAACCCTTTGGAAGCTGTTTCAGCAGAATACCTTCAGCTATAAAGCTGAATTCTTAATGACCTAATTCCATTTCAGTTGTGCTCAACAGTTTATATTTGATGCAGTTTAGCTAAATACCACGGTAATAAACGATTTAATTTCATTGTAAAATGGTATAGCCTTATCAAAATTAAAAATAAAAATTAGAAAAACCTGTGCAAACTTCACTCCTCACAGCGTCCCATATTCTTATCTGGGATGTTAGTTTTGCGATTTACTGAATAATTGCTCTTATGAACTCTGTTCTTACCCGGTGTTTAGTCCTAAAAACAAGCTTTGCGAAAATAAGACACATGTCAGATCTTAAGCTAAGCTTCATTATCCGACGAGGGAAACACGATGGGCTAGCGAACAAGTCTTTTCTTCTTAGAGCATCTTCACCATGATCATTTGGGTCATTAAAAAAGAGGAGATGATAAATTTTATGATTGGTCATAAAAATAAGCTTGTATTTATGTAGAAAATGAAAGAGAATGATGATGAACTTTATGATTGGTCATGAGTGAGATGTACATGACCAAATAGATAATGAGTTATGACTAAATGAGAGATAAGTGAATGACAGAGATGCTTGCCATTTTTTTTATATTCATGGTGTGGGATGCTCTTATAGATCGTCATCATAAGGTTGAAAATTAGGGTTGGCTATATGGTCTCTGATCGAATATCCATATCAGATTCCCTATTTGTCATGATCAAAACTTTAAAATCTCACCGACAAAAAATAAAGGTAGTAAAGTCAGATTTCTTCCTGAAGGAAAACAATTTCCTGAGAATCAACTAAAGAGAGGGGAACATTATGCAGTTTTGAATAATTCAAGTGATTTGACAAGCAGCGACTGAGTGGGATGCAAAATGGCCCTCTTATCTTTTTCACCTTCCAAAAAACAAAAGGAGTCGATGTGATATGCGTGTGTTTTAGGGGGGTTCAAAGGCACTGGAAGTGGAAACATCAAAAAGACTGAATGGGAAATCTACCAGAATTGATATCTAGTCTACTCTTTATGTTATTACTTAGTGGCTAAGATAGGTGTAATGACGAGGATGTTATTGTTGCGCTTGAAACCAAAATCCTCCTTACGGCCGGCTGCTCCATTGCCTTGGTGCATTTCACCTTTCCAGGGTCCAAAAGTCTCTTTGCTTCCTTTAATGCCTCTTTTGAAATTTCTTCTTTTTGCATTATTTCCCTTTTAAGCTTTAGAGTCTCTATAGGTATAGACCCATTTTTTGTATTGAAAAACTTTCCTCTTTTATTTTCAGGAAGGAGAGCCAATTGGCGTGATCAATGCAGATAATGAACGGTCTCGCTCTCAGAAGTTCCAACCCTGTATCAAATCTACCTGATGCAAGAAATGACCAATTGCCCATCTTGAAGTTAATTACTGCAGATTTTTTGTCTGTATAAGAAATAAGTTATCTAATCTGCTGACAGAAATTATGAATTTTGATGATGGTTCAATCCACCAAGAAATGAGAAGCAAAAGCAGGAAGAAAAAAGGAAGAAGAAGAAGAAGAAGAAGCACAAAGGGGCTGTAGTGGTCATTATTGAAAAGCCAACAGTGTGTGTATCCACCTTCCTTATTCGAGTCTCGTCTACATGGTTGCTATTGGGATGATGACTTTACAGAAGTGACAATGCTGAGATTGAGAATGGTTGAATGCCAGTGTCACTCCACAATTGGCTACCTCAAACTGCCCTTTTCTTATTCATCGCCACCAAGTAGGACAATGGAGACTTGGCCTCCTCATGAGATCATCAAGCCTTTACTTAGTATGGTTTTTGTCCCACCAATGCGGACAAAACCTTGCATTAAGAATCTTAATTGCCTATGTACTCCTATGTACTGCAGCAGGCACCCACATATATATATATAGACGGGCGTTCAAATGTTACAAGTTTCTTATTGTGTTACGTGTTATCTTGATTCTGATTGGTTGATGAAAAACAAGGAACCAATCAGAAGCGAGGAACACGGGCACTACGGTGCACCCTCACCCACACAACCCCCGTGCTTGTGAGAGTGCACCGTAAGCTCGTGTTCCTCGCTTCTGATTGGTTCCTTGAAAAAAATGATTGGCTGAGAATCATGTAACACATAACACTCTAACAACACATAACATTTGAACGGCCCCCTATATATATATATATATATATATTGGTGAACTTTGATGCCCCTCCTCATCCCACCAAGGCCTACACACTTGGCACTCAACTTAGGCAATGGCCCTTTTTTTATAAGCTCATACATCAAGTCACCTTTTCGACTACAGGTCGCACTGGTTCATTGGCTGAGTATCCTGCCCACAAAGCTCAATCATTCACACGCGACAAGGTTTAGGAAATCCAGTGGCATTGCGTATTTTATTCGATTACTTAGCAGCTGTGGATCGAGGCGCATCAAAGATATTTCATTAGTTAAAGCCGCGCCATAGGTTGATTACCAATTCGGTTAGTTTTGATTTGGGAGTAAAATGATTAGCAAAAGTAAGCTTTTTAAGTGTTTTCGTGGTGGCATGATGGGTAAGGTGTTTGTCATGCACCCTTACACTAGTGCCATCAATTTTCCCTTTTCTTTTATAATGGGTGGGTACAACAATTCATAATATTACAATACAAATGAAATCTTATCATCTAGTTCATATATATTGATCTTTGCAGCTCTAGCAAGACATCTTGATCAGATCCGAAATCATCTGGTACATTTTTCTCCACTTCTAAAGTGCATGTCAGATTTGACACCTTTACCATGCATTGATCCGCACATCCACCCCAAATCACCGGTACATTCTTCGACACTTGGAGCTCAGGCCACCTTGGGCACCTTTACCGTTGTAAGACTCGGTACGTCTATCTTGAGGGATGCGGGAAGCATCCACGCGTAAGACGGGACAATGAAGAGAAAGAGGAATAGCAAGAGAAAAATTATAAGAAAATTGGTGACCCATGATTCGAACCCGGCCAGGGCGTAATTAGGATCCAACCATCTCATGGTGGACTTCTTAGCCAACAGGCCACCTCCTCTGTTGGCGCAATTTTCACATTTTTGTGAGATCCTATTTCCTTCATTCTTCCTCGTTCTGACTTGCATATGGATGTATTGTTCACTCATGCGGATCAATATATGTATGAGAGAATGGAATGTTATGAATAGTTATACCCACTCATCAAAATAAATGTTGGAGGACTGTGCTGGCCCAATCAATCTGTAATGAAAGACAAACCAGAACTACCGGAATTAACATACATTAGATTCTAGTTTTAAAACTCATAAAATTGCGGACGACTGCCTCATTTTCCTGAAAGCCCGGAAGGACTCTCTCGATCAAGTCATGCGCATCCTTCAAAAGTATGAGGCGGTGGCCGGGCAGAAAGTGAATTTGGAGAAGTCTGAAGTGGTTTGTAGTAAGAATATTATGGAAGAATTTAGGGAGCAAATTACTGGAAGAATGGGGATGAAACTAGTAGCTACTCACTCAACTTACCTAGGTCTCCCAATCACGTTCAGTAACCGGAAAACAGAGCTTTTCAAGAGTATTGAAGAAAGAATTCTGCGGAAAATCGGTGACTGGAAACATAGATTGCTATCAAGTGCAGGTCGGGAAGTTCTAATTAAATCAGTTCTGCAGGCTATCCCAAATTATGCCATGTCATGCTTTAAGTTGCCAGTCACGTTTTGTCGGAAACTGATGAAAGGCTTTATGAGGTTTTGGTGGCTCAGAGACAAAGCTAAGGGGATCCATTGGGTGAAAAGAGATGTCTTATTGAGTGGAAAAAGCGAGGGAGGCCTTGGATTCAGGAAGATGGAATTAATGAACCTTGCACTACTAGCAAAGCAGGGATGGAGAATTATGTCGGAACCAGACCTAATGGTTAGCAAAGTCTTTAAAGCTAAGTATTTTCCAGATTCGACTTTAATGGAGGCGTCCAGCGGCGCGAGACCCTCCTATGCGTGGAGAGGAATCATGGAGGCTATGGATATTATAAGGCACGGAGCAGAGTGGGATGCTGGGGAAGGAAAATTCTGCTGGAGAAGGGATGGTGCTGGTCACTTCACGATCAAAGGGGCGTACTTATGTGCTGTGGAGATTGACAAATTGCGCAGACCGGGAGAAGGAGAACAGTCAGACAACAAGGAATCAGAGAATTTCTGGAAACGATTTTGGAAGCTGAAAGTGCCGGAGAAGATCAAGACGTTTGGCTGGAGGCTGTTTCATGATAGCCTTCCGGTCATGGATAGCTTGGAACGGAGAGGTTGTGATGTTGAAAACAGGTGCGCTCATTGTGGCCTCAGGAGAGAGAGGGCCATTCACCTGTTTAAGGAATGCTGGTGGATGAGGAGTCTGCTGGAAGTGTGTAACCTGCCGGACACAGTTTGGGAGAACCAGTGCCGGGATCCTGGCTATTGGCTCTGGTTCTGCGCCAAAGTGTGTTCTGAAACAGATTTCGTTAGCTTCCTGTGCGGATTGTGGATGGGATGGAAGAATAGAAATGAGCTTGTCCATGGGAAAGTGGGAAGAGGCCTAAACGATTTGAAGACTAAGTTGCAGTTCCTCTTGATGGAAGTTAGGAGCGGATACCAGAGGAAAATTTTGTGTGGTGCAGAGTTGGAAGAGGCCAAGAACGTGCCGATTGTTATGTGTGATGGTTCCTTTGATCTAGAAACGAGGAAGGGTGGCTGGGGAGTAGTGCTTTCGCGTGATAAAATGGTGATTGCTGTGCAGGCAGGTTGGTTAGACAACCTGGGATCCTGTGCTGAAGCAGAATGCACAGCCTTGCAGTATGGCCTCAAGTTGGCGGTGCATAATCACCTTGATAGGGCCTTCTTCGTATCGGACTCAACAGACGTGGTTCGGGCGGTCAGCACAGGAGCCTGGGGTCCAAACATGCCTTCTCTAGGTATTAAGGATTGTATTGAGATCATGGATGCTCATCCTGAATGGTCTATTGTCTGTGAGGCTAGGGAAAAGAACATGGCAGCGGACTGGTTAGCCAAGAAAGCTCGTTCGGAGAGGTGGGAATGGAACTGCTCGGAAGCTATCCCTTACTTTTGCTCAGAGCTGCTCTGTTTTTAGCTAGCCTTGTTTGTCCTTGTTTGGTCGTGTTTTTCATGTCAAGCCTTTGTCAAAAAAAAAACTCATAAAATTGGAGTTTTTCAAATGGAATTAAGTTTGGAACTCATGCATGCACAATTTGACAAGACACTATGATTAATGGAATGAGATCTCTCGCAGTCAAGCTAAAAATAGTCAATTTTAGAAAATAGCTAGTTTTATGAATTTTAATATAAAACAATGTAGTATTGAGTCAAAACTGCGTAGTTTTGAAAATGATTCAATCATCAATATTTTGGAGTTATATGGATATAATTTTGATATTATTTTATCAAAACTATGTCGTTTTCGATTGACTATTTTTTGCTTTCCTGCACTGGATATGAATCCACGACTAATGCACCTAAGAAGACGTCCTTTTCTTAATAGACAAGGGAAAATTCACAAAATATACGACCTTAAGATATGGTTGTGTTTAGTTGTCATATAGTTAGGAAAAGAGGTTTCCACGTAAAACCCTCCGATCTCAAGTTTCAATTGTTGTTCTCAAATATGTTACTAGCCGATAAGTCAGAATCAGGGTTGAATTAGGGTGAAACCCAATCAACATAATTAGAATCTTTTTTCATTAGTCGATTCGATAACGAACGAGTCTGACATAATATTGAATCTTTAAATAAACAAGTCGTAGGAGTAAGAAGAATTCAACTCATTATATTCAAAAACAACTCGAATAAGAAGACTATAAAAAAAACTCGAATAAGATGAACTCAACTGTCAAGATAGTTGTTGGGTGACATACAATTGGGCAATGTCCCAAGTTCGAGGGGAATAAAATCATGGATAACTTGGTCGAGCCAGTTATCTTATAATGGGATGATCACACTTAGTAAATTGTGTTAGAATAACTTCATATACCCTAAGATCGTAATATCTGATTCATGTTAATCGAGCATATAGAAAATATAGAAGAAGATCAAACCTTCGTTGATAATTCTAAACTCTTCTGGCCGTCGCCGGTAATGGATCTTCCAGTATTTCCGCAGTAGTATTTCACCAGTAAACTATTGAGAGAGAAGTAAACTGAAAAACTGCGTAAGACCGGAGACCACTACCCTTAATATAGTGTTGTACATAAACACCATATTTCTGATAATTGCGAGTCCTTCCCCTCAAAAGAAACGTTATTATCAAACATGTATGTACACATATCATAATTCCATGATCATAACTTTAATTATACTCTAAAGTCACTTGTACAATAGATCACTTTAATATATGACTTATAAATTATGAGAGCATACACATCATATTATATTTATATTATGATCCCAATATTAGATTATATAAAATAATCTAACAATCTCCCACAGGATCATACATGTAAATTCAATTAGATGTGTAACCTTATGAGCTCAAAATTTGCTATCATATAGAGTATACCCAAAACAATCTCGTCCATCAATTATACTAACATAGGATCAAGCCAACACACGTAGCATTAATCGTTACGGGACCAAACTTGTCACGTATATTAGTACAACCAAATGATACAGATCAGTCATGGATGTGTAGCATGGAAATTACATGAACTGTGATCTACACATGTCTATTTCCAACTGGTCACCTTAACTTTATGGAGATAAATCATTTAATCAAAATATAACAGAGTACAATGTACACTTTATTTCTGCAGAACTTAAATGTATAAAATACATATTCAACAAAGAGCAAAACATATTCGTAACACAAACTCCCACTATATCCGGATATTCTCAAATTTGATTACACCCATATAAGCAGTACGCTAGTGAAAGACCTGGGGTGCTAATCATGGAGTTTTGTCCCAAAGTGCTCTATGGAAACTGACCACTCTGTACTTTATTGGAATATACTACCTCCTTATTGTCACAATATCCTTAATGGTCTTTCAATACCTTTTATAAAGTGCAGTCTTGTGACAAAATTTTGTAGTCATATTCCCTAATTAGATGCCTCACAACATGACGTGGATCTCTCACCAAATAGGCATCCTCTGAAATTACAATCGGAATACATAATGATCTCTTACCGATCCGATTTCCTATATGTGAGCATGTAGTCTCATGTTCTCTTCAAAAACCCAACAATTTTCTTGACTGCTACCCAATGATCCACCCATGGATTGCTTATATGTCTGCCAGACATACCAACAATGTACACCATAACCAAATTCGTACATACCTTAATATATAAAAATATCTATATAGCCGAAGCGTAAGAAATTTTTCTACATTTATGAATTTTCAGAGTATTTTCAAGGCATAAACTGAGATTGAATTATCTCCTATAATGATACTCCCATTGAACTTGTGATACACACATTCATCCATCAAGATTATTTCAATATCATACAAGACTATCACTTGATGTAACTTAAAGTACCACCGACGAGAATCTTCCATAAATCCATAATGGACTTCCTTATTTATACATTTGAAAAGGTTGTTGAGTTTGTACTTCAGAAATAGTGTTCTGATTCTCCGCTTGGGTTGAACAGTATTTCTAACATGAATTCTCCCCCAAACTCAATATCCTCAAAATGTTACGATTCTCGTCCAAAAATAACTTAATAAGGGGATCGCCCAACTTAGTTGGTACCTTATTAAGGATATATAAGCTGATGTCTTTAGTGCTTCACCTAGAGTTCTTCTGGTAAGTTGGAATGACTAATTATAGTCCTTACCAAGTCCTTAAGAGTTTAATTTTACACTCTTCTAGGTGTCTAGCAAATAGTCACAGAACGTTGTTCACCTGATTGGTCAAATCTATTGTGATTTCACCTCCACAATGAGATACAACACCCTTTATTCTTTAGTGAGTCGTCTCTCAACTTTAGCCTCAAATTATTTGAACACGTTCAATGACTCAAGCCTCATGTCTCATGTAGGGATTTAATTCATGATGGAACAAATTCCAACATAGGTAGATTATTATATACATAATGCATATCGGTCCTAAAGAAAATTGGAATTTAATAGATAAAATAAATTTACTATCACCAAATGAACAATAATAAGTGAATTTGCTCAATCTGGAAATATAAATTAAGTTTCGCCTTATAGACGGTACAACGAATGTCATTAAATCCAAACAAAATGACCAAATGCTAATACTCTGAAATTTATCATTGCCTCCTCCTACCGCATAACCTAGTCCCAAATAGATGCATCTTTTAGCGTCAATAGGTCGTCGGTAGCTCAGGCAATCCCCTTTTAACCCGCCAAGCGATATACTTAGCCCACTTGGGACATTTCTTCTTCACATGTCCAGTTTCCACACAGAAATGACATGTAACATGAGTATTGAAAACTGGAGCCTTAGAATTAGCAGCTTTATCATGCTTAAGCATCTCCTCTTCTTCCACACAAAACAAAATCACCTCATTGAGAGTCCACTTCTCTCTATGACAGTTATAGGAAATCCTAAACTGACTGTACTCTGAAGGAAGAGAGATTAACACCAAATGCATGAGTAGGTTCTCAGATAACTCGAGCTTTAAGGCCTTTAGTTTGGAAGCAAGTTGAGACATTTCCATAATATGCTCCCCAACATTACCCTTGCAAGAGTACTTCATTGAAATCAAGTTTGCTAAAAGCTCACTTATTTTTGCCTTATCGTCTTCAACAAAACGCTTTTCAATCTCCGCAAGGTAATCTTTGACAACTGAAATCTCATCAGGCACTATACTCCTGAAAGCCTCTGGAATGCCGCGACGAATAATCATCAGACTCAGCCTGTTAGAATGCTCCCACATTCTGAAATGATTACGATCAAATGCACTTCTTGAATTAGCGAGATGAATCGGCTTCGGCTCTCGCAATGCTAAGTCAAGATACATGCTGCCCAAGAAAATCTTAATATTTTCTTTTCACTCCTCAACGTTTGTCCCATTAAATATCGGGACATTATTACGACTGCCAGCAACTGAAGTGGCAGACATGTAAGTTGAAAATAGAACAAGACATAAGTCAGCTTTTCATGCTCACATAAGCCAATTAAATATGACATATCAAGATACCCAGCACAACGTTAATAGCAAATCTTTAGATAGTACTAGTAACTGTAAGTGGTACTCTTGTTGTAGTAATCAAACATTGATGATAAACGGTGTCAACTAAATAGCCATCTTTAGATGTACTAATTATTCACACCAAGTTCATCTTGACAATCATTACATGTCATTACTACATATATGTATGTAATTACATTAGATAATAATTTTCCTTGGGGCCAATTAATTATCCATGTAAATTACATACATATTCCTGTCCAACACCTGTCATGTACTAACCTACACATAAGAGGTCACTTTTGTGACAATTATGCTTTAATTAATATACTCTAAGTGTGGACCAAAAAATTGAAACATATGTCATATATGTATGTACATTTAATTTTCAGCAATACACCCCTCCTTTAATTAAATCAAATCTGATTTAATTGATTAAGTGTAACTGAACCCGAAAATTGAATTGGACCACATAACCAAGCTGGCCCAAAATCACTTTAATTGAATCACAAACCAAAATTGGCTCAAATTACTTTACTTGAACTTGATTCAATTGGGCTGAGTAACCAAAATGGGCCATATCGAACCAATCTCCATAATAAACTGAACAAAATCAGATTCCATCGAAACCATATTGATTCGCTCTTAACTGAACCGATTCCATAAAAAATGAATCAAACTAAATCCAATTCTAATTGAATCAGATTGGTTCGATCCAAACTGATCAAACCGAAAGTAAATTGGTTCTTTTCAATTGAACCAAACCCAATCATTGTAATAGAACTAGATTCAATTTGACCAAATAACTAAAGTGGAACACATTAAACCAGTTCCCTTAATGGACAAGCCTAAACAGTCAGATTAGAACTAAATCAAAGACGCATAATCAAATTGGCTCAAATCACATTTAATTGAATCAAATTCAATTGGACCAAATAACCAAACTGGACCACATTCAACTGATTCCTTCAATAAATTGAATCAAATTAGATTCGAACTGAACCATATTTGAATTCCCACATTTGGATCGAACCAAATCAAATTTAATTAAATCAATGATCAAATCGGTTTTATCCAAACTGAACCGCAACCGGTTCGATATGAACTGATCCACATTTGATTGGATATGAATTAAACCACAAATGATACAGTTCAACTTCAACCAAAAGAGAAACTAAACGTCCAACTTGGGTTTCATGACAATCAAGTCACACCCATTTAAATAAAAATAAATGGTAACACTTGCTGCTGTTAACCAAAATTGGCTTTTATGCAATCAACCAAGAATTGAAATTAATGCACTTCACCGTGTCGCTTCTTTACTTTAACGCATCTCAGTTTGGAATTCTTTAACGCAAGAGATCTGTCGCCCCCATGAATTCCGTCAGTCACTTAAACGGCAACAATTCAGTGCTACCAGATCCGAAACGGTGGAGGAAAACTTAATTTCGTCCGAGTGCCGAGCGGCAAAATCTAAGTTCCCATTCGCGCGAGCGCATTAATGAAGCCGAGAACCAGATTCGAGCGCACCAGCGGGATTGATTCAAGCCGCATAAATCAGATCCGAGATCCATTTTGTACCTAAAGTCGTCTTACGCATGCGCGAGACAAAGGCAAATCTCTAAAGGCATCGCGAGCCGAAATCCCGAGCGGTGCAACCAGATCCGAAGTATCTAAGCACTCAGATCCATCCAAAACAGGCAGACCAAAAGTCAGAAAAAATGCCCAGATTTACAATTACAATTTTCATCAACATTCTGAACGGTATGGGGCTCAATTAACACAAAATTAGGGGCGTCTGATACCAATTGGTAGAATAATTTCATATACCCGAAGATCGTAATATCCAATTCATGTTAATCGAGCATATAGAAAATATAGAAGAAGATCAAACCTTCGTTGATGACTCTAAACTCTTCTGGCCGTCGCCGGTAATGGATCTGCAAGTCTTTCCGCAGTAGTCTTTCACCAGTAAACTATTGAGAGAGAAGTAAATTGAAAAACTGCGTAAGACCGGGGACCACTACCCTTAATATAGTGTTGTACATAATCACCATATTTCTGATAATTGCGAGTCCTTTCCCCTCGAAAGAAACGTTATTATCAAAGAGGTATCTACACATATCATAATTCCATGATCATAACTTTAATTATACTCTAAAGTCACTTGTACAATAGATCACTTTAATATATGACTTATAAATTATGATAGCATACACATCATATTATATTTACATTATGATCCCAATATTAGAATATATAAAATAGGGTCAAGATCAGGTACAACGTTAAATTTTGGTACAAAATACAAAATTTGTCAAAATCATTTTATAATTCGTCACTTTTCGAGCCGAAAAAATGAAAAAAACGAGCTGAAAAATGAAAAGACGACATAATTCTTCAGTTTCATTTGATAATTCGTCACCAATAAATATACCAAAAAATCAAGATTTAATCTCATCCATTCAATTCACAAGATCAAGGGCTATGATTAGTTTGTATTTTGTACTAAAAATTAACTTTGCACCGGATCATTTTCCATATAAAATAATCTAACAAAAGGTCGTTCGATCACTTATGAAAGCCCGTTAATTATAAATTATTTACTTTCAACTTTGCTACTCATTTAAAACATGAACTTTACAAGAACTCGTAAAAATGGGCTTGAAGTTATATTTCTTTTCAAGCTCGTTTATACTTGGTTTGAGCTCCAACTGGTAGAAGGGTTAGCAAGTGAAGCTTGAAATTTACTCAGCGAGTAACCTTACGAAATGAATACAAAAGAATAATTTAAAGAGAGTCAAAAGATCAGGTGATAATCTGATATTTGGTACAAACTATAAATTAACGAAATATGTTACAATTTCTACGAACTATACCATGATTTTATAACATAAATCGTAAAAAATATATCATAATTCATTAATTTGTGATTTGCACCTGATCTTTTTCCTTCAAAAGAGGAACTAAAATTTTAGTTTTTTCCATAAATAGTATATGCTTTGACAACAAGAATACAAGTCCAATGTCATTCAATGGTTGTGAACCAGCTAAGTACCACTGTTGTAGGAATGAAACTTGGTCAACTTGGAAACATAGAACAACACTAAAATAATGTTTACGAAGTCAAACTCAATTCTTGGACATCAATTCAAGTAATTGATCAACTTGGTTGTACAGCCGAGCAGGGAGATCAACCTTGTCCAGGTGTCCAAAAAGTAGTAAAATATATTAAACACAGCAGCCAGCCAGCCAGCAACTTAGTTTTCATGAAGTAGCCACCCAAAGAGACTCTGAATCCAGCAACAATCCTTCTGTATTCCCATTCCCACCTTCCTTGGACCTGCCTTGCCATTCAACATTTTCTGACCCTGAATTGCCAACCATGTCTTGTGGCTCCTGTTGCCCTTCCGAGCTTGAACTATTGTTGAGGTCATCATTAGCAGTGTCATCTCTGGTTGAGTCAATGTACTCGTCTTCAGATGCACCCAGATCAGAAGAACTACAACTGTTGCCGGTCTCCAAGAGGCGCAGGCGTAGCCTGCCATTACTTCTATCAGCTTGGAAAAAGCTGAGCCTGGGTTGGACTTTCACAGCCTGGAGAATCAGCCTACCATTTTCTCTGATGGGTCTAACCTGCACAGTGTCTGATCCCATCATTGTTGACAGAGGCGGTGGAAACGTCTTAGGTGCTCTTTTCCTGGAACTGGCAGCAATGATTTTCCTTGGAAGATTTTTTCTTGAAAAATCTTGATTCTCACCATGTACGCAACTAGACGAGAATATGTTGTTTTCATCTTCAATAATATCAGTACCTGTTTCACTGCCCAAATTCTCAGTACACAGTTCCAAGCTCTTGTCACTGAGCATGGATGATGCGCGCTTTACTGAAGGATGAAAATACGAGCTCTGCTTCTCATATGGCTTCTGAGAGATGGTAGACAGTGTCTGGAGGAAGCTCAAGCCGCCCAGCTGGGGTGGTCCAGTAGAAGGATTGCTGGACTTGTGTTTAACAGGATCTCCTCCGTTGTAAAGGGAATTTTCACTAAAGAGGATCTTGGAATCAGAATCCAATACCGTACAAATGGCCATCTCGAAGGAATGAGACAAGTGTGATCTGGGTGAAGCGAGTTTGAGTCGCAAGGCCCTTGACTCATTCAGCTGGGGGTCTAGAAACGAAGGAAGACCTTGGTAAACAACCGTTGACATATTGAAAACTCCTGATCACAACAAACCAGGATCAAGCAAAAAACTGAGGACTTGGTTATGGGATATTGATGTCAGATGAAGTGAAGAGGATACCACTCACAATGGATAAGTGAAGACAAGTAATGGTGTTTATTTATAGTCCGCAAAACTGCTTGGAGGATCATCATGGGAAAAGGGGGCAGGGGATGCTTTTGGCTCCACTTGAAAGTTGAAACACACAAAAAAAAGGTGTTAGAAATTTTAATAACCCAAAATTGCTTATGTAAGCATTGAATGAGTGGTATGAGGTGCACAAAAAAAAAAACCAGAATGAAAGCAATTAGTTTTGAAATCTTACCCAGAGCTTTACTAATCAATTTTACTTGCCTACCCAAGTAGAGCCTGACAAGAGGATGATAACAAATACCTATCTTCCAAAAAAAAATCTGAACGCATTATTTTTCAGCTCTGCAACCATCTCCTGCCGCCTGTATCAATACAAAAGTACAAATAAGTTGGTCACTGGTTTAAGTTCCTGAGATGATTAAACTGGTTGGAAAGTTGAATAAAACAATATGTGCAAGTCCATCCCTGTTAAACAATCAACATGGAATATTGGCAATCATGCATTTTAAAATAAACATGTGAATTTACTGGAGCTGGGAGATAACATCAAGATCAGATACAACCAAACTTGACCATTGATTTTACTTTTCTATGGCTATGGAGCTCTTAAAAGTTCAATAAAAGGCCTTATATATCCGCTCAAATAATTGAATACTGGCAGGCAACTATTCAAGATATATCAAGTTATTACGAATTTATGATCATCCACAGAACCATAGTGATAAATTCTAACTGAGCAAATGGGCATATAGTCGAGAAGAATGAGTTTGAGATCTAAGTATCCGATTAAGAAATAGGGAAAGTAAACTATAGATTATAGAAGCATGCCACCTTTCCAGATTGACAAAAAGTTATGACTACGTCATTTTAAGTGGGTCCAACTACCCAATCAAAAAAAAAGTGGGTCCAACTACGAAATTCAATAATCCGCAGGCCACGGCAGAACATAGTATGATCTACTATACCCAGAAAATTACAGTAGTATGATAGAGATAAGATAGTCATTGTAGTCAAATTTAACATGATGCAGCAACATGAGGCTTTGAATGTATGTTTCTCTTTGCCGAACACGTACCTACCCATTGAAACTAAATTCTAAAGCAAAGTTGGACTTTTAATTTAGGCGCCAGTGCCACGAACCTGTGAGGAAAACAAGTTTTCAAATTCAGTACCATTTGTATTCAAAGTTTATTCTGAAAGGGATAAACTATAAGAGAGTAAATTACTGTGGGTAATGAGGGTTTACAGGAGAGTAAATTTGACTTGAATACAGAAGGATTTGGGCTTTTAAATATTACGTTTAGTTGTCAAGCATGAACTTAGTACAATCTCTTTTGCTTTCACCGAAAAGGTAGGCAGGAAATTTAAATCAGTAAAGGTTAAGCAGACTACTTGGTCCTTTGGTGCCAGCCCTAAACAAAAAGTGATTTACTAATCTAAGAAAAGGTTGCATTGTTGACGCAATCAGTCTACTTTTAACTAGATTTTTTTATACTCTTTTATGATGTTTATGTTTTAATCTGCACTGTTTTCGTTAGTGGGTGTCCACTACTTTGTAAATAACCAGACTAATTGTAAAGATTGCAGCTCATGCAGGACAGAATAAAGATGATGATTTTCAGTACCATTTTGTACCAGCCATTATTCCTCTTTGAAAAGTACCAGTATTCCAGTAATTGCACATCAGGTCTTCGTCATGTTTGTCTTCCAGATGCAATTATATCTCTTCCTAACTCTCCTACAAAGATGAATAAAAATACAGCAAAGCGAGATAGCTCTTGTCCCATACTATCTTGAATTGTATAAGCAATTACTAGGTAGTTCAAGGAACTCGAAAAATAGTTTCACATGAAAATGAGTACATCACATGCTGAACTTCTTAAATGCCTTACTTTAATAAAAAAATGGCACACGAGGTCCACTTTTATCCATGACGTAAAAAGTCGGCTTTTGCAATTTTCAGAGGCTAAACCAGTTAAGGCATACATGAACAATGAATATGCACTGGCAACGTTAATCCATGCGAGTGGCTTATACCAAAAAGCAGTGGTGATAACATATTCCAAATTGCCACATGATATTTCAATCACAAATACACGGGGTTACACTGCGATCACTATACGTCAATCTACTGCCACATTTCCCATATCATATGTGACAGTAACACTGAACCAGAATTAAATGTACGAAACACAGGAGAAACAGGCTTTAAGTGGACTCTTTAATTTGTACCCGTCCACTATAATTGTCCCTTTACTTGTTTTCCATGTAATGTATTAAGAGAACCATCAGCTATCCTGACTTCTAAATGCAAATATGTTTTTGGAGCCAAAGACTTCTACGAGTGAGGCATACGGCATGAAGAGTATAGAGCACCTGTATCATTCTACTAGTTTGAGCTCTAGTCACGAAATGAGGAAATCGTAAGTGTGTGATGTTCATCACATCACTTACACTGTTACACATGGTAGACACTCATACAGTTTTCGAGATATAAAGTACCTTAATCATAGCAAGATGATAGTACTTGAGCTGAAGGGTTCCGCATTTCCAGTCCATCTTTAAGCCTAATAGAAAAAGCGGCAAAGAGGAATACGAATCAAAGTCCTAAAAGGAAATCTCATAAATTAAATTCATATACATGTACCTAATGGCAGCTCTTGGATATCCGAATGAACAGGCCTAGCAACTGGTAAAGGGTAAAGGTCACAAAGTGTTCACCACTGATATTAAGACACATATAAGTATTTGCATCAGAGCCTATACTGCAGTTCTTATGCACCTGCCAACAATTTAGATTTGAAGAAGACAATGAAAAGGTTCATTAAAATCTACTCGGTGCTCTACCTGTCACTTTAATGACTGAAGAACATGCAAGTCAGGGAATGCCACATCAAGTTGCCTCAAAATGAAGCCTAAGGTTACTCAGTGTACTAAAATGTTAGTTAAATGCATAGATAGTCCACGACATCACTGAGAAAGACAGGAAAACTGTTTACCCTCACAGAATGATGTAACAATGTCCGCCACTATCCATTTTCCATCTTATTGGCGCCTTTTTATTCATCAGAATGCTTTCAATTTGAAAGGATCTGGCTTTATAAAATAAGAAGTACGACCATTTCTCTTCTATCCATAAACGATACAAAAACACATTTGGTTAGCTAGTAGAGCTGACCCAAATTCCTAATATTTCACTGCGCAGCAAACACTGATTAGATCTAAATTGTATTCTCATCAGCTTTCATGCACTTACTTGTAAGGTAGAAAGTAACAGAATTGTCCAATTGGCCTGCAAGTGTACATCAAATCCCCCCATGTCAAAACAATTGACAACAAAGAAACAGAATGTATGCGACTCAAATACTTCAAATCTCACTGTGGAATCTATTTCACTGCAGGCTCAATAACAAAGCAGTGTATTCTTTTGCAGGTTCACAATAAAGAATAAAACCATAGATGAACCGTGTCTATTCATTTCATTTGCCTATAAGATTCAAAAGGAACAAAAGAACAGTAAAAATTCACAGGTGTCCTGCTTTCTACCCTAATTAGCTAGTAGCTAATCCAAACATTACAAAATGTATGAGATGACCGACCAATCTCCACAAATGAGTAATCATACAAAAGTCTCATCTCTGCAAATTCTTCCTGGACCTTTATCACCGTCAGTAAGATAACCAGATCGAAGTAAACATTATATTTAAGTCGGGTTCAAGGGCCACAAAAAGCTCATTATAGGCAGATCTCGTCATATCTTAGATTACAGGAAAAGGCACTATTATTATTTACTAACTGCAAAGAACTACGTAGATAGCAACACTTGGTTGCTTTAATGGTGAAAATGAGAACACGAATGAGCAATACACCAATATTCACAGTTCACCACTTCCACCATAGTTAACCCATAAACAAATGAACTTCAGAACAGAAAAAGGTAACTCCTTTTATAACAAAAATTAAAGCCAGTAAATAGTAGCAAACCCTAGTCAGCATTTTTACAAAGTAAGGTTTTCAACCCAGAGTTACAAAATCAAAACATTGATTAACTACTTAACCATACATAAGAATGAAAACCTCCATCACGGTTTCCTAACTTCTCAACCCCTCCCTTCCTTCAACATTTCGTCATTCCACGCCATCGACCACATCATCGACGCTGCGATTTCGCATCAGCACATTCCGCATTCAAAAAAAAAAAAAAAAAACTTTCACGAACGTCCTCACGAGAAAACAACAAGGAGGGCTATATGTCATCTAAATGTCACACCAGGGCTCATAACGTAAATATCGAAACTTCAAAACGAAAGTGTTCAATAAACCCATCAAAAAAATAAAAAAAGAAAACGCTCAACGCTGAAGAGGTATTATTATCCATCAACGAAAAACCCGTAGTTTCCCCTATTCGTGGGCTCATTAAAGCCCAATCCAACTTCACTTCCGTTCAAATTTTACTCACAATTCAGTTTTCCGAAGATTCTTTAGCGACGAAGTTTCGACAGTGAGTTTCATAAATTAGGGTTCGCAAGATCGACGTCGTAACCATACAAATATACAGCAAGTCTCATTCCATGCAAAAATTCAGCATCTGTATCTATCGATTTCATAGTCCGTGGTGGCGGCGCTATCCAGAATTAGGGTTTTGCTCATCCGCCCATTTGGACAAAATCAACAACACTTACGCCGCCTGCGATTTTTCTGTTTTTCATCGTCCGTGGAAACCGAACAACATGCCTGGGCTGGAACAGGATTCCCCGTCTGTGAAATGGCCGGCGAAGAAAGTGAGAGACACGTTTTTGAAGGGAAAGGGCATGCCGCATAATGATCCGACGCTTCTGTTTGCCAACGCTGGTATGAATCTAGTTCAAGCCAATATTTTTAGGATCTGCGGATACGAACACCTCATTAGGTAAGCTCACACGGGCATGTAACACTCAGAAGTGTGTATTCGTGCTGGTGGAAAAAAACACAATGATCTTGATGATGTTGGGAAAGACACATACCATCATACATTCTTTGAGATGCTTGGAAATTGGTCATTTGGTGATTATTCGAATGGGCGTGGGAGCTTCTCACACATACAAATTACCTACAGACCGCTTCTATGCCACATACTTTGGAGGTGATGATAAGCTTGGACTTCCTGCTGACGCCGAAGCTCGTGATATATGGCCAAATTGTTGCCAGCAGAACGTGTTTTGCCTTTCGGTTGCAAAGACAACTTCTGGGAAATGGGTGATACTGGTCCCTGTGGCCCATGCACTGAGATACACTTTGACAGAATCGGAAACAGAGATGCTGCGCATTTAGTCAACAACGATGACCCTACATGCATTGAGATTTGGAACCTTGTGTTTATTCAGTTTATCCGGGAACCCTAGTTGCTATGTGAAAACCCGAGCTGCAAAACATGTGGATCCTGAAAATGAAGAGTGGAAATCTTACTCAGCTGAACTATGTGGGGGACTGGAGGTACACATATATCAAACACAAGAGAGGCTTAAGGCGTTCGCACTCTTATCGGAGGAAGGCATTGCCAAAGGAGTCGGACATATAACAGCTGTAACCACTGATTTTGCATTTGAGGCAATGAAGCGAGCTGATTTGCTTGACCAGGAAGCTGATTTGTCACTCTGAAAAAGAAAGTGGCTGCTCTGAAGAGTAGCATGGAGCAAGCGAGTATTCCAGCAGCCAGAAAGGCTGATATTAAGAAAAAAAATTTGCGTGTTCAGGCTTAAGTGACCAAGGCAAAAAAGAAGATTCAGGCAGAAAATCTTACGAAAGCAGTCAAAGTGGGCAGTGGCTACTGAGGAGGCCGAAGTGGCTGCCAAAGAGGGCAAAGCCTTATCAGTTTCCTACCTTGATGTTGGACTGGATGCTGCTGCAGCGCGTGAGGCAGTTCAAAAAGCTGTTCAGAAGGGGCATACCTGTTATGGTATTCAGTAAAGACGAAGCGGCAAATAAGGCCCTTGTGTATGCAGGAGTCCCTCCTAAAGTAGATAAATACATAGAATCAGACTTGCATGAGTGGTTAACATCTGCTTTGGAGCCTCTCAAAGGAAATGGAGGAAAGCCAAAGAACGGTCTGTGTTCTGGCCAGGGCAAAGATGCATCTGGGCTTGAAGAAGCTATGAATGTGGCTAAGAAGTTTGCTGCACTAAAATTAAGTTAGAAGTTGCCATGCCGGTCCTCAGCTAGTTGTGGAGCCTCTCATTCTTTTGATTTCTAAACTTCACTTTGTTTCCTAAACCTCAAACCTAAGTTTTGATTTCTAAATCTTTAGTCGAGATTAGAAATTGTCAGGTTGATTATCCCCATTCGAATTTCGTGCAACCCTCGACTAATATACATGGTCAAAATATCGAATTCAAAAAGCGACTACGCGATCAATTTGATATCCAAATCATTATTGATTCCTTTGAGAATCATTACAGAAGAAAGAAGAAGCTGTTTTGCTGCACTGCTGTTTTGCTGCACTAAAGAGCCCACTGATACTAACTGCCTGCTTATATATATTACAACTCCAACTTCATACTGACATTTTATTCATTTTCAAATATATCTAAATCTTCATGCTCTTAGATTGTCGCCTTCACATAAAATTTTTTTTATTGGTGCCTTTACATAATTTAGCTGATGTTCTTTTTCACACTCAAAAAGAAAGAAAAAATCGAATTGTACGAAGATCGGCCGTCACCAGAGGCTGGTTAGACAACAATTGAGATTGCAACGTGTGAATGATTGAACTTTAGGTTTGACTTTGTTTTGAATTTTGCTATTTTGGGACGCAGGTTGTTTATTTTAAGTTTTTAACCGCAAGTTTAGGTTATCTGGTGTTCGATTTGGTTTTGGGAGAATTGCTGGGTTTGATTTAGTCAACCTGCAGGTTGTATTGTTGGTTAAAGTTACTGATTTTTCACTTTGCAATGATGCTTGATTCCTGCTTTGCAAGTTTTAGTAGTTTTAATTTAGATGTAAGATGGCTGTTCACAGTAAATTGCAATGTTGTTTGTTCGATTGGTTGATCCATTGACTGATTTGGGTGCCTGTTGTTTGAAGCAGGTTCTGCTACATAGATATGTTGCTACTTTTCACATTCAGAATCTTTTGGTTGTAACTTGTAATGGAATTTTATGTTTTGCAGCACTAATAATGTCATTTGGACCCAATCATCCATTGTGCAAGGTCACTTCATTTGATGATGGGAGGTCCTATTCTAGGTTGCACAGATACGGACACGGGATACGGATACGGATACGGATACGGAATATGATACGATACGGGGATACGATTTTTTTAGAAAAATCAGGATACGATACGTTTCGGATACGTTTGTTATTTTATATAAAAATATGTATATATTTATAAAGTTATACCATTTTTGTAAATTATATAAAAAGGGAAAAGTACACATTGGTGCCCCGAACTACCGTCATTTTCCAATTGAAGGTCCAAACTATCAATTATGCCAATCAAGGGCAAAGTAAAAAATAAATTGACCAATTTTCGAATACCAAACACTGTAACTTCACCGTGATTAAATTGTGAACTCAATCATGTGAACCATGTTGAAAATAACCCGATGACCTCTTCATAAACTTTTAACGTATTAAATCGATATTTTTTCGTTAATACCAATACAACTTTTTATTGAGTCGTTATTAACGGGATTCACATGATTGAGTTTGTAATTTAATCACGGTGAATCTACGGTGCTCGGTGTTCAAAAATTGGTTAATTTATTTTTTATTTTGCCATTGATTGGAAAAATTGATAGTTTGGACCTTCAATTGGAAAAGAGCGGTAGTTCGGGGCACCAATTTGTACTTTTCCCTATAAAAAATTATGTACAAATAAATAATTTAGTTTATAAAACTCCCAAGTTTAACTAGTTAAACAAAAAGTTCAAGCATATAAATTAAATAAACATGTTTAAAAAATAAGTCAGTAGTAAAAGTTATGGGCCTATTGAATTTTTTCGGCTGATTTAGTTAAAATTATGGGTCTATTTGAATTTTTTTGGGCTACATTTTTTGGATACGGTAAATATATGTATTCAAAAATTGGGATACGTTTTTTTGAACGGATACGAAGAATTCGTGTATCCCAAGCGTGTCGTGTGTCGGACACGAATACGATACATGTACGTGACTATTTTGGAGTATCGGTGCAACCTAGGTCCTATTTCAGAGGAACCTATGAATGTGACTACAGTTGGCCCATGTTTGCCAACAACGATAATAAACGTCTTAGGAACTACACCGTTCGTTATGACTTAAGTGCAGAATCGTGACACCAGTGCCCCAACAACTTTGTGAATTCCAACCTAAATGCTGCACCTTCCTTGAAATGACCAAGGGTCTCCTCTTCGTCTTGGGAAGCTTGTGGAGAAGAATCATACGTACACTCTTAAAGATTATACTGCCCCCTCCTTGCTAGCCTTTTAAGTTATTTCCGGTGTTCAAACAGAGAGCCAATGCTAATGCTAATGCTAATGCTTGTGCTTGTGCAACAACTAGTTGTGAACGTGATCGCTCAATATTGGAGGAAGAAGATGTAGTTTTCATGTCCAGGGAGGAGATTGAAGGACGCTCTCCATCCAGAAGAGATGGCATTGATGCGCTCTATGAAAAACAGTTGCGATATTCATACTGTGCTTTCATTCAAACTCTTGGAGTACGTCTCAACTTGTAAGTTCTTCATCTTAACTTGTTTATTATGCTGCTGGAACAGTCAGGTGATCCGTAGTTTCTTAGTTTATTTAAGCTGTTATTATAAATTTTGCTGATACAAGAAAGTTTATGTATTGTGTTTGTGCAGGCCTCAATCCACTATCCCCACCACCATGGTTCTATGCCACAGGTTTTTTTTGTTCGTCGATCTCATGCTTGTCATGACAGACTTGTAAGTGTTTCAAGTCTTCTCTCCGTGGCTCCGCTCGAATAGAATTGCTGTTCATTCTGCATTGTCTGTTGTTTGATATTGGTAAGGTCTCATAGTTGTTGTCAAATAATTGCAGCTTATAACTACTGCTACTCTTTTTCTCGCTGCAAAATCGGAGGAGACAGCTCGCCCTTTGAACAATGTACTTAGAGCATCTGTTGGACCCTTGTGTTTTGATGATAACAAACACTTAACTAATAATCCACGTGAGTGTGCAGAAATCACTGTCTGACATGTAAGCTCACCGGGCATCTCTGAGAGAGAGCAGAGCTGCGAGAGAGATGCGCTCTGTGTGAGAGGTACACCGACATACGAACCAGATCGGATCTGGGAAAAGATACACGGAGATATACATCGAAGATACAAGAGTATATGCGTGTAATATTTGATTAAGACCATTAATGCAAATATATACACGAGGAGATGTCAAGTATATGCGAAGAGAATATTGACGCCAACTTTGGCAAGTATATATGTGATATCACATCTGCGAGATATCAATCGGATCTCTGAGGGAGATATGCACTGCCGACTTGAAGACTCTATAAAAGGAAGAAAAGTCTTCAAAGAAAAGTTCGGCTTTTGGCAATAGCGATCGGAGATTGAAGAGTGTTCAAATCCGGAGCTGACAAGGTGCTGCTGTGTGCAAGCAAGGCGATCGTATTAGTTGACTCTTCGAATTGAGTAGTCTTGTTAGCTGTCACTGTGTGAGACAAGTGTAACAAACTGCAAGCATATTCCTTTGTCAATAATACGGATCTTGAAGCCCTTCTGGAACTGTCCAGAAGGCAAGTGGTTTTTATCCTGCTGCAAAGGTTGCAGTAAGGTTTCCACTCTAAATCGTGAGCATTTACATTCTGTCTTGTATTTCCTGTACGAGAGTTATTTTCCGCTGCCATCTGTCTGAGGGATACCACTCTGGGATCTCCCTCATATAGTTGGCTAACCTAACGATCCAACAATTGGTATCAGAGCCGGGAAGCTCTAGATTGTGTGTTAGCCTTTGCAGGAAATCATATCTACCGGAAGCGATTCGTTCTGGAAGCCGCCGGTGCTCAGTCCGGGAGAGTATGACTGGTGGAAGGACCAGTTCGAAGCCCATGTCTGTTCCCTGGATGGGAAGCTGTGGCGAGTGTTTGAAAAGGGTAACTTCCCTATTCTGGATGTGACAGATCCTAACAAACCAAAAGAGAAGGAGAAAGACGAGTACACAGATGATGACTACAAAGCTCTCCAGCAGAATGCCAGGGCCAAAAAGGTTCTTAACATGGCCCTCTCCCCAGGAGACCAAGTGAAGATGGCTATGTACAAAACTGCAAAGGAGCAGTGGGATGGACTTGCTCGACTGTACGAGGGAAACGAGGACATCAAAAGGAACAGAATCCTAGCTGCCACAAAGGATTACGAATCTGTCGAACAGCGCAAGGACGAATCTCTGGATGACTTCTACACCAGATTTCAAGTCATCGTCGCGCAGCTGAACTCCCTGGATGAGGTACTCCCTCAGTGGAAAGTAACTCATCAGTTTATGCAAGCTCTCTGCTCCAGATGGGACACAGTGACTACTGCTCTCCATGCTCAGAAGGGGATCAAAGATATCACTCTGGAAGAGCTCGTGGCGAATTTGCAAAGCCAAGCTGGAATAGCCGAGAAGAAAATGGCCCGGAGACAAGCTGGAAAATCTCAGGCTATAGCGCTTAAAGTTGAGAAGGCCTTAGACATAGCTCAAGTAAGCCTGCCATCTAAAGGAGAGGACGAGGAGATAGCACTTCTCTCAAGGGCTTTCAAGATGGCGAACACAGGCAGAACACAGAACAGAGGTAACTCTGGCGGAGGACGAAACAGTCAAAGGTGGAGCAAGGGATCCTCCTCAGAGGAAGGCAAGACAAAGGCTGGAGCAAAGGAAGAAAGAACCTGCTATCACTGCCAGAAAAAGGGACATCTCGCTAAAGACTGCTACATCAAGAAGAAGGGGGAACCACCTGCCCCAAAGGAAGCTCATGCCATGTTTGCAGCATGGAGTGACTCTGATGAGGAACAAAGCGATAGAAAGCAAGTCAAGGAGCCATGTCTGATGGCGAATTCCGCAAACGATGAGGTAAATGAATCTGACTCTTTCATAGATCAAGTATTCAGTGAATCTGACTTTGCAGAAACTATCGCCGAATTGCTAAAGAAGATCACTAGCCTCAAGGAACAGATCAAGGTCATGAAAGATGAACATGAAGATGACATGGAGAACAATCGTCTCTGGTCAACCAAAGCTATGCAACTCGAGAGAGAAATGGAGGAGCACATATGCAAATGCCCCACCTGTGACAAAAGGGACACACAGATCAGTGATCTAAGTGATAGACTGAGGAGCTTGAGAGTTGACGATACCAGGAAGGTACGATCAATTGCAGAATCAGACAGATTCCAGTTGGACAACGAGGAGCTCCGTCAGACTGTTGCAGATCTCAGACAAAAGGAATCGGAGAGAAAGAAGGTATGGCTTAGAGAACTAGAAGCCAAAAAGGTCCAGGAGGTAAAACAAGACTACAAAAGAAGGTTTGCCAGACCCGGACTTGGGTATATGGAAGAAACTGATAAAGAGGGAGCAAACAGAAGGATTGCCAAAGGAAAGGGACCAATGACTGAAGTCGGAGAGGGCTCCCATCAGCAGAGAAAGATGGAATCCACAAGACAATCGGGAAGAGCAGCCTCATCTCCTCAGGACAGTTATCTCCACGACAGAGACTCTGGACCTTTCAAAGCTGGGAAGACTTTTGAAATATGGAAAAGGATGAGTTCCAATCGTCAATCCTTCTCCATCGACCCTCAGGCACAGAGAAGGATACCAGCACACGTAGAGAAACACAAGAAAACTGGTACACTCTACTACCGTGTCTGCTGGCACTGCGGTCACTCCGGTCATTACAGAGCTGACTGTGAGAAATGGAAAGAAGTCAACGAAAAGAATCACAGCCGTCAGAGAAAGGCCGGAACCGCCCCTATCCCTAGAAGAAAGGCTTCTCCTCAAAGAAGGGATAACAGACCGAAATGGGTTCGTTCTCACCATGACACAGCCATCCACGGACGACCCAGAAGAACCCCCAGGATGAAAATCAATCTCACTGATGACAATGATTCTCGTCCCTCGAAGTTCCCTTCTGCTACTAAAACTGTCCCAAAGCCCAGTAAGCCCAAGCTTGTCTGGGTTCGTAAAAACTAACCTCTCTTTTTGCAGGATGGAGTGAGGAGAAAGCCATGGTATCTGGACAGTGGATGCTCCAAACACATGACGGGAGATCCAGGATGGTTCATCTTACTCCAAGCCTACTCCGGAGACAACATTATCTTCGGAAACAAGAGCTCAGGTAAGGTAGTAGCTACTGGAGAGGTAAGAATTTCAGAAACCATTAAAATTCGACAAGTAAGGCTGGTTGAAAATTTGAGATACAACTTATTGAGCATATCACAATTGTGTCAACATGGAAGAAACCAAGTGATATTTAACTCTAACGACTGTGTTGTGAAGTGCATTGAGACAGGGAAAATAATTCTTCGAGGTGTCCGGGAGAATCAGATATATACAGTGGACCCAGAATTTGTCCCAGACGGGGAGCTGTGTCTGTCAAGCATCACTGACGACACATTGCTGTGGCACAAGAGATTTGGACATGCAAGCACGAGGCTGATTCATAAACTCCATCAAAATGAATTGGTGGTTGGTTTACCAAAAGTGGAAAGCTCGTTTGATCAGATATACAGCGCCTGTGCCACAGGCAAGCAGGTACGTACTTCGTTTAAGTCAAAACAATCAGTGAGTACTTCAGCTCCTCTGGACATGATTCACATGGATCTATGCGGTCCAGTCAACGTCGTCAGCCATGGAGGCAACAGGTATATATTAGTCATCGTGGATGACTATTCCAGATATACATGGACCATCTTTCTGAGCTCTAAAGATGAAACGTTCTCTGAGTTTGTGTCATGGCTGAAGCTAATTGAAAACAAATTGAGTAAGAAATTAGTATCTATTCGGACTGACAATGGAACCGAGTTCCGAAACTCCCAGTTTATCTCCCTGTGCAGGACAGCTGGGATAGATCACAATTTCTCAGCACCACGGACTCCTCAGCAGAATGGTGTGGTAGAGAGAAAGAACAGGACACTGGAAGACATGTCAAGGACAATGCTGATTGCCAGTGGTGTTCCCAAGGGATTCTGGGCCGAGGCAGTACATGCCGCCAGCTACATACTGAACCGAGCATCCCTACGCTTTCTGATAGGAAAAACACCTTACGAGCTGCTGCGAGGAAGAAAGCCTAACATTGCTCATTTGAAAGTGTTTAGTTGCAGGTGCTACGTACACAACAACGGAAAAGAAAATCTGGGAAAGTTCGATCCAAGGAGCGATGAAGGCGTGTTCGTAGGATACCCAAGCCATAGCAGAGCATACAAGGTCTACAACCTGAGGTTGGAACGGGTGGAGGAAAGCATTCACGTAACCTTTGATGAGCGCGCTATGACTGGACACCTTGTGAAAGATCCCTCCTCACAGGATGATGGAGAACTCCAGCTTACTGACAGGTCTGATCCCGACTGGGTACCTGCCCAAAATGAGACTGCAGAGCCAGCTCCAGAGGTCGTTCAGACTGCTGCTCAAGGACCTGCTGAACCAGACGAAGCTCCACAAACAGAGATATTAGCTAAAGAGCAGGGTCCAGAAGCACAAGTGATAGAGGTTAACGCAGAACCCCCCAATGAGGAAGTGATTGCGAATAACCCTCCTCCGGCAGGGACTGCAGAAGAACCCAGAACCACAAGGAGTGGGAGAGTTACTCAGCCCCCATCCTGGACAAGGGACTACCAATGTTACTCATCACAGAATCAGGTAAGTTTAGACGAACTATGTCATTTCTGTGGATTTGCTTCTTTTGTCTCTCATGTAGAACCAAAGACGGTTGCGGATGCGCTGAAGGATCCAGAATGGGTCAATGCCATGCAAGAGGAACTGCATCAGTTCGAAAGAAACAAAGTGTGGCGACTGGTTCCCAGGCCTGAAGACAAGAATGTGATAGGAACAAAGTGGGTCTTCAGAAACAAGATGGACGACAAGGGAGTGGTTGTAAGAAACAAAGCCCGCCTTATTGTCAAAGGGTACAACCAACAAGAGGGGATAGACTACGACGAGACATTCGCCCCAGTCGCAAGGTTAGAAGCAATCAGACTATTAATTGCTTATTCGACTTACCATGGTTTTTCTCTGCAACAGATGGATGTGAAAACGGCCTTCTTGAACGGAGTTCTGAAGGAAGAAGTTTATGTCAGCCAGACACCAGGGTTCGAGGATCATTCTCACCCTGATCATGTTCACATCCTTGACAAGGCTCTGTATGGGCTGAAGCAAGCACCACGCGCCTGGTATGAGAGACTGTCACAGTTTCTGCTATCCCACAGATACGTCCGAGGAGAAGTGGACAAAACACTTTTCCTTCTGAAGGAAGGCAAAGACACTCTGGTTGTTCAGGTATATGTGGATGATATCATTTTCGGCTCAACTAATCCTAAACTTGTCAAAAAGTTTACAGACTTGATGTCGAGTGAGTTCGAGATGAGCATGGTAGGGGAGCTCAAGTACTTTCTGGGACTTCAAGTAACTCAAGGAGAGGATGGTACCCGAATCCATCAGCAGAAGTATGTAAAGGAGATTCTGAAGAAGTTTGGGATGGAATCTGCTAAGGCGTGTGCCACACCGATGTCCCCAAATGATACCCTGACAAAGGATGAGTCCTCACCTCGGGTGGATCCAACTCTCTACAGGGGAATGATTGGTTCGCTACTATATCTCACTGCTAGTAGACCTGATATCTTATTCAGCGTTTGTCTGTGTGTAAGGTTTCAGGCTGATCCCAGAGAAACCCACGTGAAAGCAGTAAAGAGGATATTGCGATATCTAAAGGGAACAGATGACTTGTGCCTGTTCTATCCAAGGGGAGGTGAATTACGTCTGGAAGCATACACCGACGTAGACTATGCTGGGTGCAAGATAGACAGGAAGTCCACGTCAGGGATGGCTCAATATCTTGGACCATGTCTCATCTCCTGGGCTTCAAAGAAGCAATCCTCAATTGCGCTGTCCACCGCTGAGGCGGAATACACGCCACCGCTGCATGCTGTGCGCAGCTGCTGTGGATCAGGCAACAGCTAAGTGACTACGGTGTTATTACCAATTGTGCAAAAATTCTGTGTGATAACACCAGTGCTATTAACATCTCAAAAAATCCAGTGCAGTTCTCTCGTACCAAACATATAGAAATTCGGTATCATTTTCTGCGTGACTATGTAGAAAAGGGAACAATTGAGATGGAATATTACAGGACTGAGGAACAGATTGCAGACATATTCACAAAAGCTTTGCACAGAGAACCCTACGAGAAGCTGAGGCTGGAACTAGGTATGGTTTCTCTCCCTTAAAGCTATGACCAATTGTTACTCCCTCAGTGATTGGCTAGACTAGATGCATATAAGTCACGTCTGATGGAGAGTCTAACATGGATGTTCTGTGCTAGTGAAAAAGTAGGCTGTGTTCATAATGTACTCATGCATGCTTGCTATGAGATTGATGACTGCATTAGGGACCAAAAAGCATGAAATTATGATTCCTTTCTGCCCAAAAGAGACCTCCATATTTGATCCCACAATATAAACCAAGGAGGTACTCTAGACCAACCTTAGCCTATCCTCGTGTGGAACGCTCCTATGAGCCCGTTGATGCACTACCTTTTCTGGAGTTACTCCACATGAGGTATGAAACCAGTATGATTTGTTTGGATGATATTATTTTCTTCTTGATTGGGTGTGATGTTATTTGTACCATTTGGGTAAATTAGCACATCATACCAAAACCTTGTGTACCCATGAGACAGTAAGACTGAGCTATCACCGTGGATAGATCACCTTCGACTGGGAAACAATCTCTGTGACAGGTGTGAAGATGGGCAGTTATTCATCCTTCGGTAAAGATGTCTTGGCGTTGGGAAGACGTACAGTTGAATTGAAAGGTGAACAGTTTTCTGCAGCAGGGTATTGTCGCGTCGGTTGCCTTTATGAGGAGACACGCTTATATTCAGATGACACGTGTCGTTCCCCTGTCTATTGGAGCATGCCTTTTCAGTCTGATTTGATTTTGGCAAGGGGTTATTGCTGAACCATTTTTGGAAGGGAAGAAAAGGTGGAAATTGCAAAATTGAAGGCGGTTTATTTATTGAGAGGAGGCGACGTTTCGAACAAAGGACAGTGTTGTTTGGACGCTAGGGTTTGTTGCGGTATAAGAAGAGAAAGGAGAGCGTACTGTTCCCACACCACTCTCAGACTTTGTCTTCTCTCTCACGAAAGTTCTGAAGTTTCAAAACCCTAAATCCATGGCGTCTTCAAACCCTAAGCCGAAGCTGCCGCCATGGCCGCTCAGTTGCTCGCAAGTGGTGTTAAACCTTTCGACCTGGAGTCTATTCTGCAGTCGGTCACGCCGGCTGATTCTGGTCCGAAAGGCTCCACCGTGGCCAGAGAAGTGGTCCGTTTTGAGGAGAGACTCGAAGCTCTGCGAGAGGACTCTTCCTCTCAGCGGCCGGTTAAAAAGGAGACCTCGGTGGCTACCAGGTCGGCAGGCAAACGAGCAAGGAAACCCGCTCCCGCATCCGCCCGGAAAAGCCTGAGATCCGGCCGGTCCTCTGCTCCGCATGCTGAAGAGGTGGCTGGGTCGGACGACAGTGCCGAAGAGTCGGAGGAAGCCGGGAGAGGGTTTGCACTGGAGTTAATGCTGGATGAAGAGTGGCTGGCAACGAACAGGTTAGGAGAAATCGGTGAACTATTGGAGGCCCAAGGGTGGGGCGGCTTGTTCAAGAAACCTGTTGTTGTTGATGAGAAATTGGTGAGGGAGTTCAATTCAAAAGTTAAGCTGGTTGAAAAGGAAGAAGGAAAAGGCAACTGGGAGTTGTCGGCTGTAGTGGGGGGTGAGTGGTACTCCATGAGCATGAGGGAGTTGGCCACAGTCCTGGGGGTGCCCAAAGGAGGGTATGCCACCTACTCAAAAGGTGCCTGGCCAGGCACTGTGGCAAAGGCAGAAGTGTTTCAAAGACTCGGGTTGGATGTCACAGCAAAGGGTCAGCGGGAGAACACTCACATGGACGTACTCCCTAAAATTCTGCACAGAATCCTTGTTTCGAACATCTCCCCCAGAAAGCACAAGCACAGTCAAATAACCTTCCAGGATATGCTGTTGATTGATCAAATCGTGCAAAGGAAGCAAGTGAACCTGGCCTTTCAGGTCATGAAACACATGGAGAACAACAGCAACAATCCGTCTAATGGACTGCCCTTTCCTGGATTTGTGAAGGAGATACTGAGGTATTGGGAAGCTTACCACCCTGAGACCGAGAGAGTGCTTTCGTATGCACTATGTGAAGATCACATTGCCAAACTGGGCTTGGAGTTCTCTCCCAGAGTCGGATGGACTGTTCCTGCTGTTGTAGCAGTGGATGTGGATGAGGATGAGGAGGTCAAGGATGTGACTCCTATCAATGCTGCTGCCCCCGTCAGTGGTGACGCGGCAACCTCCTCAGAGGGCCTGAGTGAGGCACTGGCGCTAATGAAGGTGCTTCGCGCGGAAATGAGGGAGCTCAGGGGTGAGCTGAAGGAGGTAAAATCTGAAGTGGTAGAGGCAAAAACTGAGCTGGTGGAGGTTAAGTCTGAATTGCAGCTCGTGAAGCAGAAGGTGGTTGACCTGGAGCTAGCAATAACTGTTGACTCGGGAGCTATGTCCGTGGCTGTCCAAGATTTCTCAGGGCAGATGAAGGACCTTGCCGCGGAGATTGTTGAACAGATGAAGAATTCATTCACAATTGAGTCCTCGTCTTAACTGTCTCATGGGACCCCCCTCCTTGCTATCCCCACCCACATTAGCCCCCCCTCTTTTTGAACGTTTTTTTTTAATTTCATGTTTAAATTCTCTATGTTTTTTGAATTCTCTGCCTCATGTGTGGTGTCTGCATGACACGCTTCTATCTTGCGGCCATGAATGAAATGTTTTTCTTTCCATTACTCTGTGTTCTTATTTGCATATCTTTTTGATGATGCCAAAAGGGGGAAGAACTATATGTGCATACACTAAGGGGGAAAATCAGTACCAAAATTTCAGCGGATGTCTATCTGAGGGGGAACTGTGCTAGCTAGACTTTAAATAAATATCTAGTGAATATAAACTCTGAAGTTGCTAGCTGTCCAAAGGGAATGTAGATGTGAGTCCGGTATCATTGCTGTGTGTGATTTCTTATCTGTGAAGAAGTGTTTGTCATCATCAAAAAGGGGGAATTTGTTGGACCCTTGTGTTTTGATGATAACAAACACTTAACTAATAATCCACGTGAGTGTGCAGAAATCACTGTCTGACATGTAAGCTCACCGGGCATCTCTGAGAGAGAGCGGAGCTGCGAGAGAGATGCGCTCTGTGTGAGAGGTACACCGACATACAAACCAGATCGGATCTAGGAAAAGATACACTGAGATATACATCGAAGATACAAGAGTATATGCGTGTAATATTTGATTAAGACCATTAATGCAAATATATACACGAGGAGATGTCAAGTATATGCGAAGAGAATATTGACGCCAACTTTGGCAAGTATATATGTGATATCACATCTGCGAGATATCAATCGGATCTCTGAGAGAGATATGCACTGCCGACTTGAAGACTCTATAAAAGGAAGAAAAGTCTTCAAAGAAAAGTTCGGCTTTTGGCAATAGCGATCGGAGATTGAAGAGTGTTCAAATCCGGAGCTGACAAGGTGCTGCTGTGTGCAAGCAAGGCGATCGTATTAGTTGACTCTTCGAATTGAGTAGTCTTGTTAGCTGTCACTGTGTGAGACAAGTGTAACAAACTGCAAGCATATTCCTTTGTCAATAATACGGATCTTGAAGCCCTTCTGGAACTGTCCAGAAGGCAAGTGGTTTTTATCCTGCTGCAAAGGTTGCAGTAAGGTTTCCACTCTAAATCGTGAGCATTTACATTCTGTCTTGTATTTCCTGTACGAGAGTTATTTTCCGCTGCCATCTGTCTGAGGGATACCACTCTGGGATCTCCCTCATATAGTTGACTAACCTAACGATCCAACAGCATCGTATGAGATACTGCACAAGCAAGATCTCTCTTTCTTGTCCTACATACTTCCTGCTGTAAGTACTTAATTCACATGCTATTCGTCAAAGAAATACTAGATAATAGAATTGACAACTAAAGGAGTATGCCTATACTTATTCAATTTAGAGGGAGTGTTGTGTCCTCAATCTGAATGCTTTCATAAATCATATCTACTTGATTTCTTGCATCTATTAAATAGCTCTATCCCCACCTATCTGGGTCATATGCTGACTCCTCATTCATCGCAGGGTTCGTTCGAACAGTATTGGGAGCGTGTTCGTCACTTAGCTGTTGATACTGACCACTCTTAATTTTGAGCTTAATGTCCAGCACCCATATGCTCCATTGACGTATATTCTCAGCAAATTGGGTCTAGCACGCACAGTCAGATATGGTGACGCTAGCACTGACCTTGGTTAGTAAAGGGTGAGTGACATTTAACCGCATTGACATATGCATCTAATTAAACCTTATGTAAAATATGTCATTTATGGAAGTATTGAACGTAACTGAGTTATCACAATTCACAAATATATAAACAATAATAGGTTTTACACTTCTTCTAACCGGATTATATTTACACTTTGTGAGAGTTTTACTAGTGTCACATTGGTCTTTATCTTGCACCACAGGTATATCAGTTTATTCAGAATTGCGGATATGTTGTTGCCAAAAGTTTCAGTGGGAAGCAAAATTTGGTTTATGGTTGCTCGTATTTACTTATCACGAGTCCATCTTATGTTTCCTAGCCTTTTACCTAAAGGTGATATGACAACTTCTTTTGTTTTTTTGGTCTGCAGGCTTCAAATCTCCCTGTGGCTGCTGTTTCAGCCTCATCACATTGCTGCTGGATCTGTTTATCTTGCTTGCAAACTTCGGAACTGGAATTCACCTAGTCTCCGCTGCATTTGGGATGAGTTCCAAGCAAGGCCAGCTGTTCCTAAAGGTAAATTAGGCCTTCCTCTTCACATGAGGAAATGCTGCACAGCTAATTATTAACCTACTCACTCTGTTATCATATAATTCATTACCAGTTAGTATTTGTAAACGGAGATTCTTAGTACATTGCCCACAATTAAATGATCATGGCATCTAGGATTGGGCAACCTTTTATTATGTGTACTTTATTCCATATAAGAGCTTTTCTCTGAACTTAAGCACCTGATTTTGTGTTGCAGAGCAACTTACAGAGGTCCTCCAGTATCAACTCAGCCTGTCAGTCAGCGTCAAGTATTTTTCTCCAGATAATCGTACATGTCCCACTAAATTTCACGACCCCTCAAAATTTGTATACCAAGACGCATTCAGTAATCATTGTAAGTTTTCGTCCCGTCTACTCGGGTCACTTGCCTGATTAGGCGTCCAATATTTCCCTCGTTCAGGTTTTGGTTCTCGAGCCCAACCTTGGCCTGTTTTCGTAAGTATGGATGCCAGAGTCGGATATAACAAAGAAATTTATGAATTTGGATTTGCTGCTGTCTATTTTCCCAGTTTTGAGATTTGCCGTTGGCGGATACATGGCTCGCAAAACTTAGATCCCCTAATATGGAAGCACGCATTTTGACAGGAGTAGAGTAACCAAAGTGAAGGAGTGAAATCCATGCAATGTTCCAAGACCACAAAATAGCCCCACTTCTATGCAGCAGAGATGCAGATACATGCTGCTTCTACCTTGTCTCATTTTACCTAAAGACATATCCTTCTCAATAAGGTATAGACTCTATAAAATTGATACACCAGCTGACAGAAGCTGCAAAGGTGTTTATGGTTACCCATTTTGATATGAGCTCATGTTAACGTACGTACCTATGCAGCTCTGCAATACTAGATGCTGCACACTAGAAAATATCAGAAATGGGGGGAGGCTGGTACCATCTATGTGGTGGTCGGTTGGATTCTTGCAGCCTGTGGAGCTCTCATGATTGGATCTGACATTGTACTCTCAGGTATGTACAGATTGGGTGATTCCATCTCGAAGCTCCGGTTTCAGTATTGTGTAAACTAGTCAGTTTCAGTTTTGCAGGAGGCATGGCGGGAATAGATGACTTTCCGAACATAAAACATCCAAATGTTTATCACAAAAAGGAATGAATGGTTTGCAAAAATAACTTAGTTCTTTCTAATCTTGCTTCGGATATTGAGGCAAGTTGCTGTGTTAAGGAGATGTCAGCCGACCGACTGAAGAATCGGCAGTCGGTCGGCTCCGCTACTCAATCAGCCTGTGCAGTAAGGAGATGTCAGCCGATCGACTAGAGAACCGATAGCCGACCGCCTTTCACATGTATTTGAATTTGGGGCATCTTTGTAATTATTAATTGTTACTTAGGGGGTCCTAGTGTACTTTTGTAATCTTGCAAAATATGTTATAACAGGCTTTGCCGCCAGTTGGCAAAATCAATTCAATTGTTAGGTTAGCTACTTCTCTCTCTTCGATCCGAGTTTTCCGACTCCGATCAACCATTTTCGATCTCCGATTTGTTGTTTTCAATATGGTATCAGATGTATGGTGACGATCGGGATCGTTTCTTGTGTAATTGATAGACTTTTGTGTTGATTTTTTGCTGTTCGAGTGGGTGTGTTTCGCTGCTCTGACGGCGAGTTCTTCGACTACTACGGCGGCGTTCACCACCACTGCACCTAGTACTACTTATGTTCACCACCACGGCGGCGTTAAGGAAGAACCTATGCAGTGGTGGTGAGCGCCGCCGTAGCTCGGGCTTGGTTTCCTTAAGTCGACTCGATCTTGATCCAAAGCCTCGGAGCTCGGGCGAGCTAAAGGGAGCTCGATCGAGCACAATTTAGCAGATTCAACAGGTCGTGCGCAGGCTCGGGAGAACGCTAGAACCAGCCGACCGGTTGGAGTTGTAGCAGCAAGAGAAGGCTCGCCTAAGCCTGCGCACGACCTGTTAAATCTGCTAAATTGTGCTCGATCGAGCTCCCTTTAGCTCGCCCGAGCTCCGAGGCTTTGGATCAAGATCGAGTCGACTTAAGAAAACCAAGCCCGAGCTTGGCGAGGCTCGACCGAGCCTTGATTTCTCCATACCGCACTGCCAAATTCTACTCGCCCGAGCTTGGAGAGGGTCGCCCGGTCGAAATCGAAGCAGCCTCGTGAAAACCAAGACCCAGTCGACCGGCTAGATTTCTTCACTTAGCCAGCCGACCGGTTGGTCGTTAAAACTTAGAATTTCTGATTTATTTCCAAAAATTGTTTTAAAGCTTTTTTTGGCCTGTTTTCGGAAATACAAAAGAAGCGATCGAGAGACGAAGCAGGTGTGCAAGATTGACGAGAGTTTTAGAGCTCGAATTGGAGAGAAGAGAACCTCTAACTTGGAGAAGAAGACGGAGAACATCGCGAGAGATTGAGGATTCAACGAGCTACATCGTCAATACGGTTTCCTCATCCTTAATTTCTACATCTATACTATTTTTGGTTAACTTACCATGAGTAGTGAGTAGTCTTCTTTATTCTGGGATCCTACGGATCCCGTGCCATGAACCCAACTCTTCGTGTGATCAATTGAACTATTTTCATTCATGCAATTTGAATATTCAATTTCATTGTGCTTAATTTTATCATTTTTGCAAGTTTTACATTGAATGGATGTTTGCATGCTAGAACGTATTTAGGTTATTTACCAAAAGATGAATGGGTCCTAGGTATTAACCAGATCATATGAAATTGATATTAGGTCATGGTAGCTACAATGGTAGTACATGAATTAATTGGAAAATTGACTTTTGTTTGAAAACCCTAAGTTTAACTAATCGAAATTGTTAATAATCCGTGGATGGGCATTCAACGATTGAGATTAATCTATAGACAATGATCCGTGGATGAGCGGATTGTCTAGTGTTATTTTGGTTTATTTCCATATTTGATAGCATGATGAATTTACGTGATATTGTTGCATGATTTGTGGGTTGGCACGGGTGAAGTTTGATCGTGAGATTCTTTCTTTGATCAAATCAAACCTTCTTTATTTTTTTGCATTTAAATTCTGCTATTTGTTTCACACCAAACCCTTTAATTGTTTGGAATAGCTGAATAGGTCACTTGTTAACTAGTATTCACACATGTTGTTCCTTGGATCGATCCTTGGCCTACCAAGGTTTATAAATTATTTTTTACTACAATTTGACCCCTAAAACATATAACTTTACAACTATAAAGGGTTAAAAATACGTTTGTCAAAATGGCACCGTTGCCGAGGAACAACGCTTAGTGTGATATTAGATTGAACGAGTGTAGTTTAGCTTATTCTATTTTTTTATACTTCCTTGTGCATACTCTGTTTACTTCTTCACTTCACTAGTCACTTTTATTTTGAATGTTGCAAGAATGTTCTCTTTTGGTCATTAAAACTCCTGCCAAAACGACAGTTATTATGATCAACATCATCATCAGTTTTATGATGAATTTTCATATGACACGAATTTGGAAGGGAATCAACATCAGTTTTATGATCAATCATATTATCAATATGACAGTTATTATGAGAGCTACCAGAATCAGTCATAGCTGTAACAACATCAGAACTCTGGAACAACATCAAGTATGGAAGCCATGCTAGCTAGCTTCATAGCAGAACAAAGAAAGACAGCTCAAGAGACGATTATGTAGCTAAAGAACACCATAAAAGATCTTCGGAAGACGGTAGAACAACTCGAAACAAGACAAGGAATACTGAAGGACCGGTTAGAGCAACAAGCCAGAGCAACCACCATTGAATGTAGAGATGAGGACATCGAGATGGTAATGGCCAACCATCAGGAAGTTCAAGTCTATGGATCACATACATCTTCAGTTTTATTTCCAATCCACGCGGAAGATGATAGGGTTACAAAAGTGTTCTCTAAACCAGAACAACTTGTTTGTGAGGATGGGTTCGAGACATTGGGAACGGTTACTGATCAGTCGATATTTCGACTAATTATTCGCTACATTCGATGAAGGATTACGTTCATTCTCCTGGCAAATTGTCTATATTTGATGTCTTTCTCTAGTGTTTCAGGTAAAATTGACACATCATCACTCCTTGGAGCCAAAGTGTTGAAATAACGGAAAGATCGATCGAAAAAGTCCAAAAACCGTAGTTGCGCCAGCACAACCCGTTACAAGCTCAGCAGCCGTTACACCCTAGGCTGTCACGGGTGTAACGGCTATGCATTTCACCCAAGATTCCATGGTGACCCATTACAACCTTCGGCAACCGTTACACCCTAGGCTGTCACGGGTGTAACGGTCATGGAATTCACCCGAGATATTGGCTCAAGCCGTTACAGCCGTTACACACTGGACTGTAACGGCTGTAACGGGACCGTCGATTGGCAGTTTACAAGTTGTTTCTAAAATCCAATTTTGGGCTTTTCAGCCTTTTTAGACGATCTATAAAAGGAAATACGACCATAATAGACCGTGTGCTGTTATTTTGGGAAAAACCCTAACTTGGGAGAGAAGACAGAGCTTTCAGCGTGAGGATCATCGAGCTACACCGCGTCTTTACGGTTTACTCGTTTCTTTCCTTCTTTACACTGTTTTTGGTTAACTACCATGAATAGTGAGTAGTCTTCTTAATTCCGAGATCCTACGGATCCCGTGCTATGCAACCCTAACTCTTCATGTGATCAATTAAAGTTATTATTTATGCGATTTGATTATTAAATTTCATTGTGTGCTTAATTTTATCGTTCTATGCATGTATTTACATCAAAGGGTATGTTTGCATTGATAGAACGTATTTAGGTTATATGCCGAAAGGTGGATGGGCCCTAGGGATTAACCGGATTGCATGAAATTGATGTTAGGTCATGTTTACATGAACTAATAGGAAAACCTTTAGTTTAATAAATCAAAATCATTGATAATCCGTGGATGGGCGACGTTCAACGATTGAGATTAATCTTGACAATGATCCGTGGATGGGCGGCTTGTCTAGTGTTATTTTGGTTATATTCCATATTCGATAGCATGAATAATTAACGTAACATGATTGCATGATTAGTGGGGTTAGCACGGGTGAAGTATGGATTCTGGGATTCTTTCTCTGATAAAAACACAACTTTTATTTTCTGCACGTTTAATTATTGCAATTTTCACAACAAAGCAAAAATCTTTTTTAATTGGAGTAGCTAAATAGGTCACACTGTTTGCTAATAATCAAACACCTGTTCCTTGGATCGACCCTTGGCTTACCAAGGTATATAAATTTTGTTTGACTGCAATTGAACCCCTAAAACTTATAATTTGATGACTAAAAAGGGTTAAAAATACGCTTGTCAAAATGGCGTCGTTGCCGGGGAGTAGCGTTTAGTGTGATATTAGATTTAACGTGTGTAGTTTAGACTATTCCATTTTTTTTATTACCTCTTTGTACATACTCTATATACTTCTGACCTTCACTAATCACTTTTATTTTGAATGTTGCGAGGATGTTCTCTTTTGGTCATCAAGATGCCTACCCAAGGGAAGAGCCTTATTGTCAGACATATTCTTATGATGCAAATTGGGAAGGAAATCAAAATCAGTTCTATGATCAACAGAATTATCGAGATGACCATTATTATGAGAATTGACAGGACCAGTCGCAGCAGCAAAATCAGTTTTATGATCAATCGTATTATCAAGATGACTGCTATTATGAGAATTATGAGGACCAGTCGTAGCAGCAACATCAGTTTTATGATCAGCAGTACAACTATCAGCAGCAGCAGTCCAAGCAACAAGAATCTGGCAGCTCATCTAGCATGGAGTCCATGATGGCTAGTTTCATGGCAGAGCAAGATAGGAGAGCTCAAGAGCAAGATAGGAGAGCTCAAGAGCGGGATAGGCAACTGAAAGCACTCGAGCAGAAAATTGAGCAGATCAGCATCCAGAGCAAGCAACTAGCCATTCGGAACAAGATACTGAAAGACCAGTCAGAACAACACGCCATTGCAGTCGACAATGCATGCGAAGACGAGGACATCGAGATGACAATGGCCAATCATCAAGAAGTTCAAGTCTATGAAGCATATTCATCTTCAGCTTTATTTCGAATCCACATGGAAGATGATCAGGATATGAGAATGCTCTCTATACCGAAACAACCTGTTTGTGAGGATGGTTTTGAGGCATTTAGAACGGCTGCCAAGGCTTGCACTGAGTTGGAGGATGATGAGTCTTGTACTGATGATGTCTCAGAAGATGAAGATACATCTCCCTCCACTACTACTGCTTCACCAGGTCATTTAGATGAACAGACAGAGGAGAACATCGTTCCACCAGTTTCTCTGGGTGCTGATGAGGTATCAACGGATTATAGGTACGAAGACTTTGTTGATGTGTACCTCAGCTCGATTACAGAGGATCCTCGCATACATATGAATGTGATACTGAAGGGAAATTTTGAAGTATGGGAACGTGAGTTCCTAGCTAAAGAGTACAAAGGAAGTGTTTTTGCTGGAGCTAGCCCTGAAGATATATATCTTGATACACAGCCTCCAGACAAATTTCGACAGTTCTTGCCTTACGTCTTGAAACTGTTGTTAGGGAGTTTCTACAGTCCCTTGGTTCTTAAGGGTATCCAATTTTTGAAGGGACTGCATGCTCTACTCAATGTTCATGTCATACTAGATGGACGTGAATTTCAATGGGATTTGAAGGTGGACTGACACTATCTCCCTTGCCGAGTCTCGCCAAGACGTTAAACTAGGCCTCTTCGGGGAGTAACCCGCACTGTAAGTTTTTGTCATTTGCATTTTTCACTTGCATTATGTGTGGACATTTCGAGGTTCTAAGTGTGGAGTGCCCCTCCACGATTTTCGATGCTAACCTATCACTTGTGAAGCTCTGTGTTTTTTATCTATATATCCACCAGCTTACAAGTCGTGTTTCACTCTCCGAGCATCGCTAAATCTTCATAGATATCGAGTTTTCACACACGAGGGAAGTTCCTATGTGCTGTTTCTTATCTTTTATTTCTTCGCTTAGGGACTAAGCTCATTTTTAAGTGTGGAGTGGGCAGCACATAGTCACATACACATTCATTCCTGCATATCCTCAACTGTCTATGTATTGCGATTGAAATCCTCACTTTCTACGATACTCCTTGACTGATTGACATTCTTTTGGATTCGAAGTCTAGGACATGAAATAGTTTTATTCATGCGTGTATTCTCTTGAGTTAGTATCACTGCTAGCTCTTGCCTATCACATGTTCTACGTATTTCTTGAAGCATGGCTAAGACTTGATATTAGTAGGCACCGGTTCAACAATGTCAAAAACTTAAAATTGCATATTTTTTTTCTAGGTGACCTTAGTACTAGTATATGTCTCTCTACACTCGTTGTGATTTGCATGCACCCGCCTTTATTCATACACTATGTCAAGCTTTAAGTGTGGAGTTAGACAATTGGCCTTCAAGTTTTCCCTCAAGAACACAGTTCTTAGTTTTCAGAGTTGGGTGAAATATTGGCCCTAAGCAAAAAAAACAGAAAAATTTCTGCGAAAAAAAAGAAAAACAAATACCAAGGACCGTGTGACGAAAGTCGCCCCTTGCGTATGGAAAACACTCTTGAAACAATTTCTGCTCCCTTCTGCTTGATGTAGTGTAATTCCACCTTCTCATTGCGTGCAAATCATGACTTGTCTGAAAAATTCATATACTAGAGTCTAAGGGATGATCTTTGTGCTTGCACTGAAAATTTGATGTGTGGAGTTAGACCATTGGCCTTCAAGTTTTCCCTCAAGAACACAGTTCTTAGTTTTCAGAGTTGGGTGAAATATTGGCCCCAAGAAAAAAAAAACAGAAAAATTTCTGCAAAAAAAAAAAGAAAAACAAATACCAAGGACCGTGTGACGAAAGTCGCCCCTTGCGTATGGAAAACACTCTTGAAACAATTTCTGCTCCCTTCTGCTTGATGTAGTGTAATTCTACCTTCTCATTGCGTGCAAATCATGACTTGTCTAAAAAATTCATATGCTAGAGTCTAAGGGACGATCCTTGTGCTTGCACTGAAATTTTGATGCAAATTTTCGTACTATTTTTCAGAATATTCTTAAGCCGGGCTCCTTTTCTCTTACGGGTCATTGCCTAGTCCTTGGCACTTGAGAATGAGCTTTGCTCCAAGAGCCCGTGGACTATCCCTAGATAGCATAGGTGAATGGCGAGCATGTTTTGTGCAGCTTTTCACGTTCTTATCCCGTTGCGATAGAACTATTTAGAACTTGTGATGAGGCGTTTGTTAGCCGTGTGTACTGACCGTTTGAATGCATAACTCGTTTGATCTATGATTGTCTGAAAACTTTGATGAAGATGTTTGACTTGAAGTTGAGGAAACACGATGAATCCGAGGTATGACATGACCTTACTATGACTCGTTGAGCATAATTTCATGCATACACGTTAGTTAGTTGTATAGGGGATTTATAGGTAGTCCCATTCCTGAAAACCTTCACGAGACTAAACTCGTCCTACTAGGGCAGCCTAGAGGTTTAAAGGCTTGATGCATATGCTAAATGCATTCGTGTCCTCTACGACAGTGAGTTATCTTTTTATTTTTATGTTTAGTTAGAATTGATCACATGTCACTTGAGTAGGAAGTTTTATGGTCGTTGAGCATTATGCACTTTCATGTATTTATTCTGCCATATGTTCGACATTTGTTCGGGACGAATAAATCCTAAGTGTGGAGTGTTTTGATCAGTCGATATTTTGACTAATTATTCGCTACATTCGATGAAGGATTACGTTCATTCTCCCGGCAAATTGTCTATATTTGATGTCTTTCTCTAGTGTTTCAGGTAAAATTGACACATCATCGCTCCTTGGAGCCAAAGTGTTGAAAGAACGAAAAGATCGATCAAAAAAGGCCAAAAATCGAACTTGCGCCAGCACAGCCCGTTACAAGCTCAGCAGCCGTTACACCCTAGGCTGTCACGGGTGTAACGGCTATGCATTTCACCCGAGATTCCATGGTGACCCGTTACAACCTTCGGCAATCGTTACACCCTAAGCTATCACGGGTGTAACGGTCATGGAATTCACCCGAGATATTGGCTCAAGCCGTTACAGCCGTTACACATTGGACTGTAACGGCTGTAACGGGACCGTCGGCTGGCAGTTTACAAGTTGTTTCTAAAATCCAATTTTGGGATTTTCGACCTTTTTAGACGATCTATAAAAGGAAACACGACCAGAATAGACCGTGTGCTATTATTTTGGAAAAAAACCCTAACTTGGGAGAGAAGACAGAGCTTTCAGCGTGAGGATCATCGAGCTACACCGCGTCTTTACGGTTTACTCGTTTCTTTCCTTCTTTACACTGTTTTTGGTTAACTACCATGAATAGTGAGTAGTCTTCTTAATTCCGAGATCCTACGGATCCCGTGCTATGTAACCCTAACTCTTCATGTGATCAATTAAAGTTATTATTTATGCGATTCGATTATTCAATTTCATTGTGTGCTTAATTTTATCGTTCTATGCATGTATTTACATCGAAGGGTATGTTTGCATTGATAGAACGTATTTAGGTTATATGCCGAAAGGTGGATGGGCCCTAGGGATTAACCGGATTGCATGAAATTGATGTTAGGTCATGTTTACATGAACTAATAGGAAAACCTTTAGTTTAATAAACCGAAATTGTTGATAATCCGTGGATGGGCGGGGTTCAACGATTGAGATTAATCTAGACAATGATCCTTGGATGGGCGGCTTGTCTAGTGTTATTTCGGTTATATTCCATATTCGATAGCATGAATAATTAACGTAACATGATTCCATGATTAGTGGGGTTAGCACGGGTGAAGTATGGATTCTGGGATTCTTTCTCTGATAAAACATAACTTTTATTTTCTGCACGTTTAATTATTGCAATTTTCACAACAAAGCAAAAATCCTTTTTAATTGGAGTAGCTAAATAGGTCACACTATTTGCTAGTAATCACACACCTGTTCCTTGGATCGACCCTTGGCTTACCAAGGTATATAAATTTTGTTTGACTGCAATTGAACCCCTAAAACTTATAATTTGACGACTATATATGGTTAAAAATACGCTTGTCAGTTACCAAGGCTTACACTGAGTTGGAGGATGATGACTCTTGTACTAAAGACATCTCAGACCATGAAGATGCATCGCCCTCCCTTACGAGCGCATCTCAAGGTCATTTACATGTGCAGGTAGAAGAGAACATCATTCCACCGATTTCTCTTGACGCTGAAGAGCCATTAAAGGATCATAGATATGAAGACTTTGTTGATGTGTACCTGAGTTCAATTAAGACGGATCCTTGCATACATATGAATGTGATAGTGAAGGGAAATTTTGAAGTGCGGGAATGTGAGTTCCTAGCTAAAGAGTATACAGGAAGTGTGCTTGTTGGAGCTGAGCTTGAAGATGAATATCTTGCTGCACCACCTTTGGATAAGTTTCGACAGTTCTTACCATATATCTTGAAACTGCCGAAAAGGAGCCTCTACTACTCCTTGATTTTTTAAAGGACTTACACTTTTGAAGGGGTTCTATTCTCTGCTCAGCATCCGTAGTACTCTTGAAGAACGTAAATTCAAATGGGATTTGAAGGTGGATTAACAGCTTTGTATTTCTGAAGGCCCCGTGAGGAGGGATCCTAGCAAAGGACTTCTCACGAGTGATTTATATGGGGCGCTTAGCTATGTCTCACCAAGACGTTAAAACTAGGCCTCTTCGGGGAGTAACCCGCGTTGTAAGTATTAGTTAGTTGCATTTTTCATTTGCATTGTGTGTGGACACTTCAAGGTTCTAAGTGTGGAGTGCACCGCTAGCCCCTCCATGGTTTTCGATGCTATCCTATAACTTGTGCAGCTATATGTTTTTGTCTATTTATGTCAGCTCATGAGTCACGTTTCACTCCCTGGGCATTGCTTAATCTCTATGGATATCGAGCTATCACACACACGAGGGAAGTTCCTATGCGCCTTTTCTTATCTTCTATTTCTTCGCTTAGGGACTCAGCTCATTTTTAAGTGTGGAGTGGGTAGCGCATAGTCACATACATCACATATCACACATTCACTCTTGCATATGCTCAACTGTCTATGTATTGCGATTGAAATCCTCATTTTTCTACGATAATCCTTGATTGATTGTCATTTTTTTGGATTCGAAGTCTAGGACTTGAAATAGTTTTATTCGTGTATGTATTCTCTCGTGTCAGTATCATAGCTAGTCTTTGCCTATCACGTGTTGTACGCATGTTTGAGACTTGATTTTAGTAGGCACCGGTACAAAATGTCAAAAACTTAAATTGCATCTCTTTTTCTAGATGACCTTAGTACTAGTATGTTTCTCTATACTTGTTTTGATTCGTATGCACTCGCCTTTATTCATACACTATGTCATGTTTTAAGTGTGGAGTTAGAAAGAAAGAAAAAAAATAGTCAAAAGAGGGGCAAAAAATAGGCCCCCAATCAAGAACAAAGTTTTGAAATTTCAAAAGAGGGTGAAAAATTGACCCCAAGCGTAGTTGTTTTTGAAGAAAAAAACAAGAAAAATAATACCAATGACAAAGTGAGAAAAGTCACCCCATGTGTATGAAAAAAATGAAATTGCTGCCCCCATTTGCTTGATGTAGTGTATTTCCACCTTTTCAATGCGTGCAGTCATGACTTGTTCTGAGAATTCATGTACTAGAAACTAAGGGACGATCCTCGTGCTTGCACTGAAATTTTGATGTGATTTTCGTACTATTTTTCAAAAAATTCTCAAGCCAGGCTCCTCTTCTCTTACGGGTCATTGCCTTTTCCTTAGCACTTGAAAATGAGCTTTGCGCCAAGAGCCCGTGGACTATCCCTAATTAGCATAGGTGAATGGCGAGCATGTTTTGTGTAACTATTCACATTCTTATTGCGTTGTTATAGAACTATTTAAAACATGTGATTAGTCGCTTGCTAGCCGTGTGTACTGACCGTTTGAATACGTGACTCATTTAATCTATGATTTTTTGACAACTTTGATGAAGATGTTTGACTTGAAGTCGAGGTAACACGATGAATCCAAGGTATGCCACGAATTTACTGCGACTCGTTGAGCATCATTTCATGCATACACGTTAGTTAGTTATACATGGGGATTTGTAGGTAGTCCCATTCCTAAAAACCTTCACGAGACTATACTCGTCCTACTAGGGCAGCCTAAGGGTTTAAAGGCTTGATGTATATACTAAATGCATTCGTGTCCTCTACGACAGTGAGTTATGTTTTTATTAATTTTTGTTTTAGTTAGGATTGATCAATGACACTTGAGTGGGTGGCTTAGAGACATATGGTTGTTGACCCTCACATGTACTTGCATTTATTCTGCATTGGTTCAACATTTGTTCGGGACGAACAAATCCTAAGTGTGGAGTGTTTTGATCAGTCAATATTTTGACTAGTTATTTGCTCCATAGGATGAAGGATAACACTTGTTCTCCCGGCAAATTGTCATCATTTGATCCTTTTCTCCTATTGTTTCAGGTCAATCGACGCGATGAGCACTTTGGATTCCATCCGAATCAAATTAACACAAAATATGCGGAAAAGCACAAAAGCAGTGCCAGCTGACCGGATGGGAAATTGGTCCAGAACCAACCGACCAACTGGAGTTGAAGCAACAAGAGAAGGCTCGCCCGAGCGGAAGAAGGCTCACCTGTGCCTGCGCATAACCTGTTGAATCTGCTAAATTGTGCTCGACCGAGCTCCCTTTAGCTCGCCCGAGCTCCGAGGCTTTGGATCAAGATCGAGTCGACTTAAGCAAACCAAGCCCGAGCTTAGCGAGGCTCGATCGAGCCTTGATTTCTCCATACCGCACTACTAAATTCTGCTCGCCTGAGCTCGGAGAGGCTCGCCCGGTCGAAATCGAAGTAGCCTTGTGAAAACTAAGACCAAGCCGACCGTCTGACCGTTAAAACTCAGAATTTCTGATTTATTTCCAAAAATCGTTTTAGGGCCTGTTTTCAGAATTACAAAAGAGGAGATCGAGAGACGAAGCAGGTTTGCGAGATTGATGAGAGTTTGAGAGCTTGAATTGGAGAGAAGAGAACCCCCTAACTTGGAGAAGAAGACGGAGAACATCGCGAGAGATTGAGGATTCAACTAGCTACATCGTTAATACGGTTTCCTCATCCTTGATTTCTACATTTAAACTACTTTTGGTTAACTTACCATGAGTACTTAGTAGTCTTTTTTATTCTGGGATCCTACGGATCCCGTGCCATGTACTTAACTCTTCGTGTGATCAATTGAACATTTTTCATTAATGCAATTTGAATATTCAATTTCATTGTGCTTAATTTTATCATTTTTGCAAGTTTTACATTGAATGGGATGTTTGCATGCTAGAACGTATTTAGGTTAATTACCAAAAGATGAATGAGTCCTAGGTATTAACCAGATCATATGAAATTAATATTAGGTCATGGTAGCTACAATGGTAGTACATGAATTAATAGGAAATTTGATTTTTGTCTGAAAATCCCTAAGTTTAACTAATCGAAATCGTTGATAATCCGTGGATGGGCGGCGTTCAACGATTGAGATTAAACTAGACGATGATCCGTGGATGGGCGGCTTGTCTAGTGTTATTTTGGTTTATTTCTATATTCGACAGCATGATGAATTTACGTGATATTGTTGCATGATTTGTGGGTTGGCACGAGTAAAGTTTGATCCTGTTATTCTTTCTCTCATCACATCAAACCTTCGTTATTTTTCTGCATTTAAATTCTGCTATTTGTTTCACACCAAAACCTTTAATTGTTTGGAATAGCTGAATAGGTCACTTGTTGGCTAGTATTCACACACATTGTTCCTTGGATCGACCCTTGGATTACCAAGGTTTATAAATTGTTTTTACTACAATTTGACCTCTAAATCATATAACTTGACAACTATAAAGGGTTAAAAATACGTTTGTCAATACTATAACAAGTTGGTTCAACTTTGGGGTGATGAAGATGCTCTCACCGAGGATATTGCCTGTGAACTTGGCTCAAGATGCAAAGCCACTAGATGTTCCAGTGATAGAAAACTGAGAGACAGAAGGATGACGTTTTTGCTAGGCTTAGATGATGTTTACACTACTACAAGGTCCAACATTTTACAGATGAGGCCTTCCCCTTCCTTGAAGGAGTGTTACAAGCAACTCATTCAAGAAGAGAATCAGAGGAAGTCCAAGAAAGCTTCCATTCCTGAGATGTCTGCTCTATATGTTGGCCAGCAAAATTCTTCTTCTCAGTCGGGCCAGTTCAACTCTAATAGGAGGTATTCCACTCAGTCTACTCAAGGTAGAGGCAGGAAGCCCTTGTTCTGTACCCATTGTTAACTTCAAGGTCATGTGAAGGAGACTTGCTATAAACTCCATGGCTATCCTCATGGTTACAAGTTTACCAACAAAGGAGCCAACACTACCAAAGGAAACAGTAGAGGTATGGCTAACAATGTTACTACTGATATGTCTAGTGCAGGGTCAAGTGATAAGGAGCTAGCTGCTAGTCATGAGGCATCTTTAGTCAATATTAGCTCATTACAGATGACTCAAGAACAGCTCAACAAGCTTATGATGTTCTTGGGTGATGGTGGAGCTCATGCAAATGATCATGTTGCAGGTTTCATTTGCCTTTCATCTGTTAAAGTGAGTGAAGATACTTGGGTAATTGATAGTGGTGCTACTGACCACATTACCTCACATGCTCATTTACTATCTGATCTTGTCAATCTCAAAGTGCCTTATAATGTTCTCATGCCCGATGGGAATAGAGTATTAGTTACTCATACTGGCACTTGTGATCTATCTGAGTCTATCAAGTTGTCTAGAGTTCTTTTGGTGCCTACTATCAGATTTAATCTCATTTTTGTTGCAAAACTTCTGGAAGACTCAAAGTTGAAAGTTTATTTTGTTGAAAAAGGGTGTGCTATACAGGACCTAGCAAGGCAGACTTTACAAGGGATTGGTGAGCTGGTAGAGGGTCTATATCACTTCAAGCCAGTCACCTCCTCAAGTTTCTTATCAGTTGCTCAGGCCTCTCACTCAGCTACCTTATGGCATTACAGACTTGGGTATGTCTCCTTTAACAAAATGAAACATTGTGTTTCTGAGTTTAGTTGTAAAGACTCTACTATGCATTGTCATATTTGTCCTCAAGTAAAACAAACCAGATTGCTTTCCCATTAGTATTACAAGAAGTCAATCTTTGTTTGAATTGATTTATGTTGATATATGAGGACCTTACAAGGAGCCTAGTATTACTGGAGCAAGATATTTTTTACAATTGTTAAAGACATGTCTAGAGTTACTTGGACATATTTGATAAAATACAAAAGTGAGGCTGTTGATCATCTTATCAGCAATTATATGATGGTTCAGACTCAATTTGCTTGCTATGTTGAGACAGTTAGATCAGATAATGGTGCAGAGTTTTTGAGCTCTAAACTAACCACCTTTCTCCAATCTCATGGATGTGTTTAACACACTTCTTGTTCCTACAGTCCTCAGCAAAATGGCATAGTTGAGAGGAAGCATAGGCATGGCTGTGTTCAACAGACTTCTTGTTCCAGTCTCATGTGCCTGATTTTTATGGGGAGATTGTGTGCTTACTGCTACTTACATCATCAACGGATTACCTTCTTCAATTTTGGAAGACAAAACTCCTTTTGAGGTACTGTTTCACAGAAAACCTGATTACAGTCATATGAGGGCATTTGGATGTTTATGTTACATGACCAACATCACTCCTGGAAAGACTAAGTTTGACACCAGGGTCATATCTTGCATTTTCTTGGATTATGCCTTTAATCAAAAGGGGTATAAGCTATTTGATCCTCAGGAAAATGTCACTTATGTGTCTAGAGATGTCAAGTTCTTTGAGGATATTTTTCCTTACACTGCAAATCAAAGGCCTAATGAGCCAGACAATGGAAAAGGGTCAGTTACTCTTCATTTTCCTTTTGATGGTATTGTTCCTCTCCTTCATAGTACTCCTGGTGGTCCTGATTTCTCACCTGGTGCTATCTCAACTCCTGGCATTGTTCCTTCTTTTTCATCAGTCATGCCTCATCAGACTGATTCAGTCTCAGCAGCTCTTCAGCCACTCAGAAGGACTACTTGAACTCCCAGGCCTAATGTTACTTTAAGAGACTATGTTTGCAACAATGTTATGGCCTCCAATACTGCTTATCCAATTCATAATTATGTGGACTACTCATGTTGTTCTTCAAGTCAGCAACATTATGCTCTTCAGGTCCTTGATGATACTGAACCAACATGCTACACAAAGGCCTTCAAAGATAAAAGATGGAATGATGCTATGGCAGCTGAATTAAAAGCTCTTGAAACCAATAACACTTGGGAAGTAACTGATCTTCCACCTGGAAAGAATCCTGTCAGCTCCAAATAGATCTATAGAATCAAAAGAAACTCTGATGGTACCATTTAAAGATACAAGGCAAGACTGGTAGCAAGGGGTTTCAGTCGGATGGAGGAACTTGATTACCATGAAACATTTGCTCCTGTGGTGAAAATGAATACAATTAGAGCTTTCCTTGCAGTTGCTGTTTCCAAGCGATGACCATTATATCAGTTGGATGTTGATTATGCATTTCTTCATGGTCAGTTGGATGAGGAAGTTTACATGTCTTTTCCTCCTGGTTTTTAGATTGCTGAAAAGTCTATATGGCCTCAAGCAAGCTCCAAGGAAATGGTTCTCTAGATTTAGTGAATCATTACTCACTTTTGGTTTTATTCAAAGTCTCAATGATTACTCACTCTTTGCCTACAAAAAAGATGGAGTTTTCTTGGCTCTTCTTGTCTATGTGGATGATGTGATCATCACTGGTATTTCCTCTTCTCTAATTCAAGCTGTTAAGGACTTTATTCATGACCTTTTCAAAATAAAGGATCTTGGACAGTTGAGGTATTTTCTTGGGTTTGAGGCAGTCAGGTCTCCTAAAGGCTTATTTCTCAATCAGAGGAAATATGCCTTGGATCTTATTTCAGAAGCTGGTCTTCTTGCTTGCAAGCCATCAAAAGTTCCCATGGATACCAAAACACAAGTTGAGTCTCTCCAAAACTTCTCTTCTCACTGAGCCATGGCATATGCCTGCTGTGAGATGTCTTGGCTAGTCAGTCTTTTGGCTGATCTTCATGTTTCAGTTCCCACACATGTGCCTCTCTTTTGTGACAATAATGCAGCTATGCACATTGCTAAAAATCCAGTCTTTCATGAGCGTACCAAGCATGTAGAGTTGGATTGTCATGTGGTAAGGCAACATGTGTCCTCAGGCTTCATCAAACCTCATTTTGTACCCACATTTGATCAGCCTGCAGATCTTCTAACCAAAGCTCTTTCATCTGATCAACTGACTCATCTTTGTGGCAAGCTCAACGTGTCTAACAAGCTCCACACGTTGAGCTTGAAGGGGGTATTGAGGCAAGTTGCTATGTTAAGGAGATTTCGGCTGGTCGGCTGATCGGTTGTGATATAGTAGGAAATATTCAAATGTAAATTCGAATACTATTTGCTAGTCACGTGATCAAAACATTTATAAAAGCTCGGGAATCCGAGATCGAGCCCAGAGGATAGGTGTTAAACTAGTAGTGCTAAAGATCAAGCTAGAATGTCTAAGGTGGGGGGGTTTGTTCCTCTAAGGAGGTCGATAGCAAGAATTTCACTATCCAAAAAGAGGTTTGATTAACAAAAAGGGATTAACAATCAATAAAAGATGACTAGGGATCCAATCCTCCACTAAACAATTATTGTGACGGTAAAATAGGACATTATTGATGAACTTCTCATGCACACACTTAGAATTTAGGCATGCAACATTAATACCAAGTTTAACTCTCGCTCTAACTTAATATTAAGAGGTCACATCTCGCTCAATACCTCAAACTCTCGCTCTATTGGCATTATAAAGTAAGATTACCTACCCTCAAACCCTAGCTCTATTGGCTAGATAATCATACACGTGTAAAAACCATGCCATTCTCATTAGAATTAGAGTGTCGCCATGTAACACAAAAACCCTAATGCTTCTTCATTTAGTTCATTTGAAATCATGCTTTTCAACGCTAGTTACATCAAACATGAAATCAACTAGGGTTCCTATTGAGGACTTCTCACAAACACCTTATAGGCACCCCTTAACATTAAGTTCCAATGAAAAAGAATCATGTGCAAAATCATTCATCAATAACATCTATAGCATTTACAAGGTCACAAACATGTTTAGGGAATTCATGGATCCCCAACCAAGGTCACTACTCACTCATAGTGAGGTTACAATCAAAAACAATAACAAAAGTGTAGAAACCCATATGAGATGTAGAGTTTAGAGCTTCTAAACCAATGGAGGATCAAGAGTAATGGAGATGTATCAATGATTGGTCTTCTTCTTCAACTTTCCACCTCGAAATCCGTGCAAAAACCTTCTCAAAATCAGTGTCGGCGCCTGGGAATCCGTGCAGAACTTCTCTCCAAAAAGCCACCAAAAGCCACCACCGAAACCCTAAAAATTCTGGGTTTTATAACATCTGCTGCTTTATGCGATCGCATATTTGCAATTGTGCGATCGCACAACTTTTCTGGTGGTCGGTGGGATGCGATCGCACATATTTTTGTGCGACTGGATTTTCTATGCGATCGCATACTTGAGATTGTGCGAGCGCATATCTTTCCTTGGCTGCATGTGCGACTTCGGCTTCCGGGTGTGCGATCGCACAATAGTTTATGCGACTGGATTTCTTGTGCGATCGCATACTTGAGCTTGTGCGAGCGCACAACTACCCATGTTCTGACCGTAGCTCCAGGATGTGCGATCGCATAAAGTTTTATGCGATTGGACTTATTGTGCGATCGCATAGAAGTCCTTGTGCGATCGCACAAAAAAGTGAATTCTGCGCTCCGACTCCTATTTTGCTCACTTTAGCACCAGAATGCTCGGTTTTGCTCCAGAATCAACGCTAACTTGTGTTCTCAGCTTAAGCTCTGTAATTGGCCTGAAATGAACCACAAGGCGTTAAATAGCAAGTGAAATCGTGATAAAACAAATGAAACAATAAGCATAGAGGCCGCCTAAAATGCGTACATTCTAGAGCTATCAAATCACCCCACACTTATCGTTTGATCGTCCCGAGCAAACTAGTCATATTGGTCAACAACAAGAAGGCATTTTGCTCAATCATGATCGACTCAAGGAAACTCCATATGGTTACGAAGACTAACTCAAAAGATTAAGAAACAAAACAAACTACTAACCAACCACTTTCGTAGGTAACACGAGTGCATTTAGCGAATGCACCAAGCCTTTAAACCCCTAGGCTACCCTAGTGGAGGAGTTGTAGTCTCCTGAGAGTTTTCAAACACGGGAATACCCACAAATCCCACAAAGAGAACAATCATCCAATTAGACATTTTAAGTTCACAATTTTCAAAGAACTAGGCAAGGTGTTTTTCATGAAGTTCATAATGCATTCAACTAGATATGTGCATTTCAATCACTACATGAGTCCTCTTCGAATCCTTATGGAAATTCATGAATTAGGACATTCAAGTAAATCAAAGCAAAGACTAACAACTCTTTAATCAAGGATTCTAATCATTTTCTATACTTCAAGAAAATGATCTAATATTTGCAAAGAAATCTTGTTGGATCACTCACAAATGCTAGCAAGAAGGCTAGTCCATTGGCTTGTGAGCTTTGAACTCATTCTCAAGCCTAGGACGCATAGGTCACTTAGTCGTAAGAGAAGAGGAGTTCCAACAATAAGGTTTTTGTAAATACTTGCAAACCATTTCATGCCTAAGTATAGAGGAATACGAGGTTCGTCCCTTAATGAATTCTTGCTAGTAAGTATCAATTGCCTCATTGGTTTTCATGCTAGAGGATGGTGGAATAGCCGCTTGTCAAGCCTAAGTGCTTTGTATTTTTTTTTTTCAATGGCCTTTGGCAAATGCTTTCGAGGGGGGACTTACCTCCCTAACCCCCGGCATTTGCATGCCTTCTTTTTTTTCAATGGGGCTTCGCCCTCTTTTATTTTTATTATTATTATTTTTTTTTCTTCTTTTTTTTTTGACTCCACACTTAAAACTTGACAAAGGGCTAAGTGTAAAAAATGGAACATGACAAACCAATAAGACAAACTCCACTTAGATAAACAAGGTCACTAAGGTCACCTAAAGGCAATCATGGCATGCAAGGGTTTTGGAGTTATAAATCATTTCGATTTTATGCTTTCAAAGATCAACTCTTTAGTCTCAACAAGGAAAAGCTTAGAATACAAGATAAAGAAGTGCTAGTAGATGCTTTGATCCTCAAGAATGAAAGTCAACAATCCAATCCGTTAGTCATTTAAAGGATCAATCAAGTGAAATCATGCACGACTAGTTGAATTTAGAGATGAAAGTTTTTGAAAAGGTAGCCTTGCCTAGACTTTTTGTTTTCATTAATAATTTGAAATTTTTGGATGAATTGTGCAATAGTGCAAGGGTGCAAGTGTTTTTCCTTAAGCATTCGTTGGTTGGAATTCACACATGAAGGCATGGCAAGCAAGCAAAAGCATCTCAAGTAGTATAGACAATGCCAAATATAGGCCACCCCACACTTAGTATTTGCTTAGTCCCTAAGCAATGGATAGAATAAAAAACAAAGAGAGGGTCAAGAAAAACTTCTCTCGTTTGAAGGTAGCCCTTTCAAGAGTAGAGAGTTGCTTGTTGTTGAGTCGATCTCGCGCAAGGGATTCGATTGATGAGCTCCTTTTTCTTTCTGGTTGTGCGATCGCACAAATGCTTTCAAATGGGGGGACAAGGATATGCGATCGCATACTTCTAGTTGTGCGATCGCACAATTAACTGCAGCTGCATAAGTTTGGGCAAACGAATTGGACCCAAGGAAATTATGTTGCCTTGCGATGATCATATAATTTTCAAAATGCACAGAAGTGATCAATAACAACCAGAAAGCATCATCAAAAAGTTCACAAATGTAGCAACATCATCCTAAACGATACATAAGTGCAAAACAGGGGGAAATGTAGAACAAAGGTCATCGTCTTCTAAATCAATGCTGGCTGTCCCATGGTGAGGATGGAGGATGGGGTGAGTGGGGAGCAAAAGGGAACCTCGGAGGTGGAGCAATGGTAGAAGAAATGCCCAAGTGGTCCGTGATGGCAAATAGAGTTCTCTCCGTCCATTGATTGTGCTGCGAGGTGTAGGAAACTAGGGAGTCAAAACGCGATGAGAGCGACGCAAAGCTCGAGTCAGCAAAGGGTGGAGGAGGAGGCTGGTTGCGCGAGGAGGACGGCAAACCGGTAAACTCATCATCAATGTTTGGCTCTTCCTCAACCATTTCCGCAGCTTTCTCCTTATCATTGGTCCACTTCAATCCTTTACCCAAAAGGCGCATGTATATCAATTTCTTCGAGTCCAACTTCAGCTTGTCGCTCTCCTTGCCTCCGAATGTGAAATTAAGCCTTTGTGCAATCCAGGTTACGAATGAACCGCCACCCAATCCTCTGTTCTGGGAGGTTAGAGATTGATACCCCTCGATCCCATTAGTAATACACAAAAGCCAGTCAATCCTTTCTCCTTTCTCCATCATTAGCATAATGGCCATCTCCATTCTGTTCACTAGCCTACCAAAATCAGAACGCACAAACAGTATACCCGCCAATAATTTGTGGATGAACCTCCACATGGGCACTCAGATACTATTGGATTTGTGCTGCCCACCCTCCTTATACTTGCGTCCCGAGATTCTCTTCCAAAATTCCATGATATCCTCTTCTACTACCTCAGGAATCGCACCATCTCTAGGTAAACCAAGCCAGTCACACAAAACTGACGCTTTAACCTCCCATTGGTAATTACCCAATGCAAACCTCCAACACATTAGCTTCCCATCAGTATCATCTGAACACGGTCCATGGATTGGAACAAACGAGCTAAGGAATTCCATGGTCATATCATCGTATGTCCCAGGATCATCTCTAAACACAAAATTCATACCATTGTTCATAATGGATGACCTAATCTCTTCCCAACCATCCAATTTTTCTAAATCATTTGCTACGGGAAAAAGGAGTGGAATAGGCCGTTTACCTCTGGCCACTAGCTCGGCATACAGGGTCGAAGCTTCCTCGAAATTGAATTTAATGGGACTCCCAAAATCGTAAGGCTTGGGCATGGTGAATTTGTTGAGGTTGCCTCTTTGAAGTGACGTCGGAGGTGGATTGGGCATCTTATAGTGAATTTTGGGTTCCAAAGAGGACATGCCGTATTGCTTGCCCAATGGCTCTTCACATAAAGGATTTCGACTCTGGCCATGGTTGGGTTGGGGGAGAAATGAAGAGTGTGGGGGTTGAGGGGCGAGTGGATGGCTAAAAGAGGGCGAAGATTGGACGTGAGGGGTGGAGAAGAGGAAACGGCGGAGAGGAGAGGGAAAATTGGGTTAGAGTGAGAGAGAGTGGCGGCGAGGATAGTGGGGTTGAAGAATAAGAAGAAACCCTAGCTGACCTTTATGCGATCGCATAAAGCCATCAGTGCGAGCGCACAAGGACGCGATTATCGAATAAGAGTGAAGTCCAAGGGATATGCGATCGCATAAATCAACATGTGCGAGCGCACAACCAAAAACAGTCGCATAAATTTATATGCGATCGCATAAGGGAATGCGCGACTGTCTGAGGAGCAAGGGAAGCCTGTTATGTGATCACTAGATTTTCAATACAAAACAGGAATGTAACACAGTTCATGAGAGTTTCAACACCATTACATCCCAAAAGATCATCAAAAAGTCTAAGCATGGTTCACAAATCATCAAAGCATCGAAAAGGAAAACAATGAACAAATGCTAAACTCATTTCTTCTTTTTCAGAAGTAGCTTCTTGCGAGGGCGCGCTGCATCAGAATCGACTCTCGCTCTCCTAGCCGCGTCGATCTCCTCGATGGTGAGCTCATCCTCCGGATTATCATGCGGTGCAACTATGAACTGATCGGCATCAGGGCTATCATTGCTCAAGTCCAAGCTATCCTCCTCTCCGCTATCCTCGAAAGTCCCACACGCGGGAAACTTACTTACTGCATCCAAGACTTCTTGCAGATTAGGCTCTACACTCTCCTCATTCAGCGTAGAAGGTTCACCGACTTTTTGCTTTCCTCTAGCAATAGGAGATAACGGGGGAGACGGAGGCAAAGGGGATCCAGGGGCAAATGGGGCTCGAGGAGGTGAGCCAATAGAGGAGGAAATCCCCAAGTGTGAAGCAATGGCAAGAATGGCTCTCTCCTCCCACTGGAAATGCTGTGAAATATAGGCAACGTGGGTGCTCTGCTCTCTAGCCATGCTGTCCAATCGTGATAAAATGAGGTCCAGCTTCGCATCGCTAGAGGAGGGAGGCACGGCATCCGAGGAGGAAGGAACATCATGGGCCGCAACCCGATCACCATCCTCAACATCCAAATTCTGCTCCTCCTCAGCCTCTTTAATCTCATCGGGGTCCTTCCATGTCAGCCCCTTCCCGACAATAAGTCTCGATCTCATCTGCGTAAGGGTGAGTGCTAGCTTTTCACTCTTTATGCCGCCAAATGTGAAATTCAGCTTTCTAGCTATCCATGTAACAAAAGAGCCACCTCCCAATCCCTTATTCAGCGAGGACAAATTCCGATTATCCAAAATTCCCCGTGTTATGCACCATAACCAGTCCACCGTTTCTCCTCTCTTGATCATAAGCATGATCATCATCTCTAGCTTCGTCACAAGTCGACCATAGTAAGTCCGAACAAACACAATCCCTGCCAAATACTTGTGGATAACCCTCCATATAGGCATGCGGATACTAGTGGACTTGTGGTATTTTTCCTTAAGATAGTCATTCCCCGAAATCTTTTCCCAAAAATCATAAACAGCATCATCGTCAATAGTAGGGAATGCACCATCCCTTGGCAACCTAAACCAATCATATAATACTTCGGCATCTACCTCCCACTGATGCCCACCCATACAAAACTTCCAACACTTTACCCTTTCCTCCTCCCTTCCAACAACCTTAAGCACGGGACTAAATGAGCAAAGAAACTCCATAGTGATCTTATCATAAGTACCGGGATCGTCTCTAAGTATGAATATAAACCCACTTTCTCTAAGCATTTCCTCAATTTCATCAAAACAGTCCATGTCTTTCAAAGCTTGAATATGGGGAAATAGGAGAGGAATAGGTTTTCTACCTTTGTTCTTGCACTTTGTGTACACCACTGCATCCTCCCTATTGCTGAATTTGATTGAACCTTCAAGGTTATACGGCTTCGGCGTTGTAAAGACATTTGGCTCACCGATAATGGGAGAAGATGGAGGTGTATCCCTCTCCAAATCTCCGTCATCTCTACTCACCGAACTGGGGGCCAAGATATGCCTAGTGAGATCCTCGGCGGTACGCCCATAGTGATGTCCATCGGAATCGGCCTTGACGTACAGAACATCCGATTTTTTGGATTTCTTCTCTTTTTCCTTGGACGGCTTGGAAATCGGGGGCTTGTAGACGGTTAGGCGCTTTGAGGTTTCTTTGGGAGGAGGGTTCCTCGGTGTCTTACCCATAGCAGTCAACGGAGGAGCTGTGGCGGTGGATTTGCGGTTGGCTGAGGAGGCGACGGATGGAACGATGAAGGAACGTCAGCCTGGGAAGACGGACGGAGGGACCGGAGGAGAGGAACGACGGAGAAGGCTGAGGGGGAATTTAAGTGCGGCGGAGGGTTTTCGCGAGCTAGGGTTTTTATGATTTGGAAAGTGAGATGAAAGGGTGAAATGAGTAATAAGTCAAAAGATGACTTCTGCTAACCCTAAATGACTATGCGACCGCATAGGGACAAATGTGCGATCGCACAAATAAGACAGTAGCATAAATTTATATGCGATCGCACAAGGGAATGAGCAATATTGAAGAAAAGAAGCCAAGGGTTGATATGCGATCGCATAGAGTGATATGTGCGATCGCACAAAGAAGACAGGGGAGTAAAATCATGTGCGAGCGCATAAGATTTGTGCGACCTTAACCGAATTGAAGAAGGGTTATTGTGCGAGCGCACAATGGTTTGTGCGAGCGCACAAATTACTTGGAGAAAATTCTAAGCTGAATTCAAAACGATTATCAACGCTCCTGCACAAAATTTTCGAGACCCCACACTTAAACCCCAATTAAATCGTCCAACCTATCAAGCATACTATCATAAGGACGCCGTAAAGTTCATCAATCATCACATAGAGATTCACGCACATACACACTTCAAACCTTCAATTCTTCACATAGATAGCTCAATCAACATAGACAATTTCAAGTTTATAGGAAAAGACACTTACGAGCCTAGTTTAACGTCTTGGCTAAGACGGAGCCGAATCTTTTCATGGGGAACAAGAAGCACACTTGGGGAGTCCTTTACTAGGATCCCTCCTCAAGCGGGTATGTCATTCAAATAGATTGTTGAGCTTGAGGTGTCGTGAGGTGGACCATGGTAGAGTTTGAGTCGTTGGCCATTCGCCATGAAGATTTCTCCTTTCTTATTGAATAGGTTCACGTGCCCATCATCAAAAACCCTTTGTACCTTGAAAGGTCCGGTCCACCTAAACTTCAATTTACCCGGAAATAGCTTCAATCTTGAGTTGTATAGCAATACTTGATCTCCTTCTCTAAAGTCTTTCTTAGAAATCCTCTTATCGTGCCAAAGTTTGGTCTTGTCTTTGTAGATTCGGGCATTCTCATATGAGTCCAAACGAATTTCCTCTAGCTCTTGAAGTTGGAAAAGTCTTTTCTCTCCCGCGGTTTTCAAGTCAAAATTCAAAGCCTTTACCGCCCACATGGCTTTATATTCGAGTTCCACCGGGAGATGGCAAGACTTGCCATAGATGAGCCGGTAAGGGGACATGCCAATAGGCGTCTTGAATGCGGTTCGGTAAGCCCATAACGCATCGTCGAGCTTTGAGGACCAATCTTTTCTAGAGCTCCCCACCGTTCTTTCTAAAATGGCTTTTATCTCCCGATTAGAAACTTCTACTTGACCGCTTGTTTGAGGGTGGTACGGGGTAGCTATCTTGTGTTTGACTCCATAATTCCGAAGGAGGGTTTCTAGGTTCCTTTCTTTAAAGTGCGATCCTCCATCGCTTATAACCGTTCTAGGCACCCCGAACCTTGGAAAAATGATTTTCTTGAACATCTTAGCCACTGTTTTGGCATCACAAGTAGGGGAAGCAATCGCTTCAACCCACTTTGACACATAATCGACCGCCACCAAAATGTATTGATTCCCGAAAGAAGATGGGAAGGGTCCCATGTAATCAATTCCCCAAACATCGAATATTTCAACTTCAAGAATCCCTTGTTGAGGCATTTCGTCTTTCCTTGATATATTTCCCGTTCTTTGGCATCTATCGCACATGAGAACAAATTCGTATGCATCTTTGTAGAGACTCAGCCAAAAGAAACCACATTGAAGGACCTTGGCGGCGGTTTTGTTTCCACTCCCATGTCCACCATATTGTGAAGCATGGCATTGGTGCAAGATGTGCTCTTGGTCCCTTTCCACCACGCAAGTTCTATAGATCCCGTCGGAGCACAATTTGTATAGATATGGCTCATCCCAAAAATAGGACTTCACATCATGGAGGAATCTCTTCTTTTGATTATAAGTGAGGTCGGGAGGAATAATCTCACATGCTAAATAATTGACGAAATCCGCATACCATGGCATGGGTTCCTCCCTTATTGCGAGTAGCTCTTCCCCAATGAATGTGTCCCTTATAGGCTCTTTCCTTTCGGAATCTTCTTGTGGCTCAAGACGAGACAAATGATCGGCTACCAAATTCTCTACTCCTTTCTTATCTTTAATCTCTATGTCGAAATCTTGTAGCAAGAGGACCCATCGGATAAGTCGGGGTTTGGCTTCTTTCTTAGAGACCAAATACTTGATGGCGGAATGATCCGAGTACACTATGGTTTTCGACCCAATCAAGTATTGTCTAAACTTCTCAAAGGTGTAGACTATAGCAAGCATCTCTTTCTCCGTTGTTGTGTAATTTACTTGAGCATTGTCGAGAACTTTGCTTGTATAATAGATGGCATGCAATTTCTTGTCTATCCTTTGCCCCAACACCGCTCCGATAGCGTAGTCGCTAGCATCACACATCAATTCGAAAGGAAGCTCCCAATCTGGTGGTTGTATGATGGGCGCCGAGATTAGAGCATCTTTTAGCTTTTCAAATGCCTTAAGGCATGGTTCATCGAACTTGAAATCCACATCTTGACAAAGGAGGTTTGTAAGTGGCCTAGCAATCTTCGAGAAATCTTTAATAAAGCGCCGGTAAAAACCGGCGTGCCCAAGAAAACTCCTTATGCCTTTCACGTCTTTAGGGGAGGCAATTTCTCTATAACCTCAACCTTGGCTTTATCGACTTCAATTCCTCGGCTAGATATCAAATGTCCCAATACAATCCCTTCCTTCACCATGAAGTGACACTTCTCCCAATTTAGCACAAGATCGGTCTCTATGCATCTTTCCAAGACCCGAGTGAGATTTCCTAGACAAGAATCAAAACATGAGCCATAAACGGAAAAATCATCCATGAAAACCTCCATAATTTTCTCAATAAAATCAGAAAAGATAGCCATCATACAACGTTGAAATGTCCCGGGCGCATTACAAAGTCCAAAGGGCATTCGCCGGTAGGCGAATGTTCCATATGGGCAAGTAAACGTGGTTTTCTCTTGATCTAGCGGGTGAATAGGGATTTGGAAAAATCCACTATACCCATCAAGGTAGCAAAAGTAATCGTGATTGGCCAATCTTTCTAGCATTTGATCTATGAAGGGTAGGGGGAAGTGGTCTTTTTTAGTTGCCTTGTTAAGCTTTCTATAGTCCACACACATGCGCCAACCGGTGACGGTTCTTTGAGGGATTAATTCATTCTTATCATTTTTAACAACGGTCAAACCCCCTTTTTTAGGCACGACATGAATGGGGCTCACCCATTCCGAATCGGGGATAGCATATATGATACCCGCATCTCTCAATTTAGTAACTTCTTTGAAAACTACGTCACCAAGTTTTGGGTGCAATCTCCTTAAGGCTTCCCTAGATGGTTTAGACTCATCCTCTAACGTGATTCTATGCATGCAAATAGAAGGGTTTATTCCTTTCAAATCATCAATAGTATAACCGATAGCTCCCCTATATTTTCTTAGCACATGCAATAGTCTAGACGTCTCATCAACATTCAAGGAAGCATTGATAATAACCGGAAGGGTGGAATTGGGTCCCAAAAATTCATACCTTAGACTTGACGGTAGAGGTTTTAGCTCTACCGAACAAGATTCCTTACCTTTGGTGGTTTCGCTCTCTTCTTCTTCAATGCCACAAATATTTTCAAGAAGGGCGGGGCAAAGTTCACAATTATCATCATCAAAAACATCAAGTGTATCATGGATAAGCACATCATAATCAAACGTGTCATAAACATCAAGGAAATTGCAATCCATGGAGAAATTAGGACTACGACATGCTTTAGCCAAATTGAATTCAATCTTTTCATTACTAATGTTTAACACCAATGATCCTTGTCTAACATCAATTACGGCACCCGCCGTGGCTAGGAAAGGTCTACCCAAGATAATAGGGGTTTCTTTCTCCTCCTCCATTTCCAAGACGAAGAAATCAACGGGAATATAAAAGTTTCCCACCTTTATGGGAACGTCTTCTAAAATTCCCTTAGGAATCCTAGAAGAACGGTCCGCAAGGCGTAGGGAAATGGAGGTGGGAGTTAGAGTCCCCATGTCAAGTTTACTACACAAAGAGTATGGCATCAAAGATATGCTAGCACCAAGATCACACAAGGCATCATTTATGCAAATATCACCAATCTTAATAGGTATCGAGAAACTACCCGGATCTTTTAGCTTTCTAGGCAATGGATTTTGAATTATGGCACTACATCCCAAGTTTAATGCTACCGTGTCATGTTCACTAATATCCCTCCTATGTGAAACAATGTCTTTTAAAAATTTAGCATAAGAAGGGATTTGAGTGAGTACCTCGGTGAAGGGCAAAGTAATATTAACCTTACGTAGCATTTCCACGAATCGGTTGAAGTGTTGATCATTCTTCTTTTTAAGCAATCTTTGAGGAAATGGCACGGGAGGCTTGTAAGGAGGAAGTTCCTTTGTAGCTTGTTTAGGAGTTTCAACCACGGGCTCGGTTGCTTTCTCCGCCTCTTTCTCATTCTCCTCTTTTTCCTCCTCTACTTCCACCTCAAGTGGTGGTGGTTTGGGTGTCTCGGGTTTGGATTGAGGGGGCTCATAATCTTTTCCACTTCTTAATGTTATGGCATTGACGTGCTCGTCTTGGTGGAAATCCGGTTTAGAGGGCAATTTCCCGGGATATCTCGCGGAGGAACTAGCTTGTTGGGCAATTTGGTTCTCTAACATCTTGTTGTGAGTAGACATCTCATCCATTTTTTTGAGCATTTGTTCCATTCTTTGGTCGGATTTTGCTTGATTTGCCACAAGACTAGCTAAGATATCGGTCATGGATTAGTCTTGTGTATTTCGATGAGTCGGTGCTTGTGTTTGTTGAGGGTTCATCTCTTGGTGGTTCCCTTGTTGTTGATATTGATAGTTTGTTCTTGGTTGGTAGGGAGATTTTTGTTGTGCTTGGCTAGATTGCCCTTGTTGGTTTTGCCTTTGATAATTTCCTTGATTTGAATAAGAATTTTGCCCTTGAGGCCTTGGAGGGAAATTCGAATCATTGGGCATTCTCCTTTGAGGTGGCTCATAATTTCTAGTGATAGGATTAGCATTTTGAGCATAGTTCCTTTGTTGATTTACGAAGTGTGCCTCTTCATACCCATCATCATCATCTTCATAGCGACCGTCGGGGCAATTTTTGGTAGAATGTCTAGTGCTTGCACATAGAAAACAAGTTTGTTGAGCCGAAGTTCTCTCTTTATCGGCCTTAGGCTTAGTTGCCTCCACAGAATTCACCATACTCATCATAGACTCAATCCTCTTTGACAACTCATTAATTTGCTATTTCGTTGCAAAATTTGAGGAATCATCTCTTGACTTCCCCATTTTCTTGTGGTCGACTCCTTGATATCTATCCGAATTTATCGCGATCTTGTCGACAATTTTGAATCCTTGAGTCGCCGGCAATTCCATGATATCACCTCCACTAGCGGTATCCATCTGATTTTTAGCTTCCTTGCTCATACCCAAATAGAGATATCGCATAAGATCGGCTTTTCTGAAGTTGTGGTGAGGGCATTCCCTCAAATAATGTTTGAAACGGTCATATGCTTGATGAAATAACTCATTGTCTCTTTGGGAGAAAGTCAATATGAAATCCGTGAATTTCTTGGTTCTTGATGGAGGGAAGAACTTGTTCAGAAAAGAAGTTGCTAGATGATCCCAAGTTCTAAAGGTTCCCGGCTCATGGTTTTGCAACCATTCCTTGGCGTCTCCATATAACGAAGAGGGAAATAACTTCAAGTAAACATATTCAACGAGCACATTCCTCGGCTTGTAAGTTCGGCAATACTCTTGGAAATTGGCCAAATGAGTGGAGGGGTTCCCAACTCCTTGATATTGATCATGAGTTACCATATGCACCAAGGAGGACTTCACATCAAAATCAAAAGCGTCCTCATCCGGAGGCATAATAACCGAACCGTTTCCCTCGAGGGTGGGAGTCATGTAATCTCCCACGGGCCTTTCGTCCTCTTCCTCTTCATCATATCTATAATGTCTCTCCTCTCTACGAGGGACATGAGGATTCCGGATAGGACGTCTCTCATTCTCATTATAATTGTCATCTCTAGCTTGAGGATCCTCTACTTCTTCCCCATCAATTCTACGATTTTGGACATTTCTTTAAAGAACCGGACGGTTCTCATTCTCCTCTTCCATAATAACTTGTTGTCTTTCTTGGATAATAGGGGGAATAGCACGAATAACCGGAGGTAAAGGTGCAATAGGGGCAATCGGGTTCTTTCGGGGTCTACCTCGTGGTTTCTTTATGGTTGGTTGAGAAGGGTTAGAAGAACTTGATGTTGAACCTAGAGCCACGTGTTTCTTTCCTTGAAACCTTGTGTTCATTCAAATGCCTACAAGGACAAAAGAAATTCTTAGCAATGAAGGGCAAGGGAAACAAACACAATCAAGCACAAAGCAAGCAATAACTACCAAGTAAGGAAAAGCAAACAAACTAAATAATCAAATAGCACCTAGTTGATTAACCTATCCCCGGCAACGGCGCCATTTGATCGGTTGTGATATAGTAGGAAATATTCAAATGTAAATTCGAATACTATTTGCTAGTCACGTGATCAAAACATTTATAAAAGCTCGGGAATCCGAGATCGAACCCAGAGGATAGGTGTTAAACTAGTAGTGCTAAAGATCAAGCTAGAATGTCTAAGGTGGGGGGGTTTGTTCCTCTAAGGAGGTCGATAGCAAGAATTTCACTATCCAAAAAGAGGTTTGATTAACAAAAAGGGATTAACAATCAATAAAAGATGACTAGGGATCCAATCCTCCACTAAACAATTATTGTGACGGTAAAATAGGACATTATTGATGAACTTCTCATGCACACACTTAGAATTTAGGCATGCAACATTAATACCAAGTTTAACTCTCGCTCTAACTTAATATTAAGAGGTCACATCTCGCTCAATACCTCAAACTCTCGCTCTATTGGCATTATAAAGTAAGATTACCTACCCTCAAACCCTAGCTCTATTGGCTAGATAATCATACACGTGTAAAAACCATGCCATTCTCATTAGAATTAGAGTGTCGCCATGTAACACAAAAACCCTAATGCTTCTTCATTTAGTTCATTTAAAATCATGCTTTTCAACGCTAGTTACATCAAACATGAAATCAACTAGGGTTCCTATTGAGGACTTCTCACAAACACCTTATAGGCACCCCTTAACATTAAGTTCCAATGAAGAAGAATCATGTGCAAAATCATTCATCAATAACATCTATAGCATTTACAAGGTCACAAACATGTTTAGGGAATTCATGGATCCCCAACCAAGGTCACTACTCACTCATAGTGAGGTTACAATCAAAAACAATAACAAAAGTGTAGAAACCCATATGAGATGTAGAGTTTAGAGCTTCTAAACCAATGGAGGATCAAGAGTAATGGAGATGTATCAATGATTGGTCTTCTTCTTCAACTTTCCACCTCGAAATTCGTGCAAAAACCTTCTCAAAATCAGTGTCGGCGCCTGGGAATCCGTGCAGAACTTCTCTCCAAAAAGCCACCAAAAGCCACCACCGAAACCCTAAAAATTCTGGGTTTTATAACATCTGCTGCTTTATGCGATCGCATATTTGCAATTGTGCGATCGCACAACTTTTCTGGTGGTCGGTGGGATGCGATCGCACATATTTTTGTGCAACTGGATTTTCTATGCGATCGCATACTTGAGATTGTGCGAGCGCATATCTTTCCTTAGCTGCATGTGCGACTTCGGCTTCCGGGTGTGCGATCGCACAATAGTTTATGCGACTGGATTTCTTGTGCAATCGCATACTTGAGCTTGTGCGAGCGCACAACTACCCATGTTCTGACCGTAGCTCCAGGATGTGCGATCGCATAAAGTTTTATGCGACTGGACTTATTGTGCGATCGCATAGAAGTCCTTGTGCGATCGCACAAAAAAGTGAATTCTGCGCTCCGACTCCTATTTTGCTCACTTTAGCACCAGAATGCTCGGTTTTGCTCCAGAATCAACGCTAACTTGTGTTCTCAGCTTAAGCTCTGTAATTGGCCTGAAATGAACCACAAGGCGTTAAATAGCAAGTGAAATCGTGATAAAACGAATGAAACAATAAGCATAGAGGCCGCCTAAAATGCGTATATTCTAGAGCTATCATCGGCTCCGCTACTCAATCAGCTTGTGCGTTAAGGAGATGTCAGCCGACCGACTACAGAACCGACAGCCAGTTGGCAAAATCAATTCAGTTGTTAGGTTAGCTACTTCTCTCTCTTCGATCCGAGTTTTCCGAATCCAATCAACCATTTCCGATCTCCGATTTTTTGTTTTCAACATCGGAAATTTTTCTGAATTGATTTTCCCAATTGATGAGCTTTTGGCCAAATACTGATACAAGGTCAATTCACGATTGTATTGAATTGAGACTGTCGTACGCCAAAGAGTAGAGTTATCCACATGCAAACTTAACTACCAACCCGGATAAGGAAGACTCTAGACTCTCCTCCTTCTTTCCTCTCTTTTCTTTCTCTGCCCCTTCAACCACCTCACTTTTGTCATTCTTTCTCCTCCTTTGGCTCCCGCTTCAACCTTTTCTTGGCGAACGGGTTTCATGGCATATTTCCGTGGGTGTTCAAGGCCTTGTCGAGCATGCCGTGGCGGTTCTGTTCGGTTGGTTTGGAGTTGTTCGAATCTGGTGGTTCGGAGATTAGATGAGGGGTTGTGGCGATTGTGGTCGGTTGTGAGTGTTCACTACACCAGAATTCACCTGATGCGACAGTCATTGATGCAGTCGCATTGGTAGCTGTCGCGTATGTCGCATAAACTTTCATATACGACAGTGCTAAAGTGACATACCTTTGATTGTCGTATAAGATATCTTATGCGACAAGCGGCTTACGTGACAACCCTAAGATTGTCGTATAAGACGTCATATGCGACACACATCTTAAGTGACAATCCTATGATTGTCGTGTAAACTGTCATATGTGACAATACCTTAAACGACAAAACAAATATAGTCACGTAAGAACATTTTAAAAAATTATGAAAATATATTATCTCCGGTGAATACAAAAAAGCAAGCTTTTTCAATGTATTCAAATTAATTAATCTAGTTTTATTGTATATATATATATATATAATTTTATCTCATTTAAATTCTTCTGATCTTAAATGCAACATTTGTTCAATTTACTCTCTTTTTTCTCTTGGATGTGTGATATTTGTATGTGTGATCTAAGCTTACAAGTTAGCTTTTATTTGGATCTTCGTTTGATGAAAATCTGGTCACAATTTACAATTAGTTTGTACTAGTTTTTTTTTTTGCACATGTTCACAATTCAATTTGAATTGAAATTTTTTTTTTTTTGATTTCAGCTAGTTTCGGGCGATTCTCATCCTCCGGCCATCGTTTGTCCATTCGTACAACGAAAAGACCTATAACCGATCCGATACCCAGTCCAAGTAAAAAAATATTATCGAATAACGCCATTGTTTTTTGTTGACCTAGCGTTCGTCGTTCGTCGGCTGAGTTCGTCGATCTCAATTTGAATTGAAATTGAAAATTTTCGCACATGTTCACAATTCAATTTGAATAATACTGTAATAAAAAAATTGAAAAAACAAATAAACGTCGACGTCTAACTCACCAAAAGTTAGGGTTTCTTTGCTTTCTTCACCAAACTTACCTCTTGCAGCCGTGTCGCTCATCGCTCTCCCTTGCCAAATCTCTCCCTCACCGATCCATCACTCGCCGATTCTTCACCAGATCTCAGCACTTTCACCTCCATCCATGGCTCCGGGTAAGAAGAGAACAATGAAAGAGATAAACGACGGACTCACCAAGCGCATGAATCACATCTACGCCACTGGCTTCCACCCCATTGAACGCCATAGATCGAGTCCGCCCATTATTGACTTCAGGTGACGTCGACACTAGACAGTTGCCGATTCCTTAGCAACGCAAGCGATGCCAGCGGCGCCAGCAACTCAAGCGATTCCAGCGACGCCAGTAACTCTACGCCCGAACGCCAGCGACCCCGCCCGTATTCAGGTATTCACCGGCTCTAAACTTATTCCGAATACGTAAGCCAGATTTGTTTGATGTTTGGATTGTTTAGGCTTGATTTTCGATTGATGATGTATGTTTTTGGTTTTCTGAAATGGATTTATTGTTATTGTGCATATAAAACTTGATTAGATGATTGTTTCCAATTCCACCAGATTGGTGTTATATGTATGTTTAGTTGTTTTATAGCTCGTTCAATTAGAGTTTACGTTCCAACTCTTGCTTGCAGGCACCACTTTCACATAAAGCTAGACTCTGCACAATATTCTGATGAGCGGTTTTCATAGCTAAGCTAATTTGCTTACAGAAAACTCTGTAGGATTATAAGATTGAAAATGAGGTTACTGACCATCTATTTGAAGGTAATGTGCCCTTGTCCCATTTTTCCATGGAATCAGACTTGTTTCTGATTACCTGTTCAAGGTTAATAATTCTATTGATTTTAATAGTGTTAAAAACTTCAAGGTAATATGCCTATGATTCATTGTTGTTGATTGTATGAGAATGCCTTTTCGTACGGCTGTCTAGATATGAACGCTTTGTTTGATTTGTATGGCATGTTGCATTTAAAACTAAGGTTTTTCATCCAAATATCAACAGCAATGGAAGCATTTGTCTTGATATTCTGAAAGAACAGTAGAGCCCTGCTCTTACTATTTTAAAGGTTTGGAGCCACGACTATCTATCCCTGCTCTTACTAATATATCTGGGGTGCACTTGAAAAGCATTTGCGCCGAAGAGCTGTGGCAACGAATAAGAGTTCAAGTGCAAGTTGATAAATGGAAGAGTTCAAATTTGTTTGAAGTTGTGCTTCAATGTAAATAGATGTTGTTCATGTACGTATGTACTCTGTCATAGTCATAGTGAATGACATTGAAACATTTTGTGAATAATGATCTCTTTTCAAATGAAAATTTCATATTTTTTTATTTGTGATACTATTTCATTGAAAGTATATGTCTACTGCTATACAAATAAATGTATAATTATTAATGTATTATTATTTAAAGAAAATCTTATGCACTTTCCCCACTTATTTTGTAGTGTCGCATTAGATGCAAAATGGCGTAGTGGTTGGGTGGCGAGAGGTGGTGGAGGGGGTGTGGCAGGGGCGGATCCAGCTGGGTCCTGGGGGTCCTAGGACCCCTCTCAAGTTTGAGTGTAAATTTTTTTTTAAATAAACATAGAACTTCCTAGGTCGAATAAAAGTGGTCTAAACTATCGTCTTGTTGGCAAAATCGTCTCCTTATCGTTTAGATCGATGATATAATTGTTTGGATTGAAAGAATTCGACAAGTAGCAGGTGGGAATGGGAGTGGGAAATATTAGGGTTTATTTTGGAGAAGATGATGAATAGTGTTTAATATTTTCAAATATTTCACTTTAACCCTTGAAGTTTAAAACTTTACTATAAAGGTTAGTAATTGTAAAAATCTGATACTTTGATCCAATAAAATTAGATTTTAGTACAATTAAACATCAATTTTTATATTATACAAAACAAAATTTCTTAAATTTATTGTCAATTTAAACTGGCAAACCTTATTTTATTATATATATATATAAAGAAAATTTTTTTGCCGAATACGATCGTTTGACAAAAAAATTGGGACCCCCCTCGCACGAAGCGCTGGATCCGCCACTGGGGTGTGGGGAGTATGGGGTAGTCCTATTTTGGGTGTTTTTCATCCGGATGTGTATAGGTAGTAGTATCTTTTTGGTTGCTATCTGGATGCTTACTTGTCTTTCTGCTTCAGGGAGACCTTTCTCTTGGTTTCGTCCTAACTAGTTGGCTTATTTTTTGTTCGGTTTTATTTTCTGTGTCGGGTTCATCCCGACTGATTATGTCCTTCGTTTGCTTGCGTTTCAGCAAGTTAAGGGACGTTGTGTTGGGCATCGAGTACATGCTGAGGCGGTAAATACGCCTATGGTCGAGATATTGGTCTTAATCTAGATGCCTTTATGATTGGACGGTGCATCCTTCAGGCGAGAAGTCTTCGGTGCTGTGACTTTTCTTTCTACGCATATGGCTCGGAGAAGTGTAGCTGAAGCATATTGGATGATTTTCTTTTCTTATTAATATTGTCCAATATTTGTAAGCTTCTTTTGCCTGTATTAGGCCCTGTCCACATTGACTTGTTTTTTTGACTTGTAAGTTAAGATAAGTTAATATCAGTTAAGATAAGTTAAGATCAGTTAAGATAAGTTAATATCAGTTAAGATAAGTTAAGATCAGTTAAGATAAGTCAAGATCAGTTAAGATAAGTTAAGTCACTTTTAACATACCATCATACTATTTATCATACCATCATACTATTCACCATCATCATACCATCATCATCATACTATTCATCATCATCATCATACCATCACACTATTCATCATCATACCATCATCACCATCATCATACTATTCACCATCATCATACTATTCATCATACCATCATCATCATACTATTCATCATACCATCATACTATTCATCATACCATCGTCATCATACTATTCACCATCATCATACCATCATACTATTCATCACACCATCATCATCATCATCATCATCATCATACTATCATCATTATACCATCCTCATACTATTCATCATCATGCCATCATCATCATCATCATCATCATACCATCATACTATTCATCATACCATCATCATCATCATCATACTATTCACCATCATAATACCATCACACTATTCATCATCATACCATCATCATCATCATACCATCCTCATACTATTCATCATCATATCATCATCATCATCATCATACCATCACCATCATCATCATACCATCATACTATTCATCATACCATCATACTATTCACCATCATCATACCATCATACCATCATCATCATACTATTCATCATACCATCATCATACTATTCATCATACCATCATCATACTATTCATATCATCATCATCATCATACCATCATGCTATTCATCATACCATCATCATCATAAAATTACTATTCATCATAATAAAATTACTATTCATCACCATCATCACTCCCATCATCATCATCAGTATATTACTATTCATCATAAAATTACTATTCATCATCATAAAATTACTATTCATCACCATCATCACCCCCCATCATCATCAGTATATTACTATTCATCATCATAAAATTACTATTCACCATCATCATAAAATTACTATTCATCATCATAAAATTACTATTCATCACCATCATCACCCCCATCATCATCATCAGTATATTACTATTCATCATCATAAAATTACTATTCACCATCATCATAAAATTACTATTCATCATCATCACCATCATAATATTACTATTCACCATCATCATAATATTACTGTTCATCATACCATCATCATAATATTACTATTCATCATACCATCATAAAATTACTATTCATCATCATCTTAATATTACTATTCATCATCATTATCACAACCATCATCATCATAATATTACTATTCATCATACAATATAAGTTTCAGTTAAGTTAAGATAAGTTAATATCAGTTAAGATAAGTTAATATCAGTTAAGATAAGTTAATATCAGTTAAGATAAGTTAAGATCAGTCACTATCAGTTAAGATCATTTAAGACAAGATAAGACACTATAAGTTTCAGCCAAAGTGGACAGGCCCTTACTCGTAAGCATTATCAATAACAACAACAAAAAAACTACCAACCCGGATAAGATAGCCAGTTTTGCCTACACAATTATTTATACCAACAGAGACTGCAAATCAACATTGTTATACAAGCACATAATTCAAACGTGATGTGCTGCTGCTAGGGGTGGGCGCGTTGCGGGTTGGTGCGGTTTAAGGGTAAACCCACAACCACACCGCATAATCTGGTTTGAAAATTTTTCAAACCGCAAATCGCATTACAAAAGTTTGAAACTTATATGCTTCTGCTACAATTATTTGACTTGTTTAACTACAACAATAAAGCTTCAAACATTAAAATTAGATGTTATAAACAATGCTGAAACATTCAAATGACAAAAGATGTACAAATCAAACCCTAAACATAAGAACCAACCAAAATTTAATTAAATTTTGTGGTTTGGGCATAGGGTTGGGCCTGAAATTATATGATTTGTTTTTTAAACGTATTATTTTTGATTATTTAATTATTTAATTATTAGATTATTTAATTATTTAATAATTAATTATATATGCGGTGCGGTGCAGCTTAAACCGGGTTGTTTTAAGATAAAGAACCGTTTCTGCACCGCTTTATTTGGTTGCGGTGCGGTTTTTGACAAATTAGTTTTTTCCAAAAACGGTGCGTTTAACCGAACACGCTTTTGTGGTGCGGAGCGGACAATTTTTATATGCGGAGTGGTTTTTGCCCACCCCTAGCTGCTGCTACTACATCTGATTGACTCTGCTCATCTCATTCCTGGAACTTTGAAACTCTCATCTCCACCCTCCGTTTCTTTGACCCAAATCTCAGGTACCATTTTCGACAAGTGGCTGATATTCTCCATAGCGTAATCCGCTTCCTTGATCCTCGCAGCATTCCCTATCTGTAACGCCAAAAATGGAAACAAAGTCGACCCCAAACTTTATTTTAAAAATTCGAAGATGATCGAGTGCTGGGTGTTCGATTTTACCAGAGCGGTGCGGAGGCCGAGAGCTTTACTGGCTGCGATGTTCTTCACGTTGTCATCGAGGAACAGCTGTTGTTGGGATCAAAAAGCAGAAATTTCGTTGATTAGGGTTTTGCTTAAAATGGAAAATTAAGGTGTAACGTGAGTTCTTACAGTGCGACTTGTATCGATGTCGGCGACGTCGACGGCGATTTTCATGGCGGCCGGTGAGGGTTTGAGGACGATTGGGAACTCGTCGGGTCCGATTGATTTGGAGAGATTTGGGTTCATAGTCTCGAAGCAGATGATCTGTTCGAAGCAGTCTTCGATCTCCAGTCGCTCCAAAACCTTGACCGCGTGGTTGAAGTCAGAGTTGGTGAAAATCTGCAACAAGAAAATTAAACATTTTTCCTTCTGGAATTTAAGTTGTCTGAATTTGAATGGGAGAAAGATATTACGATTTTGCGTTGACTGATGCTTTGTAAGAGATTTCGAAGCTGTGGGTTGGGTTTGATGGCTTCGTAGGGTAATCTGCCGTGGACAAAACTGAAATCAAGAAATGGAATGATCAGATGAAGAATTTGCCCTAGTAGACGAAGAGATGAAATTGGTTGCTGCTGACCTGTGGTAATCATCAGCGTCAATGTTGTAACCTAAGACCTGCCACAGACCCCACATCACTTGATCAAATTCCATCAACAGAAAATTATGTTTTATTTTTTCAAGAAATGAATAGATGATTGATTACTCTTAAACCGGCTAGTGAGCTGCCGTAAGTTCTGAAAAGCTCGACGCGAAGACTGGAGGCTTTGCGAGGTGCAAATCCACACCTTTCAATCAGGAAATCTGCAACAACATAAGACCACTACCTTAATCAATCCTCTCATCATCATCTTTTAGCTGAACGGAAGAATCATAATCGTTTTGAACATTGTACTTACCATCAATGTTTTTCCTGAGAGCCGCGGCTAAGCCGATTGTGGAAGGGTAGAGGGTGTCATCCAAATCTGTGACAGAAAAAAACAATCAATATTATTCTATTTTAAATACAAGACAATACCATCAGAGAGGGGGGGTTAAGGCTCACCAAAGAGGAGGCAGTCAAAAGGGGAAGAGGAAGCTGAGAGGGCCATTAGCCGGAGAGGAGATAATTACGATTATGAGAATGATTGGGTGAGGGGAGGTATTTATAATGTGATCACAGAGGACGGAGATAAAGATTGGGAGAAAAAGACAACAAAGAAGAAGAGATATTGATGGTGACTCGGACTAAAATTGTTTAGTTTTTAAACAACTGAGAAATGTATAAAAAATGTTGTTGCGAACCGAGTAAATAAAGAGAGAGACCCACACGTCCATATATTGTTCAAATAACATTTCTTCAATCTAGTCACGTTTCTATCCTACATTAAATTTATGGTACGGTGTGAATGTGAAAAGTCATTAGAGTAACTTTTTTATATGATAAATTAGGCCTCATAATATTTAAAAAGAACTGAACTAGGCATGAGAACAAGAGAGCATGAACACCACACACAAAAAACTGAGTTTACCAGGATCTTAAAGAGGCAGAGCATCAGACAGGTCACTGCAGTATATGTTGGATTCAGTATCTGCTTTGGACAAGGCATGAGTCACAGATATCTGGAATAAAATGATCAAAAATATCATTACACGCAACGACCAACGTGTATGCTTCCTGCACATCCTGAAAAACATTATCTTCCACTAGAGGTGGCAAATAGGGCGGGCGGGTGGGTTGATGGACGGGTTCTTAATGGACAAGGGTTAATAGGATTGAACTCTTTAAAACCCTTTTAGCTTAAATGGTTAAATAGACGGATTCTTAATGGATAGAGGGTTAAAGGGTTAAACCCTTCTAACCCTTTAAGAGCCCTTTTAATCCTTTGGACTCTTTTAACCATTTTAGACATTTTAAACCCGCATATCCCTTTTAACTTTAATCCTTTTAATCTATTTAAGCATTTATAATCCTTTTAACTCATTAAATGGAAAATTAAATAAATTTAAAATCCGATATGTTCTATATCTTTTATTTGTTTGTTTGTAAATCTTAAGCACATATGTCCACACACATGGAAAAATTGCGGGCTGGCCTACTTTTACTTGATTCAAACAATTAAAATTAGAAAAAAGAGAGATTAAAATCGAATCTGTGGAGGCCGAATGTGTGAAATGAATGGATTAAAAGTTGATTTTTTTATTTTTGAAAAATCTGACAGATTCGATTTGAAATTAAGAAACTGAAATATGTAAATTGAGATTTTTTTTATTTTTTTATTTACATTTTAGCCCAAAAATATGTAAATTGAAAATTAAGAAAGTCCGGCACTTGATTTGAAATAGACCGGTAGTACAAGCGATGTTTTTGAAAATTTTCTTTTTTTATATTTATTATTAATATTAGTTAAAAGGGTTCTTAAAGGGTTGGAGGGTTATCCGGGTAAAAACCCTTAAACCCGTTTATAAAAGGGTTCTTAATGGACAAGGGTTTGTCAATCCTTTTATTAAAAGGGCGGGCTAACGGGCGGGTAAAGGGCGGGTTGAAGGGTTTAGGGTTTATTTGCCACCTCTATCTTCCACTACAGGGGTGCAAGGATCCGCCAAGTATTATATAAAAAAATGAAAAGTCGTGATTTACGTGGGAGAGTGACTTAGGGCCTGTCCACTTTGACTGAAACTTAACTGATCTTAAATGATTTTAACTTATAGTGACTGATATTAACTTATCTTAACTAATATTAACTTATCTTAACTTAACTGAAACTTATATTGTATGATGAATAGTAATATTATGATGATGATAGTTGTGATAATGATGATAAATAGTAATATTATGATGATGAATAGTAATTTATGATGATGGTGAATAGTAATGGTATGATGATGGTGAATAGTATGATGATGATGGTATGATAAATAGTACTATTATGATGATGATGATGAATAGTAATTTTATGATGATGAATAGTAATATTATTATGATGAATAGTAATTTTATGATGATGAATAGTAATATTATGATGATGGTGAATATTTTATGATGATGAATAGTAATATACTGATGATGATGATGGAGGTGATGATGGTGATGAATAGTAATTTTATGATGATGATGGTATGATGAATAGTATGATGATGATGAATAGTATGATGATGATGAATAGTATGATGATGATGAATAGTATGATGGTATGATGATGATGGTACGATGAATAGTATGATGGTATGATGATGATGGTGATGGTATGATGATGATGGTATGATGATGAATAGTATGAGGATGGTATGATGATGATAGTATGATGATGATGATGGTATGATGATGAATAGTGTGATGGTATGATGATGATGGTATGATGAATAGTATGATGGTATGATGATGGTGAATAGTATGATGATGATGATGGTATGATGAATAGTATGATGGTATGATGGTGATGGTATGATGATGATGATGATGTTATGATGATGAATAGTATGAGGATGGTATGATGATGATAGTATGATGATGATGATGATGGTATGATGATGAATAGTGTGATGGTATGATGATGATGATGATGGTATGATGAATAGTATGATGGTATGATGATGGTGAATAGTATGATGATGATGATGGTATGATGAATATTATGATGATGATGATGATGATGATGGTATGATGAATAGTATGATGATGATGGTATGATGATGAATAGTGTGATGGTATGATGATGATGATGGTAGTATGATGATGATGATGGTATGATGATGGTGAATAGTATGATGGTATGATAAATAGTATGATGGTATGTTAAAAGTAACTTAACTTATCTTAACTGATTTTAACTTATCTTAACTGATCTTAACTGATAGTAACTGTTATTAACTTATCTTAACTTACAAGTCAAAAAAACAAGTCAAAGTGGACAGGGCCTTAGTGTCAATCATTGTAGCTTAAATCTTCCTTAAGAAGGAGAATATGAAGACGACTACCACATAAACAAAAACATACTATTGAGGCAATCTGGCGTGTTAGAGACCTTACATGTCTTTTTTTTGTGTGTCTTGTTAGGTTAGTGTTAGTATCTGTTTATTATTAATATGTTAGTTTTTGGTTAGGCGAGGACTTGAACCCTGGGCTTTTGAAGACACACAGGAGCTGGCGCCACCACTGGGCTAACCTTACATAATACATATCTTTTGAACGAGCGTTGTCTATGTTTACAGTCCTTCCACTCGGATGATGACAAATATCTGTCCATTGTCATATATGGTCCAGAGATGATCTTGCATCCTTATCTGAGAAAACTTCTTCCCACCTCCAATTTAAATAGACTTGCCATGTAGCTCCACCTTGAAACCCCTGCTTGATCACCAAATACAAGATAAAGCATCAGGCATCAATTTTAAAGTAGCCCTCGTGGCATAAGCAGGTCGTCATAAACAAGGCGTTTGTGACTTGCTAGGATGGATTTGAAGTTTTGAGAAACTACATTGACAGCCATGCTAGACTATTTTCTAGGGCGTCACTCAATTCTAGAACTTCAGAAATATTATATCATATCGTTAGGCATGGAACTTCAAATACAGATAGACAAGAATGCAGTTAGGCAGTATTTCCATAACATGCAGAAATCAAAGATGCAGTTTCCCCTTATGCTTCAAGACATGAATGTTTACCTCCTCCAAACAAACTCAAAGCAACCTAAAGTCCTATACTAAATATCCACCAAATGGAAACCCTTCATGTCAATGTGATTTTTTTTAAAGAAAATTTTATTGAAAGGGACAAAGCCCAACAAGGGAACAAAAAAAGGTGCATCAGCGCTAGCAAAGAGACCTAAAAGGCTAATGAAAAGGGTGCGACAGCGCAACAAAGATGGCTAAGATAGGTTAGCTAGGAGAGGAGCTGGTGCGAACTGGGCAGTAGACACCAGGGAGGGTTTTTAAGACTAAACAAAGTCGGAGTCTTTCTCTTTAGGGCATGATCGCGCTGAGGCACGACCAACATTAATAGGCTCACTGAAAGATACCTTACGCTTAGGGTGAGTGATGCGAGCAGAGTGACCTAGCCCATTCATGGGTCGCTGGGTTTCTCCCCTAGCCCATGGAAATGAGTCACTGCCCTTTATCCCCCTCGCATCAGGGCTGCAGCTCAATTGGTGACAAGTGAACACTAAAACACTTGTTAAAGGGTGGTGGGCATCTTGTGTTCAAGTCCCACTACCAACACCCTGCATAATTGAATACCAAAACAATTATGCAATGGTTGGGGTGTGCGGGCTGCAGCCCTTATGCGAGGGGGATAAAGGACAGCGACTCATTTCCATAGGCTAGGGGAGAAACCCAGCGACCCATGAATGGGCTAGGTCACTCTGCTCGCATCAGTGAGTCCATAAATTGACATGGGAGCTATGAAGCACCAACCCTGCTTGGGGGCCATTGATTGTCTTTTTGCGTGATTTGAATAAAGCTATCACCTTCAAATCTACCTCTTTTTGGGAGTCACACTTGGGCACTTTAGACAACTAATCCTCACCTCTAATATTTGGTTGGCTAAGTTCTTCAACAGTAAGAGCACCATCAACGGAAATATTTGCAGCATCAGGTTGGCTTTCCTGTATGGGCTGGCTAATGAGATCACTCGAGTTGTTTAAAACAAACGCGGGGATCATGACACGTTCCATCTCATCAACATTTTTTGAAGCGTTGATAGTAGTAGTGCCTCGACGTGGAGCTGATTTGTTGCTCTCCTACTATGTCAATGTGATTCACCTGGGACAAAAAAGAAAAGGCTGCAATTTCTATCCTCCAGCCGCTGACGCCAATCAATACTATGACTAGCGGCTGACTGTTCACTGAATGAAAGCCCTATCCAACACCAAAATGTATGTCAAAGATAAATAAACATATAATCTAAGCTGCAAATCAAACCCACCTAGCACCACGTCTCCAACCAAAACCCTCCACGACACCAAAATGTCATCATGAACATCCATCAATTCGGCAGAAAGCGATGTAGTCTTATGAAGCATGTGGTCAGACGAGAATCCTGCAACGGTTTTTGAAGACGCCAAAGTCCGAACAAGAGCACGCAACACCGGCAAATCAATTCCGTCATCGTTAGTCAGCTTAATCGTACGTCTGCGGACTGACGTCAGATTTGACCAATCCACATTCACAATTCACTCTTGCGTCATTCGTCACTGACGAAGCCCCACACAGCCGGCCCGCTTTCCCGCTCAAAATCGCGTCGCTGAACATAAATGGGCCTTACTGTGTGTTGGATCGTTACTGTTAGAAATCTGTCAGACGGAAGTCACAGAGTGTGTTTCCGTCTGATGGTCAGATAGCAGCGGAAATATTTTTGCAGGAAAATAACGACTGAAAATACTACACACACATATAGAGTGGAAACCTTATCACAACAATGATAAGGAAAAACCACTACCTTTCAGATTGCTCTGAAAGGATTTGCGAAATCGATTACTTTCTATTCCGATATACTTGTAGGGTTTACAAACTAGATCACACAGATTCTATTTGATGACCTCTACTCAATCCGACAAAGTAATCGTTTCGTTACTCAAACCTTCGTGTGTGCGACTTCAGCAAACCTTTGCTTCAAAATGTCGTAGCTTTTTCTCTCTATTTTCGCACTTTTCAGCTTAATTCTCGCCTCAGCAAGGTTGCTCCTTTGGAGTCGCTCCAGCAATGTCGCTCATTCAATGTCGCAGATCAGTCGTCTTTTTCTCTGAAAAGCACCGACTCTATTCTCCTTGAAAGCGCGCACACTGCTGCTGAGATTATTATCTCCTTATAGCTTGTTAGCTATCCTCTCGTTCAAGCCCAATAAGCTCGCTGATTGGCTTTCCAAATCTGTCAGCCTTGTAATTAATTCCTTCCTTAACAGCTTTGTAATTAATCCCATATAAATGCTGCCTTTCCATATTTGAAAGCTTTTCGAATCAACCTGCTCTTCAAATATATAATTAACTTGCCTCTTTAATTGCTTTCCAATCAGCAATTATTCGGCTCTTTAATTGCTTTCCAAATTGGCTTATCGAATATCTTCGTCCTTTCCAAATTAGAAGCAATTCAAACGGCTCTTCTCTTTATCTTCAATCAGCATTTAATCCTTGATTAAATCTGCACTTATTCTTTGTCTTCAATCAGCAATCAATCCGTTAGTTCTTGATTTGATATCTTCAGGAATCAAATCTTCGATCATCAATCATATATTCCAATTTGGGCGCGCATATAATCTTCACGATTATTCCCTTTGATCTCCACACGCCAACTCAGCCCTAGTTGCGTGGTCCTCAAGTAATCTGCGTTTGGTTTAATTAATGTGCAACACTTGCATCATTAAACATGATCATGAATTTCTGCACACTTAGACAACACATTAGCTAAGTGTTTGTAATCATCAAAACCAAAGGGTTCCAACAAATTCCCCCTTTTTGATGATGACAAACACTTCTTCAAAAGGTAAGAAATTCATGACAAAGTATTTCAAACTATCACAAGTCTAGCAGACAGATATCTCTTCATATTTCCATCAGATAGATTTCCCTATCAAATTTTAGTTAGGCAGACAGATTCAGCAGACAGATCTACGATCGCTTAACAGTTCCCCCGTAGATGGACATCTAGTTTGATTTTCAGTAGTGACTTCCCCCTCAAGTAATGCACTCATTGTCTCTTCCCCCTTTTGGCATCATCAAAAAGAATGCAATCAAAGACATCCATGTGATGGAAAGAACCTGCATACTTCATCAATAAAGGGCAAAAGTGCCCCGGAGGGAACACACACAACATACTGAAAATTTAAATACTACCAGGCAGACACTTAGCATGACAACGAAAGAAAAGTCATCAAAAATAGGTAGTAGATATGGTGGGGATGGAAGGAAAGGGGCAACCATGAGACAGATCCAGAGTTAACTGCGGAACACGGTCTTCAACTGGTCAACCACCTTAGTTGCGACAAATATCAACTGACTATTCAGCTCCTTCAGCTCTTCCTTGATTTGAATTTAGTGCCCCGGATTCACATCTGCAGAATCCTCAGCTCCCTTCGGCAGATCTGGCAATGTTTCAAGAATATCAACCTTGCTCCTCAAGTCCTTCACCCAGTCAACTTCTGACTGATAGATGCCAAGATTCCGTCTTTGCTTCGCTTCTTTATACTATGAGAATCTAGAATTTTTTTTTTATGAATTTCAATCGGCATCCTCAAATCTCGCAAAATTTACTTTTTGACTTCCAAAAGAACTGCACATTTAAATCTCCTTCCAAATCTGGAGTTAGGCAATAGTTAAGCCGCCACGTGCAACTCCAAAATTTTGAATTCACTCCACAGTTTTCTGCCACATGGCCATCTGTGGGTATTTAAAACCCTAATTGCTCCAGCTTGTTCAAATATCGAGACCTTGCTGTTTTTCCATGCCATAAAGACCATCAGCCATCAAGTCCGAAGCGACTTAGTGATGATGACTGTGCTACAAACGTAGCTTTCTTTTCACCATACGGGTCATTCTAATCGTCATCAAGTATCATCTTTAACTTATTTTCTTGATGGCAGCCGCTAACCCTCCAAAACGGCACTTACTAACACTCCATCTTATTGAACCAGCCACAATCCATCTGATGGAACCAGTCTGAACCAATGCTGAGTTAACCCCGATTCCGTCTCATGGTTTTCACAAGGTTTGGGTGTGGTGTGGTAGGTTTACCCAAGTGGTACAATAAAACACCACACAACCAAGAAATAAGAGTTCACCGAATCATGACAAAGCAATTTCATGTAGTGTGGAGAAGACCAAGAAAATAATTTTACCATCAACGGGCTAAACATTTATTCTCCACACATAATTGGCTAGGGTTAGTCTTAGAGTACTTCCTTGGCTTATATTGTGGGTTCAAATTTGGAAGTCTCTTTTGGGCCACAAAGAAAAATGTGTCATGCTCATGATATTTGCTAGCTAGTAATCTCATTTAACATGCATGCAGTGGTGATCTCATAGAGCAACTTTCACACAATTATTAACTACATACGCAGTAGCTTCATACACGGCAATCTATCATGCAGACTAGTCTAGCCAATCATCGAGAAAATTCAACACAGAGTGCAGACTATGGGAGGGAAGTCATACCTAGTTCAAGCCTTAGCTTCTCATAGGGTTCCCTGTGCAGTGCTTTCGTAAAAATGTCCGTGATTTGCTCCTCATTCCTACAGTATTCCATGGCAATGGTTCCTTTCTCTACACAGTCACGTAAAAAGTGATATCGAATTTTGATGTGTTTAGTGCGTGAAAACTGTACCGGATTTTTCGAAATATTGATGGCGCTGGTATTATCACACAGAATTGAAACGCATTCAAGAGTAACGCCATAATCACTTAGCTGTTGTTTTATCCATAGCAATTGTGCGCAGCAAGCAGCAGCTGCGATATATTCTGCCTCGGCAGTGGATAACGCAATAGAAGACTATTTCTTGGATCCCCACGAGATCAAACATGGTCCAAGAAACTGCGCCATTCCTGAGGTGGACTTCCTGTCTGTTTTGCATCCTGCATAGTCAGCATCTGTGTAAGCCGTCAGACGTAAGTCTCCTCCCGTCGGATAGAATAGGCACAAGTCGTCTGTCCCTTTCAGGTATCTCAAGATTCTTTTCACGGCTTTGACAAGTGTCTCTCTAGGATCCGCCTGAAATCTAGCACATAGACATACGCTGGATAAAATGTCAGGTCTACTAGCCGTAAGATACAAAAGTGAACCTATCATCCCCCTGTAGAGAGTCGGATCCACGTGTGGGGAGGACTCATCCTTTGCTAGGGAGTCATTGGGTGACATAGGTGTAGCACACGTTTTGACGGAATCCAACCCAAACTTCTTTAGGATTTTCCTCACGTATTTTTGCTGATGGATCCGAGTTCCATCTTCCCCTTGTTCTACTTGAAGTTCTAGAAAATACTTCAATTCTCCCACCATGCTCATCTCGAATTCGCTTGATATTAGATCTGTGAACCTTTTAACAAGTCTAGGGTTAGTTGAACCAAAGATAATATCATCAACAAATACCTGAACCGCTAGAGTGTCATTCCCTTCCTTCAGGAGGAAGAGAGTCTTGTCCACCTCTCCTCTTTCGTATCCATGTGACAGAAGGAACAGGGACAGTCACTCGTACCAAGCGCGGGGTGCTTGCTTCAACCCATACATCGCTTTGTTCAGGACATAGACATGGTCAGGATGATTTCTGTCCTCGAATCCTAGAGTCTGGCTCACATACACTTCTTCCTTCAAGACTCCATCCAGGAATGCCGTCTTCACATCCATCTTGTTCCTTTCGAATTGGTGCAGCTCCTTTTGCATGGCATTGACCCATTTTGGGTCTTTAAGAGCTTCTGCTACCGTCTTGGGTTCTGCAAGAGAAACAAAGGAGGCAAATCCACAAAAATGAAATAAACTATCAAGATCTACCTGTTCCTGGGAGGTGTAGCATTGGTAGTCCCTCAGTCTAGCTGGCGGTTGAACCACTCGTCCATGTCTGGTCGTTCTCAGTTCCCCCTCAGGGTTTGCAGGGGTAGGATCACCAGTCATCTCTTCCTCACCAGGAATCTCATCATGAACTTCCACCGCAGGGGCAACATGGACTTGTCCACCTGCTGGATCAGCTGTCTCAGCATTTTCCACTTGGTCCACTATTTCCTCCACGGCTGACAGCATTGACTGATCAAGTGCACTTTTCACCTTGGGTAAGCCAGCAACCAATTCCTTCTGATGAAGTTTGTGCAGTAGCCTCATCTTTGCATGCCAAAACCTCCCGTGCCACAAGATGGATCCTTCTGTAACACTTGATAAACACAGTTCTTCCTCAGGGACAAAATCTGGATCAAAGGTGTAGATTTCCATCACACGGATTCCTCTCAGAACTGTCTTCCCTCTTCTGTTGCTATCACATGTCCTTTGCTTTAATTTCGAAGATTACGCTTTCTCCGGAGTGTTTATGGAGCAAGTCGAACCATCCTGGATTCCCTGTCATATTGTTTGAGCAGTCACTATCTGAGTACCAGAGACGGGACCTCACTCCTTCCTGCAAGGAAAAGATTAGTTTTTTCGAACCCAGACAAGCTTGGGCTTACTGGGTTTAGGAATAAATTTAGCAGCAGGAATAGAATAAAATGAATAATATGCATCGTGGTTAGTTAAGTCACTTTTTCGCCTAGGTGCATTCCTCGGTTGTCCAGAACCAATTGGATCATAGTGGGGGCGGAAGTGTGCAGCTCTGCCTTCCTTTCTGTAGACATTGACTCCCCTCCGATATCCGTCTTCCGGATAGCGTCTATGAGCATTCAAGCAGTTGCGGTTCCTTTCATCTATTTCCCTTAGTCTTGGACAATCAGATCTGTAGTGTCCAGAGTGTCCACAGTGCCAGCATATTCTATGACATGGAAGACCAACATACTTGCTTCTGCCAGGTGGAACTGACGTCTTGACCTTCCTCGCATGAATGTCTGTCTTTGAACGTTTGTTATTCAGACTCATCTTTTGCCAGATGTTGTAAGCTTTCCCAGCTTTGAACGGGACCGAGTCCTTATCATAGCGGTGTCCTTCCTTTTGCGGACAGATTTCCTCTCTTGCATTCCTCATATCGTGAGTTCTAGTTTTCCGCCGAGAGCATTCTTCTGGCTCTGTCATCTTCCCTTTTCCTTTGGCGGCCTTCTCCGTGGCTGCCTTTTCTTCTTCATAGCCAAGTCCTGGTCTAACGAACTTTTTCTTGAAATCCCTCTCTTCTTCTTCTGCCCTTTTGGCTTCCAGCTCATGGAGCCATTCTTCTTTTCTTACAGCCTCCTCACGTCTAAGGTCAACGACTGTCTGAAGGAGTTCCTCATTGTTCTGTCTGAGATTGATCAGCTCATCATTAAGCTCTTCAACCTTTGCATGGAAGTCAGCTAGTTCAGTGTTTCCGATCTTCATACGTTCCAACTCATCACTTAGTTCGCTGATCTGTCTCTCTCTTCCTTCACAAGTGCGACACGTACAAACATGCTCTGCCATCTCCTTCTCAAGACGCATGGCCTTGGTCGACCAGAGGCGATTCTCTGCTATGTCATCATGATGATCCTGTAGCATTTCTGCCAGTCTATCCTCTAGATCTCGGTTTTTGGCTAAGACTTTGGTTATTGCTCCTGCAATATCAGATTCAGAAAATACTTCATCAACAAAGGAGTTAGTATCCACTACCTCACTAGATGTGGAATGGGCCATCAAGCACGGCTCCTTGGAACGCTTTCCATCGTCACTATCCTCATCCGAGTCTCCCCATGCAACAAACATAGCCTGAGCTGGCTTTGGGGCAGGAGGTTCTCCTTTGTTTTTGCTATGGCAATCTCTAGACAGATGTCCCTTCCTTTGGCAGTGGTGACATGTTCTGTCTTCTTTTTCTCCTCGGTTTCCCCCGTTTTCACTTGACGTAGCACCTTTGTTTCCTCTGGAGGAGTTGCCACGACTTCCTCCTGATGGACCTCTGCTGAAGTTTTGTCCTTTACCGATATTGGCCATCGTGAGGGCTCTTGTTAATCGGGCTATTTCATCGTCTTCCTTCGGTGACTCATTTCCGTGTGCCAGATCGAGGGCCTTTTCTACTTTCAGAGCAATGGCCTGGGATTTGTCAGACTGTCTCCTAGCCATCTTCCTTTCCACAATTCCTGCTTGACTCTGAAGGTTGGCTACCAGCTCTTCCAGTGTAGTGTCTTTGATCCCCTTTTGGGCCTGTAGTGCTAAAGTTACGTGGTCCCACTCTGAGTTCAGGGCTTGCATGAATTGGTGTGTTAATTTCCATTCGGGGAGTTTCTCGTCCAGGTAATCTAGCTGTCCGACCATGACTTGGAATCTGGTGTAGAAGTCTTCCAAGGATTCATCTTTCTTTTGCATAACCGTCTCATAGTCTTTTGTAGCAGCGAGAATCCTATTTCTTTTGATATCTTCGTTTCCCCCGTACAATCTTACCAGTCCATCATACATGTCTTTGGCGGTTTTGTACATTGCCACTTTGATTTGATCACTAGGAGAGAGGGCCATGTAAAGGACTTTCTTTGCTCTGGCGTTCTTCTCCAGCTTTCTGTAGTCCTCGTCAGTGTACTTATCCTTGGTTTTCTCCACTGGCTTATCGGGATCTGTTGTGTCAAGTGGAATGGGGAGTGGACCTGTCTCGAATATCCTCCAGAGCTGTCCATCCATCGAGCAGACGTGGGCCTCAAATTGGTCCTTCCACCAATCAAATTGTCCTTGTCTTAGCAGCGGCGGTGTCCAGAATGAGTTGTGGATTGACATGATTTTCCTGCAAAGCTAACAAATAAATCTAGAGCACTCGGCTCTGATACCACGTGTTGGATCGTTACTGTTAGAAATCTGTCAGACGGAAGTCACAGAGTGTGTTTCCGTCTGATGGTCAGATAGCAGCGGAAATATTTTTGCAGGAAAATAACGACTGAAAATACTACACACACATATAGAGTGGAAACCTTATCACAACAATGATAAGGAAAAACCACTACCTTTCAGATTGCTCTGAAAGGATTTGCGAAATCGATTACTTTCTATTCCGATATACTTGTAGGGTTTACAAACTAGATCACACAGATTCTATTTGATGACCTCTACTCAATCCGACAAAGTAATCGTTTCGTTACTCAAACCTTCGTGTGTGCGACTTCAGCAAACCTTTGCTTCAAAATGTCGTAGCTTTTTCTCTCTATTTTCGCACTTTTCAGCTTAATTCTCGCCTCAGCAAGGTTGCTCCTTTGGAGTCGCTCCAGCAATGTCGCTCATTCAATGTCGCAGATCAGTCGTCTTTTTCTCTGAAAAGCACCGACTCTATTCTCCTTGAAAGCGCGCACACTGCTGCTGAGATTATTATCTCCTTATAGCTTGTTAGCTATCCTCTCGTTCAAGCCCAATAAGCTCGCTGATTGGCTTTCCAAATCTGTCAGCCTTGTAATTAATTCCTTCCTTAACAGCTTTGTAATTAATCCCATATAAATGCTGCCTTTCCATATTTGAAAGCTTTTCGAATCAACCTGCTCTTCAAATATATTTTCAATCAGCAATTAACTTGCCTCTTTAATTGCTTTCCAATCAGCAATTATTCGGCTCTTTAATTGCTTTCCAAATTGGCTTATCGAATATCTTCGTCCTTTCCAAATTAGAAGCAATTCAAACGGCTCTTCTCTTTATCTTCAATCAGCATTTAATCCTTGATTAAATCTGCACTTATTCTTTGTCTTCAATCAGCAATCAATCCGTTAGTTCTTGATTTGATATCTTCAGGAATCAAATCTTCGATCATCAATCATATATTCCAATTTGGGCGCGCATATAATCTTCACGATTATTCCCTTTGATCTCCACACGCCAACTCAGCCCTAGTTGCGTGGTCCTCAAGTAATCTGCGTTTGGTTTAATTAATGTGCAACACTTGCATCATTAAACATGATCATGAATTTCTGCACACTTAGACAACACATTAGCTAAGTGTTTGTAATCATCAAAACCAAAGGGTTCCAACACTGTGAAACAAACTCGACGGAGTTCCAATCGACCGGAGACGATTGCAATTGCGATACGAAAAAGCTGAAATCGAAATCGCACAAATTGGGGAAAGCTTGGGGTTTGATTAAGTCTGTGAAATGAATGATACAGGAGAGAAGCAGAACTGAAGGGAATACAAATAGAAAAATGGAAACGACGTCGTTGCCACCAGCACAGTGTTACACGAGATGACAACAACGACGACATTTACCAAATAGACTAAAATCACAACAACAACACCTGCAGTTTCCTCCTAAACTCAAACACAAACAACACTAATCAAACCCATGCATTAAAACCCCAAATAAAACATCCAATACCCCCCTCAAGCTGCGGAGTGGAGGAAATTAGACACTCCAAGCTTGATGCATAGCTGGTGAAGATGGTCAAAAGGAAGAGGCTTGGTAAACATATCGGCTGGCTGCTCACTGGTGGATATGTGGACTGGAAGGATGAATTTAGAAATCACCTGGGATCTGATCAGATGGCAATCAATCTCGACGTGTTTCGTTCTCTCGTGAAATACAGGATTGTGAGCTATGTGTATCGCCGCTTTGTTGTCACAATGTAATGCGATAGGAGTTGTAACAGACTGACCCATATCGGCCAACAACCTAGCCAACCAAATGATTTCACAGCACACGGCAGTCATCGATCTATACTCAGACTCTGCTGAGGAACGGGAAACAACCGGCTGTTTTTTAGTTTTCCAGGATATAACACTTGACCCCAACAATACACAATGGCCAGTGACAGACCATCTAGTAACGGGACACGCCGCCCAGTCTGCGTCACAGAAACCTTGCAACTGAAGAGTAGAATCTGCGGAGAAAAATAAGCCTTGGGCAGGAGCCCCTTTGATGTATCGAAGAACTCTGTGAGCAGCTCAAAGATGTTCTGTAATGGGTTGTTGCATAAACTGACTGAGAATGTGGACAGGATAAGACAAATCCGGACGTGTAATTGTCATGTAAATCAGCTTGCCAATCAGCCTTCGATATTGTAATGGATCAGACAACAAAGGCTCGGTAGAAAGACTCAGCTTGTGCTTCAACTCAAGGGGTGTCTTGGCAGGCTTACAATCACTCAGATTATGCTCCTCCAGAAGTTCCAATGCATATTTCCTTTGGTGCAGAAAAAGACCAGCTGTGGATCTTGCCACTTCCAGGCCAAGAAAATACTTTAAATGGCCTAAGTCCTTGATTTGAAACTGGTTGTGAATATACAACTTGACTTCACTGATCAGTTGGTCTGAGGTTCCAGTCAATATAACATCGTCCACATAGACAAGTAATATCAGAAAAGCACCATCTTTTGACAATGTAAACAAAGAATAGTCATTGAAACTATTTTGAAAACCAAATGCAATTAAGGCTTCACTGAATTTTGCAAACCATTGTCGACTAGCTTGCTTTAAACCATAAAGGCTTTTCATCAATCTACAAACCTTGCCAGCAGCTTTTTCCTTCTTATAAAAACTCGGCGGCAGTTTCATGTAAACTTCTTCATCCAAGTTACCATGCAAAAATGCATTGTTAACATCTAATTGGTGAAGAGGCCACTGTCTAGCCACAGCAATAGCAATTAAACACCGAACAGTGGTCATTTTAGCCACAGGTGCAAAAGTTTCATGGAAATCCAATCCTTCTACTTGTGTGAACCCTCTAGCCACTAATCTGGCCTTGTATCTCTCCACACTGCCATCAGAATGAAATTTAACTTTGTAAATCCACTTACAGTCAACAAGAGTTTTGTCACTGGGAAGATCAGTTAAGATCCAAGTATGATTGTCTTCAAGAGCTTTAATTTCCTTGTGCATTGCTTCCACCCATTTGACATCTTTACTGGCCTGAGTAAATGAATTAGGCTTGCTTATGCTGGATATTTGCAAAGCATAAACTGAATGATGAGGAGCATATTTAGAATAGGAAACAAAATGATGAATCTGATGAGGAGAAGTATGAGGCACCACAGTGTTGCATTCATAATCCTTAGTCCATGTTGGAGGCTTACGAGGCCTTGTAGACCGTCGGAGAGAAGGACCAGAGGTAGCTAAATTGGGAACTGAGGCTACAGGAGCATTAAACTCCATATCAACATTTTCTTCAGTCATCTGGTCATTAGAACTGATATCAAAAAATAATGAATCATCAGGAACAAAACCATCACAAGATGGATCTGTAACAGGAGTCCCAATAATTGCATGATCATCATCACCAAATAATGTTGTAACTTCAATGGGAGCCATGATAGACACAGGTTTAACTGATGTTGATACTAACTGCTGAGCAGACTGCTTGAAGGGGAAAACATCCTCCCTGAATACCACATGCCTACTGATAATAATTTCCTGAGTTGCAAGACAAAAAAGTTTATAACCTTTCTGGCCAACTGGATATCCCAGCAATATGCATTCCAAGGCCTTGGGATCAAATTTGTCTCTTGCTGAAGCATTGGTGCTGACCAAACAGGAGCATCCAAAGGTTCTCAAGTGATCAACATGAGGCTTTTCATGAAACAATATATCCCATGGACACTTTCCGTCCAACACACTAGATGGAAGCCTATTACTGATGTGGGTAGCTGTGAGAACACTATCTCCCCAGAACTTCTTGGGTAAACCAGCCTCAAACATGAGCGCCCTGGCAACTTCCAAGATGTGCATGTGTTTCCTCTCTACCAGCCCATTCTGCTGAGGAGTATAAGGACAGCTGTTCTGCTGTATACAGCCCTGCTTCTGAAAAAAACTGCTTTAGCTTATCATTAAGGAACGCTCCTCCATTGTCTGATCTGAAGGTTTTGACTGACTTGGCAAACTGTGTTTTAATCAAAGCAAAGAAATGCATAATAACTTCAGGTACCTCTGATTTCCGCTGCAACAAAAAAGTCCAAACAGCCCTAGAATAGTCATCCATCACTGTTAAGAAATACTTAGCATCTGACAAACTAGGTTCATGGAATGGTCCCCATACATCACTATGAAGTAATTCAAATATATCAGTTGTAGAGTGTGTGCTCAAAGGGAATGAAAGTTTTGCTTGTTTAGCCAAGGGGCAAACTGAACAATGATACTTAACATGTTTCCAATTCACACAAGGTTTCTGACTCTTCAACAACTGATAGACTACATCAAATGAAGCATGACCCAATCTATTGTGCCAAAGTTCAACTTCTGACAGTGTCTTCTTGACATCAAGGTTGCAAGCAATCTCTCATCCAGCTTCCCTCTGTGGTACTATTGTGCTATACAGGCCTCCAACGGGTCTACCAGTCTCTAAGATTGTCCTGGAGTGTTGGTCCTGTATAACACAATTGTTATCAGTGAACAGAACTTGGCATTTATTATCTGAGGCAAGCCTGGACACTGATATGAGATTGACTTCAAAGTCTGGCACCAAGAGAACATCAGATAACATTAAACCATTCCCCAAAACACAAGTACCACTGTGTTTGATGTTAATACAATCTCCATTAGGTAAAGTGACCCTATGTTCATCCTTCAACTCATAAACATCTTTCAACAGTTTTGCATCGCAAACGAAATGACTAGATGCTCCACTGTCAATCAACCAATCACCAGGTATATCTAATGTAGGTTTATAATGGGCAATACCTGCCATGTGTACATGATTGGCCATATGAGTAGTGTTTTCTTGTTTCTCCGCAAGTCCTCCTCCTTTAAGTATTGCCATTATTTGTTCCAGCTGAGAACTGGTAAACAATTGTTGCTTCTCACCTGCATCAGAAGAAAGTTCTCCACTGGCACTATTAGTAACAGCATTGACTGATGACTTGCCATTAGGATTAACCTTAGAAAACTTATTCACTTTTGGATTATGTGGATATCCAATGAGTTTATAGCAGTTCTCCTTGAGATGTCCTGACATCTGACAATGTGTACAGAACATTCTTGGTCTAGACTTATTAAAACCCCCTCTATTGGCATCTCTTCCTCTCATCTGGTTATTATAATTCTGATTGCCATAAATCTGATTAGCATGTAAACCTTGAACTGTCTGATTAGCATTCCCTTGGTTACTCTGGCCATATAAAGCTGAAGCTTCAACACTGCCAGCCTTCCTGATATGCCTGGATGACTCTTCTTGCAGAGCAAGTCCATAAACTGTGATGAACTTAGGTACCTCAGTCAAAGCAAAGACATGAGTTCTAACTGATGCATAACAGTCATTCAGTCCCATGAGAAATTTAATTACTCTATCTTCATGTTTATTCTCCTTAGTCTGTTTGCAGCAATTACAGCCACCAACCTTGGTGCACTTAACAGTACTAATAGCATCTAACTCCTGCCATAGAGACTCTAGCTTTCTCTTATAGGCCATAACAGATAAATCACCTTGAATCATATTTTCAAGCTCTCTCTGCAAATCAGATTTACGAGCCAAATCTGTACCAGCATAACTGGACTTCAATATTTCCCAAGCAGTCATAACGTCATTAGCATGTAAAATTTCTCCAACAATCTTATCAAAAACAGATCCAATTAACCAAGACATCACTACATCATTGCACCTTTGCCAGCGTGCTGCCATAACCGGTTCTGATGGTTTCGGATACATTCCTTTTATGAACGACAGTTTCGATCGTCCAGATAATGCTATCTCCATAGATTTTTTCCAGTTTGCATAATTTTCCTGTCCGACCAATACCTTGCTTACGACCGGATTGCTAGAGATCTCACTGTGATGCACAAAGTATGGATCATCTAGAACATTAACAGAGGCAGGATGCAACAAACTAGGACTCACAACATGTTGACTCGAAGCCGTTTCCGAACCTTCCAGATTTTCCATGACGAAACACGAAAGGCTCAAACGGAACAAAAACAAAAGATCAGCTTATCGAGACCGTTGCAGCCTCTGATACCATGTGAAACGAACTCGACGGAGTTCCAACGACCGGAGACGATTGCAATTGCGATACGAAAAAGCTGAAATCGAAATCGCACAAATTGGGGAAAGCTTGGGGTTTGATTAATTCTGTGAAATGAATGATACAGGAGAGAAGCAGGACTGAAGGGAATACATATAGCAAAATGGAAACGACGTCGTTGCCACCAGCACAGTGTTACACGAGATGACAACAACGACGACGTTTACTAAACAGACTAAAATCACAACAACAACACCTGCAGTTTCCTCCTAAACTCAAACACAAACAACACTAATCAAACCCCTGCATTAAAACTAGGGGTGGGCTCGGGTCGGTTCGGGCCGAAATTTTGCGAAAACCGAACCGAACCCCGAAAATTCGGTTCGGTTCGGGTTCGGGCTTTTTTAAGGCAAAAACCGACTAAAGCCCGAAAATTCGATTCGGTTCGGGTTCGGGTTTTTTTTGGGCTTTTTTTGCCGTTGTTTTTCGGTCTTTTTCGGGCTTTTTCGGGGTTTTCGGTCTTTTTCGGGCTTTTTCGGGGTTTTCGGGCTTTTTTGGGCTATTTCGGTCTTTTTTCGGTCTTTTTCGGGCTATTTCGGGTTTTTTCGGGCTTCGGTCTATTTTCGGGCTTTCGGTCCTTGGTAAAATACAGACCGAGACCGAACCGAACTGGTCCAATCGGTTCGGTCTATTTTCGGGCTTCTTTCGGTCCCATCGGTTCGGACTTTTTTGGTTCGGTTCGGTTCGAGCTTCGGGTTTTCGAGTTTTTTCGCCCAGGCCTAATTAAAACCCCAAATAAAACCTCCAATACTTACATGGGCCAAACGGGCAAATACATCAGGCCCAGTTTACAACCGAGGAGAAGTGACTGTAAAGAAAAGTGGCTTGGCTATAAATGGGTGTGGCAGGAGACTCTGCTTGAAGGAGACTCCAAGTCAGTGTTAGTGCAGTGTGGTCTGACTTGGAAACCAAGCATGGCATGGCTTAAGGAACCAGAAGCTGGGGTCGAGAACAATTCTCACCTAGTTCGAGTAGACGTGGATGTCATCTTACGAGTCTATGATTGTTTCAAGCTACGTCGACGGTGTAAGGAGTACTACAAGGGATTGGTGGAGACTGGTGAGCCTTATGATGCAAGTGACCTGAAATCAAAAGAAGAAGAAAAAAAAGGGTTAATGAATTGACGTCTTACCTAAAATGATCATCATAAAATAACATACACGTGTTAACATAAGACCATTATAAATGCTACCCAGCATCAAAATGTGCTTTGTCTTTACCATACTCCATATTCAAATAAAGGATCCTTTCTGCAAATGAGATAAGCAGGCAACAGTTATCCATTTAGCTGTGTGTGTGTGTGCGTTAACACATCACATGGGATGGCTGGGAGCATTCTTCCGCCCGTTGAGGAAGCTCTGGATGCGGTACCAGCGTTCTGTTCACAAAGAGGGTAAGTGTCACACATTCTAACAAATTGCATTTCTGTATTATCGACTACTTTTATAAAGGTTTCTGTCTTTTGTTTTTGGTATTTGGCATAATTCAGGGAGAGGAATTTACATATTGTACGAGGATGTGAAATCCTGCCCGTATGAAGACGTGCAGGTCCTGTGGTCGATACTGGTGGAGTCCCAGACACAGCAGCAGCCCATGCCGTCCAAAGTTTCCACAATAATGAGACGATGAAGAGCTGATTCCCATTCCCATATATGAAAATACACAAAAATACGAGCATTACATGACCTGTACATATAATTACCATGATTGTATTTAACAGAGTCCTGTTTAAAGCAGTTTCTTATCTTGAATTAAGTACTTAAACTGAGAATAACAATGGAGAATTTACCAGGAGTCATGAAATCAGATTTGTTTGGACTTGTATTCTTGTAGCTAGATTGGCAGTATGCGGTTGAAGAGGGTTGGGCATACCTTCCGAGTAGGGTTCTTGGTGTTTACAGCTACAAGGTCAATTTTCAGTAGTTAAGATGGCAGTTGTCTTTCACATCTACAACCACACATACATGAAGAGAGCAAGTAATTAAAAATTATGAAACTGATAGGCTAACCTGTGCGATGTAGTATAAGATAAAGATGTGAAAGGAAGCATATATAACTTGCAGAAAAAATATTCGATGTGGACACATTTGCTACCAGGTGAGGTGATGCATTCACAAATTTCAACTGCCGTGCAACTTCCATATCAGGGTGGTGATGCTAGCATTGACATTGAGAAGCAATAGTTAATATTGTAATGCCAAGTTTTGGCAATAAATTAGGCTCACGGATGAATATAGGTCGGCTAACCAGCATTGTCCCTGCTTGAATAGTCTATCTCGAATTTTTTTTATTTTTTTTATGGGAAGTCTATCTCGAAATTGAATAGTATGAACATGCACTGATTGTCGACGTTACTCAACGAACCTGCCAAAAAAACATCAGGAATCAAGAATGAACACATGAATATAAAAACTGTAATCCCAAATTAATCATTCTGCAGTAGTTAGAAGATGATTGAGATAGGATATACGGGTACTTAGTAAATTATTGATTATATTGACTTCAGGATTGTTTTATATTATTCGAATGTAAACATCATAAATCAAACCAAAAAACACATTGAAGATGAAGAGGCAAAGGCAGCAGTCATCTGAAGTAGGGCCAGAAATCTGGATTCAAAGAGGAGATACTGTAATCTGCAAGTAGCTCAATCTAGAATGTCAGCGGAAGCCGGAAGGAGAGCAACTGTGATAGATTCATTTATGGGAGAAGAGAACCGATGATACACTAGTCCTTCCTGGGCTGACTTGCAATCTGAATCAGCATCAGATCATCATCTTTGTATTATTTCCATGAACCTTCAAGGATCCGAAGTCCGAATACATAACCCAATTTGATGTAGATAAAAAATAAGAGGCAAAGGAGAAAATGGTAACAATCAATGATTCCTAGAGGAGGTGTTGACAAAATTCAATGCTTTCTATCGTTACTCACACCATCAATCAGAATGGACTGTGTTGTTTATGTAACTATACTATTGTGTCTGATCACTCTGATCTCAAACACCATCTAAAAGCATGTAGAGTTGCCGACGAGCCGATCGAAACCTAAAATGATGAATCAAAACAAAATACAAATGAATGTTATAAAGATTTACCCTGGTTTGGGATCTTGTGTCCCTACTCTAGCACCAAATGAGGATGTTTATTGAACTTTCGAAACAGTTAATAGAGTACAATGAATCTAAGGACTAATGCGACGTTAATACAATTGAACGATTGGAACATGCAATTACTTCAGAATCGCGAAGCCCTAAATCTGGATCTCAAGAACCCTAAGTCGAATTGCAGAGAAATCCAGTTTTTTTTCCAAGTGCGTACCAGCCAACGTTTTATGCCGGTTTTGAAACGACGACGCACAGAACTGATCAGACATAAGCCCTTTGATCAAACTTAAGGACTTGCTATAACGCTGAGTAGAACGATGTGATCTAGCCCTGATCAGACTTAAGCCCTTTAATCAGACTTATCTCTTCCTTTACGCTGTCGTTCTGAACTGATCAGACATAAGCCGCCTGATCAGACATAAGAGTACCACTCCACCACTGATCAGACCACTGATTAGACTTAAGAATACCACTGATCCAACTTCCTCAAGCTCAATAAATAACCCAGCAATTCAAGATCAAACTTACAAAGCAGGTAATTACTACAAAACATGACCTGAACTATCATCTCATTTCAAATCAAGTATCGAACTATCAAAAGTTTCAACGTAAGTACCTGAACTACCTCCTCATTTCATATCAAGTACAAAATTATATAAAGTTTCAATTCATGTACCGAACTACCAATTCTTTTCAATTCAAATACCCACTAATCAAAACTCATATTTATTCTCTTAATAATTAGTACTATTAAGTAAAATAATTGTAATAAAAAAGTAAAATAATTAATAAACTATTATGTGTTAACTTTTAACCCGATTAAATTACTAAATGAATATATTTTTATTTATCTTTAATTTTATTAATTGAGTAATAAAACTTACATAATGACCATATAAATTATAAATACTTACAAATGACAAAAAAATTCTCCTAAATTAGACAAAATATGTTTACAAATTTCAATCAAAATTTTTATGCTTTTAATTTTGGATTGTGTGTTTTAATTCAATTATTTGAATTGAACTGATAAATAATTTTTAATTTAGTAGAGATATTTATATCAATTGAAATATTTATTTATTAGATGATTATTATATAAGTGACAAGTGAACTAAAGATAATCATCATTTAGAAATATATATAACTTAATATTGTATTACTATTTTAGTATGTTTTTAATATTCAAATGTTAAATTATAATAAGTTTATGTTTCGATACTTGAATTGAAAAAGCATTGATAGTTCGGTACTTAAATTGAAACAGTTGATAGTTTAATACTTGATTTGAAACGAGATGATAGTTCAGTACTTAAATTGAAGTTTTTGATAATTCGTTGCTTGATTTGAAATGAGGTAATAGTTCAGGTCATGTTTGTGTACTTATCCCTATATTCTATTTGAGATATTTTGCTAGTATGACTATGACTAGTGAAAAAAAAGATATCAAGGAGAGACACTGAATACGGTAGCAAATTGGCGAAAAAATTTCCAATTTAGCAAAAATTGGAATTTTATTTCCCCCTCTAGCCAATTTCCAAATTGGGTTTCCGAAATAACCACTTTTTTTAAGGCGATGTCGCCAACAGCGCCTAATGTCCATTGTCGTATTTCTCTTATGCAATGCTGAGTCAGTAGGCTGACATGTCAAAATTAACTTTAGGTGTTCTTCGAAACGACGCTCAACCTTAAGGGCGCTGTTCATGACAGCGCTCAACGTTAAAGCTTGAATTCAACATGATAAAAACATTTATTAATTAATCGTGAGACCATGCATGGAAGAATGCGTGAAAGAACTCCAAGTCATATCACGTACCTGAGATCGTCGTCTGAGTTTCCTCGGTCGAGGATGTTAGTAGTAATCCAAACTAGAGTGTTAGGGTCCACGTGTAGTATGAGCACGCATGTGCATATACAAGCATGTGAAGTATTTGTTTAAGTAGTTTTAGTAGAAGTTGAAGTAGTGGAACGGTTAAGGGAGAAGTTGTAAGTTAGTGGCGTGTGTGTGAGTTAGTTTAATGAGTGGTTAGTGTGACCCACTATATGTATCACTTTACAAGTTCAATGAAAAATTAGTTTTCTGGGAAACAACTCAGTGCACTCCACCATATTTTGTGTTCTCACTTTCAGATCCTTTTAAGTAAACCCCAACATTTGGTATCAAGAGCGAGTTTACACAAGATCAATGGCCGGAGCTGCAGGTGCGCGTAACCAGTTAACTCATTTGCCCGTGGTGGAGAGGGCACTAATCCGGAAAGGATCAGTTTCGCTAACATATTCGATGTTGTCGAAGGACAACTACGCTTCATGGGCCATCAAGGTGAAGGTCTTCATGGAAGCTCAAGGCGTTTGGGAAGCCGTAGAACCACCCACTGGCGTGGTGGTGGATCAACGGAGGGATAAGATGGCAATGGCGTCCATTTATCAAGGAGTCCCCGAAGATGTGTTATTGGCTATTACAGAGAAGGAAACGGCAAAAGAAGTGTGGGAGACACTTAAGACCATGCATCTTGGTGCCGAACGTGTCAAAAGTGCAAAGGTGCAGACATTGAGAACTGAGTTTGAGATCCTTCGCATGAAGGATTCAGATTCACTAGATGAGTTCTCCATGAAGTTGTCAAGCCTTGTCAACCGGATTCGCGGTCTTAGACAACAAATTGAGGAGGTCCATGTTGTGAAGCAATTCTTGCGAGGAGTGAGCAAGAGATTTCTACCAATTGTGTCGACCATTGAACAATTTGGTGATATCAATGCGATGCCTCTAGATGAAGCAATAGGTAGGCTGAAAGCACATGAGGAACGCACACGTTCAGCAGAAGATAACGAAGGAGAGCAACTCCTTTTAACCAAATCGGAGTGGACGTCTCGCATAAAAAAGAGTGATGAAGACATGGTGAGTGAAAAAGTCTGTGATAAGTGTGGCCGGGGAGGCCAAGAATGGTCCATGGTACCTCGCCGGGAGGGTGAGAGTAGCCAAGGCGGAAGACGCAACAAGTCAAAAATACGTTGCTTCAATTGTGACAAGTATGATCACTATGCATCCGAGTGTCAGAAGAAGAGAAGTGATGAGGAGGCTGACGAGGAGGCTAAGTTAATTAAAGGATATGATGATGAGCCGGCATTAATGATGGCCGAAACAGAGGATGTGGAGCTAGTAAATGATGGTCAAGTTCATGGCATGAAAGTTAAAATTATTTGAAGACGTTTGGATTATGGGGGTGAATGTTAGTAGTAATCCAAACTAGAGTGTTAGGGTCCACGTGTAGTATGAGCATGCATGTGCATATACAAGCATGTGAAGTATTTGTTTAAGTAGTTTTAGTAGAAGTTGAAGTAGTGGAACAGTTAAGGGAGAAGTTGTAAGTCAGTGGCGTGTGTGTGAGTTAGTTTAATGAGTGGTTAGTGTGACCCACTATATGTATCACTTTACAAGTTCAATGAAAAATTAGTTTTCTGGGAAACAACTCAGTGTACTCCACCATATTTTGTGTTCTCACTTTCAGATCCTTTTAAGTAAACCCCAACAGAGGATTGACAGGTCGAGGAGTCATAATATGGAAGAAATGGCGGTGGTGGCGACTGTGCAGGTGGAGGAGAATGATAAGAATAAGATTTTACGAGAGATGGAGGTGGATCGGACGTCGGATTCTGTGAGTCTTTGGGATGTGGGAGTGAAGGTGGAGCCGTGGAGGTTTCTGAATGAGGTTAAGGATGGTGGCAGAGGCAGTCAGCTGGTTGAAGCTCGTCCATCTAAGCTGGCGCCTCCTCCAAGCATGCTGTCGCGTACGATTGATGATGGGAGTCTCAACATGGGAGTTGGAGAGGTCTCAACATGGCCATGCCCATGCATGCATTCAGAATGGTCTGAGAATGAGAAATAGCTGGAGAAGCTTGCCGGGAACCGGAGACTCTGGTTTTTGAAAAGGAATCGACTTTGAGTACAAGACGCGACCAGCGCAAGAGTTGATACTCAAAAACATGTATGGATGTGGGTTGTGGCTCGCTTCGGCTACAAGATATGGGCACCTGGTTCAGTTCGGCATGCTTCAGTTTTATACATCAGTTCAAAAAGGCTACAAGATGGGCGCCTGGCTCGCTTCGGCTACCAGATGTTTCGTTTGGAAACATGCTTCAGTTCGGCATCAGGTTTTCGAAAAGTGGGCGCCTTCCCTCCCCCATTCATAGGCATCAAAAACATGTATGGCTGTGGCTCGCTTCAGCTTTTAGTTATTGATACTCAAAAGTCTGCTGCACTGCATATATCAACAAGATTGATTAATAAATAAATGTTTTTATCATGTTGAATTCAAGCCTTAATGTTGAGCGCTGTCACGGACAGCGCCTTATGGTTGAGCGTTGTTTCGAAGAGCGCCTAAAGTTAATTTTGACATGTAAGCCTGCTGATTCAGTATTGCATAAGGGAAAACAGTGCCTCAAAGAAAGTGACCATTTCGGAAACCCAATTTGGAAATTGGGGGAAATGAAATTGGAATTTTTTTTCCAAATTAGCATCATACAATTTCAGAAAGAAGAAAATTATCGGAATGAAGCAGGGAAAAAATATAAATTTCAGGAGAAAGAAAGAGATGTACATGTACTTGTCTGTTGAACAGAATATCTTGTGTTATAATTGCCGAGGCTCCTTGGGTCAGCTTTATCCAGCCTCCTCTGCAGAAACTTTTGGCTTGCTTAGTATTTGGGAATACATATATATCGAAATGGCACCACAGGTTAACCTAAAACACGACCCAAAATCGCCAACGTTTAGAATGTGATCTACAAAGTTTCTTTTGCTATTAGGGAATGGGAATTCATATGAAACTTTTGCACACCGAGGGTTAATCTAGCCTGGTGTAGACCAGTATACCATTAGTACTAAGAAACAAATCAATTTCACAGAACAACTGGACAAATACTACATAAATTTCACATCCCAAATGTTGAAGCTACTGGGTTAATTCCAGGCTGACATTCGAGCTCAATCTGGGGCAATGGGAGCTGATTTAGATTAGGGCATTTTCAGTTGTAATTGTTATTAGTGCATGGATCCATTTCGTAATTGTTTAGATAGTGTGGGATTGATCGACCGTTAGCTTCAACACCAAATTCGAACACACTGATCGATCTGAAACGTAGATGTACTCGAAATCATCTTCAAAGCATATATAGTCTCAGAAATTCATAAACTGAACATTAACAAAATATAATCCAGCAATTTACAGATAAGTGAATCAAACGCGCACACCTGTACCAAGCCTACCAGGTACCGATTGGTGGCGACCAGAGTTAAAATAGCTGCCCCCAAGCTTCGATTCCGCCACCAATGGACGATCAAAGCTCTGCAGTATGCAACAGTTATCTTTTCGTAATCTTTTTTAGAAATCAAAATAAATTAATAACAAATATTTTGATTTTTTTGGTCAGACCGGAAAATCGATGGTCTGGAATGGAACGTTTTACCGGTCCAGTGGACGCAGACCGCTCGGTCTACCGACAAAGCCGCTGGTCATCGTCTTCTTATTTTCTTCAACACATACACACCACACCACCCTTTCCATGTGGATTTGAGATCTACCACGCATAAAAATAAAATCGAACTTGCACGGTCGCCGTTGGATACAAAACCCGTGGCAGAAATCACGTGAAAACCAGAAGGACGTTTCCAAAATCGTGGGTCCTAAATTATTAAGTTCGAATCTTTTGGTTTATGAACACGTGACTGAACAAACTTAGACGAGGAGCTTTCTTCAGGACACTGATGCTAAAGACGTGGACCCAATAGGGGTAATATTCAAAGTAGTTTTTGAGTTGGATAGTTTGCATGTTTATCATTCTATTTATAACGAAAGCTGTAGCTTAGCATATATATACCCAGATAATCAGTTTTGAAGGGCCTAAAGGAGATCCGTCATGTTATTAAAGGTGTAATTTCTTTATATCAGCTTCAGCTGGCAAGTTGTTCTATATGTTAATAAGATAATAATATACCTAACCTAACACACCCAAGACAGAAGACAATACTATATTATTATTACTCTTTCTGTTGGAATTTAGAAAGAACATATCCCATTGATTTATTTGAGTGCGGGGGATAATAATTGTTGCAAGAAAACCAGCATTGTGTGGGAACCACAATGACCAGTTTTTACTTTGCTGATTTGTGTACTAGTCATGTGTGTGTTGTCCCACACGCAATTTTCTCCTATAATTTCTCTGTATATATGTCTTTCCGTATGATTGAGGTTTTGGTGGGAGATCGAGAGTTGATCAGGAAGGAATAAAATTTACTAGCAGGCACAAATTCGATGGCTGCAAAACGATGTGGCTGGAGCTTTATAAGATTGTTTATGGTTTTGTGCATGTTTTTTCTTATCGCTTATGTAGTTGAGTGCTTAAATGGAACACAAGAGGTTGGGAGTGGAGACCATAATGTAACGAGTGCTTCGCGTGGACATTATGACGATGAACATGTTTGGCCAGTAAGTTACAAGCAGTCTTCTCCTTTTTTTCCGATGATTCATTTCTTTATTTCAGGTTGTCTCGTAATATATATATATATATATATATATCTTTTGGCCGGGTGATGACGACAGGACTTGAAACTCGGTTGGAAGATTGTTGTTGGGTCGATAGTTGGGTTTTTAGGAGCTGCATTCGGAAGTGTTGGAGGGGTTGGAGGTGGCGGCATTTTCGTTCCTATGCTCACCTTGATAATCGGATTTGATGCTAAATCTTCAACAGCTTTATCAAAATGTAAGATAATCTCAATCAATCAATCACACATGTTATTGGGTCTTCAGTTTTGTTTGTGTGTTCAAGTTCAGATTGAAACCTTTTTATGTCTGGTCTGGGACAGGTATGATCACTGGTGCTTCTTTTGCAACTGTCTATTACAATCTAAAACGAAGGCATCCTACCCTCGAGCTTCCTGTTATCGACTACGATCTCGCGCTTCTAATTCAACCAATGCTGGTTCTGGGCATTAGTATCGGTGTTGGGCTTAATGTGCTCTTTGCTTACTGGATGATCACTATCCTACTTATTGTTCTGTTTTTGAGTAAGATTCCCTTTTCTTTTGCATGTTCATGTTCAGAAATTGTATGCATATACATACATTTCTTGAACTGCAACCTTTTCGTGCAGTTACATCGACAAGGGCATTTTTGACGGGTATTGAAACATGGAAAAAGGAGACCACAAAAATGAAGGTAATGTTTAATAATAACACACCATATTGTCCTTATACCGTACATCACAAAATAAATGAACACTTGGGTGATTGCTTTTAACTTTCTCGTTCAGGATAATGCTAAACAATTGCAGAACACAGGCAAGGCTTTTGCGTGTACTTGATCCCAAACTTTGGCTTCCATGAGTCTGCTAACAGCCATTGGTTGCAAAATTAGGTACTCGTGATGTAGAGGTCAACCTAACTGAAGATAATAGTAATGACGTGCAACTCGAAATCAAGGAACAGAAAAGAGAAAAGGTTATTATTTATTTATTGGGGTTTGGATTTATTGAAGGTATATATATCTCATTGCAAAAGAATAATAATCCTATGACATTTTGCAGGTCTCAATTCAGGAAAATATGCGCTGGAAAGAACTAGGCCTTATGTTTGGAGTTTGGATATCAATTCTATCAATCCAGATTGCCAAAGTAAATTCCATAAGCTGTGAATTTTATTCTGGATTACCAAATAAAAATTTCCATTTTAGAACTTGATGTACATATATTGTGATTGAAACAGAATCACACAACTAGATGTTCCATGGTCTACTGGTTACTTGACCTGTTGCAGGTATGCGAAACAAACAAACTTCCGCTGCGCCTAAGGAACCTCATATGCAATTAACCATCGAATATTTACCCACACTTCTTGTAGTTCCCAGTGGCTGGTGCGGTAACTGGGTATGAGGCAGTTGGCCTGTACAGAGGACAAAAAGCGATCACGTCAATAGGAGATGCTGGCAGACAGTTAAAAATGCATCAACTGGTTCTCTATTGTGCCTCTGGTATAGTGGCTGGAATTGTTGGGGGCTTATTAGGTCTTGGTGGCGGATTTATAATGGGTCCAGTTTTTCTAGAGCTCGGCGTTCCTCCTCAGGTATAGTGTATAAATCACTTAAATCCTTTCTCAACAGTTCGTTCATATGACTCTAATATTATCGTTTTATACATGGCTTTATGTTGCAATGTCCACATTAATAAGTAGGTATCCAGCACCACGTCTACCTTTGTAATGGTATTCTCATCTTCTATGTCAGTAGTCGAGTATTACCTGCTAAAACGATTCCCCGTTCCTTATGGCAAGTAATTCTTACCTTAGCTCTCTCTGATTTGTTTGCGGTAAATATAACTCAAAACTCAAAGTGACCGATCGTTGTTTATTTTCTCGCAGCATTGTATCTTATTGCTGTAGCGGCAGTCGCTGCCTTAGTTGGGCAACATGTAGTCCGTAGGGCAATCGATTATTTAGGAAGAGCATCACTGATTATATTTATTCTAGCCCTCACCATTTTTATAAGCGCAATTTTCTTAGGTATGTCAGCTACAAAATCTCATTCTTATTCCCACCTCTTGCCGCGCAACCCCTTCATTTTCCAATTCAGATCACCCTTTTCCTTATATTGTATTACAGGTGGAGTTGGCTTATCAAAAATGGTACAAAAGATTCATCACAAAGAGTATATGGGTTTTGAGAACATGTGCAGGACGTAAGACACCATTTGCGAGTCTAGATGGCATCGTATTTGTTAGCATGCTGCTCTTCATATATTATATATCTTGTTATAGTAGCTAAATCTGTATCTCAGAGCGCCATGTCAAAAATGTAAGTTAAATTAGTAATGCGTAGGATATTGATTTCTTTCATCATCAAACTCACCTCATCTTTTTCACCGAGAAGGCAAAAAAAGTTATCGTCGTTAGGATGTGGTGGATCGGAGACTACAACCATATGAATAATGGTGTATTAGGGCAATCACTATTGTCATAATTATATTTTCGCATCTCTTAGAAAGATGATTAACCGACAATATCTACACAATAACTCTCATGCCATTATATCACTAAATCAAAATAAATCACAGCTAGATCACTTTAGTTAGACTTATTTAAATAATTGTTACACATTTATTTTAGTTACATTTGTATCTCTACATAATTTGTTAATTTACAAAATTAACCTAATATTTTTAACAGACATGCTAACCTACAACCTAGACTAGTGCCTTTTATGGCAGTTCAAAATCGTGAAGGGCAGAAGTGTTCGAGTAACATGTATATAAACGTTATTTGTACCGAAATAACAAACTCATCAATAAAAAAAATCGGAAATGTTGGAGCACGTTTTCAAACTATGTCTCGTTAAAAATAGGGAAAATAACAATGAAGTGTATGAACTATCACATGTTGATAAATTAAAATCAGAACTATAGCTAATGACAATTAATGGCCAATTTCAAAATCTTTTATTTGGCATATAATAACTGACATATAAAAATTAGGACATCTATTATTGTATTGAAATTGTTCCTTAATTGTCAAATATGTGTTGAAATTGCCACTTAATTGTCTTATCTAATTAAAAAAATATTAAAATTACCCATTAATTGTCATTTTCTATAATTTTGACAGTGATTTATCAATAGATGGTGATTTGTATCCCCTATTTGTCATTTTCCCTTAAAAATAATTAAAAAGTGATTTCAAAATCGACGTGACTCATAAAAATAATTAATAATAAGCGGAAACTAATTTGAAAAATGCATCTTTGGTGAGAAATGAGAAATTTTAATATTCATCCGATCAAATTAATAGATGGTTTAGATTAATACTAATTTACATTAAAATTTGTATTTATTTAATTATTAAATACACTTAAAGGGCAAATTAGGAATCAAAAAATCAATCTCAACCGTAATCTCACCTTTCACTCATTGTAATCACTAAAACTTTGATAATCAAATCAATCACTCCGATAATCAAATCAAATCAATTTCCGATTTTGCCTCTAGCATGGGTCGGCGAATGTGGCTTTAAGGCAATTGATTTGGATGGATTTTCGACATGATTAATCAAAATTTTGATCCTTTCAGGACGATTAATTGTTTAACATTTTTGAATTCATTTTGATGCCTTTAGTTTCAAAATCCAAGAATTTAAAATTGATTTCAAAATTGACGTGATTCGGAAACTAATTTGAAAACATGTTCAATTCCTTTCTTCTTTTTTACGTATATTCTTTTGACAAGCCAATTCAAAATTGGAAATGTCTGATTGCTTATTTTAGTATAACATTCTCGGCAGCAGGTTGGCTTTGAGTTTGTTTTTTCCAACTAGGTTATTCCATGCATCTGCAACCATATATTCTGCGATCGTTTGGTATTATATAGCGCCTTTTGACACATTAGGCAGCCCTCAACTGCTGCCATGGGAGGAGGTAGATGGGGATTATCAGTTGCAGTTCTCGTGTTGATTCTGATCGTCGCTGAAGCCCTAGATGGGGATGGTAATATGAATGATGGAGTGAAGGCTTTCAAAGAGCAAGGAGCCGAGTACAAACATGTTTGGCCGGTACGTTACTAAATCTTTAGCTTTATCATCATTTGATTTGTTTCAATATTGCTGTAAACATGTTTGGCGGGTAGAATTGCAGGAGATGAAATTCAGTTGGAGGATAGTTGTGGGCTCGCTGATTGGATTTATCGGAGCAGCATTTGGCAGTGTTGGAGGGGTTGGAGGTGGAGGATTTTTCATTCCTATGCTTAACTTGATTATTGGGTTTGATCCCAAATCCTCAACCGCCCTGTCAAAATGTAAGAATATCACTGCTTGTTTATTACAACCATTAATTTTTAAGCCAGTGTTCCTAACCTTCGACTGATGTGTATTCCGAGCAGGTATGATCATGGGTGCAGCTATTGCAACTGTCTATTACAATCTCAAGCAAAAACATCCCACACTCGATCTTCCCATTATCGATTATGACCTTGCACTATTGATGGGACCAATGTTGATTCTTGGCATCGGTATCGGAGTTGAACTTAATTTGCTTCTGGCTAATTGGATGATCACAATTCTACTCATTTTAATATTGTTCAGTAAGCCTTACATCAATCTCAACGCCTCATCGCGTTACAAACATACTCATATGTATTTATATATGCAAGTTTCTTGATATGTAACTTGTTGTTCAGCTACGTCTTCAAAGTCATTTCTTATGGGGATTGAGACATGGAAAAAAGAGACCAGACAAATGAAGGTTTATACACTGATCACTTGATACCCTTTTCTTGTAATTTATATATGAGAGCTGTGAAATCTCATTTCTCGTCTGATTCTATTTAACTTCAGGGGACTGGAAAGCCATTGGAATCTACTGGTAAGCTGTTCATTGATTATTTGATTACCAACACAGACTTGTTCGATTAAATACTAACTCTCTTCCTATACTATACTCAGTTCCTGATGACGGAGAGGTCAGCCTACATGAACATTCTCACAATGGCTTACATGTTGAGATTAAGAAGAGCAGCAAGGAGAAGGTGATAATGGTTGATGTTTTCTTTTTCATCTCCATTCACTGATGATGTGTGTTTTCTTTGAAAACTATGAATGTTCAATCGCAGGTCTCAATCCTCGAAAATCTGAGACCGGAGGAACTTGGCCTTCTTTTCGGTGTCTGGGTTGCGATCTTAGCAATCCAAATCGCTAAAGTAAATCATATGATCCCCAGCTATTAGTAATTTATAACTGAAGAGTTTCTATATAAGCGAAATTTCATGTACAATTTGCTCGTATATGATGATGATGATGTGCAGAGATACGTAACAACATGTTCATGGAGGTATTGGATTCTTGATGCCCTACAGGTCTGTAAATATTGTCTGTCAGTCTTTAAATTATCTTGAGCTAGTATTTCAAATAGCGTACGAGGTGCAACATTATTTGTTTCGTCTTCAGATTCCAGTTACAGGTGCAGTGGCTGGGTATGAGGCTTTAAGCCTGTACAAGGGACGAAGAGTGATTGCCTCAAATGGGTCTGACGCATCCACACGTCCGAAAGTTTATCAGTTGGCTCTTTATTGTGCGTGTGGCATCCTGGGTGGTCTTATCGGTGGGCTGTTAGGCCTCGGTGGAGGATTTATTATGGGACCGGTCTTTTTGCAGCTTGGCTTGCCTCCCCAGGTACCGTAACATATATATATATATATATATATAAACTGATCCACAAGGATGAACAACTAAAAGCGACTTATTTATATATTCAAATGTTGGTGACTTGGTTCCAAGTCGTGTACTGTAACCGGCATGTGAAATGCTGGGCAGGTTTCTAGTGCTACTGCCACCTTTGTGATGCTATTCTCATCCTCTATGTCAGTAGTCGAGTACTCTCTTCTTAGAAGATTTCCAGTTCCATATGGTTAGTTTTTCTTACAACCTTGTCATTTATTTACCTACACGACCTGTTATTCAGAAATCGATTTCTGATACATCTAGCTCTTTTTTGCAGCATTGTATCTTGTGGCAGTTGCAATGTTGTCCGCCTTAGTTGGACAACATGTGGCCAAGAAAGCTATCAATCTCTTAGGAAGAGCGTCTATAATTATATTTTGCCTGGCTCTTACGGTTTTTATAAGCGCACTCTTGTTAGGTATACAATTCTCAAATAATCGCAGGACAATTTGTAGTCCTCTTTCTTTTCTCGGTTCTCTTTTCTAATCTTTGAGCTGATGATTCAATTTTTTTTTTTGCTGACACCATTCATTTTTACCGATAAACAGGAGGTGTTGGCTTAGCGAAAATGGCAGAAAAGATTCAGCACAAAGAGTACATGGGTTTCGAGGACATGTGCAGAATGTAGTGCATTGCATATGCATTGCATATGCATTTTATATCAATTTGAGTTTGTGGAAACAGAAAAAACAAAAGACATGACTTTTATTGGTTAAAGGAGTAGGAGAGTTTATACAGCTCCTCTCTACAGAATAGACTTAAATTTGGAGATGTAATTTAAATATATAATTGTACTATTGAGAATCCCTTAAAAATTCGATAATCTGAAATTTCAACTCATCATTCGCCAAGTTGCATTTTAAAATGTAGAGGTGACACGTGTCCCACTTATTTTTTTCCTTCATTGTGCAGTTTCAAGCATTAATTTTGTTTAAGGTGCTGTTCTTTTGAACTTAATTTAACTGGAATTTTATTGTACTGAACTTAATTAAACTGTATTGAACTTTATTAAACTGTACTGAACTTAATAAACTGTATTGAACTTTATTAAACTGTACTGAACTTAATTTAACTGTATCGAATTTTATTTAACTTTACTGAACTGTACTGAACTTAATTTACTGTGTTGAATTTAATTTAAGTTAACTTTACTGAACTTAATTTGTTGAAATTGAAAAATTATATATATGTATAGTATAGTTATATATGTGTATTTGTCATCATTTTTTCAAAATGATAAAATTACATAATTCGTTAATTAACTTGCTCAAAAAAGTTTCATCATTTTTTCTAATAAATATATGTATTTTATTTTTCATTTTTTTCAAATTATACTTGCTAAAAAATTGCGTGAAGCCCCTAACGTTTCATTTGTTTAAATAGTAAAACTAAAGAAATCGTGGAAGATACTCAAAGCCATGCCTCAAGTATCTGATGAGCGCCAAAGTGATATAATTACAGCTACATTTACTATGCACAACTTCATTCGCATGCATATTTTTCAATACCCATTGTAGCTAATGAGACCGTACTGGGAAGAGCAGATTCAAATTTATTTGATCAACAGCGAAAAGATGACATGAATCAAGTACGCAACATGATAGCGTTTCAAATTATTGAGGATTGTCCAGATGATGTAGTGGAAATGAACATGAATGAAGATGATGATATGTAAAATTACACTTGAATGACATTGTATGTTTCCATGTAAAAAATATTTTGTATTATGTTTATTTTCACATGTTCTTTAAATTCATATCAAGTGCAACAAAGTTTACTTCCATTTTACAACGGATGCAATAGTTTCCCAAGAGGTGTGGACACAAACTTGAAAAATCGTTGGATCATATATGTCTTATGCTTTTCTAAAAATTATTTAAAAAATTAAAAATAAATTAAAATTTTGAATAATAGGGTTGGAAACTATAAAAAAATTGGATTGACTTGAAAAAAATTATATTACATTTTTTAACTTAAATTAATTTAAGTATATTTAACTGCATTGAACTTTATTAAACTGTATTGATTTTAATTTAATTGTACTGAACTTTATTGAACTGTATTGAACTTAATTTAACTGTACTGAACTTTATTAAACTGTATTGAACTTAATTTAACTTTACTGAACTTAATAAAACTGTATTGAAGTGCAAAATAACAGAGCCTAAATGCAGTTTCAGGTTTCGAAAAGTGCATTTAGGCAAAAACGAAAATACATAAAAAAAATTCTCATAATTCTCGAAAAAAGAGGAGTTCTCATTTGAACGCTCCTCACGATGGTAGTATGTATGCTAATGAAAAGTGAACATTTATTATGAAATGCATTGATTATTAAGTTCTAATTTCCAATCTGAACAAGTGATAAGCTTAAGCTTAGTGACCAATACAACACATTATCAGTATTAAAGGAATCAAGGTCCTTAAATGCATAGCAGACATCATAACAATTAGAACACAGGTTCTGAAAACCTATATGGAATAGGACACACTGGATTAGAGGGGCATTGAAGGAGAAGCATGAAACGGATTTTCATTTGTTTGAGCTGGCAGGGCCGACTAGCACTCCTTGAGCTGTGTTTTCTTTCTTGCCACTTTCATCTTTTGTCTCACCATCGGGCTTCCTTATTCTTATCTTGTATTTGTTCTCAAAGTCGGAGATGTCATTTTTCTTCTTTTCCAATGCCTCAGTGAGCCTGGCAATGACTTCTTCGATTCCATCTTTGTTACGTTGAACGGCAGGAAGGACCTCTTTAATGGTTCTCTCAACTAATACACCTCCGATCATCCTGTAGCATCGTCTGGATGGATCTAGTGGCTGAATAGCATTAATGACCAGGGAGTGTTCGCTTACTTCCATCTCTAGCTCTGTGATTTTTGAGTAAATTTGGTTGAGTTCTGACCTCATTGCACTGTACATGTTAGCCACTGCTTGCTCATTAATTGGTTCCCTACCATCCCCTTCACTTCTGCTGGCCATGATGCCTTGAGCAGTAAAAGGAAACCAAGCTTAAAAAACATCATCTATAACAATAACAAGCATCCTGAATTTGTTTCCAACATATAAAATCTGAAATCCTAATTGTAATTGTAAGTGAGAAGTATCGTCAAATGGTGACTTCAAGCATATGACAAAGACAGGTCAAATTTGAAAGACATCGTCTCCTAGGCTCTTTTGCCCTAAAAGTCGACAACTCCAATCTATTTATATTCTTGTAAGATCAAAAAGTATCTTAAAGTTGCTTTGTTTTTGTTCTTTCCCAGTTACAGTTTATAAGGAAGTAAATAACGGGGTAACTGATTAGAGCATCTCATGGTGATCTATCACTTCGTACTTTAGTACCCTAACAAAGTTCAAAGAAGCATTATATATCACAATCAACAAGTCACAATAAATGAGTCGGGCTTCAACTTAGAAATAGCTATAAAAATTCATTCAGCAGCAGCATGCATTCTGATAGAAAATATGAACTAAATCCTTTTTTCACAAGCATACAATCGAAGAATAGAGTCCAATCCAATGAGATATACAAAAAGCACGGAAATTTGCATTTCATCATATGGGGATGCCTAGAGTCTAGAGAATTCAAAAGACCACTCTTCCATGCACTAAAATTACATAAGGTAATAGCTCTCTTCTTATTTCTACTCCATAACACAGAGAACATTCTAAAGCATAGTATTACTAAAAAAAGATGTTTAAAAAAAACAATGATGATATATCCAACATATGCTGTTTACATCCAATCAGCAGAATACTAAAACCAGTATACAAGAAACAACCAATCAACTAAAGAAACCCTAAACGGGACTCAAACAAGGTGAGTTAGATTTAGCTGAATATTGAATCACGAAGCAACGGTTAGTGTGAAGTCAGACGTTGCCGACTGGATGGACGCCAGAGTAGCGAAACCGATGAGATGCAATAGTAAACTGAGAAAACGAGATCCAAGAGAGATAACAGCATATAAGATGAGAACTGACCTTGCCGGTGAATATCCCAGTTGCACTTCAACACTGATTTCCGGTCGCTTCGCGGATCAAACGATTAAGGAGTGAAAAACAAAAGACCTAAAATACCATTTCCTGATTTCGATTTTCTCCCTCCTCGGTTCACTTCTAAATGGGCCCATTTTCACAAGCCCGTTTCGCTAAACTTGTTTTTTTTAAACAAATAATTATCTCATAATACGCTGTTTACAATAACATTTTGTTCTATTCTTTTTTCTTTTTCTTTTTGATCTGAAACACATTGTTCTATTCAAAAATAATAATGCATTTTTACATTTAAAAATTAGAATATAAGTTATTCAGATGATATTGTATTTTTTTTTTATGCGAAGATGATATTGTATTATTATACATTTCTTGTTTTCAAAGTCGTGCATATTCATTTAGGCAGTGTTCTAAAAATACTCCACTTAGCCTACTTGGTCAGTCCATCGGAAGGTCTGGAAGGCCACCCAATTTATAGGCGTCTAGTCACCGCCTAAACTCACCTAATTGTCATCTAGCCCAGCCTGGGCGCTAACTAGTTTACAACTTCTTGTTAAAAACTTAAAAATTCATTTTTTTTGTTGATTGGGAACTTAAAAATTCATTTGTGTTTACATAGTTTATATATTTGATAAACTATTAAAATGTTTCTATTATCAATTACTTTATATATATATGTATATATTAAAATACGGGAGCGGTTGAGAACTCTTACAAATTCAAGAATTTTTTTTTAATTTTGGAGGGACTTGAACCCAAGGCGCTTTGGCACCTGGGCTGAGTGCTCACCACTGAGCTACTCACTTGCGCTCTCTTAAAAATTTGAGAACTTGAGAACTCAAATCTGACCATTATATCATGATGCATCTTTGAATCTGCATGTGACACATGTCCAAAAAGCAAAGTCAAAAATGTGGTTTTGACTTTGCATTAAATGCATCTTGGAAAATGCACATGAGACACGTGTCACCACCAAAATGCATCTTAGAAAATGCATCTTGTATTTTGGAAGGTGAAAATTAGGATCTCAAGTTCTCGAAATTTAAAAGATTCTCATTTGAACGCTCCTCTATTAAAATATAATAATTAGCCCCTGTGCTTCCGCATCAGCGATCATACTATAACCAATCCTGCAATCAACCAAATAGAACCAACCACAAACAGTTAAATTGCAGAGCAAAATCAATCCCAGACAATTCAACACACAGATTATCATCTTTTAACTTTCATCACATTTGATGATACATGAATACAAAACCTATAAAACTTGGAAAAATTAGCACCTGTCTTTGACACTAGAACACGGCTCCATCATCTCCAGCTTGGCAGCTACTCGGCCAACACAACCTTCCACCACGTTGTTGAGATACACTAATGGTGTCTTACCAATCAACTGCAAATTAACACACAATGTATTACCACACATTTCAAACAATAAAAAAAAAGAACTGATAAAAAAATGCCTCCAAAAACTCTTACTTCTGTAACATCCTTGGCAATTCCATTCCTCTCTACAGCCATATCTATCTCACAGTTTGTTCCTAAAGGAAAAGGAAAAACAAGCGTCAGATCCCAACCAGTATTTCAGGTTTTAGTTCTAGCATCTAAGAACATCAGCATTCAGCAATCCTAACTGAACATCAAGCATTAGATTCCATCACTAACACCATCACATGCATACGATTGGTACCATTCAAAATCAAAATTCAATTACCAAAAAATACGACATTCATCGAAATTCAAGCACTACTACTGGCTCCACTGCTGATCATAACCGGACCCCTAAACCATCCACCACAAATCGAAATTCATCACAATCGACTCATAGGATTTTGTGATCGTTAACTCGAAAGTCGAAACGAGCATCGGAGTATTAGAAAACAAAAACGCAACAGGAGGAGAAGATTCTGGAAAAGCTTGAAGAAGCGTCAGCGTAGCGATGTGCTATCGGACGTGATGGAAGTGAAAGAGGCTTACCTGATGTGAGGATGAGATCGGAAGAAAAGAGCGGAGGAGTACGCGAAGTGTGGTTGAATGGAATGCTGTCCGGGAGTCTAAGAAATGAATTTGTCCAAGGAAGCTGATGGCGACGACGACGTCATCGATTTTTTTTCTTCTTTTTTTCTTATTCTAAATGGGATCTAAGTATTAAAAGAGAGGGTTGAGATCCTATGAGAATAGCATTTTAGATGAAAAATGGAAAATAATCTCATCCCTCCATTCTAATTAATGTACAGTTATGATTAAACGTAATTTTTATTAAAATTCGTAATTATTTAATAGTTAATTAGACTAAAAGGGCAAAGTAGTAAAAAAAATCAACCAAAACCTAACCTAATCTTCGTTTCACTCGCATCCATCATACTCATCGGTGTCTCAGCCGGCAACTAAACCCTTCTCCTACTCCCATCTTCGCCGAATGCTCTCAGTATTTCCGAATAAGAAACCACCACCACCGCCTCCTCCTCTTCCTAATTTGAGCTGTCGCCACCGCTGTTGATGTCGATCGACGAGATTCCTTTCTCCGTCTGTTCTCTGTTCCCTGAAGGGTAACATCAGTCTGATCTGATTTCCGTGATCTGAATGCGAAGGAGGAGGACAACCAGCGGTGAAGCTGGTTTTCGGTTTTGGAGTTTTCGGTTTTGGGGTTTTGGAGATTCCTTTCTCCGTCTGTTCTCTGTTCTAGGGTTTTCGGTTTTGGGGTTTCTAATATCCACTTGGTACGTTCAGATGATAATGATTCTAATTTCCGCTTGATACTAATTTCCGTTTTGGGTTTTGGGTTTCTAATTTCCGCTTGGTGAACATCGTTTTACTATGAAATGCGTAAGATTTAATAGAAACTGCGTAATGTTTAATAGAAACAGGAAAGGGTACGCATTTATGCTAAAATGTCACGCATTTTACGCATTGTATATGCCACTGTTATGTTAATGTAACAATGGCAGTTCCAAACCTGGAAAATCTAAAAACCCTGGAATATCTACTATAAAATGTGTACGATTTAATAGAAACTGCGTTTAATATAACTATTTCTATTATTTATGAAATGCATTTCGATTATGTAACTACTTTTGCATATCGATTTATTATGAAATGCATAAGATTTTAAAGTAACATCGTTTTTACTATCAAATGCGTAAGATTTAATAGAAATTGCGTATAGTATAACTATTTTTACTAATTATGAAATGCATCAGATTTAAAAGTAACTACATTTTACTATAAAATGCGTAAGATTTAATGGAAATTACGTTTAATATTACTGTGTTTGAGCAACTTTCAAACAGGAAAGGCTACACATTTATTATATAATGTCAGGGTGGATTTAGTCGTTTCGTTAGCAGAATTGAGGCTTCTAAGTCTTCGGAAAGAAGAGGGAAAGGAGAAGAAATATTAGAGACTGATGACACTGATGATGATATAATGAGCGATGAAGAAAGACTTGAATGGAGGAGGAAGATCAGAGAAATGATGGACATGTGTCCGGATGTACAGCAGGATTTGAGCCCATATGAGAAGCAAGAAAGAATGCAAAAACTTCTTGCTGATTATTCGCTGGTAGTTGACGTGGAGGATCCTGAATGGCCTGAAGATGCTGATGGACGAGGCTTCAAATTCTAAATCATAGAACTTGCAATTGCGCCAAAGTTTGATAATATTTGACAAGTTTTCATCGGATCATATATTCGTCAGCATATATACATCATCTGATAGAATGACTGCCATCTTCTCAAGATTATTTGCAATGTGGTGTTTGTTGTTGTTGACTTATTGTAATTTATGTAATCAACTTTCATGTAAGCAAATGATTGTCCTAATTTAAAATGAAGTCTCAACTACATGTGCATTCTGTTGTGGCCTGTCAGAGCCTTTCATATGCAGGCTGGTGTATCAAGCAGTGCAGAGACAAACAGACCATTTGTTCAGGTTTTAAATGCGTAAGATTTAATGTAAATGCGTAAGATTTAAAGTAAAATGCGTAAGATTCTGGTAAAATACGTAAGATTTAAAGTAAAATGCGTAAGATTCTGGTAAAATACGTAAGATTTAAAGTAAAATGCGTACAATTCCTGGTCTATTACAAAAGCTACGTAGACAACTACTACACATTCAACAGCTTGCCAACCAACAACACCAGCAGTTCATGGCCTTGTTGGACCTAATCATGAACTGATCAACAATGAGCTGGTTTGCTCTGTCTGATGGGTGGAATGCGTCCCAAAAATGCATACCAATCTCCGTTTGGGCACAAGTTTGATATTAAGCTCCTGAATTATTTGAACCATTTGAGGATTGAACAGACCTGCAGCTTGCTGAAGCACAACTGCACATTCCCCATTGCGTCCCCTCTGAGCTATTTCTGCTGGGATACATCCTATTGGTTCTGTTGCTGTTACTATCACTCTACGCGCTCCCAAGTCATAAAGTCTCTGCTCAAGCCAAGGTATCAATATCAGCTTAAAGTTATAAACTTCATTTACATACACACTGTGAAATCATTCGGCTCTAAACCCTCCTCCATCTTCATCCTGTTAAACAAACTCACAGCCTTTTCCATACTCTTAGCATTAGCATACCCACTTATCATACAAGTCCAACTAATAACATCTCTCTTTGACATTTTATCAAACACCTTACCTGCATACTGCAAATTCTCACATTTACATTACATATCAATGAGAGCATTGCTCAGTCGAATCTCCTCATCCGATCCCAATCGATGTACCGCATCATGCACTTCCCTCCCCTTCCTCACATCCATCAACTAGGGCTGCAAATGAGACGATGTACTCGTGAGCAACTCGTGAGACTACTCGGTCAAAACTCGGTCAAAGCTCGACTCGATTATAAATGAGTCGAGCACGATCACGATATTTGAGCTCGATTATTAAACGAGTCGATCACGAACAAAGTGATACTCGACTCGTTTAAACTTGTGAACAACTCGATTAAGTACTCGAATAATACTCGAATAAATACTCGAATATTCCACATATATCTTGAAAATTACAATTGTAATTTTAACTAGATTAGGTAGAATGAGTATATTAAATTTTGGATAGAGTGTTTATCTATATATATTCTCATCTTATTTGTTTTGTAATAAACATTCAATGTGGGACAAAAGTAAACATTATAAAGAAGCATGGAAGAAATCAAAAGGCAAGTGAATGTCCTTGTATCCCACATTGCTTGGTGTCAAAGAGTTTGATGCACAAGTGATTATAAAAGAAGATAGTAAAACCCAATCCATCTACAACACCAAAATCCTAATTTTTGGGCTAGACTAATCTTGGGCCTTGGGGTCCTTGAGTTGCCCTTTGGATTTTAGTGTAAAATGTTTAATATTTTCCTATGTAAACAAGCTTTGAAATTGAGGCTTGTCATTGGGGAATTGAAATTTGAGTTTTAATACTCGAGTATCGAGTCGAGCTCGAGTATCATTAAAACATTTCGAGTCGAGTTCGAACAAAATTTTTGAAGCTCGTCGAGTTTCGAGTCGAGTTCGAGTTCGATACATATTCAGTCGAGTCGAGTTCGAGCAGCTTAGTACTCGACTCGACTCGGCTCGTTTGCAGCCCTACCATCAACCCAACGCACGCTTTCAGTACCGAGTACAGCGTGTACTGATTCGGTGACATTTTCATCTCCCGCATCAACTGAAAATATCCAATTGCGTCAGCATACAGTCCGTGAAACGCCGAAGCCGATACCATCCAATTCAAAGCGAAAACGTTCGGATTTAGGGTTTGGTTGAAAATCAGTTTAGCAAATACCCAATCTGAGCAGCTTGCGTACAAGCCGACGAGCTTGAAGTTGACGTTGTCGTCAGCATACAGTCCACACTCTAGGTTCCCATATTTTGCAGCCATCGTTTGATTTGAATGGAATTGTGAATAGGAAACCCAAATCAAATTCAATAAGCGAATCAATCAACGGATGCAGATATAAACGACAATTACCCATAACCCACTTGACAAAAGCAGGCCGCTCGCACTCCGGAGCCTCCATAATCGAAGAAGAAGAAGAATAAGAAGATGTGGATGAATTTATCCGGAGCCTCCTCTTGCCAAGCGGCTGCCTCCGGAGTCCATGAATTTATCCGACGAGGGAAAGAAAGGCAGACGGAAGAGAAGAGGCGCGGCTGCTGCGTTTGGATAGGTTTTTTTGTTCTCAAAAAAATATTTTGCAATGTCAAATGACGAATTTATCCCTAAATGCGAGTTGAATACATAAAAATAAGATAATAATTACGAAAATTGAGGACTGTTAGATGAAAGATCCAACTGTTATTATTATTTCTCATTTCTCATGAGAATTACTGTTTCTCATATGATCCTAACTCTTAAAAGAGAAACGAATCTGCTCATATGCTGCAATTAATTAATTGTAATATTATTTTCCATTTTGGCCCGACTACTATATGAACTTATGAAGTATCGGAAATTGAATATGAGATTTGCTTTCATTTAAATACATATATTATTTATAATTTAATCAGACTCAACGATATCGCCCTATTTTTTTGGATAAGATATATAAATGGGGACAACAACAAGATAGCCTTGAAACTGGGAAGTAATGGGCAAGCACCAGTTCTTTGCAAGGACCACTGCATCCTATTTGCAAATCTTACGATGAAATCATTCTGTTGCTTCAAAAGGATGATTGTATCTATGGTTGATCGCAGCCACCGCTTCTGAACAATCAGACTTAACAATATTGCCCTATTGATTGAGTTGGTGCTTGCAATGCCTCACTCAGCGCGACAAGCATCTCTTGGCCTCGAGAATGGACTAAGCAGACATCTCTGGGCCGCCAACGTGCAATTGCAAATGATCTAAGTTAGACATGTCTTTGAACTCATCATATGTGAAATTTTCCGTGGTAGTTGAGATGTTGTTCTGGTCGAGTGTAGAACAATATATAAAACAACTTATGCAAAAATAAGTGCAGTGCGGAAAATAAACGACACGCAAAGTTGTTACCTAGTTCGGCGTTAACGAGCCTACGTCGGGGGGCTGTCGTCTCCTTAGTCCGGTGGATAGCAATTCACTAATAATGAGTATTACGAGTACAGGAGCTTACGTCCTCATAAACTGCCGGAGCCTCTAATACTCTAGTAATCGCCAACTAGGTCTCCCCTAGATCTGAGCCTCACCTCCGATTCCACCAGTATGACCCTCCGCGAGAATCGGCGCTTTCCAAAGAATGCGCAGTAAGAGTAACAGTGCGTGTAGCATCAAGTTGTTCTACGATCAGTCTGTCGCCAGAACAGGCTAAATCCGAGCGTCGTGATTTTATCGGAATGATAATATCGCCGGCCGTTCACCTCCACCTCCCTTCAGTGTATATGGGCGTGAGTAATATCTCCGTGAGTGCTCAGTATTGTGAATGCATCAGCTCTCCTTATAAAGAGCGGTAGAAACCCTAAACGAATAGGATTTCCAATCTTCAACCGCCTATCTCTTTAGAAATTTTTTCCTAAATCCTTGCGCATCTCTCTTGTAGATAATCTACAATATATCTTCAACTTCGTTTAAGAAACTCCTTTGATTAACTTCTTTGCCAAGTTATCTTAAAGCACAAGTCTTCCTTAATATCTCTTAACCGACTTCTTGATATGCATCATATCTTCAATGAGCCACAACACCGACTTGCCTAATCTGTTTTAGGAAACATCTGCTTCGTCGAATCTTGTTCCACGTCGGTTGAACATGTTGCCTAATCTGAATTAGGAAACATTCCTTCAGACCTTCCGTCTGCTTCTGTCTTGCTCTTCGTCGGTTGACTTGTTGCCTAATCTGAATTAGAAAACATTCCATTTGCTCCAGACTTGTTCTAGGACAGTTGCCTCTGCCTTCCTTGAACAACATCTTGAATAACACTTCACATAGTTTTGCCAAACCACATGCCATAAGATATAACAATCTCCCCCTTGGCATTTTTGGCAAAACTAGTACCTGTACTATTATTACAGTTGAATCTTTGAAGGAGGTTTCAAACTCCCAAGCTGTGCTTCTAACTAATAGCTATCAAACAAATCTTTGAGGAGATTTCAAACTCCGAAAATTGTAAGCACATATGAATATTTTAAGGAGCTTTCAAACTCCAAAAAATATGTCTAACAACTAGCACAATTGAACCTTTTAAGGAGGTTTCAAACTCCAAATTTACTCCCCTTTTTTGCCACAAATTGACAAGGGAGTGAAAATAGTAGCAATTGTTCAACAAACAACATAATTATTTGTAGAGAGAGCAGAGAATTCATTACCATGGAATTAATAGACTGAGTCCTCAGAGTCTTCATCAGATTTATTTGACATCTCTATTTCTCCTGTTTCCTCAGCATCACTTTCAGTAGAAGCCTCACTCTGCTTCTCGTCACTAACCTCCCCCTCTTCAGCATTACTAACACCATCTTTAACAGCAGAACCTTTCTTATGGGATATAGAAACCACTATTCTTCACCACAGGAGAACTCTCCCCCCGCACCGACACTACCTTTGACTTTCCTACCACTCTCTTCAAACCCTCCATACATTCACTCGGCACACCAGGACTACTCACATTAATAGATATCAAGATTTTTGAGATTACCTCTTGTGCAGTCTTCTTCGTAGGATCTTTGTCCGATATAGATTTTGAAACAGTCGGGTTCTTCACTTGTTAGTATTTGAAATCTTCTACCTTCCTTCCACGCCAGCCCTTACTTCATATCTCGTTCATGCTTCGGCTGACCAACTTGTACTGGAACAACTTAGTTGTCAATGACACACAGACCCAATGAGGATCTAAGTGTCTCGAACTGTAGATTGTCCATTGCTTTGTTGAAGATGTCCGATAGCTGCTTCTCAGTAGATAAATGCTTCAAGGTGATTACTTTTTTCTCAACTAGCTCTCGAATGAAGTGATGTCTGATGTCGACATGCTTTGATCTGGAGTGTTGAACAGGATTCTTAGATATGCTGATTGCGCTCATGTTGTCATAGTAGAGTTTCATCACACATCTTGTTCTACTCCATATTCTTCTAGCATCTGCTTCATCCACAACATCTGGGTACAACAACTTCCAGCGGTAATATATTCTGCTTCAGCCGTACATAAGGATATATTATTCTGCTTCTTGTTGAACAAAGACACCAGGTTGTTTCCTAGAATGAAGCATCCTCCGAGGTGCTTTTGCGATCTTCAGCATTCCCAGCCCAATCTGCATCGCAATAGTCTACCAAACAGGAACTAGTATCCTTAGTGTACCACAATCCATAGTCTGCAGTTCCACAGACATATTTGATGATTCTTTTCACATTCATCTAGTGGCTCTCCTTGGGATTTGCTTAATATCTGGCACAAACTCCAACTGCATGGGCAATGTCTGGTCTACTGGCCGTCAGGTATAGTAAGCTCCCAATCATACTTCTGTACAAGGTTTGATCCACACTTGTACCAGCTTCATCCTTGGTGATCTTCACATGAGTTGCAGCGAAAGTTCTCTTATGTGCTGCTTTCTCCAGATCAAACTTCTTGATCAAATTCCTGGCATATTTGCTTTGGGATATAAAGTTACCGCCTGCCTTCTGCTTTACTTGTAATCCAAGGAAGTAACACATCTCTCCTACCATGCTCATTTTGAACTCGCTCTGCATTTGTTCTACAAACTTGTCCACCATCTTCTGGTTGCTAGAGCCGAACACAATGTCATCCACATAAATTTGAGCAATGATAAAGCCTGACCCTGTGTGTTTGACAAAAAGCGTCGTCTTGTTAACTCCCCCTCGCACATAGCCATGGTTGATTAAGAATTCAGTAAGCCGCTCGTACCATGCTCTGGGCGCGTGCTTGAGACCATAAAGAGCTTTCTTCAGACGATACACATGGTCAGAATGGCGAGGATCTTCGAATCCCTTAGGTTGTGCCACATATACTTCTTCATTCAGCAGTCCATTTAAAAAAGCACTCTTGACGTCCATTTGGAACGACTTGAATCTGATGACAAGCAAGGGCCAATAGTAATCGTATGGTTTCTAAACGAGTAACCAGAGCAAAAGTCTCATCAAAATATACTCCTTCTATCTGAATATAGCCTTGAGCAACAAGTCTTGCCTTGTTTCTAGTGATATTCCCTTGTTTGTCAGACTTGTTCTTGAAGATCCATTTCGTTCCAATAACATTCACATCATCAGGTCGTGGAACAAGATACCAAACATCATTTCGCTGAAATTCACCAAGCTCTTCTTGCATAGTCACCACCCAGTATTCTTCATTGATAGCCTCCTTGATATTCTTGTGCTCCATAGTGGACATAAAGCATGTAAAACTAGCAAATTCTCGAAAGTTAACTTGTTTACCTCGAGTCCTCATGCCTTTAGTCGGTTCACCGATCACTTCAGTAATGGGATGATTCTTCTCAATATTTCTCGAAGGTTAAAGGACCCGAGAAGGAGCAGGAGAAGTATCCGCGCCAGCTTCCTCATCTGTATAGTCATCGTCTTTAGCAAGATGTTCTGAATCCTTATCCGGGACAACTTCTGTGTTTGCAACGGGAGTAGCAAGTTGTTCCGGGTGAGGTGTGAGGTGTGACATCATCATCATCATCTGCCGTACTTGTCTCAGGAGCGTCTGGCACAACATGTTTCACAATAACATTGATAGATCCCATAATGACTCCAGTGCGCTTATTGTAGACTCGGTTAACACGGATGTTAGTAGAGTAACCCTGAAAGATCCATTCATATCACTTTTAGGGTCCAGCTTTTGCAGATACTCCCGGTCTCTGAGAATGTAGCATTGACTTCCAAAGATATGAAAGTACTTCACCGTCGGCTTCTTTCCTTTCCACAACTCATAACAAGTCTTTTCTGTGTCGGTCCTTATTGTCACCCTGTTTATGACATAGCACGTTGTATTCATAGTTTCTGCCCAAAACATCAATGGTACTTGCTTAGCATGGATCATCACCCGAGCCATCTCCTGAATGGTTCGATTCTTCCGTTCGACAACTCCATTCTGCTGTGGTGTGATCGGGGATGAGAACTGTTGAGCTATTCCTATTTGTGTGCAGAATTCAGCAAGAGCATTGTTCTCGAGCTTCTTTACATGGTCACTTCTTACAGCCACTAAATGTTCTCCTTTATCTTCCCTTTCTCGCTCTAGTCGGATACATAGCTGAACAAACGCTTGAACAACCTCTGATTTGTCTCGCAGAAAGCTTGACCAAGTGAAGCTAGAATAGTCATCAACACAAACTAACACGTACCTCTTTCCAGAATAGCTCTCCACTTGTATAGGCCCCATCAGATCTATATGTAACAATTCCAGGGGTCTCCTCGGCTTGATCTGAGTGGTGCTTTTGTGAGAGACTTTGATCGGCTTCCCAATCTGACAATCTCCGTAGATGATACTCAGGTCGCCTTGCACTTTAGGAATACCACGGACTAGACCATCAATGGTAACCTTCTTTAGTGTCCTTAGATTCAAATGTCCCATCCGCTGATGCCACAGATTCATCTCTTCAGTTTTGCTCAACAGGCATGTTGTTTTAACAGTGGGTCGACCAAGATTCAGCAGGTAGCAGTTGTTCGAGGATCTTCTTACAATGAGTACTGGTTCATTCTTGTTGTTTAGCATAACACACTCATCCTGTGTGAACTGTACATGATGCTCTCCGTCGCACAACTAACTTATACTGATTAGATTCGTTTACAATCCTTTGACAAGAAGGAATTCTTTCAATCTAGGTAAGCCTTGAACATTCAGAGTTCCTCTTCCAAGCACTCTGCCTTCTACTCCATCTCCAAACGTCACATTCTCTGCATTGGATCCCCTTGCCTTTGTTGTCATGGTTGAAGTCTCCAGTTTTGTTTCTTTAATAAAATTTGTCATCCTTCTGGAATCTTGAGCTAGATGACTGGCCAGGATCAGACCCTTTACTGTACTGTGTTCTCATAAACTTCCCAAAATTCTTAGCGAACATAGCATACTGTTGTTCAAATAACTCTTCTCTGTTGCCTTGAACATTAGTTAATTCAGATTTCATACCAACACTTCTAACCTTCATGTGTTGTTCCTCTTCATTCATCTCCATCTTATGAGTCTGCAAAGATCCCATCAGTTCATCCAGCCTCATGGTCGTCACATCTTGTGCTTCCATGACTGCGAGTGCCTTCATTGCATATCGCTTTGGTAGAGACCTCAACACCTTTCTGACCAGCGTCTCTTCGCTCATGGGCTCTCCAAGTGCAAACGATTCATTAGAGATATCATGTACCCTTGTATTGAAGTCAGCTATGGTCTCGTCCTCATGCATTCTTAGATTTTTGAATTTTGACGTGACCATCTCCATTCTGGATATTTTGACCTCTTTCATACCTTTGTGAGCCGTTTGCAATATGTCCCAAGCTTTCTTGGCAATTTTACAGGTTGATATCTTCTTGAAGTTCTTCCCATCAACTCCTGAGAATATGACATTCATTGTTTTGGAGTTTGCGGCTTCAGCCTTCTTCTGTCCCTCAGTCCATATTATTTTAGCGAGAGGTCCAGCCTTGCTAGCTTCGTCGATAGTCATCGGATGTGTCCACCCTTGTTCAACAGCTTCCCAAACTGATTCATCCTATGACGTTAGGAACGACTTCATTCGCACCCTCCAGTAACCATACTTGTTTCCTTCCAACATCAGTGGTCGCGTGATGTTCTGCCCTTCCCTCAAATCCATCTCAACAGCCTTTGGATCTCACTATGTGAGTTGAGTGTTTGCTCTGATACCAATTGAAATCTTCCCGTGGTAGTTGAGATGTTGTTCTGGTCGAGTGCAGAACAATATCTAGAACAAGTGCAGTGCGGAAAATAAACGACACGCAAAGTTGTTACCCAGTTCGGCGTTATCGAGCCTACGTCTGGGGGACCGTCCCTTAGCCCGGGGGATAGCAATTCACTAATAATGAGTATTGCGAGTACATGAGCTTATGTTTACGGGATCCCTCTTAAACCGTCGGAGCCTCTAATACTCTAGTAATCGTCAACTAGGTCTCCCCTGGATCTGAGCCTCACCTCCGATTCCACCAGTATGATCCTCTGCGAGAATCAACGCTTTCCACAGAATGCACAGTAAGAGCAACAGTGCGTGTAGCGTCAAGTTGTTCTACGATCATCTGTCGAGCACTAGAACAGACCAAATCTGAGCATCGTGATCTTATCGAAATGATAATATCACCGACCGTTTACCTCCACCTCCCTTCAGTGTATATGAGCGTGAGTAATATCTCCGTGAGAGCTGAGTATTGTGAATGCATCAGCTCTCCTTATATAGAGCGATAGAAACCCTAAACGAATAAGATTTCTAATCTTCAACCGCGAAATCTTTCCTAAACCTTTTAGGGAATCTTTCCTAAATCATTGCGCATCTCTCTTGTAGATAATCTTCAATATATCTTTAACTCCGGTTAAGAAACTCCTTTGATTATCTTCTTTGCCAAGTTATCTTAAAGCACAAGTCTTCCTTAATATCTCTTAACCGACTTCTCGATATGCAGCATATCTTCAATGAGTCACAACACCGACTTGCTTAATCTGTTTTAGCAAACATCTGCTTCATCGAATCTTGTTCCACGTCGGTTGAACATGTTGCCTAATCTGAATTAGGAAACATTCCTTCAAACCTTCCGTCTTGCTCTTCGTCGGTTGACTATGTTGCCTAATCTGAATTAGAAAACATTCCATCTGCTCCAGACTTGTTCTAGGGCAGTTGCCTCTGTCTGCCTTGAACTCTTCCTTGAACAACAGCTTGAACGACACTTCACTGAGTTTTACGAAACCACATGTCATAATATCTAACAATATGCATGTTTCTTCAAGTTGCTTGATAAAATGATGCGGCATGAAACCAGACAAAACAACTAGAGGCCAGCTTGTTGAAAACATATATGAATGATCAACGGGTACCAAGACATGTCATTGTTTCGAACTACACTTCCATGTTGCAGGGGTCGTACTACAAATCATCATCAATCTTAACTGGAAATTTATTTTTTGTTTTCTCAAATTACATTTTACTTTGTTCTCAACATCAGCATCAAACAGATACCATCTTCCGTGAGATCAAAACAGCCTAAAACTAAAGCCTTTCAGATATGATTCCAATTTCCATTTAAGTATATTTTTTTTAATGCTGATGTTGAAGACCAAGTAAATTGAGAAAATGCATCTTAGGCCTAGGTTTGATCTAATCCTTGAAGAATTTCCGGAAAGTAAAGAGTTGCACAGAAAATAAAATGCTAGTTAAGATTGATGATAATTTATAGCAGAGTCCTGGAAACATGGACATGTAGTTTCTTATTTCTAGTGCATGACATTATGGAAGTCTTTCGTAAAACCGCGTTAACAAAATTCAGACACATACAGCTTCCAAAGATATTAAAACAAACCGGAACTGAAAACTCTGTATGAACAAAATTCAGACGTCATTCCGAGTCTGCATCATCTTCATCCAGCAGCATTTCTTCGTATCTGCACTCGCTGCTGCAGAACGCCTTCTCGCCTCTGTATAATTAACCACAGTTAACACCAGTAATCAATAAATGATATGAAACTAACAATTAGCTATGATATGATAAAAAAAAACAGGGTGGTAGAGGATCGGCTCACTTGTACATATAGATGTCTTTTCCAATACTTAAATCTATGCCGCAAGTGTAGCAATGGCTGAGAAAGTCCTCTGGCAAGTGATGATTTTGATTTCTTTCTGTTGTGGATGCAGATAGGCTTAGGAGGCTTCGTGAAACGCCGCAGCAGCTCTTTACGATGCAGTTGTCGTATATGTGAGTTGTTTTGGGATTAGTACCGTGAGAGATCACGCAAGTGTAATCCTCAGACAGCTCCAGCTCGGTCGGGGACAAGCATCCAGAGAACACGCCAGTAGACTTGATCTCAGTTGGAGACTGTTGACGCACACTTGGATGAGGATGACAAGCTTTCGTCTTGATCCCGAAATCACCAGAGTAAGGCTGGTGAAGTGGGATTTGGATCTTGAGCTGGGAGCCGAACAGGACCATCCGAGACTCGGGCTTTGACTGTGTTTGACTTGTGCTATCCTTTTCAAGGGAGTCGAGGATGCTGAGGCCGACTTTGTTCGAATCCATGTTGGTCCATCGTCTGTGATCGGGTTCCGGAGTGGATTTTGGGACGCTGGATTCGGAGGAAAATGGATTCCTAAATCCAGAAAATGGAATACTGTCCAGGATCGAAGTTGGACTCATCAGAAGCTGTGAGTCTGGCGTTAATCCAGTAAACAATCTTGGAGAGTTGAAGAAGATTGATGAGATGGGTTTGGCGCATTTAGCAGTACGATATTCAAAAGAGCCACAATCCGCCATTGAAGCTGACAGAAAGCTTTAAAACAACACTGTTTTTTTTTTTTAAAATTCTACCTCTTACCTCAGATGTCAAGATTGGATTTTGAGCACAGAAATGGACACCCTTTAATCAACAGAACTCAAAAAAGACATAACTTTATACAAAAATCTAATTTGATTCCTCTTCAGATGATTGAACCTAACAGTAAGATGCTTACTTGGCGCAGTAGCTGTACAGTTAAAAACCACGTCACCAAAACCACAGACACCCAAAACAGGCCTTGATCGTCAAAAACCTCCAACTCTCAACCAGTCCACCTCTTTGAACTCCCTCCATTTCAACACAACAATGGAGCCCCAGTAAAAGACTTGATGAAAGAATCCAGCTTTACACCCCCATCAAATAAAGATTGGATCTTTATCACTTGGGTGGCTACTGGCTTGGATTTAACTTTCTAGGGTTTGAAAGTTGGGGGTTTTTGTTGTGACGTTTTAGCAGGAATCAAAAAAGAAATTAAAGGGCCTGGAGAAAACTGGAGCTGGAAAAGGATTGATGAGAAATGACCAGTGATGATGAGTGTGTCGCCTAAAACAAGCTTTTGCTTTAGTGGGTGTAAGGATAAAGTTAAAAAGATTAGAACTTTGCTCTGATCTGCTCTGCTCAGCTCAGCTCAATTGTGTGCCAGGAACTAGGGTTTTGAGTTAGACTGATGAGCAATGGTTATGGATGGAGACATGGAGTTGTAGTAGAGGGTGGGAAGTTGATGGGAGTTTATTGGATGCTCAGGTGCAGAGCAGTGGGATGCTACTATTATAAAGAAGAGTGAGTGAATGAGTGAGCCTGGGAATTAACAATCTGAAATTTGGAATTGAAGAAAAATAATTTTTTTTTAAAAATGCACTCACTACCAAGTCCTACCTACCTAAAACTCAATTTGGTATTGGACGTTACTGCCTTATCAGTGAACTTAAAGTGGTCAACACTCCACAGGGACTATATAATGTATGGTTTCTTGTGACTGGCACTATTTGTATATATGTTTTTGATTTGAACTCAACGATCGTGCCATTTTTCATTTTTTTTTAAATTTTACCATCGTGCCATGAGTCTAATGAAACATTTTTTTTGAGAGTAATGAAACTTGGTGTTGCACAAATTTGTCAAATCAACCACATAATGTTATCAATAAAAAGGACGGTTAAATAAATTAATTTAAAATGTTTTAGGGGAATCCACTTATTAACCCTAGCCGCCAGATCCAGCCCTTTTTCCTTGTCGCCGTCAAACACATAACTCCACTCCTCTTTTCGCCGCCTCATCTACCTCCATAGCCGACTCCAATCGTCCCTTTCGCTCAACTCCTCTCCCTCTTCCATTAACTCTGCCTCTTCGACCCGCCTCATCTCCCCTCCCCCCTCTCACACTCAGTTGCCTCCATGTCTCCTCTCCGCTGTGGCTTTTCAGGCTGTTGGGCTTCCTTGAATCTGAGGTGGGTTTGGTCCACTAATTGGCTAAGGTTATGGTTTTTCTGTAATAGCTATATAAACCCTACTAGTAAAGATGTAAACACATACTCTCTAAATTTGAATACAAGCTGCCTCTTCTTGCCCGTGGACTACCCAACACACTGTTGGTGAACCACGTTAAATTTCTTGTGTTGTTCTTGTTATTCGTTTTACATCTTTGTTGTTTAAATCACTTTTGTCACAACAAACTGGTATCAAGAGCTGGGTTTTGCCGCTGCTGCTAGGGTTTGTGATTTCGACATCAACGATGGCTGCCATGAACATGTTCGACAAATTTACCGGGAAGAACAGTTTTGGGTTATGACAGATCAAGATGCGAGCTCTGCTAAAGCAGCAGGGTTTGTGGGCGCCATTGTCTGGGAAGAAGAAAACGGATGCTAATGACGAAGAGTTGAATAGCCTGGAGGAGAAGGCTCATTCAACAATCATGTTGTGTCTGGCTGATGACGTTATCACCGAAGTCGCTGATGAAGATACTGCCGCTGGTCTGTGGTTTAAGCAGTGTTCTAAAAAACGGCCGCCTAGGCGGTCTTTTTTTAAAACCCGTTCCGTTTTATCCAATTAGGCGGTCCTGGGCGGTCCTAAGCGGTCCTGGGCGGTCTGGGCGGTGCCTAGGCGGTCATGGGCGGCGCCTGGGCGGTCCTGGGCGGTTCTGGGCGGCGCCTGGGCGGTCCTGGGTGGTTAAATCGGCTTCTGGGCGGTCTAAATCGGTTTCTAGGCGGAATGGTCAACTACATGTCAATAGTCAAACTTGAAGGGCTTATTTGTTAATTTTTAAAAATTAACTTATTGAAACTAGGATTTAGATTTCAATGCTTCAATTTGTATTGTTTCTGCTGCATGTTTCTTATTTTTCATAATTTGGATTTGATTAAATGTTCATATTTCTTTGCAATGTGCATGAAGTTATGTGGAAGAAGAAGTTTGTATATTAAATAATGTATATATAATTATATATTTTAAAATATTAAAATATTCGAAACCGATTAATCCCCGCCTAGGCCTCGATTAATCCCCGCCTAGGCCTTTTCGGGACCCGTCCGCCCGATTCCCGCCTAGCGTTTTTTTGAACACTGGGTTTAAGCTAGAAAGTCTTTATATGACGAAGTTTTTAACCAACAAGTTACTTTTGAAGCAACGTCTGTTCAGTCTGCGGATGCAGGAAGGTACACCTCTTAGAGATCACCTTGATCAGTTGAATTCGTTATTATTGGATCTGCGTAATATTGATGAAGATTGATGATGAGGATGATGCGTTAATTTTGTTGGATTCTTTGTACATGTCGTACGAGAATTTTGTGGAATCGTTTATCGCTGGGAAAGATAGTTTATCGCTGGAAGATGTAAGAGCAACCCTTCACACTAGGGAACTCCGCCATAAAGCTTCTAGTTCTACTGTGGAAAAATCAGGCATCAGGGTTAACTGTTACCGAGAGTAAGGGACATGGAAAGCTGAATAGGAGGAAGTCAAACAATAGGGAGTTCAAATCTATTGGTCCTACAGCTAACGATGTCTGTAACTATTGTAAAGAGAAAGGACACTGGAAGAACGAGTGCCCTAAGAAGCAGAAGCAGCAGGGTGATGGTTCTGCTGCTGTTGCAGAACATGATGTCAATTCTGAAGAAGATTTGGCTTTGCTTGCCAATGAACAACCACACTACAAGGATGTGTGGGTTCTTGATTCTGGGGCATCGGAGATGGAGTTAAGGGATATAGAATTTGGTCATCATCTGAGAAGAGAGTTATACTTAGCAGAAGTGTAATCTTTGATGAAAATTCTATACTTAACCCTACTGTGAAGTCCACTATTGCGCATGAAAGTGGTAGTGTTGATAAACAGGTGGAACTGTAGATTACTCCAGGAGAGAGTGAATCCCAGCAACAATGTGGAGAAGATCAACATGCTGCTACAGAAGTTGATATGCCAGAATCAGATGGTAATCATTCACATCTGTCAGAAACACGCCAGCATAATATAGCTCTTGATAGAGCTAGAAGAGTGGGTGTTGGACCTTCAAAGAGATATGGCTTTGAGGATATGGTTGGTTATGCACTACAGGCTGTTGAAGAAGTGGATATTCATAAGTCGTCTCCACATGGCAAGTTCAAGCATTGTTTGGACTTGCTCAATGTTTTAAGCTGTTGAAGGCCCTTATGGGCATCTGAGGCAGTAAGAGGATCTGAATATTTCTGGCGCATTAAGGTGCATCTGGTGTCCGGGGATTCAAGTCCAGGTGGAGATTTGTTGGGCTGCCTTGAATCTGAGGTGGGCTTGGCCCACTAATTGGCTAGGGTTAGGGTTTTTCTGTAATAGCTATATAAACCGTACTAGTCAAGCTGTAAATACATACTCTCTAAATTTGAATACAAGATGTCTCTTCTTGCCCGTGGACTAGCCAACACACTATTGGTGAACCACGCGCGTTAAATTTTTTGTGTCGTTCTTATTATTTGTTCTACATCTTTGTTGTTTAAATCACTTCTGTCACAACACATGCGATGGTTGAGGGCCTCGGCACTGGGATTGGTAACTTGGGCTGGTGTTTGGGGGTGAGGTTGGTGGAGTTGGGGGCAGGGCGTGTTTGCAGTGGTTGTGGCTGCTGTCGGAGCGAGGTTCGTTGGTGTCGGATGGGGCAGTTGGAGCGCTAGCTATGGAGGCGAGGGAGGGGAGTCTCGATTGTGTTCTTTTTGTTGTTTGGGTTGTTTTTTCCAGAGGTGTATAAGTACCTTTTTGGGTGTTTTCTCTGGTCGTTTATCTGTTCCTTTGCTTTGGTTTCGTTGGCTGCACTTGTTGCAATTGTTGTTTTTCTGTCTTCGGTGGCTGTTCACCTCCCTCGGCGTGAGGCGAAGCGGAGCATCTCACTGTTCCCGGCTAGTTAACTTATCCTAGCTTTTAAGTCCTTTTTATTGCCATTTATGGAGTTCAGGTGGCGTGCTACCCTTGACAGGAAGTCGATATATGGAGAATACAAGTGTAGCTTTGTCCAATTTTTCAAGGGAAATTTGGCCAGAGCTTCATCGTCGCTTCGAAGTTGGCTGACGAATCACTTTTTTTGTTTGGCCAGTTTGGCATGGAATGGAGGCGTAAGTTAAACTTTAATAAAATTATAATAATTTTAGAAATAATCATTGAAAATCATGTTCGCCTCTAAATATATCAATATATATGTCTCACTCTTGCATTAAATAAGGGGCCGTCCACTTTGACTGAAACTTCACGTAACTGATCTTATCTTAACTGATCTTAACTATCTTAACTGATCTTAACTGGTCTTAACTGATCTTAACTTATCTTAACTGATCTTAATTGATCTTAACTTATATTAACTTAACTGAAACTTATGTTAACTTAAGTTAAGTTCTATTTCTTCCACCACCGGACTTTCTCATACCGCCGCCCAGACGCACGACGGAGCCGCCGTGACCGGCGGCGAGAAGCTGTCGACGCCGCCGTTGACCCGGCGTTGGCCGCCGGCTATTGACGGCGGTGATTGGTGGAGGGTGGAGGGTGGCGGTCGCTGGTTGTGGTGGTGGTGAAACAATTGACTTTAACTTAACTGAAACTGATCTTAACTTATCTTAACTAGCCGGCGGTGATTTGTGGAGGGTGGCGGTCGCTGGTTGTGGTGGTGGTGAAACAATTGACTTTAACTTAACTGAAACTGATCTTAACTTATCTTAACTGATCTTAACTGATATTAACTTATCTTAACTTACAAGTCTAAAAAACAAGTTAAAATGGACAGGGCCTAAATGATGTAAAACATCTATTTCTATCATCATGTAAGTGGGCCGTGCAAGTCAATCATGATATTCAGTAACTTTAATAAATGAGTCTCAATGTAACGAAAATGATGTAACTTGAAGTCTACGCCTTCTACCAGAAGCTCAACATATCATCAAACGTATTCGTAGGTCTCCTAAATAGCTAAGTTCTTAAATCTTAAATACTTATTTATAAAACAAGTTATGGGTATGAGTATACGTAACTATTGAAAAATATCTCTGCCTGCTGGATTTTTTTTCATATAAAAAATTAACTTGATATGAAAGTGGAATTACGATTACCTTTTTCAATGGGATTCATATGAAAATGGATTTTAAAAGTTGTAAATTAAAGTTTTTTTTTTATGGTGGGTGTTAGTGGTTAGTTTGAGTTTGTAGGGATATATAGTGCTCTTCCACTGAGCCACTTTGCACCCGGTAAAGTTGTAAATTAAAGTTGATTAATCTCAAATTTGAAATTTAAACTCACTGTGATCAAGTGATTGAAATGATGTTTATTATTCATGCTGGGAGTAAAGATCAGGTATAACCGTATAAAGCATATTTATGGTGCAAAATGCAAAGTTCGTCAAAGTTAGGTTGTATTTCGTCACCGAAAAATCAAAAGTACGACATAGTTCGTCACGAATAATTTATAATTCGTCATCGAGAAATTAACTATATACAGAATTTAATACGAGATTTAATCTCATCCGTCTAAATGATCAAATCAAAGATTGTGATTGGTTTGTATTTTTTTAAAATATATCCCTTGCATTGGATCATTTTTCTTCATGTCGATATCACACATATTTGAAATTGACCAACTAATTATGTATGTAGCCTAGTCATAATATCTATTCAGTAATTTTTCCAGTTGTTTTTATCAATTTCAGACTAGTAGACTGAAATAAAATTCGAATTTATTGATTTTAGACTAATTTCAAATTGAAAGCGATGAGAGTAGAACACAACCAAACATGAAAGAGAATCTTAATGATGCATGTAGACATGGCATGTGATGCCATTGTCATAACAGTGACTAGATTAGTATTATAGACTCCTTTAAAAGATGCCTTGATCTAATCATATATAGTGATAGACGGGAGAGATCTGTTTTGACACCTCAAAATTCGAGACCCTAAATTTTACTATTATATTATATATTTATCAAAAAAAAATTTACTATTATATTACAATGCATCTTTAAATCTGCATGTGATACATGTTTAAAAAGTAAATTCAAAATTGGTGGCTTTGACTTTGCATTAAATGCATTTTAGAAAATGCACATGGGACACGTATCACTACCACCACAATGACTTGATAATACATTTTGGAAGGTGAAATCGAAAAAAATAAAGAATCTCATTTGAATGCTCATCTAGTATTAAACATTTCAACTAACTATGACGTGTATAGCTTTCAAATGACTATTTTTTTTGGCGTGCATCATCAGATATCAATCCAAAATTATTGCCATTTTTTATTATGCAGTATTTTTTTTAAAGGGACAATAAGGACCTATTAATACTCTACCCTTTATTCATTGTTTTATTTTAAAAGTGCATATCCTAAAGATCGAAGCATAATTATATATTAAGTTGCTATGTCATCGTCCCATCAAAAAAAAAGTTGCTATGTCATCGCCAATAAGGGTGGTGCCCTGTTAGTTGAGGAATCCGTCATGGATATTTACACCCCTGAGACATCAATTTTTATCATAATTTTATGAGTTTTCTTCTTCCTTTTCTTTTCCCTCTTCCTATATCCCATGCGGATCCATGGTAAAGATGTCCGACCTGACATGTGCTTCAAGATGGGATATAAGTATTAATATGATTTTGGGATCTGCTTAAGATGCCTTGATAGAATTTCGAAGATTAATATATATTTAATAGATAATTCATCAAAAAAAATTTACTACATCATCACTCATCAGTAATTTAATTGAACAGACTACTAATGTACTATAGCACATTATTGATCATAACAAACAAACTTTGAAATCTTCTCCTTGTAGTTGACATGTTGTTCTAGTCGGGTATAGAACAATATCCAGAACAACTTATGCAAATAATAAGTGTAGTGCGGAAAATAAACGACACACAAAGTTGTTACCCAGTTCGATGTTAACGAGCCTACGTCTGGGGGTTGTCTCCTTAGCCCGATGAATAGCAATTCACTAATAATGAGTATTGCGAGTTCAGGATCTTACGTTTACAGAATCCCTCTTAAACCCCCTGAGCCTCTAATCCTCTAGCAATCGCTAACTAGGTCTCCCGCTAGATCTGAGCCTCGCCTCCGATTTCACCAGAATGATCCTCTGCGAGAATCAGCGCCTGCTCCCGAATGCGCAGAAACACCAATAGTGCGTGTTTCGTCAATTTGTTTTATAATCAGTCTGTCGAGCACTAGAACAGACTGATTCCGAGCGCGTTAGAGTTCACCAGAATAATGAACTTAACACCGATGACCTCCTCCAACCCTTCTCTGAATATCAGCGTGAATAATTTCTCCAACAGTGCTAAATTCTGTAACTTGTTCAACCGCCAGTCTGGAACAGCAACCTGGAACAGTTGGACAACACCGCCGTGAGTTCACAGGAATAATGAACTCAAGGCCGATCGATCTCTCTCTTCTCTCTCTGAGTGTGTATCTGTGTTTAGCTCAATGATCGATGCAGAATTGAGAATCCCAGCTCTACTTACTAGGGGCGGTGAAATCCTAAACGATTAAGATTTCCAATCTTCAACCGCCCATCTCTTTAGGAAATCTTTCCTAAATCTTTTAGATCTCTCTTTTCTATCTGCAACCGTCTTGATTTTCGTTGGTTGACTATGTTGCTTAATCTGAATTAGGAAACATTTCATCTGCTATAGACTTGTTCTAGGACAGTTGTCTCTGCCTGCCTTGAACTCTTCCTTGAACAACAGCTTAAACAACTACACAGAATTTTGCCAAACTACACCTGCTATAAATCTAACAAACTTATTCACCACTACACCTGCTCAAAACGGAAGCCTCTTACGCGAAACCAAGCTCAATGCCAAACTGAGGATAATGACCATAAGTGTCAAAAACAGTTTAAAAAACAATAGGATTCTCGTGAATTTTAGGGTAGGATTAGGAAGGAATACAACAAGACCATGAATTGTGGTCCAATAATGAAATTGTCCAAATGATCAAATCAATAATTCATATAGTAACCTATTGAAACTGATTGTATCAATAGACTAAGATGGTCCACATAGTGACATTTAACTGACCATGAAAGGTCATCCCCAATTTGTCCACTTGCTACTATTTAATACTAGCAACATTATTGAGAGTTGAGTGTAACATCATAGTCTCTCATTTAAGAAATTGTTAACAGTTTAATTGTATTAGTTGGTGAATATGTCATGCAGCCATTTTAGTAATCTGGAGGGGACCCCACATTGCAGGGGCTTCATCATTAATCTTCTTAGGTTATAAGGTGGTTGAAAATGAATGATTGAAATTATAATAATGAAAGAGCAAATACTCATTAAAAGGGGTTTATGATGATGACAAGGCAGGAGGCAAGCGCACATGAAGTAGTTACACAACTTTTTTTGTTTTATAGAAAAAAGGCGTACAAAGACCAGGAAGCAACCTCACAAATGAAAATAAACAACAACATTGAAAAATTAACTAACAAACACAGAAAATATGAAAATGTAATCCGTGTAAAATAGGTCCCTCCGTCAGCTGCTGTAATATCTTCACATACGAGGGACTTCAAGATTCAAAATACGCTAAAATGGCCAAATAGACGAAGCGGTTCAAAAAACCAACTTCAAAGAAGTAGTTACACAACTTGGTGCTACCTTGGTTATCCTGATTAGTTTAAATTAAGAGAGTGTGATGGAACCTTGGCAATTAAAGATTAAGTTATATTCACTGAGAATTTAATATGCATGTTACAGGTTTTATCTTAGACCAAGTGCAATGAGTCGGATATCCTAAATGCAATGCGGTCGACAAATAAAGAATAAAGAATAGAGAATAAACAATAAGACGTAACGTATATGGTTCACTATCAGCCTATTCGTAACGTCTGAGAAAAAGATATTCTTACAATATGATTACAAAAGGTATAAGTAATTAATGCTACAAACAAAATTCTAATCAGGATGGCCAAAAGAAAATCCTAATAATGTTTAACCATATATGGAAGACATCCAAGGCTATCACTGCCGGGTTCATCGTTAAAGCTCAAATTCCATTCTATAGTTTGTTCGACCACCAAGTTTAGGTTTGTAGCAGGTTCTTGATTCTAAGGACAGGTTATGTTTAAGTCATTAGTTCCTCAGCTTGTTTGTGGTCTAATTTTGGACGTGGGCTATACTTGGCGGGAAAGCTGTTGTTGATTCCTAAACGAAACTACGTCGTTTCAATCAAGGCGCGGATCCTTCATCAAAGAGCAAAAACGTTGGAAAGTGCTGGCACATTTTAATAAGCCACTTGTAGATCTTGTCTTATCTTTTCGCCTTATAAAATTTATGAAAGTGTACAGAGACCTCAAAGTGCTAAGAAGTGGCAGGATTATTGTATATCCAAAGGCAGGTAGTCGCAGCAGCCCTTTTCTTGACCTGCACTCCAAGAAATCCCACCTATCATTTCCCTCAAGTTTCTCATCCCCATCCATCTTCCTCATAAATTGAAAGAAACATCAGAAGCCAAAACTCTGTGATTCCACCTTCCATCAACCTCTACGTCCTGAACCAAGTAAGAAAATATGGCCAATATAACTCTCAAGCCATTCGACGTTCTGGACATAGATGATCACATGGACTGGGCCACCGATGAGAAAACCGCACAATTCTGTTCTTGGGAAGCCTTCCGCGCTAAAGAAGAATTCCTCAAGTATTTCAACGACCGTATCCTGACCCATCCTTGGATCCGCGCTGTATGCCTAAACGATAAGCCAATTGGGTATGTACTAGTTACTCCAAATGCGAGTGACATGGATGAATGTAGAGCTGAAATCGGCTATGGGTTTGGATCAAGGCATTGGGGAAAAGGGATAGCTACAAAAGCAGTGAAGATAGTAGTTACTGAAATATTCGAAGAAAGGCCTAAATTAAGGAGGATTGAGGCTTTTGTTGTTGTGGAAAATGTTGGGTCTCAGAAAGTGCTGGAGAAAGTTGGATTCTGCAAGGAAGGTGTTCTTAGGGAGTACTTTGTTATGAAGGGTAGAATCAGAGACGTGGCTTTGTTTAGCATTTTGTCCACTGATCAAGTTAATTCATCTGCTTCTTAGAGTTCTGTCTCTCATTTTTCGACTTCTTGTTTTCTACGTTACAATAAGATTCAAAACTTCATATTTTGTATGATTGTGATTCAAATATGAATTTATGTATAAGTTTCACACTTATTTATTTCTTTGCGATGTGCAACAATGTCATTGTTTCCGAAGGTTACTTGAGAGCGCAGCTCTTCCGGTTGAGTTTCAGAACATTTTCTGCTTATATAGGCTGCTGCTATCTCTTGAAGCACTGAGATTGAGACACATAAATCATATGCTCCTATTATTGATTTCTCCGAACGAATAACAGAATCTAACATAAAACAAATCTCATAAGCATTAACTACTTCTTCGAATGATATTACAAGAAATAAAAAGGGAAATGGCGAAGCAGGTATAATGGTCTGATAAATCAACTGATCAAGGTTGTAGCCAGAAAAACTATGACCAGGAGGAGCTGAGTGGAAGACGTCTTGAGAGAAATCCCATCCGATGAGCCAATGTCCGTCGTTGGCACCGTTGATGGTACATCGTTCGATCCATCTACATTCAGAAACATCATTGATCAGCGATGATACACCTATGTTCCATTTTAATTTTGGAAATTTTGATAAAAGAAATTAGTCCATAAAAGTTATAGAAATTAAAGAAAGTAAAAAGTTATGTTCTTTTATTTTTTACTACCTTCTTTACTTAATGTAAAATTTTCATAACCATATTTTGTTACGAATATTTTACACATCCTTTGAATTTGTAAAGATCAAACAGAAAGGTAAGTGCAGATGAGATGCTGACATTTTACCTGATGGAACTGTAGTTGGGGTATCAGTTGATCCGGCTGGAGAGTCTGCAGGAGTAGCTGCTGAAAAAATTAAGAAGATTTTAGTGGTTAGTCGGTCACTAGCTAGATCCATGTTTGCACTACAATTTATGAATTTTACAAAAGCTAAGGATATTACTTCCATTCTTACCATTGCAGTTGCTGATGGAAGGAGTTTGAACATTGCAGACAGCGGGAAGAGTCAAGGCCTGCGTCTGGTTGATATTAAGGCCTATGGCAGATGCACCGCCGTTGAGAACCTGACACAAGCACTCAGGCTGTGATTGCACCACACTTGCGAGCTGCGTGCAGCAGTTGGAAGATGCAGTGGATGAGTTTCCAGTAATGTAACCGAGACAAGGAGTTAAGCTGATCAACACATTGGTACAGCTACTGGACTGAGCTGTGGCTCCTGTCCATAGCATTGCCACAAGTACCATAGCCAGAGGCAGTCCCAATTTGAACATCTGATTGGCCATTAAGTCAGTCAGGTCTTCCTAAGAAATGGCTGTGAATAATTTGTTTTGATGATAGTGGAGATGGATTGTGAATTATATAGGACTTGAAACTGAATATTGGGCTTAAAGATTTGGTGGTATTTTGGGTCACCAACATTCCAACTCATGGGATTTTTTTCTGGTCAAACTTTCTTAGCTTTTCATATTTTCAGGCTGCAGAAAACATAGTTTAAGGTTAGAAGACAAATAATTGGTTTTGTGGGTAACCTACCATAACTGAAAATTTTGACATTGCTGGCATCTGGAAGCTGAAGTGCCCAAGTACTTTCAGTTGATTTTCAACTGTTCTATTGGATTTTGACTTCATTATAATTTAGAAGTTTAGACATATAAGTCATGTTTTTATAATCTCGTCCACACAGATTTTGGATACTTTCCATGCTTGAAATTCAGGCAAAAAAAAAAATCACAACATAAGTTAGTTAAAGTTGTTGAACTTCAAACCAGTTTTAAATCTACCACCTTGCTTGAGCTCCTCTATAAATTGCTTGATTCCTTCTATCCATAGATATCAACAACTCCATTACAACCTAACTCGACAGAAGCCTCAAAAATCATAGCATAATGGCCTTCTCGAGCTGTCTTCAAGTTTTGCTTCTTGCCGCCATGGTCCTGAACTTGCGAGTTTCTGCCCAAATCAATACCCCTTGTACAGCCCCGGTCACTAATATGTTCACCCCATGCATGAACTTCCTCACAAATAGTTCTGGAAGTGGAAACTCGCCAACAGCTGATTGCTGCAATGTTCTCAAGGGCCTTACTGGCAGTGGGTTTGATTGCTTGTGCCTGCTTTTGACTGCCAGTGTGCCATTTCAACTACCAATTAACCGGACTGTGGCTGCTTCGCTCCCTCGTGCCTGCAATATGCCTGGAGTTCCAGTCCAGTGCAAAGGTGAGAGTCCAGAACTTAACTCCAGATGCACTTCTTGCAATATTACAATCTTTTTATAAGTTCATATTTTGACATTTTTTTACAGAATTTTAAAACATTTTCAAAATGTTTTGAGAAGATTGATAAGAGTGTTGTCTTTTGTAAAACATCATATGCCACATAAATGCTGACTATACACAAATACGGAATGAAAATGTGACATTATGGAAATTTTTTAAAATGGCAGCATGAAAAAAAAAAAAAGAGATTTTGAAAAATTTCTACAAACCTGGTGCTATGTCTTACTTTGATCTTGGTTGACTCACAGCTGCTGCTGGCGCGCCGCTTCCTGCTCCTGGTCCTGCTGCATTTGTACCAAACCAGTCTCCAAGCTCTACCGGTTCTGTTCTTCCTGGACCTGTCGCGCCCACTCTGGCACCATCATCAGACGACATCCCTACAACCGATGACTCTAACACTCCCACTGTGCGTCCAGCCATAACCCCATCTGCAGCCACTCCATCTACTAGCTTTTCGCCTGCTTTCATTCTAATGGCTCTGGGAGCTCTAGCCATGAAGTACTTCTAGATTATTATGGTCACGCCCATACATGTGTCAATGTGAGTTTAATTTTTTTTTAAATAGTTAGCTATTTGTGTGTGTTTCAGCGTGTCCTACTATCTGATTGAAATTTATTCTTTGGTTTGCTTTCAGAGATGAGTTTGTATTTGAGACTTAAAATAGATATAGCTTATAAAAATAATGTTTTTCTCAAGGATAGCCAGATAGAATTTTCATAATTGGTTACCAGAATCGACATCAACACTAACCAGGTCAAAAAAAAAAAGAAGTCAAAACTCATCGCAAAAAAACAAAAAATAAAAAAACGAATCAACCTATCACCAGGCTCCCCGCTGGCGGCGACGACCTTGTGGGAATCGAGAACCTCGTCGGATTTTCGGACCAAAATGATGTGTGAGAAGGACGAATCCATCGCCGACTAATCCAAACACGCACCCCCCTACCGAGCGTCAGGAGGGATAGGGTTAGTAGAGTCTCGTTGGCGACTGGCTGTCGTGATGGGTTGGAAGGCAGCTGTCTAACCCGGCTGCGGCCTCTTCCTCCACAACCGTAGTTCAGTTGATCACTCTGATCTCTCCAGTGTTCGGTCCATCAGTCTTGACGCAGTACTCTTTCCCCATTAATCTATTGAGAGAGTGAAGTAAAGCCGAGATACCGAATAAGATCGGGACCACTACTTTTTAATACAGTTTAGTATATAATCGACAGAAAGGATCAGATGCAAAATCATAATTATTGTAAAAAATATAAAATTATCTCAAACTTTTCATTTAATCTTTTGGATGGTACTGATTAATTGAAAATAAATATGTTTAATTTCAAATATTAATGTGTAGAGGGCAAATATGACATACATTAATAAAAATCGGTTTTCACGTAACCGATTGATCTCTGTTTCCTAAACTGTCGCGTTCTTTCAAATCAAATCGATTTTGATTCTCTGGTCGTTCTCGTGCAAAGATTTTCACTCGATTCATCGTACTGCGAGATAACGTTGTTCGACATCAACATCGGAGGTCATGACCGACAGCAACATTGGAGGTTCGAATCTGTTTTAATTGTAGTTATTCGTCCATTGAATGTTGTGGCGATATGAATCTGACAAATTGTGCGATCCTTCCATTGAATGTTGTGGCGATATGAATTGACGAACTTTGCGTTCCTTTCTAAATATTGACGAAAGTAGTGGTGATGAATTTTTCACGGTGTTTTTATCTTGCGCGTAGGTACAATCGATCCAACTGTGAACTTTGATTCAATGGAACCGTCTTACTTTTCTGAAGGTGGCGTTGCATTCTGGACGCCCAAATGCCCTGACCAGCACAAGCCGTTTATTGGTCAAAAGTTTGTATCTCCGGATGATGTTGTCAAATTCTACGAGAATTATGCTCAAATAGCTGGATTCGATGTTCGTGCTAATACAACAATCAGCAGTGATGGTGTAGTAAAGCTGAAACATCTGTTGTGCCACTGTCAAGGTTTCAAGCGCCAAAAGACGAAGGTAGACACGCTAAAAAATCTTAATTCGAAATAGAGGAATAGGAAAGAGACTAGATGTGAATGTGAAGCGAAATTGTATTTCAAGCTAGTCGATGGAGGCATGTATTCTGTTTATGTGTTTGATGAGAACCATAACCATCAGCTTGCTTCGACCTTTGGGAAACAGTTTTTGATGCAAAACAGGCATTTGTGATGTAGTGACTTACAAGTGCAAGATGGTCAAAGTTTTAAAGGTAGGTGATGATGTGATACAGCCTCACAAGCATGGTCCATTAAAGGTGGATGAGGTCCTATATTTAGAAGAGAACTCGTGGTCAAGTTCTTTGGAATTGGAGGAGACTAATGTAGGAGCGTTTAGGGCTCCAAAATAGTATTTTAGCTTTATTTCTTTGTTTTTAGATTTTAGAAGCATTATCTTTTAGCATCATTATCTTTAGGAGCTGATGATTATCTTTTAGCATCTGATAATTATCTTTAGCAGCTGATGAATATCTTTTAGCAGCTGATAATTATCTTTTTAGTTTTCCTTTCCTAATTAGGTTTAGTTTTCCTTTCTTAATTAGGTTTTATATTTTCCTATTTAAACCCACCTTAGGGTTTCAGTTATGTATCTTATTTCGTATCAATAAACACTTGTTTTTAGTTTTTGGTGGATTCCAAAACTTTCTTGGTGGATTCCAAGCTTCTGGTGGATTCCAGAGTTATATTTTCTGGTGGATTCCAGAGTTATCAATTATATTCATCGCTTGTGAATTCGATTCTATCCAAGGTTTAGCGCTTGGTATTCCTTTCGATTTGCCCGCTGCATCAGTTGGTATCAGAAACAAGTCTTTCCCCGTTCTCTTCTAACTTGATCAGATGGCAGATGAAGCCGTAACCAGAGCAGATTTGGAGAGGGTGAATGCGGACATGACCGCAGCCCTGGCTACTTTGAACACACAGATGACTGCTATGTCAACCCAGTTGACAGAATTGACGGCGGCGAGAGGCAATCTGAATGGTTGAGAGGAGAGAGCCCAGAGGGAAGCACCAATTAGAGTTCCTCGTGTAGAGCATGTGCGTGCAGTAGTCGCTGAGGACTCAAGTTCGGGTGAAGAGGATCCTGTGGACTATGGTAGAGATGAAGAGGAGAATAGGTATGATAGTAATTATCGGGTGAAAGCTAATATTCTTCTGTTTCATGGAACCATGACTGTGGAAGAGTTTCTTGACTGGCAGATTGAGGTGGACCGATTTTTAGAAGTCATGGGTGTCCCAGAAAATAACTAAGTGAAGATGGTGGCGATCCGATTGAAGGGTACCGCTGCCGTGTGGTGGGATAAACTCGTGGTCCAAAGGAGGCGGCAGGGTAAGGCGCCTATCCGAATGTGTAGACGAATGAAGCAGCTGATGTTAAATCGTTTCTTGCCCGAGGATTATGAGTAGATCATGTACAAGTTGTACCTTGATTGTGTTCAAGGTCGGCGTTCTGTGACTGAATATACTACTGAGTTTCTTCGCCTATCCGAGCGCAATGAACTGAAAGAAACAGAGAATCAGAAGGTGGCTAGATATATCAGCGGCTTAAAGGTTTCGATTCAGGAGAAGATGGGGTTGCAGACTATTTCATCAGTGGCATCAGCATCTAGTCTAGCGCTGAAGGTAGAATTGATGGAGAGGAACCCTCGGGGGTTTCAAGCATTCCCTAGGTATCCACCTCAGGAAACGTCGGAGACAGTTAGCGATAATAAGGGGGACAACGTGGGACTGAAGGAATATCACACTAGGAGTAAGAGTGTTGGTGGTCCTAGTGGTAGTTCAGGAGGCTCTCATCCGAATCATGGAGCAGTTCAGAGACCACCTAACCCCTACATTAAACCATCAGGTGATAAGTGCTATCGATGTGGTGGACAGGGACATAGGTCTAATGTGTTCCCAACCCGGAGGACTATTGCCCTCCTGAAGGAAAGAGAGGCAGAGGAGCACGACGAGGGTGACGAATATGAGGGCGTTGAGTTTGCGGAGGAGGAGTCAATGGAGGCAGTGAATATTGTGCTGCAGAGGGTTCGTTTGACCACGCTGGATGAGGGGCAGCGTAAGAATTTGTTCAAATCTCATTGTTCTATTCTGAATAAGGTGTGCAACCTGATTGTAGTAATGGGAGTGCAGAGAATCTGATATCTCAAAAGCTGGTGGATCACTTGAAGCTGCCTATGAAGCCGCATGAGAAGCCTTATGCACTTGGTTGGGTCAGCAAAGGCTCCCAGGTTCATGTCACGTGGACCTGCAAAGTTCCTATCTCTATTGGGAAGCATTATCGAGAAGAGGTACCATGTGATGTTCTTGATATGGATGTTTGCCATGTATTACTGGGGCATCCTTGGTAGTATGATCTCGACGTCACTTATAGAGGATGGGACAATGTGATGATGTTTACGTGGGAAAAGCATAAGATCGCGATGACTCCTATTTCAAGTTTTGATAGGCAACCAAGTAAACAATCCAATATCCTAGTGATGAAGCACAATGAGCAGGAGTTTAGTGCTAATGTGGAGGAGATTGTTGATGTTAAGGAGGCAGTTCGAGCAAAGTTAGGGGATTTATGTCCAGAAGAGAACTCGGGGTCGAGTTCTTCAAAGGTGGAGGAGACTGATGCAGTGACTTACAAGTGCAGGATGATCAAAGTTTTAAAGGTAGGTGATGATGTGATACAGCCTGACAAGCATGGTCTATTAAAGGTGGATGGGGTCCTATATTTAGAAGAGAACTCGGGGTCAAGTTCTTTGGAAGTGGAGGAGACTGATGTAGGAGCGTTTAGGGCTCCAAAATAGTATTTTAGCTTTATTTCTTTGTTTTTAGATTTTAGAAGCATTATCTTTTAGCAGCATTATCTTTAGGAGCTGTTGATTATCTTTTAGTAGCTGATAATTATCTTTAGCAGCTGATGATTATCTTTTTAGTTTTCCTTTCCTAATTAGGTTTAGTTTTCCTTTCTTAATTAGGTTTTATGTTTTCCTATTTAAACCCACCTTAGGGTTTCAGTTATGTATCTTATTTCGTATCAATAAACACTTGTTTTTAGTTTTTGGTGGATTCCAAAACTTTCTTGGTGGATTCCAAGCTTCTGGTGGATTCCAGAGTTATCTTTTCTGGTGGATTCCAGAGTTATCAATCGTATTCATCGCTTGTGAATTCGATTCTATCCAAGTTTTAGCGCTTGATATTCCTTTCGATTTGCCCGATGCGTCAATTTGAGTATTGACAAACAGAATTTTATTATGGATTTGGGCCACATGAGGATTGGAGTAACTCGAGCGTTTCACTTGGTGAAAGAAATGGTCGGCGGTTACTCTAATATTTGTGCTACTTTGACAGACTTTAAAATTTTCAAAAGAGATATGAAGGCATTATTGGTGGACGTGATGCTGAAATGGTTGTCAACCATTTAAAGAACAAAAGGGATTCTTGCAAGGGATATGTTTTTGAATATGTTGCGGATGAAGAAGGTACTCTTACCCGTCTTTTTTAGGCAGACTCAAAGTCGGCCAATGATAGGGAAATGTTTGTTGATGTTTTGTCCTTTGATGCAACATACAGTACCAATAAGTAAGTTGCCCAGCAGTATTATTATTTCATAGTTTTATTTATAGTTCGTCATTATTAATATAAAGTTCGTTATCTTTCATTACATAAGCACTGTGTACATAGTTTGTCATTTCTATTTTATAGTTCATAGCTGTATTTTATAGTTCGTCATTTTTAATATAAAGTTCGTTATCTTTCATTACATAACCACTGTGTACATAGTTCGTCATATTCAATTTATAATTCACAGGTATTAACATGTTTGATAATATGCAGGTACAATATGGTTTTTATACCATTCACCGGTGTTGATAACCACAAGTGTTCTGTTACCCTTGCAATTGGTTTGATATCTAATGAGGATGAGGATTCGTATACTTGGCTTCTTGAATGCTTTAGGAAGTCAATATTTCATTTACCCAGTGTCTTAGTCATTGATCAAGACCCAGCTATGAAGGCTGCTATTGCTAAAATATTCCCCGAAAGCACTCATCGCTTTTGTATGTGGCACATTGCTGAGAAGATGAAAGCAAAGGTACTGTTAGTCTTTTTATATAAATATTTATTACAATGTGTGTATCCGATTTTACATTACTGTGTGTGTAGGTTGGTGTTCCCTTATGTAGTCAAATTGATTTTATGAAAAATATCAATACAGCAATTTGGTCCGATCATATTGATGCTGCTGATTTTGAAGAACAATGGAAATGTGTCATTGAAAAATATGGACTTGAAGGGCATATTTGGCTGTCAAGCATATACACGATTAGGACTTCATGGATCCCTATGTATTTGAAAAATGTGCATATGGGGAAGTTATTAAGGACAACATCCAGATCTGAAAGTGAGAACTCATTTTTTGGGAGGGTTTTGCACAATCAAATGACACTGGTGGAGTTTTATATGACATTTGATAGGGCACTGGACACGCAAAGAAACAATAGATGGACGTTAGACAATGAATCCACCAACTATTCCCCTATTTTGAAGACTGAACTTGATAATGAAAGACATGCAGCTAACATTTTCACGCATAATATCTTTAAGGAATTTCAGAATGAAATCTTTGCAGGGGTATTTAGATGTTACAATGAGATGATGAGGTGTGATGATGATCACATTTCATACACTATCATAGATAAAGATTACAACACATCTAAGTTTCAGGTATGTGCACTTTTATTTAACGATTTGGCAGTCCATTTTATAGTTCGTCATTGTATTTCTCTGTATATGCTCACTTTTTTTACTTCTGAAATATAGGTTTTGTGTATTAGCTCAACAAAAGATGCAAGGTGTAGCTGCAGAAAGTTTGAAACTACTGGAATTTTATGCAGGCATGTGTTCCATATTTTTTGCTCCATGGATGTTTCCCAGATTCCTAGTGCGTACATTTTGAATAGATGGCTGAAAAGTGCAAGCAGCGTACAAGAATTAGTACCTGAATGTTCACACCCAAATCAAGAAGTTGCATCAGTTACAACTGAGATATGGACTCTAGTTTGATCAGCTATATCACAGTCAGGAAGTGATTTGACTAATCTGAGAAGTATTCTTGAGAATGTTAAACAATTGAAGAATATTGTTCAAGTTCCTGAAGGTATGACCAATGTCTTATCTAAGGCAGATTACTTTAAAACAACAATAGGCATGGAACAACCCTCTCAGGTGAATATCAAGCCACCAAAGGTGTCTCGAAACAAAGGATGTGGGAAAAGATATCGGACCACTCGTGAATTGATGATTGAGAAAGCTAACAGGCCAAAAAGATTGTGTGGAAACTGCCAAGAACTTGGGCATCACAACAAGCGAAGCTGTCCAAAAAAAACATGCGTCGAGAATTTAAATGTGACTGCACAAGAGCATGTTTCAAATGAGGATGATCCTCACAACCCTTCATGATTATGTTTATGTTTATCTATTAAACTTTTTTTGGTATCTGTTTTCATCAACACAGACACATGCACTTCTCATTAAAAAAATCAATGTTTCTATATTCAGATTCGGCTTCAATATTATATAATTCATCGTGTTTATTTTATAGTTCGTCGAGACCATTTTATAGTTCGTCGTGAATATTTTTATAGTTCGTCATGATATTAATAGATATTTCCCTCCTGTGTTTTGGGATTTGTTTCCTGAGTGTAGCAAGAAAGTTCGTCAGGATATGCTAATTATAGTTCGTCAGGATTTTGTTGCCTGAGGGTAGCCCGAGAAATTGAATTGTAAATATAGTGTACCCAGAAAGTTGAGACATGGCAACACTTGTGGCTCATTATGATAACTTGGGATATAATTCGTCACATTCAGCACTGTTGTTGACAAATGGTTCTGTTTCAGGTCAACTATATTAATTCGTATCCGACCTAGTAAACCCCAAAAGTTAGAACTATTGTACGTTCTAGGCAAAAAAAATTTGCACAACTGTTGTGACCTAAAGTTTGCAGTAAAACAATGTTTTCAATCAACGTTCTGTATGATCTCATTTTCTTCCAAGGCATCTGCTGCATCTAAGGCATGAGCTGCGGCTTTTAGTAGTCTCCATTGTTCTGCTTTGCGAAACACATCTGATCTCTGTGTGTTCAAGTTTGATCTGACCATAATGTTCAAGTACAGTTCTCATAGAGCCAATAGTTGCTTCTTTTGCTGCAACATATATAAAACTTTTCAGAAATAATCTAAAACTTTTCAGCTTTTGAACGATTAACATGCTCACATTTTTACTAACCTTTTTGCATTCTTTTACAAAGTCACACTTCCACTGTTTTACGCCTCCACCTTTGTAGGTGTCCATGTGACTCATAGTGAATATGGCACAATCTTTGTAATTATTCATGGTTCTCCATCGCATCTCTAAACGAATTGGAAAGTAATGTTCAATTAGCTCGGCATTTTTGTGTTCGATTCCTTTCAGGTATGTGTAGAAATTGGAATGCTGCAAAAGAACATGAATTAGATATGGTAATGACGAATTTTATATTGGCAATGACGAAATATAATTTTGTTTTTTTACTCACCAGCATTTTCACTGAATCCCCATATTTTGCAGCAAAGGGAACGTTGGTTGCCATGTTATCCAAGACCTCAAGGAAATCGTTCCTCATGTCGAAGCATAGGACAAAATAATGGCCCATGTGGTACATTGGGAAGAAGAACTACAAGGAACATGTGGTAAGAATTTCCAGCATTCTAATGACGAATTATAGTTAAACCATGACCAATTATAAAGTCATAATAAGTGCATACTAACCAATTGTACAGCGTGGACGTTCACGAGTGGAAATCTTGCAAGATCGGAGTTGAAGCGACAAATGAATATATCGGCACGTTCCTCATCCGTTATTTTTTTCAAAGGTAGACCAGATCTGTAAATTAACACAAAAATCATATTAATTAATGGATGTGAGATCATATATCATTTAACTTACACCAAATTGCACTTACCGTTGTTTCTGTTGTACTGAAAAAACAAAAGGGTGATTCAAATGATCTGTATTTCTTTTTGTCGTTTAGTATCACACTCCAAACGTCTATGATGACATTTATAATGTCAGTTTCTGGCTTCATAGTAACAAAATCCTCCTGTCGTGCCACCGCTGCATCCCACTTGAACAGAAGTTCACTATAATATAAACATCTCAATCAGTAAAACAATATTTTATTATACACTCAGAGAATTTACCAAAGTACATACCTGTTTTTCTCATTTGAATTGAATACCCACTCACAAAAGAATTTGTAACTTTCTGGCACTTCCTCTTTTATGTTCACTACCCGGTCCTTGAACGGTGATTTTGTTTGAGGTCCAGGTTTTTGAGATCTTGTGGTTCTGCGTAAGGGTTACATAATTTTTGGTGGAACATCATCATCAAACTCTTGCTCTACAGTTATACATTGTAGGGGTTGAGCTATTTCTTCGACCACTGCTAGCTCTTTTCCCGTAGATTCAGCACACCAGCTATCCTCAAATTGAGCTGACATGTGTGTGTTACTCGCAGCAGGATTCCATACTGGAACATCTGGAATTTCAATGTCGACGTGCTTATGTCTACTTGACTCGTGAGGCGTCTGTTGTGGAAGCTGATTTGTGAGTGTAGTCACACTTTTTAGTATCGGTGAGGGGCGGATTATCTTTTCAGCTGTTGGTGTGACCATATCACCTTCGAAATGAATTGGGTCTGGATTTACTCCTAGTATACCCAGATTGAATGATGGAGATTCAGAAACAACTACATTTTTGCCTTTCATGCTGTTTGATTTTGAAGCAGCTTTTGTGATGTTCACATCACCGAAGACCATAGCCTCCTTGACAGTATTATGTGTTACTCTTATCTCCATATGGAATATGTGTAGTTGTGAGGCCTTGTTTAATGTTGAGTCATATTCTTCCTTTGAGTTAATCATATTCTTTGCTGCCTTTTGTAGTGCATTTAGAACCCCCTGTACGAATGACAATGTTGATATGTTTAGTAGGTAGTAAACATTAACAAACTATAAAATTGTAATTGACGAACTATAAATGACAGATGACGAATTATAAATAATAATTGACGAACTATGCACTACCAGACTCAAATGGAAGCAATATTGATCAGTTTAGTGGGTAGTAAACATTAACGAACTATATGCTATTAGCGAATGAACTATAAATGACAGATGACGAATATAAATAGTAATCGACGAATTATGCACTACCAGACTCAAATGGCAGCAATATTGATCAGTTTAGTGGGCAGTAAACATTAACAAACTATATGCTATTAGTGAACGAACTATAAATGACAGATGACGAATTATAAATATTAATTGACAAATTATGCACTACCAGACTCAAATGGCAGCAATATTGATCAGTTTAGTGGGTAGTAAACATTAACGAACTCTTGTGCATAGTAATGAACGAACTATAAATGACAGATAACGAATTATAAATAGTAATTGACGAATTATGCACTATTAGACTCAAATGCAGGCAATATTGATGCTTGTAATAACCCAGTGTGAAGTTTGAATAACGTACTCTAGGATCAGGTACATGAGCATTGTCTTTTTGTGGTTCGTTCTCTGTTGTTTTGCTTGGGGCCTGTACAACAGTTTGTATATTAGTATTTTGACAATTAAATGATGTAATGATGTAATGTAATTCTCCTAGAGTTGATGCTTACTGTTTCTTCTACCGGTTCATCACAGAATGTCAGTAAACACGTTGGTTCGTTTCGTGGCAAGATTGTTCCATGTCCGAAACCTCCTTGTTTCTTCTCTGATTGTATCATTTTAGCCACTATTTCATCAGTTAAAGTCTTTATAACCGGTATTTGTCTCCCAATAATAAAGAGTCGATTATCGACTCTATCCATGTACAGTGCCTGTGAATTATGAATGCTTGTTAGGTAGCGTTGGTGTGAATTAAATGAACAGAAGAAATCAAAATAACATAACAGAATATAACTTTTACCATAAAAAATGTTATGGGCCTGGTGAACTGTCCATTTCGGTCTTTGTCCCATATCTTTTTGCTAGTACGCAGGCTATGGAGAATATAATCAGACCAATTTAATTCCCGAACATCATCTGGTTTTTCAATCGCATTCAGAATGCGCTGATCACAGTTTTGGTTCTTCGTACTTTGTACCATGGTCGAGAAAAATAACACGATAAAACTCAGCTTGAACATGTCATCACTGGTTTGCATTTTTCTCAACTTCGCATTTATATCAGTGCATTTGATTTCTGGGGATGTAGATCCGAAAGTCATTCTCCAATTGATCACCAATTTTGTTGGATCACACCGCTTCCTCACAACTATTTTACGCACGGTTGATGGGTGCCCTAGTACATGTTGTACGTCTCTTGGTAGAATGTTGAAACTCCCTGTTGAGATTTTCACAGTGTATGTGTCAGCATCAAATGAATCTAGCAGCCAATAAGCTAGATTCCCTGGTACTTCGGTCAGTTTCAGTCCCAATATGCCTCCTAACCCCATTGATCTTACAACTTTTTTTGATCCTCGTTCAGAAATTTAATTGCAGTTGACAACGGCTTCGGCGTTGATCTAGTTTTAAACACAATTCTTTTTTTCATAACTGCCACATCAACCCTTTTTTTCTCCCACGTTTTCCTTTTGATGCAGGGCTTGGTTTTCCATTTCCTCTGGCATTAAGTTTTCTAGCTGATGCACTGGCACTGGCTATTGTTGTGCTCTTTGATGAAGAAGACTGTTATTGAACTGCTACGACCACACGAAAATATTATTCATGTGATAAGATTCATACAAAAATATGAATAAACACCAAAAAATTCAGTACCTTGTTTCTTAGAATAACGTTCAACTGGTTGACGAATATTACTGTCTTCAAAATCGCTGTCACTTTTACTGGTTGTTGTGGTACCTTTGGATGCGACATTCGGTTGAGGCCTAACTAATTTCAATTTTTTTCTTGTCATTTTTCCTACTGCAGCCTGTGCATCATCTAAAGTGCCCTTGGATTGGGGTGACTTCCTTTTGCGCGCTGTCAAACAAACGGAAACTTGTTTAGAGGTCAAATATAAGATGACGAATTATGTACTACTTTGACGAATTATGCACTTGGGCCCCTGATATCTACCTATACTGAGATTCCTAACCACATAATATGACGAATTATACTATGGTGTTGACAAATTATACAGTTGGCTAGTTCAAAAAAATTACAGTTCGAAAAAAACCCATTGGAAACTAGTTTAAAGGTCAAATCTAAGATGACGAATTATGTACTACTTTGACGAATTATGCACTTGGGCCCCTGATATCTACTCATACTGAATTTCCTAACCACATAATATGACGAATTATACTATGGTGTTGACAAATTATACAGTTGGCTAGTTCAAAAAAAAACTACAGTTCGAAAACTTAGTTCTTCGTCACGAGACAGTTCAAACAAACTATCGTTCGTCGTCGCCCCTGTCCCAAAACCCAGTACAGTATCTACGGACAGTAATTAAACGAACTGAATTCAACTCACCATCGTTCATCGACATTGTCATAAAACCTAAAAATCATTCTCTGACGAATCGCCTGAACGCCAAACCCTAACTTCGACGCTGTGCGGAGAGATTTGTGGATGAATCGCGACTCGGTCTTCGGGATTTAGGTTCCTTAATCGTCGGGTTTTCGTTGTGTGAGGAGAGATACGGTGTTGTTTTTCAATTTTGTTGGTCAATTATACCGTTTCTATTATGAGATACACGTATAAAATTCAGTTATTAATTTTTTTAATCAACTTATTTTCAGCCTTTTGATTATCAAAATGAATGGATCAGATTATTTTGTATTTTGCACAGGATCTGGGCTTTGCACCAGATCCGGTCTCTATAATCGATATACTTTCTGATAATTACGAATCATTCCATTAAAAAACGTTATTATCAAACAAGTATATACACATATCATAATTTTATTATACTCTAAAGTTATTTGTATAATAGATCACTTTAATATATGACTTATAAATAATAATAGCATACACATCACTTTATATTTACATTATGATCCTAACATTAGATTATACAAAATAATCTAACAATCTCCCACTGGATTATACATGTATTTTCGAACAGATGTGTAACCTTATGAGCTCAAAATTTGATATCACATAGTATACCCGAAACCAATCTCGTCCATCAATTATACTGACTTAGGATCAATCCAGCATTAAGTGTGTTACGGGACTGAACTTTTCACATATATCAGCATCACCAAATGACACAGATCAATCATGGATGTGTAGCTTGGAATTTACATGAAGTGTGATCTACACATGCCTAATTCCAACTGGTCATCTTAACTTTATGGAAATCAATCCTTAAATCAAAATGTAACAGAGTGCAATGTACACTTCATTTCTGCAGAACTTAAATGTATAGAATGCATAAATAACATAGAGCAAAACATAGTTGTAACACAAACTCCCACTAAATCCGGATATTCTCAAATTTGATTACACCCATATAAGCAGTATGCTAGTAGAAGACCTTGGGTGCTAATCATGGAGTTTTGACTTAAGTGCTCTATGGAAATCTGACAACTCTGTACTTTTATGGAATATACTATCGACCGACTGTCACATTTTCCGAAATGGTCTTTTAATACCTTATCAATGATCTCCAATCGATCCGATTTCCTATATGTGAGCATGAAATCTCTTGTTCTTTTTAAGAACCCAACAATTTTCTTGACTGCTACCCATTGATCCACTCATGGGTTGCTTATTGTCTGCCTAACAATGTACGCGATCAACGAACACGTACACACCATAAATATACTCCCTATAAACAAAGCTAAGTGATTTTCTGAATTTCCAAAGTTCCTTCAAGGCATAAACCGAGATTGAAATTATCTGCTTTAATGACCGGGTATAAGAAAATAAATTTACTCCCACTGAACTTGTGATACACACATTCATCCATCAAGATTGTCTCAATATCATACAAGACTATAACTTGATGTAACTTAAAGTACCACCGACGAGAATCTTCCATAAATCCATAATGGAATTCCTTATTTATACATTTTCAGATGTTGTTGAGTTTGTACTTCAGAAATAGTGTTTTGCTTCTCCGTCGGAGTAGAACAATATTTCTAACATGAATTCTCCCCTCAAAACTCAATATCCTCAAAATGTTACAATTCTCGTCCCAAAATTAACTTAATGATGGGAGGTACCCCATTAAGGATATAAGCCGATATCTTTAGTGCTTCACTTAGAGTTTTTCTGGCAAGTTGGAATGACTAATTATAGTCCTTACCATGTCCTTAAGAGTTTAATTTTACACTCCTCTAGGTGTCTAGCAAATAGTCAAGGAATGTTGTTCACCTGATTAGTCACATTTATTGAGATTTCACCATCACAATGCGATACAACACCTTTTACTCTTTAGTTGAGTCGTCTCTCAACTTCAGCCTTAAATGATGTGAACATGTTCAATGACTCTAGTCTCATGTCTAATGTAGGGATTCATTATATGATGGAACAATTTCAAACATATATAGATTATTATAAACATTATGCATATCGGTCGCAATAAAATTGGAGTTTAATAGATAAAATAAATTTACTTTCACCAAATGAATAATAATAACTGAATTTGCTCAATTTGAAAATATAAATTAAGTTTCGCCTAGTACACGATACAACGAAATAACCTTAGTTTTAGTGTGATTTTCAAATACACCTCCACTGATATTTTTAATTTGTCCCCAGTGATATTTTTAATTTATCCCCACTAACAATTTATATTAAATAAACATAATTGCTTTTCGTTTTGTACGTCGAAAAAGCAACATAGATTACATCGTAAACATATTTCATTTTATAGGGGTTTTATATTAAATTGTAAACATATTAAAACAACACAAAAACTGAAGGAAAAAAATAGAGTATCGTAAAAAACAAAATAGAGAAACGATCGTAAAAGCAGAGGCGGAAGTGCGGCGTTGGAAATCAATCCCTAATTGCCTTTTCATTTCATCTATATTATTCGAAATCAGGTAAGAGACGGATCTGATTAACTGACTTATTTGGGTATTTTAGTTTTGGAGAAGATTGACAGGTGAAAGGTAAATTGAGGTTTATTGTTTGATGGTGAATTAATGATTGTTTAATGTTGGAATTACAAACTGAATTCTTGGTTGATGTCGGTTTGACAGCCTTGAAGAATATAACACTTTTACTTGAGTTTAGTCTTACTAAGCTTTGACTATTGTTTTTCTGAATGTACAGAACACACATGTTTGATTTGAGAGTTAGGAATCAAGTTCGTTTGATCATAAACTCATATGTCACATAAGTAGGTGATTTTTTTTGATAAATTATCTCTTCTATTGAATGTGGTTGGAGCATCTTGCAACAGAAGAGATATGATTCGAGACAAATATCAAGAGCAACTAAAAGAGGTTATTGGCAATTGTGATATAAGAACATGAAGTGGACTCAATCGGGAAACTTACTTTGCAGAGACCTGGAAACACACGTTGGGGTTCTCATTATAGAACAATTTTGCGTCTGGTGGAATTATTTCCAATGGTGTTAAAAGTGCTTGAATATATAGAAGAAGACATCTCAGACAGTATGAAAAGGCATCAAGCAAATGGTCTTCTCAGATATTTCCAATCGTTTGATTTCATTTTTTATTTATAATTGATGCTGCTTATTCTAGGTCTTATGGAGTCTTTATCAATGACTCTTCAAAGGAAAGATCAAGAGATTCTGAATGCCATGTCTATGGTTACATCTACTAAACGGCAGTTACAAACGATTAGAGATCATGATTGAGATTCTCTTATGCAAAAAGTATCATCTTTTTGTGACAAGTATGATATTCAAGATCCTAAATTCAGAGGAAGAGTTTGTAGATGCATGAATACCCAGACGAAAATCTGGGATAACTAATATGCAGAATCTTTAAGTGGACTATTTTTATACAGTGTTGGATATAATCCTTCAAGAGTTCAACGATCGTTTTAATGAGGTTAATTCTGAGCTGCTACTTTTGTATGGCTTCTTTGAGTCCGGATGATTTATTTCAACACTTTGATCATCTGAAGTTGATGAGATTGATGAAATTTTATCCCGATGACTTCTATTTTGGAGATCAAAATGTTATGGAACATCAACTTCACCTTTATATTGATGTTCGAGAAGATTAAAGATTTTTAAATTTGGAGGACCTCGGTGCTCTTGCTAGAGTGATGGTGGATACGGGAAAGCATCGAACATATCCTTTGGTCTTTCGACTCTTGAAGCTAGTTGTGAGCTACTGCTGAGAGACGCTTTTCTGCAATGAAAATTGTGAAAACAAGCTTACGCAATCGCATGGCAGATTCTTTTTTGTGTGACTGTCTCATGTGTTATATTGAAAAGGATTTATTTCATTTCGTCGTAACAAAGATGTAATGGGGCGCTTTATGAAAATGAAAACTCGAAGAGAGACATTATAATAAAAAAAATTACTTTTTACATGTCGCCCCCAGTAAGAATTAATCCTGGATCCGTCACTGACACCTATCATGTATTAATCTACACATAAGAGGTCACTTTTGCGACAATTATGCTTCAATTAATACACTCTAAGTGTGACCCCAAAATAAAAACCATATGTCATATGTAAGTACACTTAAATTTCAGTAATACACTCAATAGATTTATTTAATTAAGTGTGATTGAACTAAGATTGAATTGGACCATATAACCAAACTGGTCAAATTCACTTTAATTGAACTTGATTCGATTGGACCAAATAACCAAACTGGACTACATTGAATCAGTTTTTCATATTAAATCAAACAAAAATCAAACTGTAACTATACCAAATTGATTCATTCTATTCGAACCGATTCCAACAATATGAACCGAATACATAAAATGAACCAATCGGTTCTATCCTTCTGAAACCAACTAGGTTTCTATCATAATTCCTCATAAAAAAGCAAAAGAACACTTGACAACAACCGCACAACACCCGATTTCCCAAAAGTCCAGGTCTACCCACAAAAGAAAGCATTGTAGAAAATATTCACAAACACACGGAAGACCGGTCTGATCCGGCGAAGAACACACTTTAGAATATTTCACAAACCCAGTCTGAATAAATTGGCCGGGAAGAAAGCCATCTTAAGAAAAAATCACTTAAGAGGGAAGGGAAAGCACAAAGACCTCCCCTCTCCCCGTCTATCCCTCCAAAACCCTCCTACACACTCCACCAACCCGAAATTTTCTCCTCCTCCCCTCCTCGCCACAAAACACCATCAAACAACAACCGACACCACCCGCCTCATACCCCTCTTCTAAACTCCACAACCGCCGGATCTAAAAATCCCTAAGCCTTCCGAGCGAAACGGTCACGGCAAGTCTGACACGGGCTTGAAATTCTATGGAAGCCGTGATTTTGTTTGCCAGGTAAAATCTTTATCTACAGCGAAAGGAGGAAAGATGAAGAAAAAAGAGGCGGTGGATGAGCGGTTGGAGGAGAAGAGGAGAGAAGGGAGAGGATGAGAGAAAAGAGAAGAGGAGAAAGGTTCCAAATAACACAAATTGGATGGCTCTGATACCAATTGTTATAATAAATTCATATCCCAGGATCGTGAAACCCAATTCTAATCAAGCACACAGAAAATTACAGAAGATGACAAACCTTCGTTGATGACTCTGATCTCTTCTAGTCTTCACTCGTAATGGATATTCAAGTCTTTCCGCAGTACCCTTTCCCCAGTGAACTATTGAGAGAGAAATAAACTGAGATACCACGTAAGACCGCAGACCACTACCCTTTAATATAGCGTTGTACATAACCGCTATACTTTCTGATAATTACGAATCATTCCCATCAAAAGAAACATTATTATCAAATAGGTATCTACACCGCGTCAAAAAAAAGAAAAGAAAAAGATATCTACACATATCATAATTTCATAACTTTAATTACACTCTAAAATCATTTGTATAATAGATCACTTTAATATATGACTTATAAATAATGATAGTATACACATCACTTTATGTTTATATTATCATCCTAACATAAGATCATACAAAATAATCTAACGCAGTCGTCTTTCTGGACTCTCCCTTGTTGAAGAGATGAGGGTGTAGAGGCAGAAAAATCAGAGAAGGGCTGTTAGGTTTTTCACAACTTGATTTGGATTCAGACAACCGTTTAAGGTGTTATGCGATGGAACTTTCGGGCATCATCTTCTTGTCCAGGACATATACAGAAGATGGTGCCAAGGTAAGGACTGCGAGAGGCATGGGAAAATCATGTGCAGTCATTCTCGTCCCCTGATGGTATTATTAATCAAAACATGGAATGTATGTGAATGTGTCCCTTTCTAAGCAAAATAGCAGAATGTTGTTGAAATACTAGAAGTTCCCATGATCTTTATTTTAAGGGTACAAGGCCAGGCTCCTTACATTGTTAGAGACGCCATATAATCACACATCATACATGGAAACTCTGACCCAACTCGACACTACATACTGCTCAGTTTTGCAACTTAGACGCTGACCAAGTCCAGAAGGGTGGCCAGCTCTTCCTCTCCTCTCTGCTGCCCACCTCTCTGAGGTCCGGCCATAAAGTAAGTTTCGTTTGAGTTGCTGAACACCTGCTCAACCTCTCTAGCAGGAATGCCAAAAGCAAGCTCTATTGCCTCCCTATCCAGTTGGTTAATGATATTTTCCTTCCCTGTAAATCACAAGATAAATTCGAACAAAATTAATTTCTCCTCAAACACTATCTGCAATTCCTTGATCCATGCACCCAGTTTGATGGCACTAATCTTACCAACAAGGAAGACCCTTTCGTTGTTCGTTGCATGGACACCAAAGCTCATCAGCTGCAAGTTCTCATTCTGAGAGGCAACTATGGTCATGGGATGACCTGCCGGCATGATGAAGACATCACCAGGGGATAAGTTGGACCTCACTGTCTGCAATCCGTTATTCCGTCCCCCTTCTTCCATTCTCTGTCCTTGCCTCTGGCTTTCATTGTTTGGGATCACCATTTCGTAGTATCCAGAGCCATCTATCACCATGATCAGCTTGGTTGCTTTGGTATTGAAGTATGGCACCATCATCCCTCCCTAGACACCAATTGTAAAACTCATTATGAAGTCTTGTAATAGAGCAAAATGGAGTGACTGCAGCATATGTATGTTGAGCAGATTACTTGGGTGATGTTGCTGAAAGCAATGGATACATCCATGTCTTTGAACTGCTTGAACTTGTCCGCACAAACTTCAAAAAACTGCCCAAAGTTGTTTGAATGCACAGGCTTCTGGTTCAACACATTGATTGTCCATTTGGACTCATCCTTGTGCTTTGATGACACTTTGCGAGTCATTGTCTGTATTTGCACAGGGTTAGCTCTGATGATTACTCCATCCCTCTGATTTCCAAATATCCTCTTGATTTCCTCCCTAGGAGCCTGATAAAGCAACATGCATAAACAATATCAATACAAGTCATCCACCTCAACCACAACTATAAACTGACGTTAACAAACCATAACGAGCTCGTAGTAAATAGTCACAGACTCAAACCTGGAGCGCAGCTTCAATGATTTCACTACTAAATCCACTGTAAACCGACTCGGGGTTCTCACCCCCAGTAGGGAAAAATTCCTATACAAACAATAAATCGACACATTCAAAGGGGAAAAAATCCAGAAGGCACTGAAAGCAAGAGGCTCAGAACAAAGATATTAATAAAGCTACCGTGTGTTGATCTGGAGAGTTTATAGGCTGAAACAAACTAGCAAGCCTAAGTTCCTCATTACTGTCCTTGTTGATCCAATATATGGTTGACCCAGCCGGAACCCTAATCGCATCTCCAGTCTCGGTCTCAAACGACTCCCTCTTCCCTTCCCTCACTATCGTCAGCACTCCATTCCCTAAAACCACATCACAATTCAATCAAGCCCTAACTCTGACAATCGCGGCCAGATAAACTCATCAGCGCGTATGTATTTACCTTTAATGACTACCAGCACGGCTTCAGCATCGATGTAATGCGGAAGTACGAACGTGTTGGGATTCGCTACGAGCATCCCCATCCGGTAATTCTCGATGCCACGGAGGAGCTCAGACCTCTCCGCGAATTTCCCCAAAACCCTAATCTCACCTTCACCTTTTTCGTACCGCGTGTGTAGACTCCTCTGCGGAAAGAAGAATGGATTGTGCCGAGTATCCGGCTCCTGCTCCCGCTCCCGCTCCGACTCTCGAAAGCTCATACACACCGAAGCATACGCGAGAAGAATCCAGATCATCAACAGTACCGAAGCTCCGTTCGACGTCACCATCGTCATCTTCATCGATTAATTGCAGTAACTACTTCACTTTTCGGCGTCAAATCGACCAAGCTTAAAATCGTCTTTATAGTGGGATTGGCATGCAGGAAGAAAGGTGTCGAAGCGGGGATGACACCACATGACGATGACGTGGCTTTACACGGCGGTCGGCTGCCATCTGGTTGCGTTCCTCTTCCTTGGATATAACTTTTGGCGCGAAGAAGAGGATGAGGAGAAAAAAAAAAAGGATGAGGAGAAGACGCCATTTTCCTGAGTATCGAATTGCAGAGAGCTTTGTCAGGTTCTTGTTCACGGCGTTTAGCTAAACTACAAAAGAATCCATTGGGCCAAGTCTTATGGGCCGAGATACAAAAAGCCTATTGGGCCAAGTCTTCTCCTAATATTCAACTTTTAAAAGATCATTCGTTAGAGCTATTTCAGATAATATTTTATTTGCGCAAGAGTTGACATATTTTATTAAGAGTCGTAAGAAGCAAAAAAACGCATCACTTAAGCTTGATATGAGTAAGGCGTATGACTGAGTATAGTGAGATTTCTTAGAAAAGATACTACTCCGAATGGGTTTTGATGAAAGCTGGGTGAATAAAGTATTATTGTGCATCAAATCTGTTACTTATGCTGTGAAGCTTAATGATGAGCAAACTAATGTGATTATACCATTGCAGGGTTTGAGACAAGGGGACCCTTTGTCCCCATATCTATTCATTTTTTGCATGAAGTTTTTCAGTGCACAAATAAGTAATGCTGTAATGGAGAAAGCTTTCTGGTTTGAGTATATGTAGAGGTGCTCCCAAGATTTCACATCTGTTTTTCGCCGATGATAGCCTATTTTTTTTAAAGTAACCAGTCTGAAGTTAGGGAAATTTTGAAGATGTTGGAGGCTTATTGTTGGAGTACGATACCCCTAGAGTAGGCATACGTTTGTAGGACGTATACTCCAGTGTGTTTTGATGGACAAACATCTTGCTGATGTGTTACTTGAGTGCACATGTTTAAGTATAGGTACTCTGGAAGTAACAGCTACTTGAGTGTGCAGAGTGTTGCACGGATCTCTGAAGGTAGCAGTACCTCGGATTGAGGACGAGAATATTTCCATAAATATTCTCGGCGGATCTTATGCTCCCAAGATCGGTTTTAGCATTGATATGCTAGAAGATTGCTCAAGATCAGTTTTAGATACTTGTAACGAGATTTGGAATTGGTCTAGATATGAGAATATTACGTGAGAGATTTTAGGAAACTTTATCTCAACCGCATATCCAATTAGATCGGAATGGGACGATCTAATTGGAAGGCTGATGAAGACATTATGGGATGGACGAATCAGCTACAAGATTTTGTGCGAATATGTCGTGCAAGATGAGAGATTTCGAGCAAAAAAATCTATGGCTACCCGGTTCGATGTACGACTATATAAAGGATGCTACGGCTGCCTTTTGCAGTGTGCTCGAACGGGATTCCTTGGCTGCGTGTTTACTGAAGAGGAAACAACCAGAGGTCACAGATTCAAAGTGACATTGAAGATGATATTCAAGGGTGCACTTCGGAGGGAGCAAATGTGCGATGGGAGCCAGAAGTGAAAGATCACTTGCGGTGCGATTACAATTGGATTACGTCAACACTAAGTCGGTCTGAGAGAATGATGGAACACCACTGAGTGTGGTTTGGGTGAGCGATATAATCCTTGTAATCGAATAACATCAATACAAATGATTATTCTGAAATCCTTCTAGGAAACTAGTAGGTAGTGGTTTTCCCAGATACTTGCTTTGAGTATCTGGGTTTCCACTATATATTGATGTCTCGTATTTACATTTACGCTTTAGTGTACTTCCGCTGCATACTATACTTGACGCGTATCAATACTTGACAAGTATAGCTAACTAACGATCCTAACAATTGGTATCAAAGCCCGATCTCTAGATTCTTAGTTAGTCTTGCAGGTAAAATTGGTGAAATGACAACAATCAACGACTCCTTCTGGAAACCTCCTCAACTGAAGCCCGGAGAGTATGATTGGTGGGCTGAGCAGTTCGAGTCACACACATGCTCCCTGGATGGACAATTATGAAAGATAATCAAGCAGGGACCAATACTTATCCTGGATCCTATGATGATAGAGAAGAAGCCAGAAGACTATGATGACAATGACTATAAGGTGTTAGAAAAGAATAGCAGAGCAAAGAAGGTCCTACACTCTGCACTTCGTCCGGGAGACTTGAAAAAGATACTCCGCTACAAGACTGCTAAAGAGATATGGGACTCATTAAAGAGACTATACTCTGAAAGTGCTGATGTGAAGAAGAATAGAATTCTGGCCGCTATGAGGGACTACGACAACGCCATGCAAGGAAAGAGTGAAACTATGGAAGATTTTCACTCACGATTCCAAGGCTACATTGGTCAGCTAGAGTTCCTCAGTGAGGAGATTGATGAGTGGAAAGTCACCCACTATTTCCTTCAATCACTGAATTCAAAGTGGGATGAAGTGACCTTGGCTCTTCAAGCTCAGAAGGATATCAAGGACATAAGTCTCGAGGAGCTCGTAGCTAGACTCCAGAGTAACGACAATATCCAGCAGAGGAAAGCTGCTAGACGTGCTCCTAAGAAGGACCAATCCTTGTCACTGAAGGTTGAGAAAGCTTTTGAGCTCTCCCAGACTGATGAAACTGATGAGATAGTGGATGAGGACACTGCACTAGTAACTAGAGCTCTCAGAATGGTACAAAGCAGAGGGATGGGATCTGTCAAAGGGAAGACGTCACCAAAGGAGGTGATCTGCTATCACAGTCAGAAAAATGGACACATGGCTAAAGACTGCTTCAGCAAAGGAGCAGGACAGCCTCCGGCTCAAAAGAGCACCAAGGCCATGCTTGCAGCTTGGGGTGAATTAGAAGGAGAGAGCGAAGAAGATGACCCAAGCGACACAGTGTGCATAATGGCAAAAGATGAGGTAATAAGTCCATATACTTTTACAAGTTTATCTGACCTTTCTAATAAACAGGTACTAGATTTGCTGAGGAAGCTGACTGAGAAGAACGAAGAACAGGAAGAACAAATTACGGGTCTTGAGGAACATGGGAGCCAGTGGTCAGAGAAAGCCATGAAACTTGAAGAGGAGTTATGCAAAATTGAGTACAAACTATAGAAAAGGATTCACCCCCTAGAAGGAAAACTGTCAAAGCTTTAGACAGAGGAAGCCATCCCTCGGGTAGAGAAGTTCACAGAATTTGAAGAAAAGATAGCAATCTTAGAATCTGAGAATGCCAAGTTGCTATCTGAACTGGAAGCTATCAAGACCACCAAGGAAGACGATAAAGAAGCCCTGCTAAAGAAAATCAGAGACCTTGAGGATAGGATATCTGAGTTGGGATCCCAAAATGCAAAGATATTGACAGAAGTGGAGGAGACCAAAGTAATCAAGGAAAGTGACAAGGATGCGTGGTTGAAAGAGCTTGCAGATTCAAAACTCAGAGAAATTAAGGATGATTTCCCAAAGCGATTTGTATCCAGACCAGGGATAGGGTACGATTCAAAGAATACTCAAACAACTACAAAAAGGACATCCCTGGAGCACGACAGTACGCTATCCGGATGCAAGTGTCAGGACACGAGTAAGTCTGGTGAAATGGATGAGTGTACTGTTCCCTTCGATTGAAAGAAGGCATACACACTATGGCTCAAGCAGGCTAAGAATACAAAGCCCTCTCACATAGAATTCGCCTCCAGAATAGCAAGGACATCTATCCTACCAGGATGTAGCAAAAGCGTGGACCTCAAGCATCACAAGGTGTGCTGGCACTGTGGCCAGGCTGTACATCTACATAGGGACTGCTTACGTCATAAGCATGAGGAAAAGAAGGTTAAAGCCAAGTATGGCACCTAGCACAAGTATGCTGGTATTGCAGGCAGGAAGGCCACTCCCGAGCGCACTGTCCCCTCCGTAAGGATCTTGAGAAAAGGACACAAACCAGGTATGGCAAACAAGGTCAAGTGTGCCGGTACTGCAAATAGGAAGGCAACCACAGAAGGAAGTGTCCCCACAGAGGTGAACGTGGAGCAAGAGCACAAAAACATACATCTCCATCAGGGCACACATCCAATGTGACCTCCGAAAAGGATCCTAGAGAAATAAGTGGACTTAGAGATGCTCACATTGCCTGTAAACTAGGTAAGCCTAAGTTTATCTGGGTGCGTAAGATCTAATGTCTGTTGTTGCAGGTAAGGGTGTTAATGAGCTGATACACTTGCGAGCTGCTCGTGAACAAGCTCGGTCAAAGCTCGGCTCGATCTTAAATGAGCCGAGTACGAGCATAACTTTCAAGCTCGTTTATTAAACGAGTCGAGTACGAGCCAACTAGTGCTTGGCTCGTTTATGTTCGCGAACAGCTCATTTATGTGCTCGTTTATGTGCTCGTTTAAGTGCTCGTTTATATACTCGTTTAAATACTAGATTAAAATTTACTTATATTGTTTGAAACTCGTTAATGAGCTCGATTAAGGTAATTTTATATAATTTTAAATATTTTTTAGTGAATGTTCGATTGAAGCTCGTTAAATACTCGTAAAAAGCTTGATTAAAGCTCGTTAACAATAAATTATTGTATTAAATTAATTTAATTAAAATACTTGTATAAAGATCGAGCTCGGCTCGAACTCGTGAAAAATCAAACGAGCCGAGCTCAAACACATATTTTTAATGCTAAAAAATACTCGGCTCGAACTCGAACTCGTCAAATTTAAAACGAGCCAAGCACGAACAATCTGATACTCGGCTCGGCTCTTTTACACCCCTAGTTGCAGGATGGAGAGAGGAGTGTCCCCGGTACGTACACTGTGCCTGCTAAGGTCACATGATCTTTATTGAACAATCTACCTCTCTCTCCGCCAAAGAAGTGTAAGGGTGAAGTTTTTGATATGGGTAAAATAAACTTGTTTGCATATACTCATATTAGACTTGATGCACGGTCTGAAATCTAACCTCTTTAGCATGCCACAACTGTCGGCATAAAGTCACTTTCTCATTTAATGAATGCCTTATTAAGTGTATAAGTACATGGATGGTACTCGTGAATATGAGAAGATATAGCCTTAAAGTGGATCCGTCCATTTTTTCCCAATGAGGAACTATGTCTGCCCTCAAGGACAAATGACATCACATTGTCATATGGATGATGTGGTCATACTAGTCTGTGACTTCTCTCAAAGTCGCACCACCTAGGGCGAGTAAGCGTACTCCCAAGGGTGAGAACAAATTAAGATGCATTATGTAGTGCGTGTGCGATGAAGGAGGTAAGACTTTCATCTAAGTCGAAGAAGGATGATCAAGGCTGAATATATCAAGTCTCAGAGCTTTCATGATATTCGGACATGCAAGTGTACACCTCCTCTCAAAGCTACATCAAATGGAGTTGGTAAGCGGACTCCCGCGGGTAGAAAGTAACTTGAGAGTATGTGTGATGCATGTGTAAAAGGTAAGCAGGTAAGGTCATCCTTCAAGTTCAAAACTGAGGTAAGCTCCACCTGACCTCTTGACTTAATTCATATGGACTAGTGTGAACCTATGAGGATCATATCCCTCAGAGGTAATTGCTATGTTTTCGTTATTGTTAATGACTACTCAAAGTATACATGGACCATCTTTGTTACCTCTAAAAATGAAGTGGTTGCAGAATTTGAGATTTGGATGAAGGCGGTGGAGAGAAAATTAAACTTATCCCTATCAAGTATGTGTACAGATCATGGAACAGAGTTTAATAACTCACAATTTCTATGCTTGTGCAGGTCCAAGGGAATAAATCACAACTTCTCCGCCCTTAGAACACCTCAACAGAATGGAGTCGTAGACAGGAAGAATAGAACTCTGGAAGATATGACAAGGACACTGTTACTGGCTAGTGGTCTTCCTGGAAGCTTCTAGGGAGAGGCACTCACCACATCATGCCATGTTCTGAATGGAGCCTACCTCAAACGTTTTTGAACAAGACCCCATACGAGCTGCTGAGAGGAAGAAAGCCAAATGTCTCTCACTTCAGAGTCTTTGGATGTAAGTGCTACATACACAACAACAGAAAATCAAACATTGGAAAGTTCGATGCAAAAAGTGAGGAGGGTGTGTTTGTGGGATACTTTACCCACAGCAAGGCATACAAGGTGTATATTCCCCAGAGCAGAGAAATAGAGAGCATTCATGTAGTATTTGAGGAAGGGGTAATGGCAAACTGGAGAAGCCAAAATAATGGAGCAGCCCCTTCGGACAGAATGAAGAATTCACCTAAATGAAGGGAAGAATGGCGCTCAACCTTCCCACATGGATCCCGAAGGACAGAAACCCCTGGTAAGTACCTCCATCGAACAGGACACCAGTCATGAAGTAATCGACCCTACATCGGTCGACTATAGGCAAGAAGGAGTAGAAGCTACTCAACAGTTGGTCGAACAAGAAGGGATAGACTACGATGAGAGGTTCGCCCCAGTAGCACGGCTGGAGGCAATTAGGCTGTTGATTGCCTACTCGGCATACCATGGATTCAGGCCACAATAGATAGACGTAAAAATATTCTTTCTGAACGGCGTAGTACTCAAGGAGGAAGTATACATCGCACAGACCCCCGGCTTCGAGGATACATCACGTCCCGACCACGTATACATCCCTGACAAAGCACTCTATGGTCTAAAGCAGGCCCCTCGAGCCTGGTATGACAGATTATCTCAGTTCCTCTTGTCCCATGGATATGTATGAGGACAGGTGAATAAGACACTGTTCCTGCTCAAGGAAGGAGATGACACGCTCATGGTACAAGTACATGTAAATGATATTATTTTTGGTTCCACTAACGAATCCCCTGTCAGGAAATTTACCAAGCTCATGGAGAGTGAGCTTGAGATGAGTAAGGTACTAGAGGAGTTCAAGAGGAGGAAGGCACAAGAATCCAGGAGCATAAGTACCTCTGAGAGATGGTATCGAGGAATGAGTCCATGAGCAAGTGGACTTGACACTCTATCGAGGAATGATGGGTTCACTTTCCTATCTGGTTGCTGGTAGACCTGACAATATGTTCAGTGTATACTTTTGTGCTTGTTTTCATGTAGATCTCATAAAGGCACACCTCAAGATCTCCGATTGGTGGGATACACAAATGCTAATTTTGCTGGGAGAAGAGTGGATAGTAAAGAAACCCACATCAGGGATGTCACAGCTCCTAGGATCATGTCATAAACATCTAAGAAGCAAAAGTTAGTGGTTCTCTCGACTGTAGAGGCGGGGTACATTGAAGTTGCAGCATGTTGTGTACAACTCCTATGGCTTCAACAACAGCTAAGTGACTATAATATCTCATTTAATTCTATTCATAATCTCTGTGATGATACTAGTGCTATAAATATCCCAAAGAATCCTGTACAACACTCTAGGACAAATCATATAGAAATCAAACATCACTTCCTAAGAGATTGTGTAGAAAAGGGTATGGTGTGCATAGAATTTTTTGCAGGACAGAAGATCAGATCGCTGACATATTCACGAAGGCACTGAACAGGGACCCTTTGAAAAGCTTCGTATGGTGCTGGGGATGATGTCCCTCGACTGACATTGTATCCCTAGTGAGGTCCCCGTTGATTGGTGAGAAATATTTGACCTGTGTTTAAGTGCATGATTATGTAAAGTTGTTGGCTTGGTATTATTCAGTTCCACCTAGGAATATATTCAAGAACATGCACCGTATAAGCTGATTAAATGTGTAACTTATGATACACTAACATACTGATGAAAAAGCTTTTGTTTTTTCTACCCAAAAGAACCTTCTGGATATTTTGCTCCCTCATTACTAGCCCATATGATGGAAGGTATCTACAGTCGTCCCTAGCCTACTCATGGTGGAACGCTCGTATGAACCCCTTGTTATTTTCCATATACTGGACGTGCTCCCCATGAGGTACTATCTATTCACTTCATATATGTAGTTGTCTGTTTTCGTGTGTGATGCATTATCTCTTACCACTCGGGTAACTCTACCATGGGAATTTGTGAAGGAAATATGTATCGTGGGAAAGGGATGCGGGACTATGTGCTTGGGAAACTGCACATAAGAGGTCATTGATGATGGACTTATGTGACGAAACACTACAAAGAACGATGACACTATGTACCAAGATAGTTGGGATACTAGACGAATGGGAAGATAAACAGCAAAGAACTCATATTGAAGCACTAAAGATGTACACCAAACACAGAGAATCAACGAAGGATATTTCAACCATCTGATTTGGTTGATTCATGGTTATATGGTAAGGAGTGTTACCCTGAGTGAACAAGTGGGAAAAATCAGGGACTGCATCATGCTAAAACATGTCAATCAAGGGAGAGCTGCCTAACCTGATATAGCATATAGATTATGCTGATTTATGCTCTCACCCGTACCCAGGTTCCAAAAAATGCAAACCAGAGTACGGAGAGAAGGATGAAGTGTATACTCGAAGAGAACAAGGGTACAGTGTATGAAAGCTAGTCATGTTGAAGAAGAAGGATGGACTAGATCCTCCTTAGTGAAAAACTCAGGAGGACATCAATACGGAAGTATGTTGTTGCTTACTAGGAGGGTTGATGGACCATAATTATACGAATCATAAACATAGTTAAACCCACTAAATTAGACCTTTTGTCTATTTAACTTTTGCTTGTTAGTTCTGATATATTTCTACAGGGTATTTTGGACTCTAGAGAGAAAACACGCTAAGGAGAGGATTTTACGCTAAAAAGATATTACGAGTCATTCCAAGGTCAAGATCAGACGCCGAATAAAGAAATCTCAAGATCGTGACGTGGAATCACTCAATACAAATCCAACCGAGGAACAACCAAAGTCAGCCCGGGGCTGAAATACACCGATAGTTTTGTGAAAACATCACAAAAATCACAAAACTCCTCTTCTCCCCTCTTGATGACCGGCTACCTTGTGAAGAAGGATGACTCATGGGTGGCTTTCTCCCCTTCCCTCCTCCATGACCGGCGGCTTCCCTCCATGGCAACCGGCCACCGGCGGCTCCTCCTCCACCATAGGAGCTTGCCAAGTGTCCCCCTCCTCCTCCACAAGTTTCCTCCTTCCATGGCTATAAATAAGAGCCCTCCCCTCTCATTTGTAACAACCCAAAAAATCAACAAACACTTATCTCTCTAGAAATTGTGGTACTTTTGTAAGCTTTGGTTTGAAATAATACTCCTGTTGGTTCTTGAGTATTATAACAGTTTTAGAGAATACTCATGTTGGTTCTTGAGTATTCAAGTAGGATTTGGGAATACTCCAGCTGGTTCTTGAGTATTCCCCTTTACTTACTGTCTTTCAAAAACCCCCGAGTATTTAGCTATGATATCCTCTTCCATGGATAATCGTAGCTAAACTCTTCATTCAGTTGAAGGGGTGTACTTGTATTATAAAATGTTTTAGACTATTTTAGTGTTTTTTCTCTGTATTCAAAACTTGTTCTATGTGCCATATATTAGGTCAGAACTTCCAAGGTTGAGTGGATGCTTGAAATGGCAAAGCTCTTCCGTGGAAGTTCGTGAACATACTCGGGTAAGTGGATGCTTGAAATGGCAAAGCTTATCTGAGGAGTTCGATCTCTCTCAAACACCATTTGGATAAATCGGAAAAGACAATCCAAATGGATGCACATATGCTAGTATACCTTGAAATGGGGTGCTAGTCTAAGTAGAACAAGGGCTCTACGTTTTTTGCAAAAGATTAGACAGTGTTGCAAGTCGAGTGCTTGAAATGGCCTTGATTCACTTTCGAACACTTTTGCAAAAGACTAGACAGTGTGGCAAATCGAGCGCTTGAAATGGCCTTGATGCACGTTTGAATACTTAGAAGGATTACTAAAATGATAAAACAGGCTATGATCAAGGCCCCCGAAACCGAATGCTTTCCTTAATATACAAAACCCCTTGTATTTACTTTCCTAGTATAACTGCCTTAATCAACTGCACTCACCATCCGGAGGACTCGTAAATCACGCATCACCCACTGTAAGTCTTTCTTTTTATTTTTCAGTATTTATTTTTCTGTAATTTACTTTCCGCACTAAAAACCAAAACAACCAAAAAAAGGTCACTTAGTTATAACCGCTAAAATCCCAATCAACCTTAAAACACGCTCCCTCGCTGTACGATTCCCTCAAAGAATAACTTATCCCCCTAATTCCCTTGGGTTCGTCCCCTACTTACCACTTGCTACCCAGTAGTGAAGTCGCGAGTAGCGGATTTATAAATTTATTTGTACACATTGCCTCGCGACAAGGCAGTGCTGTCAAATTGGCGCCGTTGCCGGGAAGTTAGTTAATTAATCGGATAAAGTTCTTTGAATCGATACTCGCTTCGAAACAACCATGTCTCGCGAAGGAAGCTACCATGACTACCAGGATGACGAAGAAATAAACCTATACGATCGAAATGATGAGGTGCCACTTCCATTCATCGACGATCTGGAACAGATCATCCGAGACAGAAGAGCTCGTGATAGGGAGGCCGAATGAAGAAACCAAGGACCACCCGAGGACCGAAATGCAGCTGGTCCAGTACAACCCCCTAGATATCCACCACCCCCTCAACCTCGACAAGTGCCGAGACGAGAACCCTCTTTCGATAACTACTACGGGGATAACAACAATTTTCGCAAACCTACTATGGGAGAACTCTCAGCACCGTATTTCAGAAACCAGCCATGGTGCATTCACGAAGGCCCTGAACTGGAAAATGTCATCATCAACACTTCAGTGGCCCACAACTTACCAAAATTCTCAGGAACACGTGGAGAATCAGCAATGACTCATCTCTAGCGCTTACATGGTATTTGCCAGAACTTAAAACCAAATGGCGTAAACGTAGACGACTTCAAACTGAAGGCGTTCTATTTTTCCCTCATTGACGCGGCAAACGATTGGTTCCTTTCATTGCCTTCCGATAGCATCAGATCATGGGCTCAGATGCAAAAGAAATTCCTGGACAAATATTACCCGGTAGGATGGGCGATGCAAGTACGGAGGCAACTACAAGACATCAAGCAAGGACCTAATGAAACCATGTACGATTACCTGGAAAAGTTCAACCGCCTGGAGAGAAGCTGCTGCACCCTTGGACTGCCTGAGAAACTCACCGTCGAGTATCTCATTGATGGATTAAGACCCTTAGACAAAATGCTCCTGGATGCCTCAGCTGGAGGATCCATGATGAATCTATCATTAAGTAGCATAAGGGATCTCATCACCAACGTCGCTGAAAACGCCTGATTTAGAGAAGAGACGAATCGTCAGGAAGAATTTTCCCGAACAAAGAATGTGGCAAAAGCTAAAACACCGATGAACTCCATGCCAGAAGAGACGAAACAATTGAAGGAGATGATGATTCAGTTCCTACGAAGACAACCAGTTCCAGTTAAGCCTTGCGAATTTTGTGGTTCTACGGACCACAAAACCGACGCATGCCCAACATTAATAGAAGAGGAACCAGCAGAAGTGAATGCAATGGGAGGATACCAAGGATACAACAACAATAGCAATGACAGAGCCGGACAAAACAGACAGTATGGTCAAGCAACCAACCCAAGCTGGCGTAACAACAACTATCCTCAGAAGGAAGCACAACCAGCTGTTCCTCAACTAGCTCAGTCATTCTACCAACCTCCCCACCGTCAGTATAACCAGAACGCTCCATTAGCAGGCCAATATCAGCAAAGAGGACCCAATCAGTACCAAACCGCCCGCATAATCAGTAAGAACCAACCAAGTCGCTTGATGACACGATGAAGGAGCTCGCAGGAAGCATAAATCAATTGGGTACTTCGTTACACCAATACCAGGCGAAAACTGACGGGGCAATTTCAGAATTGACCAAACAAATGTCCCAGCTCGCCACTGCAATGTCAACACTCACTAATGAGCCCGGCAGACTTCCTTCACAAACCATCCAAAACCCAAAGGCGAATCTTAGCATGATTAAGAGGTCAAACGAAAAAGCGACACTGGGAGAAGTAGCACGATCCCCAACTTACAAACTTACAAACAAGCACTTCACCCAGAGGCGTCGTCCTGATTGGAACCAAGAGGAAGACCGACCCAATGATGGCAAAACATGGGTTACGCATGCTGACAATGGACGGTATGCATTCACCGTTTGTATAACACCACCACCGATCATACACTTCGACATACCAGCACCTGGATGGGTTGACAATAACGAATTAAAGTGGGACTCTCCAACTAATATTTATGCTCCACAGCTAAATATTAAGGGGTCCGATTATACAAATCCTAAGCCAAGGAACGGGCAGAATGGCCCGACAATAGAAAGAGCCCTCACTTCAGATCGTGAGCCACAAATGGAAAGAGATAAAGACCCAGGGGCCTTCACAGTCACCTGCGGTATTGGTGAAGCACAGATTCATAAGTGCTTAGTCGATCTTGGAGCTGCTGTCAACGCCATGCCCTCTTCCTTATATTACTTATTAGGACTTGGTCCATTAAATCCACCCAGGTCAAATATCGAGCTAGGAGATAAATCGTACATCCGTCCGGTTGGAGTGTTGGAAGATGTAATACTCCATGTGGGAGAGCTCGTCGTTGCTGCAGACTTTTATGTAATACAAACAGGAGAGACCAGCGAAGACGACCCTCCAACAATAATATTGGGACGACCATTCCTCTACGCTACTAAAGCAAGGATCGATGTGGGAAGGGCTCATTATCGCTTAAGTTCGGCGGCAAAATTGCAAATTTCTCCATTGATAATAGCCGCACGGATATAAAGAAACCGCCAGACATTATACCTATCTCAGATCACGGTACACAGATTTCTGACCTGCTGAAGGAGACCGAAAGAGTAACAAGACCAGCAGCTATGGTCAAAGGTCCCCCACCTTCTCAAAAGCAATGGAAAGAAAAAACACCAAAACCATGGGATTCTAACCCAAGCAAGAAATTAGGAAGAGTCAAGGCCAAAATCAACACAGGAACAGTGGCGAAATACGACCTGAGCCACCCGTGGGATCCAAACCAGTGATCCAAGAATGAGGTACTGTCGAGCCAACGACGTTAAACAAAGGCACTGGTCGGGAGGTAACCCGACACCTATCTTACTTTCAGTACTTTTATTTTCTGTCATTTAGTTTTTTCCAATAAGTCGCTCTCACCCACTTGGTGCATAGAAGAAATGACTATTCAGGAATCGGACTTGGGTGCAACATCAAGCTAGCCAGGCCTACGCCAAGAGTTCAAGGCCCCAGCCGAACTCCCTCGATTATCCAGCCTTAATATTTGCCATGTCATTCGACACTTTAAAGGGAGTTCTGTTCTTCCCTTTTCCTTAATGTCATTTCTTTCTCGTATAATATTTGCTTGCATGGCTTTTGAACTAAGTTGTGCTGAAAGGCACGCCTTGTTCAAAAGTGTGGGGTGAGAACCACCTGTGTACATAAACATGTTTTCTTTTTTCCTTAATATTATCTTTTTGAAAATATGAACTTAAGAGTGTGAAAAAGATAGATCATAATTCACGCATTAACCTTGTGAAAATTCAACTGTTTAAAAACTTAGAATGTAACTTCTCATTTGTCCCTTTGTGCTGAGATAAACTAGGGATGTGGAGTTGACATAAACTGCCCTAGAGAGGCTTGGCAAGCACTCGAAGGATCGAATCAAACTATATGGTTTTCGAAGTCAGTGGAGGCTGCACTTCGGGTTTCAGTGAAGATTGAAGTCATCTCCGCCATGCAGTGTTTATGCAAAAAAGAAAAAAAGGCGAGGACGGGAATCAGACCGTCCTATCTCTAGTCAAAGTAGCCGAGAAAATAGATGAGCGACCCTCATCTTGACCCGCGCAAAACGGCAAGGATGAGAGGAGCGGGGAGGTATTTCCATATGCTCGCGGGCGACGATTGGACCTCCCAAAAAATGCTTGAGAAAATGGACTAGCAAGCCACAAAAAGGCAAAAGCTCGAAGAAGCAAATCAAGAGGCCAAAGGCCCAAAATTGTGAAGGTTTTAACCGAACAAAAAGTGAAGTACTCAAAGAGTCAAATCAAAGGCCAAAGGCCGATTCACTACAAAAAGGATGTCCCTCGCCAAAAGAGAAATCAAAAAGGCTCAAACCATTGAAACCCGAACCGAATCACGTGCTAGAGAAAGCTACAAGGAAACCATATAGTGCGAGACGGTCCCGAGGATTCAGTCCAGGAGCCTAAAAAGGGCTATCTCCCGAAACATCCAGAATAATTTGCATCTCAGCACGGAGGTACAAGTATCAAGTTTCTTCTATTTATTTACACAGTTCAATTTGGTAATAAGTAAGTAATGCATGAATTAGGATAAATCGAGTCCCACAGTCTAACTTTCATATTTTAAAAACTTACTTAGTGCCGCCCTTTAATAGCATTGTTCGGGACGAACAACTAAAAGTGTGGGGTGATCTGATGGACCATAATTATACGAATCATAAACACAGTTAAACCCACTAAATTAGACCTTTTGTCTATTTAACTTTTGCTTGTTAGTTCCGATATATTTCTACAGGGTATTTTGGACTCTAGAGAGAAAACACGCTAAGGAGAGGATTTTACGCTGAAAAGATATTACGAGTCATTCCGAGGTCAAGATCAGACGCCGAATAAAGAAATCTCAAGATCCTGACGTGGAATCACTCAATACAAAACCAACCGAGGAACAACCAAAGTCAGTCCGGGGCTGAAATACACTGATAGTTTTGTGAAAACATCACAAAAATCACAAAACTCCTCTTCTCCCCTCTTGATGACCGGCTACCTTGTGAAGAAGGATGACTCATGGGTGGCTTTCTCCCCTTCCCTCCTCCATGACCGGCGGCTTCCCTCCATGGCAACAGGCCACCGGCGGCTCCTCCTCCACCATAGGAGCTTGCCAAGTGTCCCCCTCCTCCTCCACAAGTTTCCTCCTCCCATGGCTATAAATAAGAGTCCTCCCCTCTCATTTGTAACAACCCAAAAAATCAACAAACACTTATCTCTCTAGAAATTGTGGTACTTTTGTAAGCTTTGGTTTGAAATAATACTCCTGTTGGTTCTTGAGTATTATAACAGTTTTAGAGAATACTCATGTTGGTTCTTGAGTATTCAAGTAGGATTTGGGAATACTCCTGTTGGTTCTTGAGTATTCCCCTTTACTTACTGTCTTTCAAAAACCCCCCGAGTATTTAGCTATGATATCCTCTTCCATGGATAATCGTAGCTAAACTCTTCATTCGGTTGAAGGGGTGTACTTGTATTGTAAAATGTTTTAGACTATTTTAGTGTTTTTTCTCTGTATTCAAAACTTGTTCTATGTGCCATATATTAGGTCAGAACTTCCAAGGTTGAGTGGATGCTTGAAATGGCAAAGCTCTTCCGTGGAAGTTCGTGAACATACTCGGATAAGTGGATGCTTGAAATGGCAAAGCTTATCTGAGGAGTTCGATCTCTCTCAAACGCCATTTGGATAAATCGGAAAAGACAATCCAAATGGATGCACATAGGCTAGTATACCTTGAAATGGGGTGCTAGTCTAAGTATAACAAGGGCTCTACGTTTTTTGCAAAAGATTAGACAGTGTTGCAAGTCGAGTGCTTGAAATGGCCTTGATTCACTTTCGAACACTTTTGCAAAAGACTAGACAGTGTGGCAAATCGAGCGCTTGAAATGGCCTTCATGCACGTTTGAATACTTAGAAGGATTACTAAAATGATAAAATAGGCTATGATGCAAGGCCCCCGAAACCGAATGCTTTCCTTAATTTACAAAACCCCTTGTATTTACTTTCCTAGTATAACTGCCTTAATCAACTGCACTCACCATCCGGAGGACTCGCAAATCACGCATCACCCACTGTAAGTCTTTCTTTTTATTTTTCTGTATTTATTTTTCTGTAATTTACTTTCCGCACTAAAAACCAAAACAACCAAAAAAAGGTCACTTAGTTATAACCGCTAAAATCCCAATCAACCTTAAAACACGCTCCCTCGCTGTACGATTCCCTCAAAGAATAACTTATCCCCCTAATTCCCTTGGGTTCGACCCCTACTTACCACTTGCTACCCAGTAGTGAAGTCGCGAGTAGCGGATTTATAAATTTATTTGTACACATTGCCTCGCGACAAGGCAGTGCTGTCAAGGGTGTTGCAGCGAACGGATGATAAGCTGGCTGATATTCAGAAGGAGATGCTCCTACTCAAATACATGCTCCAGATGACTAGTATATCCTCATGAAGAAAGGGTATGTCGTAGCGCCTGACATCCGTTGCCTGCACATCGCTCCTCAATCCCCTACCCCTGCTGCAGATGCACTGAGTATTGTTCCCATAGTCAGCCCCTTTTTGACTCCTTAGCACATCAATCCCAATTCTTGACATTTTTCTTATGCTTTTTCACTCCTAATGACCTGTGTTTGTCTATCATACTTTTGATTTAGTGAATGCAGTGTTTTGTTTCGGTGTGCTCTGATGGTTTAATGAATTTGTCGACTCACTACTTTGCATTCTTGTGCACTAACTACACTTGCTGCGTTTTTGATGATGTCAAAAGGGGGAAGATAAGAGGAAGCATACTCTGAGGGGCAATGATATCAATGCCCATTACTTTGCTGATTAAAAGAGTAAACTGGACAAGCACTGAATGGATAGTTTGTGAACTGTGATTACTGTTGCATGCACAGAAGTAGACTATACATGTGAGGGGGAATTACATTACATATGTAAAGGGGAACTGCATACGCCAAAGGTAATCTGGGAGTTTGAAATCTCCCTAATCAAAGATTCATTAGCTTAAAATGTGGATATAAAGTAAACTGGAAATGTGTTGCTTTATTAGACTAGGTTGGGAGTTTGAAATCTCCCTCATCAAAGATTAGTTAGCTTAAAAACTGAGTAGAGGTTAATATATACATGTGTTTCATGCTATTATTATCTCTTGTGAAGAGGATGCATGTCATCATCAAAAATGGGGAAATTGTTAGAGTACGATACCGCTAGAGTAGGCATGCGTCTGGAGGACGTATACTCCAGTGTGTTTTGATGGACAAACATCCTGCTGATGTGTTACTTGAGTGCACAGGTTTAAGTATATGTACTCTGGAACTAACGGCTACTTGAGTGTGCAGAGTATTGCACGGATCTCGGAAGGTAGCAGTACCTCGGATTGAGAACGAGAATATTTCCATAAATATTTTCGGTGGATCTTTTGCTCCCAAGATCAGTTTTAGCAATGATATGCTAGAAGATTGCCCAAGATCAGTTTTAGATACTTGTAACGAGATTTGGAATTGGTCTAGATATGAGAATATTGCGTGAGAGATTTTAGGAAACTCTATCTCACTCGAATATCCAATTAGATCGGAATGGGACGATCTAATTGGAAGGCTGATGAAGACATTATGGGATGGACGAATCAGCTGGAAGATTTTGTGCAAACTTATCATGCAAGATGAGAGATTTTCGAGCAAAAAAATCTAGGGCTACCCGGTTCGATGTACGACTATATAAAGGATGCTACGGTTGCCTTTTGTAGTATGATCGAACGAGATTCCTTGGCTGCGTGTTTACTGAAGAGGAAACAACCCGAGGTCACAGATTCGAAGTGACATTGAAGAGGATATTCAAGGGTGCACTTCGGAGGGAGCCACTGTGCGATCAGAGCCAGAAGTGGGAGACCACTTGCGGTGTGATTACAATTGGATTACGTCATCACTAAGTCGGTCTGAGAGAATGACGGAATACCACTGAGTGTGGTTTGGGTGAGGGATATAATCCTTGTAATCGAATAACATCAATACAAGTGATTGTTCTGAAATCCTTATAGGAAACTAGAGGGTAGTGGTTTTTCTCAGATACTTGCTTTGAGTATATGGGTTTCCACTATATATTGATGTCTCGTATTTACGTTTACGCTTTAGTTTACTTCCGCTGCGTACTATACTTGACGCATATTAATACTTGACAAGTACAGCTAACTAACGATCCTAACACTTATGAACTTTTATCGGGGCAAAAGGTTAATTTTCAAAATTCAGAAATATGCTTTAGTAAGAATGCTGAGGGTAATTTAAAAGGTGTTATCTGTGAGCTATTAAATGTTAAAGAGGTAGAGAAACATTCAAAATACTTGGGGCTTCCTTTAGTGGCTGGTCAAAAATTGTCCTCTTTTTGTGGAGCTTGTAGAGAAAATGTGGAGTAAAATTCAGATCGGGGAAAATAGGAAATTATTATTTGGGGTAGGTTAATTTTAATCAAAGCTGTGTTGCAGGCTATCCCACAGTACATTATGTCTTGTATATTCTTGTCGGAGTCAATAATTCAGAAGCTATCTAGTGCCATCTTCAGTTTCTGGTGGCTAGGGAGTAGATCTTCAACTATTCATTGGGTTAGAAAAGCTTTGTTGGTGGAACAAAAAGTTAAAGGAGGTCTAGGATTCAGGGAGTTAAGGGACATGAATGTGGCGCTTTTAACTAAGCATGATTGGCGTCTATTGGTACGTCCTGATCTTCTTATAAGTAAATTATTTAAAGCAAAGTATTTTCCGAATACTTGTGTTTTAATTTTCACACATTACCTCTAATTCCTCGTACACGTGGAAGAGCATATTTAAATGTATGGATGTTCTCAAATATGGTGTGGATTTTGATGCTGGAATTGATTGCTGGAGATGGAGATTTTCTAGTTCGGGTTTATTCACTACCAAATCTACATATGATGTAGTTAGAATGTTGAATAACAAAAATTGCTACACTGTTGGTGGATCACCAAGGAGGATAAAGTTAGAGTATTTTTGGTCCAACTTTTGGGAAGATAAAACTACCTGAGAAGATAAAAATCTTTGGTTGGAGAGTTTTTAATAATAGTCTTCCGGATGGTTTCAATTTAGCCAAAAGAGGTTGCGTGGATAATCTAAATTGTATGATATGTGATTTCAGTAGAGAAACTATCTTGCACCTTTTTAAAGATTGTTGGTGGAACCAAGTCGGTATTGATTGAATTGGGGTTTAAATCTGATTTATTTAGTTGTGAAGCTTTGAACTTTTCAGAATGGATGAAAGTGTGTTTTGGGAAGCTTGACCGTGATTATCTGTGTTTATTGTTATGTAGTTGGTGGTTTATTTGGTTTCATAGAAACAAGGTTTATCATGGAGATCAGACTTGGGATGTGAAGTGGACTGCTCTAAAAATCAGAATGCAATGCGACAATTATTCTAGAGCATATTCGGTTTATTCTATTGGTCTTCAATCAGATTTATTTACTTGGTGTGCTCCTTGGCAAGGGGTTTTTAAATTTAATGCGGATGGTGCGTGGGAGGAGGAATAAGTTCTATCGCTAGAGATTGTGTGGGGCTTGTATCGCTGGTTAATGCTGAATTCTTGGATGGAATTCATAGCTGTTTAAGCGGAAGGAAAAGCCATAAGGAAATGTATGTTAAAAGCTAAAGAATTGAAGATTCAACTAGCCATCTTTGAAACAGATTCCACTGATGTGTTTAAAGCTTTAAAGCAAGGTCTGCACTTTGGAGAGCGTCATAAGATTTGGATTAATGATAGTCTAAATCTATGGATTGGAGAGGAAGGCTGGTCGTTGTCTCTTATTAGACGAGAAGCTAATAGCGCTACAGATTTCCTAGCGAGAAGAGCATGTAGAGGCTGCTGGAATTGGATCTGGGAAGAAAGAAACTCTTGTCCTATTGGGTTGAGCAATCTTCTGAGTTCAAATTAATGTATAGCTGCTTGTTTGAAGATTTGCTTTTGGATTGCTTGTTTAGACGAATAACTGTGCTATTGGAGATAATTTGTTAGTATTTTACATGGTGAGGAGCATTCAAATGAGGCAAGCCTCCCAAATGTGAGGCAGTGTGAGGCACGATCTCAGCCATCCATCAACCCCCGTGCATTGTGGGCGCACCACGTGGCAACGAATAATAAAACACTATGCAAATAGTAAAAGCAGCGTGAACGCGTTTGGCGGCTCGTGCCATGTGGCTTCGCCACATGCGTCCGATCAACTCCACAGACGGCTGAGATCGTGCTTCACTGCCTTATTCTTTTACCCCTGCCTCAACCGAACGCCCCCCCCCCCCCCTTTACATGGTTGTGTCACATTGCCACAAGATTCAAAAGACCATTCGGTAATTACTTGATATATATTCTTACTATTTAGGGAAAACTATAAATTCATTACGTGAACTACCACTCTGTTTCAAAATATGTACCGAACTTTCAATTTTTTCAAATAAAGTACCGATGGATCAAATTGTAATAAGAAAACTTTTAAATCTAACACTGTTAAAGTTTTTAACCCTTTAAATGATTAACTATAAATAAAATGATTAAAATTAATTTTTTAAAATTGAAAACATCATACTGCTTATTATTCTATATAATTAAAATTTAAAAAACATATCCAAACTAAATAGAAAAAATTCACTATTATAATTATAGATAAATTTCAATAATAAAAAGATTAAGAAGTAAATTATTTAGAATCCGAATATCCAATCATTTAGTGATAAAATTGAAAACAACATATCGTACAAATTTAAATATAACTACAATATTGAACTTTACCTGTTTAGTTTGGGTGTATTTTTTAAGTTTTTGTATATTAAGCATCAAAGATAATAAGTACGTGAGTTAGGATCATATGAGAAATGACATCTTTGGTGAGAAATAAGAAATTTTATAAATCGTCCGATTTATCATCTAATAGCGCAGATTTTATCAATATATTTTCATTAATTTGCTGAATAAATACGAGAATAAGGGTATATTTATCATTTGTTTTATTCTAATTATAATTTATCCTATTTTATCGGACACGTCCTGACGATTTCTCTATCCTCGTTTGATTTTTTTAGAAAATCGTTCGATATCGCAAAACCTTATTGCCAGCCGATATCGTTTATCTGGTGTTCTCTGACGCAGCTTCCTATGTGGTTTCTGGCCAGTCTCCTTACAAGCGGACCACGTATCGCTACTCGCCTTTGCTCGCTTTTCTGCTGGTTCCTAATTCGTATATTCATCCTTCATGGGGAAAGTTCCTCTTTTCAGCTGCAAGTAGTATAAATTGAGGATTTTGAATTTCAACTGAATAGTTATATTTCTTCCTTTTGGAATCTGGACAAGCTTGATGCTGAAATTGGTGTTTGGAATTATGTGTTGTTAATTGTTTAATGTAGATTTACTTGTGGGCTTGCTCATCCGCAGCATTCTGAAGCTGAGGAAGGTCCCTTAGGATATTTGTAGTTATTCAGTAGTGGTTTGGCTGTTCAATCCTTTTACGTTCACTATTGGAACTCGGGGGAATTGTGAGCCGATTGTCTGTGCTGTTATTTTGTGGATCATTATTTGCTTAATGAAAGGTATGCTCGTTTACTAAGGGTTTCATGGTAATATGTATGTGAGTTTCAGTATCTCTTGTTGGCTTACTAGTTGTTTGATATGGTTTTGTGGATCATTATGGTTTTCTACCACATCTACTTACATTATGAATATGAGATATCTGTTGCAGTTGATCCTGATCAGGAATTGACAGATGCAATCAGGTGCGCAGTTCTTAAATCGAGAATAGAAAAATCATGTGTTCATGTTTCTTTTTTATTTGATCAACCAAATTTTTTGAGTAGCAGCTTTTGTTTAAGTGATGCACATGTTGCTAGATGTACAGTTGAATTAGTATTTGACAATGACACTGCCAGGGATGAATTAGTGGAGTATTCAGAGCAAGTTATAAAGCTGGCCGTAGTCTTGCTTGAGTTTTTATCAGAGGCGTTAGCTCTGGAGCCGATTTCGCGGCTTCACCCTTGTCCGGGCGGAGGTGAATGTTTGTATAAGTTGCAGTTGCAGTTGCTTTCTAATGTGCACAAACTGTGCTAGTAGTTCACTTGAACAGTAGCAGCATGATCGATAGGTTCTGAACTCTGAAATGTAAATTATTTACTTCTCAAAAAACTTGGTTAGTGGTTTTGGTAAATAAGTGCAGACAATGTGTTTCTTAGATATGAATACAAATGTAAGTGTGCCTTGTTCATATACCAGTTCGACTTGTAACTTGTAGGTATCGTATTTAAAACACGAATCATGAATGTCATTGATAGTATTTGTGCTTATTTTTTGTAGATAATGTGTTGAAGCCAAGCAACAAAGCCAAAGTCAAGGATACAAAACCTATAGCCAAACCAACATCAAGTATCTTCACTGATGCAGACATTCAAGGGCATTGCTGTGTGAAAGATGCAATGCTCAGCTTGCACTTGCTAGATGCGTCGAGGAAATCGCTTTGTCAAAATTGTGATTAGTCTAGTCATGGTACATAGTCTTCTGACCAAAATCATAGGAGGCAAACACATTTCGTTTACGTTTATGGAACTTTATATACCATTTTGTTTAAGTTTAAGGCTACGCATTCATGGGAATCATTCGCATTTATGGGAATATGACGCATTTTACCGGGAATCTTACACATTTTTCTATAAATCTTACACATAATATTGTCAAATGTAACCAAAATACACAGAGGCAGAGAAACAACCTTTACAAATTTGAGATTTAATCTCCATTTGCATTACAATCAGACACACACAATAGCCTTTACAAATTTGAATAAAATATTTACAAAGTATACATTCTGATACAATTAACAGACAGAAATCACACAGTGGAAGAAATCTCAAGGCAACAAGTTTCAGAAGCAGCCAATAAGTTCTTTCGGAATTTGTCTAGTAGCACGGAACTTTAATATCTCTTTTTCGCGCCAGGCCACAACCAATGCGGTTTTTTCTTCAGCTTGCTTCTGAATCAAAGATGTCTGGTAATCCAAGAAGTTTTTTTATCTGTAAAGTTCGAAAGGACAATGTTACTAATTTAAATAACATTCGAAACCTAAAGCTTTTTTAGAAGGAAATGATTTTGCAGAATTTGGCAGAATAGCAGCAGTAGCTAATGGATTGAATTGGAATAAGACTACACTCTTTCACAGGTGAACGAAACAACCACTTTAGCTTGCTGATTGTTGTAAAGCCATACCAGAAAACACACATAGGCTGACAAACAGAGAAACAAAATACATATCAGATAACAATAATAAGCTAGCAGGAACTCTTAAGTAGTGAAATTGTCAAATGTAACCAAAATCAAGAGACCCATAAATCAGAACAATATTGGCTTGAGCAAGCACTAATAAATCTTACGTATTTCTTAGTTAGGTTACGCATTATTCAAATAATATTGGCTACGCAGTTACTAATAAATCTACGCATTTCACATGTACGCATATCTGTTTGAGATGATAAGCATTTTAGCGATTTTCGAAATGGATATATTCAAAACAATTTTTGGCTACGCAGGAAGTAATAAATCTTACGCATTCTGTGTTCCACTATTGAACTTATCTCATACCTGGAAATTCAGTGTTCCACTCTTGCAAGCCTAAACTAGTAACATTGCAGGAGGGATCATCAGTTCCCATGAGCATTGCCTCATCAGTAATAAATTTGTTTGAGCTCAGACCTTTCCTGGGATTGTAGGTCTTAGAATTATCGGAAACGGGACCAGGAGCTGCATTTGGAGACTCGGAATTAGGAAGTTGTGTGGAAGGTTGCTCAGGGGACTTCTCAATAGTCCTTGGAGGTCTGCCCCTCCGAATGACTCGAGGCTGAGGTTCACCATCTTCACCTTTTTGTCTTAAATTATCGAAATCTCTCTTGGCCAGCTCTTGTATGGCCCTTGCCTACGTTAAAAGATGTTTTGGAGACGCATTCAATAATATATGGAAAAGAACTATAGAACATTAACCAATATGTCTTCAACATTATTGTAGATATACCTTGCGAAAAAATACAGTGCTAGGTGAATTGTACTGCATAGCATTACTGCATATCAAGAAAATGTCTTCCTGTATAAGTGGAAAGGTGACAGACACTTTTAGTGATGTTGTACACAAAAAATGAGTCTGCCTATAAATAAATACAAAGAACAACAAAGATGCTATAGACTATAGAGTCTGTCATTCAGTCAGTTTGAGATATATTTTCAAAACAATATTTGGCTACGCAGGAAGTAATAAATCTTACGCATTCTTAGTTTGGTTACGCATTTTTCAAACAATATCGGCTACGCAGTTACTAATAAATCTTACGCATTTCACATTTACGGTTATGCATTTATTATAAAATGTCACGCATTTTACAGTAGTATTTACTACTATTCTGATAATGTAACAATATGGCTACGCAGTTACGCATTTATGTATGAAATGAAAAGCTACGCAGCTACGTAGCTACGCAGTTACATATTGATAGAGTCGCACAACGAAGCTGATGGAATAGGGAAAACCCTAATTCGATTTTTCTTTGATTGAAAATAAGCTGCTAATGAAGATTACATGAGTTACTTAAATAGGAAAATAAAACGAAACCCTAAACGAAAATTACTAAAAATCGAAAATTTCTAAAAAAAACATTAAAAATTTGAAATAAAATAGTAAACGACTCCGGAAGCCCAAAAAAGCCCATACTCCACGAGCAAAGCTCGTGATTTCTGATCGTCTCGTCGTTTCGCTCAGAATAAGGTATTATGGGCTAAAAACGGACACCGGAAGCGCCAATCCTGCTAACTAGCGCCAATTTCCTCTAATCCTCAGTTATCGCTCATCTGCCTGCATCATCTCCTCCCAGGTAGAGAAGATTCGTCCTCGAATCCGCAGCCGGTTCTGTGTCTGAATCTGCGTCAACAAAGGGGATTAAGTGCTTAACATTGAACACATCCGAAGTATTCACATTGCTGGGGAGTCGAAGGCGATAAGCGTTGGGGTTGATTTTTTCTACAATCTCTACTGGACCGATTTTACGCGCTGCCAACTTGTTGTATTCATGAGCTGGATAGCGGTTCTTGGTCAGCACGGCCCATACAAGATCACCCACCACAAATTCAACTGAACGCCGTTTAGCATCTGCACTGGCCTTATACTTTGCTGTATTAAGCACCAGCTGAGCATGGGTCCGTTGGTGGGTTTGTTGAATCAGATCAATGAGCTCCTCGGCAGTCGCGTGTACGCGAGTCTTGTTAGGCAAGTTCAGTAAGTCTGATGGACCGCGGGGAATAAGGCCATACACCACCTGAAATGGACAAAAACTTGTAGTTCGATTAACAGCATGGTTATGTGCAAACTCTGCCTGTGGAAGACGCTGATCCCATGCTCACCCACCAAACAGCGTAATAGATTGCCCAAAGAGCGGTTGCCCATCTGTCTGAGGATGATAAGCACTGCTGAATGTGAGCTGAGTATTCACCATACGCCATAAACTGCGCCAGAAGTGGCTCACAAATTGAGTATCTCGGTCGGATACTATGGATGCCGGCAGACCATGAATACGGTAGACCTCACGGAAAAACAATTGGGCCACAGCCACTGCGTCAGATGTTTTCTTGCATGGAATGAAGTGTACCATCTTCGAAAAATGATCCACAACTACAAAGATGGAATCTGCACCGCGCTGAGTGCGAGGGAGTCCAAGGACGAAGTCCATGCTTATATCAGTCCATGGCTGGGTTGGAATAGGTAATGGCATGTACAAACCAGCATTAGTTGAAGTCCCCTTAGATGTCTGACAAACCGTACAACGAGCCACGAAACGTCCCACCTCTTTTCTCATGGATGGCCAGAAATAAGAAGTAGCCAGCAGATGGAAAGTGCGGTCACGACCCACATGACCTTCACAATGAAGATCCTGAATCAGCTGAAGTCGAAGGCTGCAATCCGGGATGCAAAGTTGGACTCCACGAAACAAAAATACATCCTCTAAGACGAAGTCAGATGTCTCGCCTTGTTGTAATGACACAAGGACTCGCGAGAAATATGGGTCAGTAACGTAGAGGTCCACAAAAGAGTCAAAACCAGGTACCTCAAGTCGAAGTTCGGACAGTAGGTTGTGCCGCCGACTCAGGGCATCAGCTACCCTGTTAGTAATACCTGCTTGGTGCTTGATAACAAAAGTGAATTGCTGCAAGTAGGAAATCCAAGAGGCGTGTCGGTGAGAGACCTTATCTTGGCTGCCAAGATACTTCAGTGCGTCATGATCAGTAAAAAGCACGAACTCACGCTGAAATAAATAATGTCTCCAGTGCTTGATTGCTTGTACCACAGCATAGAACTCCACGTCATATGTGCTGAACCGAAGCTTAGCACCCGACAGTTTTTCACTGAAGTAAGCAACTGGACGTCCATTCTGACTTAAGACCGCGCCAATACCTGTCTTTGATGCATCACTATGCAGCTCAAAAGGGAGGGAAAAGTCAGGGAGTACCAAAATCAAGGCTGAAGTAAGGCGTCTCTTAATCTCCGCAAATGCCTCATCTGCCTCAGGAGTCCAAAGAAATTTCGTGCCTTTCATGCAATCAGTGATTGCGGCCATCACACCGCTGAAATGAGGGATAAAACGTCTGTAGAAGGAGGCCAGGCCATGAAAACTACGGACTGCAGTAATTGATGTCGGTTGGGGCCACTGTTTAATAGCTGCAATCTTGGTTGGATCTGCGCAAAGGCCAACATTGGAAACCACATAACCCAAAAACTGAACAGAATCAGTTAAAAACGAGCATTTAGCAGAAGCAGCATAAAACTTATCACATCTAAGAACCACTAGGACCTCCCGTAAGTGACGAATATGATCATCAGCAGATAAACTATAAATCAGAATGTCATCAAAGTACACAACAACAAACCGTCCAATGAAAGGTCGTAAAGCCTGGTTCATAATCCGCATGAAGGTACTGGGTGCATTGGACAGGCCGAACGGCATTACTAACCACTCGAACAACCCCTCTCGCGTTTTGAACGCAGTTTTCCATTCATCCCCTGGTCTGATGCGAATCTGGTGATATCCACTCTTCAAATCCAACTTGCTAAACACACAAGCACCACTCAACTGATCGAGTAAATCATCCAAACGTGGAATGGGAAATCGATACCTGATCGTGATTTTGTTGATAGCACGACTGTCAACACACATGCGCCACGTACCATCCTTCTTCGGAGTTAATAAGGCAGGCACAGCACAAGGGCTCAGACTTTCCCGAACATGACCCTTAAGGAGAATATCCTCCACTTGACGTCGCAACTCTTCATGTTCTTTGGGGCTCATATGATAGTGTGGACGATTAGGCAATGCAGCGCCTGGTACTAGGTCAATCTGGTGCTGAATGTCACGGAGTGGGGGAAGCTCAGTCGGCAATGAATCAGGAAACACATCCGCAAATTCCGTCAAAAGGGCTTGGATACTGGGGTGTATCACCACACCATGGCTAGAATCCTCCAATGCACAGCAAAACAAGACAAAAACTACTCCATAATCTTGCATTGCCTCTTGGAATGGTACTCGTGACAACAGAGTAGTCACAGGCAGACTCCGACTAGTGGGGACAGCACGCGGTTGGGTTGGTACAAGTAAGATCTTCTTACCCTGAAAGAGAAATGAATAGGTGTTAGCTCGACCATCATGTAACACCGAACGATCAAACTGCCAAGGACGGCCCAACAGAATGTGACACGCGTCCATAGGAACTATATCACAGTAAATTTCATCCGTGTAAGTTGCACCAATCGCAAGGGACACCAAGACCCGTTTAGAGATAGTGACATCAGTGTTCTTGCTTAGCCACGCCAGCTTGTAAGGCTTTGGATGAGATTCACTTGGAAGGGCCAACTTAGTCACCGCCGTCTCAGAAATCACATTCTCACAGCTGCCCGCATCAATGATAAATGTGCACACTTTTCCCCCGATTGTACACGAGGACTGAAAGACATTAGTACGCAACCACTCAGAATGGCCAGGGGCACGAGGACTCAGAAACGTGCGTCGCACCATCAACACAGGGCCAACATCCCCTGAAACAACTTCTTCCTCCAATCCATCATCACCATAGTCATCAAAGATAGGTTCTCCTTCCAAATCAGGTATATCATCGGGACCATCATGCGCTAAAAGGCCGCGAGAACTCGACCCCTTGGGACACGCAGACTGTCTATGTCCCGTCTCTCCACAACCGAAACAACGAAAAGTTCCCCCAGGTTGAGGCTGTGTTGGCCTAGCAGCAGGAGGCCGCGCTACTGGGTTTGTGGAACCACGGTTAGTCGGGGCTGGAGTTGTGGTGCTAGTACTCGGAGTCTGGCGAAAGCCACTTGGTCCACGCCTCAGTATCTGCTTCTCAGCTTGCAAAGCACGCGGATGTGCCTCAGACACAGTTGCTGGATCAAACATGTTAAGGACATCCTGCAATTGAAGCTTTAACCCACCAATATAACGAGAGACTAACTGCATAGGGGTCTCATGCACATCTGTACGAGCCAATAATTGATAAAAATCACCACTATATTCCTCCACTGAACGATTACCTTGCCTCAAATTCTGAAACCTTTGATACAACTCCCGTTCAAAATTGTATGGTAAAAACGCCCGTTTGATATGTTTCACAAACTTCTGCCAAGTCACAATTTTACCCTTACCTTCACGGACACGAGATTTCTTCAATTGTTGCCACCAAGCTTGCGCCCTACCACGCAAGTGGAAACTGACCAACGCCACACGTCGATCCTTAGGAACCTCCTTGAAGTCAAAGACTTCCTCCACTTGGGACAGCCAATCAACGAACTCCTTAGCCCGAAGGCCACCATCAAAGTCTGGAATGTCAACTTTAAACCCAATCTCCCACCGGCGGTCACGCTGATTTTCCACTCCTTCATCCCGCGAACGGATTGTGGTCAGACGCCACCTCGCCATCAGAACGATTGGTCTCAAACTCCTCCAAACGTCGCGTCAAGTGTTCAACTTGTCGCCGTAAATCAGCGTTCTCACGGTCTCTAAAATCAGCAATATCACGAGCTGCGGCACCTCCTCTTGGTCTACCTCGAGCCATCGCAGGATCACCGTAATCTGATACCAATATGATAGAGTCGCACAACGAAGCTGATGGAATAGGGAAAACCCTAATTCGATTTTTCTTTGATTGAAAATAAGCTGCTGAAGATTACATGAGTTTACTTAAATAGGAAAATAAAACGAAACCCTAAACGAAAATTACTAAAAACCGAAAATTTCTAAAAAACATTAAAAATTCGAAATAAAATAGTAAACGACTCCGGAAGCCCAAAAAAGCCCATACATCATGAGCAAAGCTCGTGAATTCTGATCGTCTCGTCGTTCCGCTCAGAATAAGGTATTATGGGCTGAAAACGGACACCGGAAGCGCCAATCCTGCTAACTAGCGCCAATTTCCTCTAATCCTCAGTTATCGCTAATCTGCCTGCATCACATATTTATGAATCTTACGTATTTACTTTAAGTCTTACGCATTTAATTTAAATGTTACACATTTTACATTTAATCTTACGCATTTATAACGACAAATACATGTTATGATGTTTCAATCACGAAAATGCGTAGTAATTGAAGCTAAATGCATAGTTATTGAAACAAAATGCGTACAATAAATCTGCTAGAATGCATAGTTATTATAGTTTGACAGTTCCAGTGAATGAATTAAAATGCTAGATAAACAAAACTCCACACCCTCACACCTCACTTGCAAAAAATCAGAAGACTTAATAAACACAACACAGTTTTCGGCAACACAAAGACAAACTCAATCTAAACAACAGAAATTGAATATTTTTAGTGTCGAATTTTACCGTCAATTTCTCCGTCGAATTTAGGGTTTTCATACCGGTCGCCGTCTCTTGAATTTAGGGTTTCATACTGGTCGCCGTCTCTTGAGCCGCTTCAATACGTGCCGCCGTTACACCGTTCGTCTCCTTCACTCGCCGTCGCTCGCGTCGCCCGTCGCTCCCACGGTTGATAACGCCTCAGTCGCCTTCCATCGTCGTTGGTCGGCTTCAATCGTCGTCGGTCGTCTCAGTCACCGGCGTCGCGCAGGAATTCACCGATTCGCATTCCAATTTTAGAGATTATAGGTCGAGAGAATATCGTATGCGGTTTTACCCTAAATGTATTTCCCTAATTTGCCCCTTAACCGTATTTGACTATTAATTAAATACAGATTTTAATTAATTTAGTACTAATCTTAGCCATCCATTTTTTTGATCTAAAGGTTATAAATTTTTCTCATTTCTCATCTAATATGCATTTCTCACAGGATCTCAACCCTACGTACTATATATATGTTTTCAATTTTATCATTAAACAATATGATATTCAAATTTTAAACAATTCAATTTAATCATTTAAAGGGTTTAAGGGTTTTGATTTGGATGTATTTTTTAAAATTTAATTATATAGTAGATTGTCAAAGATAATAGGCAATATGATGTTTTCAATTTTATCATTGAATGATAGGATATTCATATTTATAAATAATTTAAATTTATTCATTTTATTTATAATTAATCATTTAAATGGTTAACTGTTTTAACGGTGTTAATTTTATAAGTTTTCTTATTACAATTTAACCCCTCAGTACTTGATTTGAAAAAATTGAAAGTTCAGTACTTATTTTGAAATTGAGTGATAGTTCAGATAATGAATTTATAATTTTCCCTGCTATTTAAATAAAACTTTAATAATTCAATTTATTGGGCCTCGGGATACAATTATATTTAACTGGGCTGCCCAATAGGGAAGCGCACCGGGCTGCTTGTGCATGACAGCTGGCTGAGCACAATAAATTTGGAAAGAAAAAAAAAAGGGAGTAAGTAAATATTAATTGATCTGAGGTAGGGGTCTCCAATAGGTTGGGCTGGGCCGGCCTAGGCCCAAAAAAATAGGCTTGGGCTAGGCTTGGTTAAGCCTTAGCCTATACTTCAATTTTTAATGGGCTAGGCTGGGCCAAGCCCATATATATTTTCGGAGCCTTAAGCAGCCCATGGGCCTTATTTTTGATGGGCTTGTGTGGGCTAGGCCGGGCTTGGCCTTAAATATCACTAGGTCGGGCTAGATAATCTTGTTATGACAATTATAAATATAATGTTTCATGTTTGTGAAAAACTTATACGGCGGCTACACACTGACTTATAGTCAAAAGATCAAAAGTAAACTTGATAAGAAACTAAGTTTATTAAAAAGCTCGGTACTCAACACAACCTTAGAATCCACAAATCTTCTTTATTTAGGTCATTAATATCATTAGCATCACTGTTAACAATGCAAAACATCAAGAAAAATCAGTTCATAGAAACAAAATGTGGCATCTCTTTTATTTTTAGAAGGTTTCACTAGGCTTTTGATAGGCTTCATTGAGCTTTTTCGATATGGGCCAAGATAGGCCGGGCCTATAGGCCAGACCGGACCGGCCCTTACCCGGCCCGTCAAGCTTAAGGCTGGGCTTTAATAGGCCTTGGCATGGGCTGGGCTAGGCTTAAGGCCTGTGGGCCACGAGGCCCCCATTAGGCTTTTGAGCCCATAAGGCTGTTTGGAGACCCCTAATCTGAGGAAGTAAAAAAAAAGAAGGAACAAACGGTCTTGAAAGTTGGTCAACGGCCGTTTCGAAGGAGGAAGAGGAACACATCTGACTCAAGGAATCAATACTGTACAGTTTTCTTAGCAGCCACTAATGACAATTTTAGCATTGTGATAAGCACATGCTTCACATACTTCAAAACAAGACCATCATTACAAGTCACCAGTGAGCTTGTTTATAAATTGCAACTAGCACTTATTTAACAGATTATTTGGTTAATCAATTACATTTTATAAACGGTTAATTCTTACACATAAGTGAGGTTTTCAATTTTCTTAAGAAATTTGATATTAGATTGAGAATCTCTATAAAAAATGTAATGCCTTAAAGTAAAGACATTTTGTTTCGATAAAGGACCCTAAAGTACAAACATAAGGGAGTAAAATTAAATACCACAATATCTTCTAAAGTAGACAAAGCAGCTAGGCACGTGATAAAAGCATGCATTAATTTATTCACTACAATATGTAATTCCTGATTTCAACCAATCAGTATACCTTTTTCCTAGACTAGGGACCAAACAAGACCAATAATACAACATAATATTAACCATAAACTGTGAGGACTTAAACTAAAATTAAGAGTCTATTTATATTAATCATTTTTTGATAGTGGGTGGATACAACAATTATGTACAAAGTATATGAACTTTTAATCATCAAGTATATGTACAAAGTATATATACTTTTAATCATCAAGTATATATATATTGATCTATGTAGCTCTTAGCAAGTCATCTTGATCGGATCCGTAAGCATCTGGTACATCTCTCCACTTTTGAAGCGCAGGCCTACGTTCGATACCTTAACCATGAATGCACTTTAGACCTACGCTCGACACATTTACTACGAATCCGTACACAGCTACCCAAATCATCGGTACATCTTCAACACTCGGAGTTTAGGCCACCTTGAACATCTTTACCGAATAGCACCTCTACGAGGAAGGAAAAACACATCAGCGCGAGACGATGGCCCCGAGACTCGAACTCAAGACATAAGGATTCAACTATCTTAAGGTGGACTCCTTAAGGGCATATACATCGGTCCATCAAAAGTAGCAACTGCTGGGGATGTGGCGCCTACTTGGCGCAGGTGCTGAGCAATGAATAATGCAGCGGTACAACATCTGGCAGGAGGTGCTGAAAAATTGGAGGACGTGCAATCTGGGCTGCCGTTCTAGCAGCTCCAACTGCAGCTACAAAAGTGGGCCCTACTATTTTTAAATGTATTAAATGGCTTATTTTGATATTTATTAAATGTCATATTTTGTATGTCTTAATTATAAGTTACCATTAATTGTTACGATTAATTGAATTCTATCAGTAATTATATATTACCATAAATTGTTATGTAGATTGATTTTATTTTATGGAGTTATGTAAATTGATTTAGTCAATATGTATACATGTTTTTTATAGAAATTTTATTATACATTAATTAATTGTTACCATAATCATGTATTTGGGTTTAATGTACACGAATTATGCATTATAATAGTTAATATAGGAAGGGTGCGGTTCAGGTACAAACCTGTTTATAAATAAAAACTACAAACCGATTATAAAGCCGACACGTGTACCAGTATAATCGAAATCCCGGAGAAAACACGGAGAGGTATAATAGTCATTTCACACGAATGGGTATAAAACCTAATAATATTATTTTCAATTTAGTCCAAAAGTTGTTATTGTTCAGACTTAAGATGGTATTGTTCAGACTTAAAAATACTTAATAATCAGACTTAAATGGTATTGTTCAGACTTAAAATACTAATGTTCAGACTTAAAAAGGTAGTGTTCAGACTTAAATGGTAGTGTTCAGACTTAAAATACTAATGTTCAGACTTAAAAATACTTAATAATCAGACTTAAATGGTATTGTTCAGACTTAAGATGGTATTGTTCAGACTTAAAAATACTTAATAATCAGACTTAAATGGTATTGTTCAGACTTAAATGGTAGTGTTCAGACTTAAAAAGGTAGTGTTCAGACTTAAATGGTAGTGTTCAGATTTAAAATAGTTAATGTTCACACTTAAAAATACTTAATAATCAGACTTAAATGGTAGTGTTCAGACTTAAATGGTAGTGTCCAGACTTAAAAAGGTAGTGTTCAGACTTAAATGGTAGTGTTCAGACTTAAAATACTTAATGTTCAGACTTAAAAATACTTAATAATCAGACTTAAATGGTAGTGTTCAGACTTAAAATACTTAATGTTCAGACTTAAAAATACTTAATAATCAGACTTAAATGGTATTGTTCAGACTTAAGATGGTAATGTTCAGACTTAAAAATACTTAATAATCAGACTTAAATGGTAGTGTTCAGACTTAAATGGTAGTGTTCAGACTTAAAAAGGTAGTGTTCAGACTTAAATGGTAGTGTTCAGACTTAAAATACTAATGTTCACACTTAAAAATACTTAATAATCAGACTTAAATGGTAGTGTTCAGACTTAAATATACTTAATAATCAGACTTAAATGGTAGTGTTCAGACTTAAATGGTAGTGTTCAGACCCGTTCAGACTTAAATGGTAGTGTTCAGACTTAAAATACTTAATGTCCAGACTTAAAAATACTTAATAATCAGACTTAAATGGTAGTGTTCAGACTTAAATGGTAGTGTTCAGACTTAAAATACTAAATGTTCAAACTTAAAAATACTTAATAATCAGACATAAATGGTAGTGTTCAGACTTAAATGGTAGTGTTCAGACTTAAAAAGGTAGTGTTCAGACTTAAATGGTAGTGTTCAGACTTAAAATACTTAATGTTCAGACTTAAAAATACTTAATAATCAGACTTAAATGGTAGTGTTCACACTTAAATGGTAGTGTTCAGACTTAAAAAGGTAGTGTTCAGACTTAAATGGTAGTGTTCAAACATTGTTATTTAAGTCTGAACATTATTTTTTTAAGTCTAAACAATGTTTTTCTAAGTCTGAACAATGTTTTTTTAAGTCTGAACAATATTTTTTCAAGTATTGTCATTACTGGTTTAAGTCTGAACATTATTTTTTTAAGTCTGAACATTGTTATTTAAGTCTGATCGTTAATGGTTTAAGTCTCATTATTATTTTTTAAATCTGAACAATGTTTTTTTAAGTCTGAACAATGTTTTTTCAAATATTGTCATTACTGGTTTAAGTGTGAACATTGTTTTTTAAGTCTGAACATTGTTATTTAAGTCTGATCGTTAATGGTTTAAGTCTCATTATTATTTTTTTAAGTCTGAACACTATTTTTTTAAGTCTGAACAATGTTTTTTTAAGTATTTGTCATTACTGGTTTAAGTCTGAACATTATTTTTTTAAGTCTGAACATTACTGTAGCAAATTTTGGACGTTTATACCCCTCATATCGTTTATATATTTTTAAATAAGTCCACATGTAATTTTTTTATTTACAAAAATAACCCCGACTGGATGAAATCTCGGCTGAATTTTGATTGGTTCATTTTGACACGTGTCGAATTTTTTATGGGTTTGTAGTTTTTATTTATAATATTGGTTTGTATTTGATCCAAACCCATATAGGAATTATAACAAAATTTATTTTTTTATTATAGGAATTTAAGATGTTTAGAAAATCGTCAAATACACGTGTCACATAATGATTAGTTAAAAATCTTATTGAAAATCCAAACAGATAATTATTACAAATTAAAATTTATGTTTTTATTAGATGAATAGTGCGAGGAGGTGCTACCGCTATATAAACTTTTCGAACAACACCTATTCAGCGAAGAGGAAGTGCTGTTCGAGAAGGTGCTCGAAAATAACACCTCCTCGACCGCTGCATATGCTCTAATCAACAGATCACCCTTCTATTTTCGCAATTATTCATTGGCCTATCTATATTAATCCAAATTATTCATTATTTATTTTAAATTAAATTCTAATTTTATCGTTTCATTTAATAAGCGGGACGGTCCGACGGTAGGTTTGTGATATTGATTAAAAATACTTGGATTGCTGTTTTGCACTTCAAAATTTAATTACAATTTGGTGCTTGTGAGTTTACGTAATAACAGATTGATGGTCGTCGTTTTCTCGCGTGGAGCATTAAATCGAGTTACGGAGAGTGAGTTGTCAATCGCTTGGTGGAGTTTGGCCTTTGGGGGGTAGGGTCGGATTTTTGTTGTCACGCAAAGCCTGTCATCGTCTTCTTCTCCATCTTCCCGCTCCTCCTTCAAAAAAATATCACTACTCCGCTCTTCCCTCCCATTTCGAGTCTACAAAGTGGAGTCAATGGGGTTAGGTTAGAGTGAGGAAGAATGTTAAGCGGAGAGGAAAAGTAGAGAGAGAAAGTGAAGAATGTGTGTGGAACAACAAGTGTTTGCGTCGGCATGGATACCCCGCAGAAGAACCGAATCGGGACGCCTGGGTCGAAAATTGAGGTAGTTTCGTTTTGCCTGCATTTGTGAAATTGGGTTTTGGTTTGGTGGTTTTTGTTGCTTGACTGTTGGTGAATTGTTATGGGTTGGGCGATTAGGGTTTTGATTTGGGGGAAGTAGGGATTTGACTGTGAGTGTTTGCTGAAGCCCTTGTTTTGGGGGTTGACCTTGATTGTTGATTTCTCTTAGGTTGTTGATGTGGTTCTTATGATGCTCTGATCTACACTTTTGGCCGGGTCTTGGTGCTTGGTCAGTTGCATGTGGTTGTCTTGTCCTTCAGTTTTCTGGCGAGAATTTGTGTGCTCCATTTGTGGTGTGATCTTCAACTAGTCAGAGGGAATTCCGTTGTTGGCTAGCTAATTAGACCGTGTTTTTTGATAATTTAGACCTACAATTTGATGGGCTTGAGTGACTGTCGACAAGGTTTATACTTTTGAATAACTGCTACATAATATATAGTGGAATGCATTCCAAAGGTTTATGAAGAAAACTGAGTTGCTGTTTGAAAGTTGAAACAACTGTGTAGTGCTAGTAGAATGTCAGGTGCGTGAAATGCACATGTAGATGTTAGCTTGCAAAGAACTCCTGCATATGTATCAGTAAATCTGTTCAGCAAATAATGGGAAGTGCCACATTCCCAATCATAATGATTTTTTCAGATCATCCATATTATTGTGAAATCTTTGGAAACCATGCATGACATGGAATGATATCTCGTCAAATTTGCTGGTTTAATTTGTTTGCTTTATGGCAGGAATCTCCCGTCTTCAACTATCTGAGCAATCTTTCCCCAATCAAGCAAGTGAAATCAGTACACATAAGCCAGTCTTTTACCTCCCTAAATTTTGCATCGCCGTCATCTGTTTTTACTTCACCGCATGTTGCTAGTTCCTTCAAGGACTCCACTTTCCTGAAAAGGTATTAATTACTTTTTGCTGATGTCCCATATAGGTGGAGTTTGACATGTCTAATTGTTCCACTTTCGTTTTAGGCATGTATTCTCAGATCAGTCGAGAGCTGACATTTCTGATGAAGGGAATAACGACAAGTCCAATGAAGAGATTGATGGCTCCGGTCAGTTTGCCAAGAATGCAGATAATACAGAAATTAATGTAGAACATCCTGTTGTTCAGGTTCCAAAAGTATTGTCCAGGACCTTAGAGTACGATTATGTTACCCCTGCATGTGAGTCAAAGTCACTGCTACACCCTGAGCAGCATGATGGAGATTCAGCTAAGCCATCTGGTTCACATGCCCCATTTGGTCCAGGGATTTTCAATGGAAGTTCAGATAAAAGTGATATGTCACCAGGGACATTTCAAAGTACGCCACAGAGAGAAAGGCCAAGGATCGACTGGGATAGTTTGGCCACTGATGCTACAGGCTCTTTATTTATATCGCCAAATGAAGCTAGAGCATTTCGAGGCTTGTTTGACAAGACCCCAGATACAGGAGATAATCCTTGTTCGCTTACATCTCTATTCCCTGATTATACCAATGACTTACAATTAGCACAACCTGTTTGTCAAATTGACTCTGTTGGAGTTGGCTTAGGTCAGCAAGTTAATCCAGCGGAAGATAATGAGCCGCAGCACTTAGATTGGCCGCCTGAAAATATTCCTACCAGTCTAGAAGACCGCACAGTCAACTATTCAAGTTCGAACATTGACGATAAGGTACAAATGTACTTGTACGTGATGAAATATCAAGCGTGTTGTGTTTTAGTTTGTGTCACTGCAGCAAGCCCATATGCATGCACTTTATAGAAGACACATTGGGTGATTCTAGCCGTGCGCCCTTTCCTCACTCCAAATCTAATGTGTTCATTTTTGTTCATAGTTTGTTTCAAATTCACATCTAGGAGTGCGAAGGCGGTGTTTGACTTTTGAGACATCCAGTGGGCAAAAGAAGAGCTTGAGTGGTGTAGCTAACCGTCTTCCTTGTGTGCCATTGCAATCGGAAGAAAAAGGAACCTCCAGATTTAAACGATCAGTCCCTAGCAATCCGGTTGGTGCCTATTCTTCGCAGTCTGTCAAATCTGGGATTGGCTTGCATTTGAATGCACTTGCAACTGCAAAGGAGGAACACGTTGCACTCCCTGCAAATATTCCTCCTCGGGTGGAAATAAGTTTGTCTAGCTCTACTACCCGGTTCTGTCCTCCTACTACTTCTCAGGAGTCACTACATGAGCCATCGCATACAACTTCTACTTTGAAAGATGAGGGGCCCTTGAGTAAGGATACTCAGGCATCAGAGGATGATTTCCCAGCTATGGCGCCTAGTGTCGAGTTGAATTCCAGTAGCCCTAAAAAGAAGAGGTAATGGTATGCATTGAACACCCGCTATTAGTATGTTCTGTGCATTGACCATTTATCTGTGCAGTAAATGATTAAATATGATCATAATTTCTTCTTCCTCGTGATTTTGCAGACCTAAGTTGGCAAATGGTGGAGATGATGAATCATGCAAGCGTTGTAACTGCAAGAAATCAAAATGTTTGAAACTGTAAGTTTCTACGAATCCCTAGGAACTAATCTGCCTTAATTGATACTAAAAATTCCGTGTTTGTGTTACCTTTGTGTCTGCTTCAATTCCTCAATCATGACTCCTTTATGTGTTGTATTGGTTTGTAATGCAGTTATTGTGAATGCTTTGCTGCTGGTGTGTACTGTATAGAGCCTTGTTCATGTCAGGATTGTTACAACAAGCCCATTCATGAAGACACTGTTCTTGCAACCCGTAGACAGATTGAGGCTAGGAACCCTCTCGCATTTGCTCCCAAAGTCATCCAAGCCTCTCAGGCCACACTTGAGGTTGGGGTAAGAATATGAATAAGACAGTGCAAGCGATGAAGTTTCCATAAGCTGACCTGTAACAATTATTTATTTATGATGTAGGTGGAGATGGCTAGTACTCCAGCATCTGCTAGACACAAAAGAGGATGCAACTGCAAGAAATCAGGCTGCTTAAAGAAATATTGTGAATGCTATCAGGTATTTTCCGGGCATATATTTTCTCGCTTTTGTACTAGTGATTTCTTTCTCTGAAAGTGATCCATTGGGCTGCAGGGTGGTGTTGGTTGCTCCCTGAACTGTAGATGTGATAGTTGTAAGAATACATTCGGCAGAAAGGGTGGTGAGCAGACATTCTTAAGACGTTGATCGTTTTTATTTACATTAAATTCTTGCAGGGGGATATATTTTAAGTTTCTGTTGGTTAACTTGCTAATTTTGGCACAATAGGATCTGAGGTTGATTTAGAGGTCGAAGTCAAGGCAGAAGAACTACAACCAACTGAAAAGAGAGTTACATACAGAGATCCACAGCAGGCTGTAGTAAATACTAACGATGAACAAAACTTGGATCCATCATTTCCTGCCACACCACGGCTCAGCAGGTTTAATTCCACTTGTCATCACGTCTCTCAATTTGACATGTCATTACATTTTTCTGATGTCTTACCGCGACATGTGACTGTCATTCTGTTACTAAAAGGTTTCTTGTTGTGACAGACTATCTGTAAAACTGCAATTCCCTTCCAAGGGAAAGCCCATGCGATCTTCTTTTCTCTCAATTGGGTCCTCTGCTGGATCACAAAATGACGTCAGAGGTGTGAGACTGAGTTCGATACCTCTTCCACCCAAGTTTGAAAAACCTATGCCAACTACCCATGCAGAAGAAATCCCAGAGCTTCTGCAAAACCAAAGCTCCCCAAGCAACACCATAAAGAGCAACTCTCCAAACAGCAAAAGAGTAACACCACCTCAATCCAAGTCCAGACCATCTCCTTCTCGCAGGAGCACGCGCAGGTTAATTTTACAAGCCATCCCTTCGTTTCCTTCCTTAAATCAACAGTGATCAAGCCAGGTTAGTTATTAAGATTTTCATTCTAGTAAAAAGATAATTGCAAGAACTCTGTACGGTTTGATATGCTGTGTCTAGTTGTAAACTGCTAGTTATTCCTTGGCATGTAAAATAGAAAAGGTCAGTAGGGTATTTAGACAGTGCAGGACAAGTCAATTGCGATTAAGAGAATATTCACATGCTAAATGATGAAGAGGGCACAGGGTAGCAATTTTTTTTGAACTCACATACTCAGCTCGCCAACGAATAGGCTTTGATGTGACGATGCATATTGCATAGGCACCACCTTAGCATCAAAGGCTGGTTTTTTGATGTCCACCCTTTCTTTTAAGAAAGCTCTCAAAAGTAGACCAATATTGTAACAACGAACAGCAATGCAAGTGCCTCAAACATGTGTGAGACTATAATAATGACTCATTGATGATGGCCCCTTATGGGGGGAGGTGGGGAAGGACATACATAGCTGGCTTCCCTCATTTTCTACTAAACAAACAAAATCTCAATCTGCATTTCCGTGCCACCCACTTTCCATCATCGCATTGTTTTTTTCCCATAGGCCTTGTCTTTATGGGGCCTTCTCTGTGCATGTACCACAGTAGCTTCGTTGGCTAAGTGACAAAGCTAGTAACAAAAACTTTAGTTTCTTTATACACCACCACCTAACTTTTCCAATAATTCACTCATTTTTGTCTATGGTGTCGGCCAAAGTGCTTAGAATCTAATATTACTTCAACTGTCGGTATAGATAATATGTAGTCGTAATCCGACGGGTTAATGATGACCCGTGTGACTCAATTAGTCTAACCTAATCCACCATTCTAATTCTGAGAAGTTAAAAAAATAGGCAAGCAAAAATTACATCAGTGAAAGGAACTGGCCGTCCACTTCGAATGACTCTTCTCAACAAAGATGGAGCTGAAGGCTTACTTCATTCAAACTTGAAGTAAGCTCCACAACTTTCAATTCAGAAGTTGGCACTCCCACCTCTATTGTTGTTGTTGTTGTTGTTGTTTCCAACTGAAATTAAAGCTGATTTTTATTTGATCTATTATGAGTTTTCAAAAGGGATTTTTTACATTAATCATGGATTTTCACTAAAATTACTTGGCACACTTGTCTCCACTATTTGGCCTAATCATTTACCCAACGATGATCATGATCCCTTGATATTACTAGTACAGACACTTGTTTATAACTGACTTTTTGAAAAAGTTATTGTTAAAGACACTGACAATATAAATTTTACTACTATCTAATATAGATAAACATAAGCAAAAAGTATATCATAAGTACAAAACAATAAATTACCACGAGTTTTGAGTTAACGCTCTCTAAATTCGTTGTCTATATTTAAAAAAAACAATTCAAAATATGTCTTTACAAATAAGTAGGGCTGGGTTCGGTTAATAAATCGACAAAACCGAATCGAAACCGAACCGAACCGACTCTTCGGTTCAGTGAAAAATGCTATCGACATCCGAATCAACTTTTTCGGTAAACCGATAGAATCGATTCGGTTTCGGTTTCGGTTTTCTTTTTTTTTTTCTTTTGCTAATTGAATGCACTTGCCTGAAAATGAAGAGTTTTTTTTTTGGAAGATGGGGCGGTCGTTCGGCTGACTTGCATGCATATAGGACAGACAGTAAATATATCTATATCAAAGTTCAAACAAATATTAATTATCCTACCATATCAATCTATATTAATTGACTGTAAATAAGCAATATTCGGTAAATTAATTAGCCTACCATATCAATCTATATCATTCTATATTAATTGACAGTAAATAATCAATCTATATTAATTTCTAATCTATATTAATTAGCCTACCATATCAAAGTTCAACCAAATATAATCTAATATTCGGTTCGGTTCGGTAAACCGACTTTCTCAATATGGCAAACCAGTACCGAACCGATTTATATCGGTTCGGTATGATAAACCGATATTCGGTTCGGTTTAAAATTCGGTTCGGTTTTATTCGATTCGGTTTCGGTAAAAAAAACCTAGCCCTACCTGGAAGTGTAATTTAAATAAGAGCAATATTATTCAACCGACGATAACTGTACTGTAACCAACTAAATCTCAATGATAAAAAATAAATACACAAAATTAATTTTAAAAATATTTACAATCTACCCCTGATTTGGCGCATTTAATATTAATGACAAAAATATTTTTGATTTTCGACCGTCAAGCACTCTCTATATAACTTAAGATAGCATTTTATTTAAAAACATTTTAGCAAATTCAAAAATATATCATCCATGTATTTTTTAAGATAAAACACGTCATTTTTTAGGCGAAACATTTTTTTTTAACAAATGAACGCACATGTTCTGACACTTCCATGAAAAATTCTTTTTTTTTCTAATATATTTTTTGTCCATTTAAAATCCTTTTTTATTATATAAAAACAATTATTATATATGTTTTTTTACTCTTCATATTCTCAGCAGCTCTGCTGCCAATCGTTTTTCCAGTTGGAGCGAGAATGGGGTGAACTGCGAAGGAGAGAGATTCCAGCAGCTGCCACAGACCGAGAATCACAGCTGCTTTGTTTATACTATTTGCGCGATCTGCAGCGCCGGAGTTCAGTTTGATTCTGTTCAAGTTCGTGTCTCACTGGTGATGTCGGCAGCAGTGAGTCTTTCGTGACTTTTGATGTTAGCTACGTTGGATTTTGATGTAGATTTTCGCAGATCGAGATAGGCATGCTAGGTGTTTGTGTTTTTGTCTGACTAGATATCTGCATTTGGTGACTTGAGAGTTTGTTTCTTCATTTTTTTTTCTGTTACCAATTTTCTTATGTTGCTGTTTGTGATGAAACGAAATGGTGGCTGTTGATTTGATGGATTGTTTGTTGTTATTCATTCCATTGAGCTTTTGGCTGAATTTGTGCTGACAAATGACTTTTTAGGTGTTTGTTCTGATTGGATTGCTAGGAGGAGGTAAAGTGATCAAGATTTGCAGTTGATATTTGTGATTGATATACGAGGCAATTCAACCTGTTTTTCGAAGAACAATGGCGACCAGGAGTCTGTATTCATGGTGGTGGGACAGCCACAATAGCCCCAAGAACTCAAAGTGGCTTCAGGAAAATCTCCAAGGTGCTAAATTTGTCTACGGAAAGTCTTTCTAGTTTTTCTGTCCACCTTTCCATAGTCAATATGGGCCAGTATACATGTGAGCTGTAGTTCATGTCTATCTGTCTCATCTTCGCAGTGTGAGGTTTGGTCTTTGATGCTTGTTTATATGTCTATCTGTCGAAAACTTTTGTCTGCAACTGGTCTGCCTGATGAAATAAGAACTTGAGTCAAAATTTATGGTGATCGTTGCTGACCCTTTCAGATGTAACTTATTAAGTGAATAGGTGTGGTACTATAGTTTAGAAACGAGTTTGTGCCATACGATAAAGTGATATCGACTTGGTGTAACATAGTATGTCAAGAGACTCAGGTCTGATCTAGAAATACAAGATTTCAGACACAACTACATACAAGCTTAAATATGACTTGTGATGGAAACTTCTCGTATCCCATCCTCGTCAGTTCATTTCCTCTTGGTTCACTGATTAGAGGATTTTTTTTTTCCAGTTCAACTGTGGTCAAAATATTGAGTAGTTGTGGGATTTTTTTTTTGGGCAGATATGGATGCAAAAGTGAAAGCGATGATCAAGCTCATAGAAGAAGATGCGGATTCATTTGCAAGGAGAGCAGAAATGTATTATAAGAAGCGTCCAGAGCTGATGAAATTAGTTGAAGACTTCTATCGTGCCTATCGTGCATTAGCTGAAAGATATGATCATGCAACTGTGGAACTTCGTTATGCCCACAAGACAATTTCAGAAGCATTCCCTGACCAAGTAAGTTTCAGTAACGATGATTCATCACCATGCTCCTCAGTGGGTGATAATGAGTTCAACACCCCAGAAATGTTGCTTCCTGCATCTGAATCTTCTTCAACTGAGTCAAAAATGAGTAAGAAGGCTTTGAAACAGATTAAAAATATGTTTGAAGCGGGAGAAGTACCTTCGCACGAAATGAAGGTTGCTGGAAGACATACCCTGTCTGATTCATCTGACAAGAAGCAGAAGCATACTTCACAGTCTGTATCAAAAGCTATACAAGTCGGTGAGGCTGAATCAGAATTTGAAACTTTGAAGAAAGCAGTAGCAGAAATGCAAGCAGAAACTGAAGCTGTTTTTCTCCAATACCAACAAGCTTTGGATAAAGTATCTACTCTAGAAAGCAAACTTGAGGCAGCATTGAAGGATGCCAAAAACTTTGATGAAGAGAGATGCAAAGGTGAATCAGAAATAAGAGCGCTGAAGGATGCACTTGCAAAGCTGACGGCGGAGAGGGATGATGGTCTTCAGCGATATAAACAATGCTTGGACACAATTTCTCAACTTGAGATCAAGATTTTTTTTATTCAACAAGATGCAAAGGGGCTTGGTGAACTAACTGCCAAAGCAGAGACTGAATCTCAAAACTTAGAGCAAGAAGTATCCAGATTAGAGACTGAAAAGGAAACCATTCTGGTCCAGTACAAGCAATGTTTAGATACAATATCACATCTGGAGAACAAAATCTCAGTCACCGAGGAAAATACTAAAAAACTTGCAGAGCAGAATGATTGTGCGCAATCTGAGCTAAAGAAGTTAAGGCAGTATGTGGATAAATTAAATAAAGAAAAAGGGGCTGCAGCAGAACACTACCAACAATGCATAGAAATTATAGCGGAGCTAAAAGTTGAACTTTCTCGTGCACAGGAGAACGGCAAGCAACTTAACACTGAGATTTTGGTAGGCAACACAAAATTGAAAGGTGCTGAAGAACAATGTGTTCTGATGAAAAGGTCAAACGAATCCTTGCAGTCCGAGGTTGAGGATTTAAGGCAGAAGATATTGTCTAAAGACCGAGAAAGTTTGAGTAAGCAGGCAGAGTTGGGGAAGCTTGAAGCACATATAAAAGATGAGAAGTCAAGGGTTCTGCAACTCGAAGCGAGTCTCAGTGCTTGGAAGAACATGCACTCCCAATCCCAAGAGGACCAAGAGTCATTGGCATTGGAGCTTAAACAGGCTCTTCAAAACTTGAATGACTTGGAGACAAGCAAACATAGTTTGCAGGAAGAAATCCGTGAAGTTAAAGAAGAAAACCTCTGGTTGAATAACATCAACTTGTCATCCACAATGACAATAAATGATCTGCAAAAAGAAATCACCAGCCTGCAGGATATGAAAAAGAATCTTGAAGAAGATGTTGCACGGAGAGAAGATCAAAGCAATGCATTGCAGCAAGAATTTTTCAGCCTCAAAGATGAAATCAGGGATTTGAATTTGAGATATCAGGGTTTACTGGAACAAGTGGAGTTGGCAGGTCTTAGACCAGAGTCCCTTGTATCTTCAGTCAAGACAATAATGGATGAGAACTTAGAGCATAGGGAAATGTGCAACCGAAAGCAAGGTGAAAAAGATGACATGGAGAAGAAGTTGAATGACATGGAAATGTCGTTGAAAAAAAATTCGTCTTCTGGGAAATCGTTGGTGAATGTCACTGCTGAATTACAGAGGTCAAAAGAGAAATTTGCAACTTTGCAAGAGTCTTGTCAGTTTCTCCAGGGTGAGAAGTCGTCACTTATTGCTGAGAAGGCCTCCTTGCTCTCCCAGTTACAAATAGTTACTGAGATGATGCAGGGTTTTCTGAAGAAGAACGATGTGCTGGAGAATTCCTTGACCTTCGCGAATGTTGAACTTGGAAATATAAAAGAAAAGTCAAAGAATTTAGAAGAAATCTGTCAACTGCTCAGAAACGAAAACTCCAGTCTTCTTAGTGAAAAAAGTAGCCTTGTTTTGCAACTTGAAAATGTGGAAGAAAGATTAAGAAGCCTGGAAACTAGTTTTGCGACTCTGGAAGCAAAATATGCTGGTCTGGAAAATGATAAGAAGTCTGCAATGCATCTAGTAGAGGAACTGAGAGTTTCCTTGAGTGCAGAGAAGCAAGAGCGATCAAAAAGTATAATGTCAAGTGAGGCTCGATTAGACAATCTTGAAAACCATTTGAGTAGTGTGCGTGATGAAGGTCGGTTCAGAAAGAAAGATTATGAAGAAGAGCTAGAAAAAGCCATGAAGGCTCAGGTTGAGATCTTCATCTTGCAAAAGTTTATACGGGATGTAGAGGAAAAGAATTTGTCCTTGATGATTGAATGTGAAAAACGTGCTGAAGAAGGAAAATTCACTAACAAGGTGATTACAGAGCTAGAGAAGGAAACCCTTGAGCAGCAGGTTGAAACTGAATTTTTACTGGATGAAATCGAAAAGCTGCGAACGGATATATACAAGGTGTTTAGAGCTTTCCAAACTGACCAAGGTGGTGAGTACTCTAAGATTGAACGAGAGGAAAGAAGCGTGCCTATTATTCTGCAGCATGTGAAAACTATGAAAGATGAAGCCTCCAAAGCCGTAGATGAGAAACAGAAGCTGCTAGTAGAGAATTTAGTTCTTGTAACTCTCATTGGACAGCTGAAGTTAGATAGTGCAGAAGTTCGATCAGAGAAGGAATCCATTGATCTTGACCTTAAAATGTTGAAAGCACAATTGTCTGTAGTACAAACTGAGAAAGATGAGCTTCTTGAGATGAATAAGCGGTTGAAAATGGAAGTTTGCGAAGGAAAACAGCTCGAAGAAATCTCTAAAGAGGAAAGAGCGACCTTGCTAACGAAGTTAGTGAATTTGCATGAAAATTACGTAGCTTCGGAGGCAGAAAGGTTGAGGGTGTTGGAAGAAAACAGATCTCTAGTGAATGAATGTTTGGAACTGAAAAGGGAACAGTGCATTCTGGAAAATGAGAATAGCATTCTTTTCCACGAAACCATAGCTTCTGGTTTTCAATCTTTTTTGTTAGAAGATTTTGGGTGTCAGAAAGCCAATGAGTTAAAGTCCCTCGAAGACCACTTGGACTGTTTACGCTCTATCAAATGTGATCTTGAAAAGGAGATTGGGACTGCAAGGGAAGAGTTGAATCTCAAAGAGATAGAAAACATGCACTTGAGTGATTCACTGACCAAAATAACGGAAGAACTTTATGAGAAAAACAAATTAAATGATGAACTTCATACTCGGATCGCAATGGGAAGTGAGTGTTTGGTTAAAAAGGATCTGGAGCTGTCAAAAGTGGAGAACAAACTTGAAAAAGCATATAAAGTAAACTTGGAGTTGTCCAGTGTTGTTGAGGCATTGAAGAAGGAATGTGAAGACTCAAATATACTAGGTGAATTCTCGTGTAATCAACTTCAAGAGCTTGCTGAAGAGAATGATTTTTTAAGCAAGGAGGTTGGATATCTGAGTGGAGCAAACCAAAATTTGGGGTCTGAACTTGTTGGTCTCCGTGCAGAAAATGACGGTTACAAAAAAAGAGAAGAGAACTTGTGGTTAGAGATTCAAGACCATGACAACGAGTTTGAACTTTGGGAGTCCGAGGCTGCCATGTTCTACTTTGATCTTCAGATATCGACTGTGCATGAAGTTTTGTACAAGAATAAGGTACATGAACTCGCTGAAATCTGTGCTTCTCTTCAAGAAGAGAACTCTGCAAAAGACTTGGAGATTAAAGAAATGAAGGGAAGAGTTGGCTCCTTGGAAGGCGATGTGAGGGGATTGGAAGAAGAGTTGTCTGCATTTCCTACGCTGATAACTTCATTGAAGGATGATTTAGCATCACTTGAAGAAAGGGCTCAATGTCTCACGAAGGGTCAGACAATCAATGTACCAAAGGTATACATAGTTATTTCAAAGTCAGTAATAGAGCATCCAAGATCCAACATTTGGGCTGCATGCCCAATTGACCATTCCATGGTCCTTTTACTATTTCAAAAAAAAAAGATCCAACATTTACTCTATGATCAATACTATTATTTGCTTACGCTATACCAAGCCTGCTTCAGCTTAGCCCTTTTTAGATAGTGTATCATCTAATGCATTGAAATCCTTTGTGAGTCTGATTATTGGTATTGTGATTTCGGTTTCTTCAGGATTTGGAAGTCACTGCTGGTGTCTGTGCAAGTAGCTGCGAAGTACTGCCTTCATCAGACCAGAGGGGTTCCATGTCTAATGCTATTTCTGATCTGCATGACATGAGGCAAAGGATTAAGACAATTGAAAAGGTAATGATGAAAGATATCGAGAAGCCTTTGAAGAAGGGAAACCTGAAGATTAATACGAAGCACGGATCACCAAGAAAAGAGATCGAAGTGCTATGTACTCCTAGCATGAGTTCTACTCGAGAAAGAGTTGTCATGCGAAATGAGGGTGAGCAAGAGAATTACATGAGGGATAGTCGTAAGCTGTGGAAGTCAAAACCTATTCCTTCAGAGGTGAGGAACCGAGTTCTAATGAAAGATATCCCACTTGATGAAATTTCAAGTTCTACATTAAAAGAGGTTAGACACAGGGGAATTAACAGGGATGATGTTCGGATGCTTGACTTATTGAAAGATGATAAATATCAGTTTCACCCGGTAGCCGAGGAGACAGAAAAGAAGACCGAGAATGAGATTATGTGTTACCATAATCAGGCTGGACAACATCATAACTCAGGTCCATTTTCGCGTTCACCAACAGAAGAGTTTGGGACAGACTTGCTGGAATTGACAAACATCAAAAAGCGAAACCAGGACAAGGGAAAAGTGATGGAGACACTCACTTCTGATGCACAAAAGCTAACAACCATCCAAGTGATGGTGCAAAATTTGAGAAGGAAGTTAGAGACATCCAAGAAGAGAAAGAAGCCAAAGGGAGTTGAAGTCAGAATTGTGAAAGAACAGCTGCAGGAGTTGGAAGAGACTTTGTTAGAGCTTATGGAAATCAACAGTGAACTAATGCTAAATATGGAGAGAAGTTCGTCATTAACCAATTCCAACATATCTGCTAAGTTGGTAAAGGCTGGGAACAACCAGATAAGGAGAGTTTCCGAACAAGCAAGGAAAGCTTCTGAGAAGGTAAAAAGATTGCAGGTAGAAGCACAGAAATTGCAAATCATTTTCAACCAACCGGATGAGAAGAAAACAGAAGGGAGGCTCAAAGTTTCAAGAGGGAGAACCAGCATTATTCTGATGAATTTCATCCGGGGCACTGGAAGCAACAGAAGGCTGAAGAAGCGAGGTTTTTGTGGTTGCATCAGGCCTAAAACTAAAGAGAGTGACACAAATCCTTGAGCACTTGGACACGAAGTATGAAGTCTTCTATTGTTGTATTTAATGGAAAAGTAGAATCAGTTCAGTTGGCTGAAGAACCAGGCTTGTAACTTTATCAGGATGTAACATTAGGCCTCTCTAGTAAAATAATCGGCGGATTTGAGTTTACGGTTATAAGTTGTTAACATTAAACCTCATCTGCACTCTAAAGCTGGCTAAACGAAATGGAACGAACAGGGCGACTCAGTTAAATATTGATGGAGGAAAATGTCTCTCAAAATAGTCGGGAGATACAAAAATCCCAAAATTGAGAAACATCAAACTTGTTCTGGAAAGAGAGTTGCAAGAGGAAATCTATAATCTAACAAGGGAAAAAAACACACTCCAAGTTTAAGCTCCGATTAACTCTGTTGGAGCATCAGCCACAGTTTCTTCTAGTGGCCTGTCTACCTTCATGCCAACATCTTCAGAATAATCTCCATGAACCTACAAGAATTTCAAGACAACAAAGTCAGGATGGAGAACACTTTTTTTGTATACAAGGGAGATGGCAGAGCAGATAACTGTGCATATAACAACAAATCAGTTTTTGTATCCCGTGCAAGATGAGAGATGAGAGATGGATAAGATATATACCTCCATCAGTTTCCCAAGATCGAATTTTGGAGCTTTCAAAATCTTGACCTTGCGAATGTACACATTCTGTAGAGGGTAGATGCTTGAAGTGGCCTTCTCAATCTCTTTTCCAATACTCTCAGGGATGAACTTCTTGACCAATTCCTTCAAATCGCAAGATGTGGACTGGTTGACCATTATTTCCATCATCTTGCGGCGAATCTGAAACAGATAAAATTACAATAAGTTGACACAAACAGATCAAATTTGATGTGGTGCTGTATGTTTTCCTAAGGACAACAATCACTTAGAAATTAGCAAGGGCAAATGTCAACGAATATAGTTCACATGATAACAAAATATCTGACTGATATTAGAGAACTCATCTCTAATTTCGAATAAATTGAAGGAACTGGCAATAGGCAACAATTATCAAAACTATATGCGCCTGTCTCATGGTAAGTATCTGTAACCATAAAACTTTTCTTTAAAGTTACATTTACATATATCATGCACAGTGATAGTAAATGTCAGTCTGAGTGGACGAAACAAAACTGACATTATCATACAAGTGAAAGATACCTGCTTAATCTGGCTGGATTGGGCATAGCAGGTCCTCTTGACTTGATTGTGACGCTTCTTGGTAAAGCCAATGCAAAACAACCTCAAAGTGTAGTTATCTGTTGTTTTTACATCAACATGAGCCTCAATCAAGGTTTGCCATTTGCGAACAAGAGACCTAAGCTTGTCTGTCGTAAAGTCCATTCCCTGATTTTATCATCAGAGGAAAAGTCAGATAATCCCATTTAGCTATATAAAAAAATTTGATAATAAATAGATCGAGCTGGGTATACATATAAGCCAGTAGTTTTTTCTTACCCAGAAGTTGGTCAGTACATTTCTTCCCTGAACATCTTCAGCCCTCAAACGAATCTTTCTGAAGGAGTGATCCTCATCACCCTGAAGGTCAGCTAGTGACACCTCAAAGACTCTGTGTTTAAGTCCTTCAGATGCAATCTGATATGAAAAATAATAAGTCTCATTCAACGGACATAACAAATACAATGTCCATGTACTATTTGTAAAATCAATATAAGGAGTTCACATAAGATGAATATCCCAATGGATTCAACCTTGCAAGCACTCAGTGACATCATTCAGACCTCCTATTTTTGTATTCTATGAAATTCCGCCAAAGGCAATAACTACGCAGAACAATCATAATTTTCTTAATAAACTACTCTGAAACTTCAAAATCAGCTGCCTAACCTTGGTTCCCTGTGTACGAGAAACAAGTGTTTTCCCAACTTGCTTGGTGTTGAAGACTGACGGAGCCTTGATATCATACCAATCTTTCTTCGCAAAAGGATCAGCCCTACACTCATCAAACACGACAAACAACATAAAAAATCAAACCAACCACAGATCTTAAATGCCACAGCCATTGGCAGATAAACAAATCCACAACTATTGAAACCGCAAAACACCAATTAAACACACTCACGCTTTCTTCTTTCCTCCCTTCTTCCCCTTCGAAATCCTCTTGTTTTTCCTGCACATACAATGCTCGAAATGTGACTTCAGTGCAGAAAACCAGTTTCTCCGTTCACCAACACAGATATTGCAGAATAGTGAAATTGAATTCAATACAAGGATCGTACCCGACCGCCATTGTCGAATAAAAAGGTCAGTGGCGAAGCAGTTGATCGCCGAGGATGTATTCTCACAGCACCAGCTTCGTCGCCTTCTCTACAAAACCCTAATTTTGTAAGCTGTGTTTATATAGCTACGCAAAACGCTGATGCTTTGATGAAGGGCACTTTCGTCCTAAAAAATATGAGGAGGCCTTTTCTTTCTTTTTTTTTCTTTTTTTTTTGGGCATTTTCTTTTGGATGCGGATATATGTACCAATAATTTCGGGATCATATCGAACTATCTTGATAAAGCTTCAATATATATGTACTAGATTGATAAAATTATCACGATATGCATTGTAATGTTATGAGTAATTGTGCCCCTTCATCACTTTTTTAGGTAAAATGACAAAGATGGGATATGAACTACCACTCATTGACAAATTACGGTCCGAACTATGAAAATTGATAATTAATGGCAATTTCAAAATATTTCAATCCTCAATTTCACAATTAACGGCAAGAAAGTTTTTTTTAATTCATTCGTTTAGTTAACTTAATTAACTGACGACGTTATATTCCATCAATTAAGTATTATATGGGATCAAAATATTTTGAAATTGTCCTTAATTGTCAATTTTCATAGTTTGAACGGTGATTTGTCAATAAGCAATAGTTCACATGCATTTTCCTTTTTTATTAATGAGGAACTTCAGATTGCAGACTAAAATAGTAAAATATATCACTACACCATTTTACATCCTATGCGACACAATTTGAATGCTGTCGCAAAAGATTTGTCGCATCAAACAGTTTATACGACTACGCTTTGATGTGTGTATCGCAATACCACATATATGCGACATAATTTTACGCGACGCGAAACATGTTGTCACATAAAGATGATAACCCGACTTTATTTTAAGCGACACAAAATTTATGTCCCGTAATATTCTTATTGCGACATTAGTTTAAGCGACACGGAACTTTTGTCACGTTAAACATATTATGTGACTTAATTGTTGCGACAATCGACAATATGTCGCATAATAGTACGAATTAAAATCCCCAAAGCAGGTCCTGGCATGACAACCCTCGCATGTTTCAAATTTTCTGTGCAATAAAGAGAGGTAGCTACCGTGTTTGGATTAAGCGACATGTGTATCCAAAGTATGTCGCGTAAAGGTACAAAGTAAATGCAGAAAAACAGAACACACCCCAGTACCGTACTCTGCCTTCAATTCTACTCAACAACCTTAAATCTTGTCTGAAAACACCCATGTGTCTGTAAATATACTCTGCAATATCCATGGTGGGGTTTTTCATCAGTTTTTGCCCAGATCTGCACGTGTAAACGACACAATTTGGTGAAGGTATAGATCAAAACTCTCACACTCCTTAAGTTTTATTTTCATTTTTTTCAAACTGTTTTGTTGGAGTTAAAACTAGATATGTATTGTGTTGCCAATATGACAAATTTTGGGGGAGAATATGAGTGTGTACGAATAGCGCAGATCGAGTTAGATTATTGAGAGCGCAACTAGCTAGCAGGGGAAGGCAAATTTGTGCCAAATTTTGCTATTTTTCAGGAATAACATGAAGGCACAGCATATATATATGCGCAGCTGCCCTTTTTTCTGTCTTCCTTGCAGGGCATTGACCAGCACCATGTATATAACATTATATGATGTACGTGTGTGTGCTTAAATTTCAGAGAATTGTGGGTTTGATTTTGGTAGGATTTTTGGGGCATATAGAGAGCAGCAGCAGGGCATTGTTGGGTCCATTTGTGTGTAGCAGATAGCAGCACGTACACAGCAGCATTTAGCTAGCCATTTGGGCAGCATTTAGCTAGCCATCTGGGCTGCAGAGATAGCATCACGTACACAGCAGCACGTACACTACAGCAGCGCATTAAGCTAGCCATTTGGGCTGCATTTTACATGATATTTTGTTTCCATTTATTTTTCAGATTGTGTTTTTGTTGGTTTCCATGATATGTGTTTTTCATTTTTCAGCACGTACACATCAGATTGTGTTTTTAACACATTTTGCTGCATTCTATGTAACACTCTCGGCATCATTTGATTGAATAATATGTGATGGTTTAACTCCCCTAATAATTTGTCTCAATTTTGGTTAATATAGGATTGGAAACTTAACCATGGACAAGACTTGGATGAATTTGTCGGACAAATGTGATCCGCGGTTTGCACAGGGTATTACGAATTTCGTAAACTTCGTCAAACAAAAAAATCCCCGGATCACTAAGCATAAATGCCCATGTAGGCGTTGTAGGTTGCACCATGCAAAATTGTCATTGGATGAAATCCAAACACATTTGTTTCGCAACGGTATAATGCAAGACTACACGACTTGGACTTCTCATGGGGAAGTAAAAGACGATGCTTCATCATCAATATACACACAACGACATCACTATGTTATGGAAAAAAGTTGTGGCACGGTTGAAGAAAGTGGTGCTTATTACATGGATCCGACAATAGAGATGCTTAACGATGCTTTCCCTTTTCCAGAACAACAAGATAACCTTGAAAATGAATATTTGGGCAAAGAGGCATATGATAAGTATCAACAACTTCTTGCGGAAGCACACACTCCCATATATGTGGGGAGTGACAAAACTGTATTGGGTACGATTTTAAATGCAATGAAAGTTAAAGTCGACAATGGATGGTCCGACAAGAGCTTTAACGATCATTTGAGACTCAAACAAGATCTCCTCCCAAGCCCAAATAATTACCCCGGTTCGTATAGTGAGGTTAAGAGACTCGTGACGAATTTGGGGATGGGATATGAGATTATTCACGCATGTGAATTTGGTTGTGCACTTTTCTATAAAGACTTCAAGAACCTTGAATATTGTCCGATGTGTAAGGAGTCGAGATACGTAGACGGTGATGTTGATAGACGAATTCCAAGAAAAGTGGTACGCTACTTTCCCTTAACTCCAAGATTACAACGTCTTTATATGTCACCACATATAGCTAAGGTGATGCGGTGGCACCGGGAGAGAAAAGTGAAAAAAGGTCATATTAGACATCCCGCAGATGGCGAAGCATGTGAAGAGTTTGATAAAAAATATCCTGACGTTGCACGAGACGCTAGGAATGTGCGTCTTGGATTGGCTACAGATGGCTTCAATCCCTTCGGAGCAGCAGGTCTTTCTCTTAGCACATGGCCAATCGTGGTGATATGCCTTACAATTTACCACCTTCAATGTGCATGAAGAAGGAATTTAATATTCTTGCTTTATTGATCTCGGGTCCAAAATCTCCCGGTAAGTGCTTGAATGTGTTCATGCAACCCCTGATAGATGAATTGAATATTTTGTGGGACACAAGTGTACTTACATTTGATCGACATGGAAGATCGACATTCAACATGAAATCTGCGGTGATATGGACAATCAGTGACTTTCCGGGTTTGGGAATGTTAGGAGGTCTAAAGTGTAAAGGATACAAAGTTTGTCCTTTGTGTTTAGATGATATTGATGCTAAATATCTAGCGAGGAGAATGTGTTACCAAGGCCACCGCAGATGGCTTGATAGGGATAATTGGTGGAGGCATCAGACTACTAAATTCAATGGGGAAGTGGAATTACGAGATGCCCCACCTACATTAACAGGTGAAGAGGTTTTCTCTTCTATTCTTAGCCATGAGTACCCCGCAATTAGCTTGCATCCAGATTGGAAAACTAGAGGTGTGAATAAGGAGAAGTTGTGTTGGACGCATATGAGCATTTTCTACGATTTGCCTTATTGGAGCACATTGAGACAACCATATTCGTTAGATGTAATGCACATAGAGAAGAATGTGTTTGATAACATTATTGGTACTATTCTCGGTCTTCAAGGAAAGACAAAGGATGATACTAAGGCTCGAGAAGGTTTGGAGCAACAAGGAATTCGGAAGGAATTGTGGTGGAAGAAGACAGGCTCATCTTCCCGGAAAGATAAGGTTTCACAGGCATCCTATACCGTTTTACCTGAAGAGAGGGCAGAGATATTTGAGTTCATTAAGGATGCTAAGTATCCTTATGGTTATTCCGGTAGTTTGAAGAACAAAATCAATGTGGAAGACAAAAAATTCAATGGGTTAAAAACACATGATTGCCATGTCATGTTGCAGTGTTTACTTCCGGTGTTCATTCGACCATACTTGCCACATTATGTAGTTGAGCCACTTATATCATTATCACGATGGTTTCAGAAGTTATGTTGTAAGGAGTTCACAGTCAATGACGCAATCCAAATGAAAGATGATATAGTTATCATTCTATGCAAATTGGAAACCATTTTTCCTCCTGCTTTCTTCACCATCATGGTACATCTACTGATCCATCTTCCCGATCAAGTTTTGCTTAAGGGACCCATACACTATAGCTGGATGTATCCTATTGAGAGGTATTCCCTTCACTTTGTTAATTTAAACTAAATTAACTCACATACATGTATATTTGTAAACTAACTATGCCTTATTACGCCTTACAGACAATTGGGTGAGTATAAGAGATCGGTTCGGAATACCAGATATCCAGAGGGTTGTATCGCTGAGCAATACATTACACATGAGTGTGTACTGTATTGTGACTTATACATGAACAATGAAACGGAGATGGACTCAACAAAAGAAGCCCAACTATATGTCCTCGATGTGTACTCTCCTCTTATCCCTGTTAGTGGTAATTGTCCGCAGATCAAGTTGAGGAAGAAACAACTTGACATGGCGCACTGGTGCATGGTGGAACACTGCGTACAAGCAAAATGGTATATTAAGAGGCATGTTGAAAAGTTTGAACATGAATGCCCAAACAGATCAAAGAAAGAGCGTGTTAAGCATTTTATTCCATATTTTCGCGGCTAGGTATGACTACTAAATTATATATTTACTTTATTTACTACTTTTGTCATTCATTTCTATAAATGTCATTGTTTTTTATATCGGTTTTTTGTACAACTTTTACAACTGCAGATGGACATCTTGGAAAGAGAGCGTAGCGAATCATATTCTAGTGAATTGCATAGTTTATCACGCATGCCTCAATCATATGTGTGCCACACTCAGTGTAATGTTAATGGTGTGAAGTTTGTTGTTTGGGAACGCGACCAAAAGAGAAGGACTCAAAATTCGGGTGTCATGGTCGAAGACGTTGACTTAACATATTATGGCATTATCCGGAACATTATTCAGCTACAATACGCAAATGGAATATCGGTATTTGTTTTTGATTGCACATGGTTTAACACTAATCCTAAAGATAGGGATAGCACCAAGAGGGATTATGGACTACTTTCCGTTGACACTTCCACCACTTGGTATGAAGATTAGCCGTATTGTCTTGCCACTACCGCAAGACAAGTTTTTTACTTGGATGATCTAAAAGCGGGTGACAATTGGAAGGTTGTAAATGTGGTATCACATAGAGGACTATATAGTAATAGTTCCCTTGCAAGAGAAGATGAAAATGTAATGTGTGACACATACCTACCGGTTGAAGACGATGATCCTTATCAAGAGCAAATGCCCACTTACGTTACAAGTGATGTACAACCTGCAGGTCGGTATTCCATTGAGGAACATAGTAATCAACATATTCCAAGAGCACGGAGGCAATTGTACTTGGACGAAGATGATGATGAAGCGGGGGATGAAGTGATCGGCTGTAATTTAGTGTAAATATTCAATAAGAATATCAAATACTTATGCTAATCACGGTTAATCAAAACAATTTGTATTGACTTGGGAAACCCAAGGTCGTACCCAAAAGATAGGTGATTAAACTAATAGTGCTAAAGATTAAATCTAGAATGTTTATGGTTTTGGGGGGGGGGGGGGTTTGTTCTCGAAAGAGGTTGATAGCAATGATTTACTATCCAAAAGGGAGATTTTGTCAATGAACAAGTAAACAATCAATCAAAGATGACTAGAGATTACTTCCCCACCTAGACAATTATCGTGACAATGATATTGGATGTCAATTATGAATTTGCATGCACATGAGTAGAATTTAGCCATGTAACATTCACACTAAGTTCAACTCGCGCTACAACTTAGGATAAAGAGGTCACACCTCACATAGAACCTCACACTCGCGCTCTATTGGCCCTATAGAACATGCGTTTCTAGTCTCACACTCGCGCTCTATTGACTAGATAAACACATTCTTGTTAAAATCAAGCCATTCTCATTAGAATTCAAGTATCGCCGTGTAACACAAAAACTCTAATGCTTCTTCATTCATTTCATTAAAGTCATGTTGGTCAACGTGAGCTACATCAAACATGAGATTAAGCTAAGTTCCCATTGAGGACATTTCACAAACACCTTATGGGCAACTCTAAACATTTAGTTCAAATGAAGAAGATTCATGCACAAACTCATTCAATATTAACATCCATGGTATTTACATCATCACAAACATGTCTAGGGGATCCATAATCCCCAATCAAGGTCACTACTCACTCATAGTGAGTTTACAAACAAAAGCAATGACAAAAGTAGAAAAACCCATATGAGATGTAGAGTTTAGAGCTTCTAAACCAATGGAGAATCAATAGTTATGGAGAATCTCAATGATTGGTCTTCTTCTTCAACAATCCACCTTGAAGTCCGTGCAAAATTCTCCTCAAAACTCAGTGTCGGCGCCTTGGAAATTATGCCAAAATTCTCCCCAAAAAGTCACCGAAAACCCTAAAATTTCTGGGTTTTATAACATTCCCGATTTATGCGATCGCATGCCAAATCTTGTGCGATCGCATAGTCTCCGGTGGTCGTTATTTCGTGCAATCGCATAGAATACTTGTGCGTCTGGTCCATGTTATGCAATCGCGTATAATGTCTTGTGCGATCGCACAACTTCTCGTAACTGGCCTTTGCGATCATGGTCCTCTGAATGTGCGATCGCATAGACATTTGTGCGACTGGTCTAGATTGTGTGAACGCATGGATTACCTTGCGAACGCACAACAGCCCATAAACGCTTGATGCAACTTTGGCTTCCGGGTGTGCGATCGCACAATAATTTGTGCGACTGGTCCGATCTATGCGATCGCATGGATTATCTTGTGCGATCGCACAGCTGTTGGGGAGTTTGCGCTCCGACTCCTATTTTGCTCATTTTAGCTCCAGAATGCTCGGTTTTGCTCCAAAATCAACGCTAACTTGCGTTCTCAGCTTAAGCTCTGTAATTGGCCTGAAATGAACCATAAGGCGTCAAATAGCAAGGGAAATCGTGATAAAATGAACGAAACTATAAGCATAGAGGTTGCCTAAAATGCATATATTTTAGAGCTATCAAATCACCCCGCACTTATCTTTTGATCGTCCCGAGCAAACTAATCATATATAGAATGTCAGAGAAATTGCTTTACTCTTAAACAGGATTAGTTCAGAAGAAACTCCATATGGTCATGAAAAACTAACTCGAAACATTAAGAAACAAATACTACTTAGGATAAACCATTTTCATAGGTGACACGAGTGCATTTAGCGAATGCACCAAGCCTTTACACCCCTAGGCTACCCTAGTGGAGGAGTTGTAGTCTCCTGAGAGTTTTCAGACATGGGAATACTCACAAATCCCACAAAGAGAACAATCATCCAAATAGGCATTTTTAGTTCACAATCGTCAAAGCACTAGGCAAGGTATTTTTCATGAAGTTCATAATGTATTCAACTAGGTATGTGCATTTCAATCACTACATGAAACCTTTTCAAATCCTTATAGAAGTTCATGAATTAAGACATTCAAGCAAATCAAAGCAAAGACTAATAAGTCTTTAATCAAGGATTCTAGTTATTTTCTATAGTAGGGACTTCAAGGGAATAATCTAATGATTGCAAAGAAATATTGTTGGATCACTCGCCAATGCTAGCAAGGAGGCTAGTCCATTGGCTTGTGAGCTTTGAACTCATTCTCAAGCCTAGGACGCAAAGGTCACTTAGTCATAAGAGAAGAGGAGTTCCAACATTATATTTTTTGTAAATACTTGCAAGTCACTTCATGCCTAAGTATAAAAGAATACGAGGTTCGTCCCTTAGTGAATTCTTGCTGGTGAGCTTCAATTGTCTTATTGGTTTTCATACTAGAGAATGGCGGGATAGCCAATTGTCAAGTCTAAGTGCTTCTTATATTTTTTTTTCTGTTTTTTTTCAAATGGCCTTTGGCCTACAAATGCTTTCGAGGGGGGACTTACCTCCCTAACCCCCGGCATTTGTATATTTTGATCAAAACTTCTCTTGTACTTTGAGAAAGTTTTTAGTCCGGGCTTTGCCCTCTTTTGACCATAAGAATAAAGCATATATATTTTTTTGTTGGGGCCCATTTTTCGCCCTCTTTTGACTCCACACTTAGAACTTGACAAATGGCTAAGTGTTAAAGATGGAGCACGACAAGCCACCAAGACAAATCCACGAAGATAAGCAAGGTCACTAAGGTCACCTAAAGGCAATTATGGCATGCAAGGGTTTTGAAATTAGATTTTTTTCGATTTTATGCTTTCAAAGATCAACTCTTTAGTCTCAATGAAAAAAAGCTTAGAATAAAAGATAAAGAAATGCTAGTAGATGCTTTGATCCTCAAGAATGAAAGTCAACAATCCAATCCATTAGTCATCTAAAGGATCAATCAAGTGAAATCATGCATGACTAGTTGAATTTAGAGATGAAGTTTTTCGAAAATGTAGCCTTGCCTAGACTTTTTGTTTTCATTAATATTTCAAAGTTTTTGGATGAATTGTGCAATGGTGCAAGTGTTTTTCCTTAAGCATACGCTGATTGGGTTTTAAAAGTGAAGGCATATCAAGCAAGCACAAACATCTCATGTAGTATAGGCAATGTCAAATATAGGCCACCCCACACTTAGCGATTGCTTAGTCCCTAAGCAATTAATAGAATGAAAAGCGAAAAGGAAGTTAAGATGAACTTCTCTCGTTTGGAGGCAGCCCTTTCAAGAGTAGAGGCGTTGCTTGCTTGTCGAGTTAATCTTGCTCAAAAGATTCGATTAATGATCTCCCTTTTAATTCCATGAGACACGTTAAAGAATGAGAAAGTTAGGCACACAAGGTAGGGAAATCATCATCGAAAAAGTGTAAATGTTAAGTAAGTCGACTCAAAACTTCGTCGAACGATCACAGTAGGAGGTTGTGCGATCGCATGGATCTAATTATGCGATCGCACAAATAAAGGCAGTCGCATAGATTCGTGTGCGATCGCATGGAAGTGTGCAATCGAAGCTTGGAGCAAGGATAACCCGGCTATGCGATCGCACAGGTAAGATTGTGCGAACGCACAACCCTGGACAGAAAAAATTTCGAGCTCCGAATTCTATTTCAACTCCTGCAAATCTATATACGCGCAGACGATCACAAGATTTTCAATACATATCAAGAATGCAACATAATTCATAAGAGTTTCAACCACGATTACATTCCAAATGATCATCATCAAAAAGTTTCACCACAATTCATAGTTCATCATAACACAAAACAAAAAGCACAACAATCAAGTGCTATCACATGTCATCCAGTTCTCGGCTCATTTCTTCCTTTTTAGGATTATCTTCGGCCGAGGAGGGCGTGCAGCATCAGACTCGACTCTCACTCTCCTTGCCTCGTCTATTTCCTCGATGGTGAGCTCGTCCTCTGGAGTATCTACAAGATCACCGTGTGGTGCAACCACGAACTGATCAACAGCAACGTCATCATCGCTCAAACCGAGACTGTCTTCCTCTCCAATGTTCTCAAAAGTCCCACCCGCGGGAATCTTACTCACCGCATCCAAGACTTCTTGCAGACTAGCCTCTACATTCTCATCATTCAGCGTAGAAGGTTCACCGACCTTTTCCTTTCCTCTAGCACTAGGAAATAACGGTGGAGACGGAGGCAAAGGGGATCCAGGGGCAAACGGGGCTCGAGGAGGCGAACCAACTGTGGAGGAAATCCCCAAGTGTGAAGCAATGGCAAGGATGGCCTTCTCCCCCCACTGGATGTGCTGCGAAACGTAAGCAGCGTGGGTGCTCTGCTCTCTAGCCATGCTGTCCAAGCGTGATATAATGAGGTCCAATTTCACATCGCTAGAGGAAGGGGGCACGACACGCGAGGAGGAGGGAACATCATGGGCCACAACCCGATCAATCTCATCATCAGAATCACCTTCTTCCTCCCCCTCATTACCCTCCTCGGGTTCTTTCCATTTCAGCCCTTTTCCAATGATATGCCGTGATCTCATCTGTGGAAGAGTAAGGTGCAGTTTATCACTCTCCATACCTCCAAATGTGAAATTTAGCTTCCTCGCAATCCATGTAACAAAGGAACCACCTCCCAATCCCTTGTTCTTCGAGGACAAACTCTGATTGTCCATAATTTCCCGAGTTATGCACCATAACCAATCCACCTTTTGTCCTCTCTCGATCATGAGCATGATCATCATCTCTAGCTTCGTCACAAGTCGACCATAATAATTCCGAACAAACACAATTCCCGCTAGATACTTGTGAATAACTTTCCATATAGGTACGCGGATACTAGTGGAATTGTGGTAAACTTCCTTAGCATAATCATTCCCCGAAATCCTTTTCCAGAATTTAAAAACCTCATCATCATCAATCTTAGGGAATAAACCATCCCTCGGCAGCCTAAACCAATCATATAGAACATTGGCATCCACCTCCCACCGATGCCCGCCCATAACAAACCTCCAACATTTTACCCTTTCCTCCTCATTCCCAACAATCTTATGCACAGAGCTAAAAGAATTAAGGAATTCCATAGTGATCTTAGAATAAGTTCCTGGATCATTTCTGAGTATAAAGATCAATGCACTATTCCTAAGCAACTCTATAATTTGATCAACAATTTCCATGTCCTTCAAAGCCTGAACTTCGGGAAACAAGAGAGGGATATGTTTTTTACCTTTGTTTGAGAGCTTCGTATACACCACCGTATCCTTCCTGTTGCTGAATCTGATTGGACCTTCAAAGTCGTACAGCTTCGGCATTGTAAAAATGTTAGGATCAATGATGCTTGGCGAAGCCGGAGGTGTGTCCCTTTCCAAATCTCCATCCGCTCTACTGACCGAGCTAGGAGCCATAATGTGTCTCGTGGGGTCTTCGGCAGTACGCCCATAGTGTCGTCCTTCAGAATCGGACTTCACGTACAAAACGCCCGATTCCTTGGATTTTTTTCCTTTTCCCTTGGACGGTTTGGAGATTGGAGGCTTGCAAATGGCTAGACTTTTTGAAGAGTCCTTGGAAGGAGGGTTCACTGAGACCTTTCCCATTTTCAAATTAACGAAGGATTTGCGAACGGGGATTTACGGAGGTTTGAGATTTGTGGCGGAAGGATTGGAATTTGCGGGGGTGGGTTGGGTTGGATTGCGGAGACAGGAGCGACGGAGATTAGCGGCGGAGCGAGCTGGAATGGACGACTGCGGCGGAGCAAAATCGAGTGAGTTTTGCGGAGAGAATCGAGCGATTAGGGTTTGAATGATTTTGAAATCGACTGAATTAAGTAAACCTAATCGATATATGCGATCGCATGAATTCAAGTGTGCGGAGAATTAAAAGTGAGGGAAATCCAAGGGTTGTGCGATCGCATGAATAATAGTGTGCGGTCGTACAGGAGAAACCAGTCGCACAAATTGTTGTGCGATCTCGACTTTGTGAACAAAGGGTTGGAATGCGATCGCATGAAGTATTTTGTGCGAGCGCACAAATGAAAACAGTCGCATAATTTTTAATGCGATCGCATAAGTGGTATGCGAGCTTGAGAAGTTGACGATGAAGGAATGGGATGCGATCGCATGAAGCTTATGTGCGATCGCATAAATGGAGATAGTCGCACAGATTCTTGTGCGATCGCATGGAATTTGTGCCAGCTCAACGGAATGACGCAAAGGCTTTTTGTGCGAACGCACAAGAGATCTGTGCGAACGCATAGAGTTAGGAGAAAAAGTTTCTAAGCCAATTTCAAATCGTATATTAGTGCTTCTGCACAAAATTTCGAGACCCCACACTTATGTCCTATTAAAACATTCTATCCATCAAGCGCACTATCATAAGGACTCCCCAAACTTCATCAATAATCACATAGAGGTTCACGCACATTCGCACTTCAAATTTTCAATTTTCCACATGGATAGCTCAATCGATCAAGGCAAATGGAAATCCAATCAACATAGACAATTTTAAGAACATAGGAGAAACACTCACGAGCCTAGTTTAACGTCTTGGCTAAGACGGAGCCGAATCTCCTTGTAACAAGTAGGAAGCACACTAAGAGAAGTCCCGAGCGGGATCCCTTCTCTAGCGGTATTGCATATAGCATTCACGAGGGTGCTTCCAATAAGTCTTGGTTTCCATCAGCGGCATGATAGATCTTAACTCTCTGCCCATTTGCTTTGAAAATATTTTCTTGGTTGTCCACTAGCTCTAGGTGGCCGTCGTTGAAAACTTTATGGATTCTATATGGTCCGAACCACCTAGACTTGAATTTCCCAGGAAATAACTTGTATTTCGAGTTGAATAGTAAGACCTTATCTCCCACCGAGAACTGTTTCTTCAGAATTAGCTTGTCATGCCATCTCCGAGTTTTCTCCTTGTAAATTCTTTAACTCTCGTAGGAGTCCAATCGGATTTCATCTAACTCATTGAGTTGAAGGAGTCTCTTTTCCCTCGAGGCTTTCGTGTCAAAATTCAGCTCTTTTACTGCCCACATGGCCTTATACTCGAGTTCCACTGGAAGATGGCATGACTTGCCATATACTAGCCTGTAAGGAGACATCCCAATTGGTGTCTTGAAGGCGGTTCTATACGCCCATAGCGCATCATCAAGCTTCAACGCCCAATCCTTTCCCGACTTTCCAACTGTCTTGGTCAAGATGTTCTTTATCTCTCGGTTAGATACCTCGACTTGACCATTCGCTTGAGGATGATATGGAGTTGAACACCTATGGAAAATCCCATGTTTCTTTAGCGTGGACTCAAATCTCCTTTCTTTGAAATGGGAGCCATTGTCACTGATTACTGCTCTAGGGACTCCAAATCTCGGGAATATTATCTTCTTGAACATCTTAATCACTACCTTAGCGTCACAGGATGGGGAAGCTATTGCCTCAACCCATTTGGACACGTAGTCCACCGCTACTAGAATAAATGAGTTCCCTTGAGACGAAGGTAGGGGTCCCATGAAGTCCACGCCCCAAACATCAAAGATCTCCACTTCTAATATGCCTTTTTGCGGCATTTCCTCCCTTCTAGCTATGTTCCCCGTTCGTTGGCATTCATTGCAAGCCTTGACAAATTTATACGTGTCTTTAAACATGCTTGGCCAATAGAATCCCGACTGAAGAATTTTTGACGTGGTCTTTGAGGCCGAGCCATGACCACCATAGGAAGAAGAATGACAACAAGCTATGATTTCATTGAAGTCCTCCTTGGGCACACAAGTTCTATATATCCCATCCGAGCATAGCTTGTATAAGAATGGGTCATCCCAATAATATCTCGAGACATCATGCAGAAATTTACTCTTCTGATTATAGCTAAGTCCTTCAGGAAGAATGTTGCATGTCAAGTAATTCACGAAATCTGCATACCACGGGGCATCATCTTCGGCACTCATCAAATATTCACCAACAAAAGAGTCTTGGATAGGTGTCGAGAACCATTTTGAGTCATATAGCTCGACCCTTGAGAGGTGATCCGCCACTACATTTTCCACCCCTTTCTTGTCCCTAATCTCGATGTTGAACTCTTGTAGAAGGAGGACCCATCGGATAAGCCTTGGCTTAGCATCTTTCTTTGTTATTAAGTACTTGATGGCGGCATGGTCCGTGTAGACAATAGTCTTCGTTGCAACGAGATAAGGCCTGAACTTTTCAAAGGCGTAGACTACCGCTAACAATTCCTTTTCTGTGGTAGTATAATTCATTTGGGCACTATCAAGCACCTTGCTCACGTAGTAGATCACATGAAGCTTCTTCTCGACCCGTTGTCCCAAAACCGCCCCAATGGCATAGTCACTTGCATCGCACATTAACTCAAAGGGAAGATCCCACTTCGGAGGTTGCACAATAGGTGCTGATACAAGGTTTTTCTTTAGTTTCTCAAATGCCTCAAGGCATCCTTCATCAAAATTGAAATCCACATTGTTGCAAAGGAGATGAGTCAACGGCTTTGCGATTTTTGAGAAATCCTTGATAACCCGTCGGTAAAAACCGGCGTGGCCCAGAAAACTCCTTACTCCTTTTTTATTTTTTGGTGGGGGAAGTTGCTCAATAACCTGAATTTTTGCTTTATCAACCTCTACTCCTCTCTTAGAAACCAAATGCCCGAGCACAATCCCCTCTTGAACCATAAAATGGCACTTCTCCCAATTTAGCACCAAATTTGTCTCGATACACCTAGCAAGAACATTAGAGAGATTAGCTAAACAATCATCAAAAGAGGATCCATGAATAGAAAAATCATCCATGAAAACCTCAATGCATTTCTCAATATAGTCGCTAAAAATGGACATCATACAACGTTGAAAAGTCCCCGGTGCATTACATAAACCGAAAGGCATGCGCCTAAACGCAAAGGTTCTTTATGGACATGTGAAAGTGGTTTTTCCTTGATCATTTGGCAATATAGGTATTTGGTAAAAACCACTATATCCATCTAAGAAGCAAAAATAATCATGTCCCGCTAGCCTTTCAAGCATTTGATCTATAAACGGAATAGGAAAGTGGTCCTTTTTTGTTGCCTTATTTAATTTCCGATAGTCAATGCACATTCTCCACCCATTCACGGTTCTCGTGGGGACTAATTCCCCTTTTTCATTTTGAACTACCGTGAGTCCTCCCTTCTTAGGGACGACATGGATGGGGCTTACCCATTCCGAGTCCGGAACGGAGTAAATGATGCCCGCATCTCTTAACTTGGTAATTTCTTTGAAAACCACCTCGCTAAGTTTAGGATTCAATCTCCTCAACAATTCCCTAGAGGGTTTCACATTTTCCTCAAGATTTATCCTATGCATGCATAGTGAAGGGCTAATTCCCGTTATATCATCAATGGAATATCCTAGGGCTTTTTTATTAGCCTTCAAAACATGCACAAGTTTGGACGTTTCATCCTCATTCAAAGTTGCACCAACTATAACGGGGTAAGTAGCATTAGACCCAAGAAATTCATACCTTAGATTCGAAGGTAGAGGTTTTAACTCTCCTTCGAATTCCTTACCTCTTGGCACCGGGTCTTCCTTGCTTTCATAAGCATTCGACTCTTTTTCACCTTCATCCAAGGTAATGTCGCCCACATCCTCATCCTCCATATTCATCAAAGAGGCAAAAAGCGTACTAGAGTTGTCTAACTCCATAACTTCACTTTCAAAAGAGGTTAGCCCAAAAGTTTCACAAGAAATATCAAGCATATTGCACTCAAAGGATGAAGTAGGGGCTTTCATAGCATTTTTCAGAAAAAATTTAAGCTTTTCATTTCCTATCTTCAATTCAATCGACCCTTCACCACATTTGATAACCGCTTCAACGGTATTTAGAAAGGGTCTTCTTAAGATAACGGGAGTTTCTTGCTCGCTATCCATATCTAGCACATATAAGTCCACGGGGATGAAAAATTTCCCAACTTTAATAGGCACATCCCTTAGGACTCCATTAGGAACTCTAGAACTTCTATCGGCTAGCCTCAAAGAGATAGTGGTGGGATGTAGCTCACCCATGTCAATTTTCTCATACAAAGAATATGGAATCAAAGAAATACTAGCACCTAGATCACATAAAGCTCTATCAATTTCAATTTTTCCTATGGAGATAGGAATAGAGAATGATCCTTGGTCTTGCATTTTTCTAGGCATACGACTTTGCACAATTGCACTACATTCGACATTCAAAGCTACCATGCTAGATTCTTCAATCACTCTACGATTTGACACAATATCTTTCAAAAATTTAGCATAAGTAGGGTTTTGAGTAATTACCTCATGGAAGGGAAGTGTGACGTACAACTTCTTTAGCATCTCAACAAATCTTTGAAAATGAGCATCGATCTTGCTTTTGTTTAGCCTTTGAGGGAAAGGAACCATCGGTACATACTTCCTCATTAGAATTGGCTCTTCATCCTTTTTCTCCTCCTCGGTAGGGGCTTGAGGTTCATCTCCCAAACTTCCTTTGGCCACTCCTCCTTCCATTTCCTTGTCATTGGGACTAAATTTCCCTTGAGGGGTAGGTAGAACTTTCCCGCTCTTCAATGTGATGGCTTCAACATGTTCTATGGAATTCACGTCCGGTTGAGACGGAAGTTTCCCCATTTGCTTCAATGCTACGGCTTGTTGAGCATTCTCTTTAGAAAGTCTTTTGTTTTCGGCCGCTATTTCATCCATCCTAGCCTCCAATTTTTTGTTGCTCTCTAGCATTTGCGCCATCATCGCCATCATAGGATTATCTTGAGAGTTAGAGGAAGAATTCCCTTGGTCATTCATATTAGACTTGGCTTGATAGGGCTTTTGGTAGTTCCCTTGATAATTCTGCGAATTTTAATTAGAGCCTTGGCCTTGATTTGAATAGGAATTCTGCCCTTGGTTTGAATAGGAGTTTTGCCCTTGATTTTGATTAGAGCCATACCGTTGCTTTTGATAATTTCCTTGATAACTTTGCCCTTGAGGCCTTGGAGGGAAGTTGGAATCATTGGACATTCTCTTTTGCGGAGGCTCATAATTTCTAGTGATAGGACTAGCATTTTGATTGTAGTTCCTTTGTTGGTTGACAAAGTGCGCCTCTTCATAGACATCATCATCGTCCTCATATTTCCCTTCAGGACAATTCTTGGTAGAATGTCTCGTGCTAGCACATAAGAAACATGATTGTTGCGCCGAGACTTTTTGTTTTTCAGCTTTAGCCTTTGTTGCCTCAACGGAGTTCACCATACTTATCATATTCTCAACTTTCCTTGTCAAATCAGCCATTTCCTTCTTCATTTCAGAATTCGAGGAGTCATCTCTTGACTTAGCCATCTTTTTGTGGTCCACTCCTTGATATCTATCGGAGTTGATAGCAATTTTATCCACAATCTTGAAACCTTGGCTAGCAGGTAGTTCCATTATAGCTCCTCCACTAGCCGTGTCCATCTGATTTTTAGCCTCCTTACTCATCCCCAAATAGAAGTAACGCATTAGATCGATGATGGACCAAAGTTATACGAATCAGAAACACAGTAAAACCCCCTTATTTAGACATTTTGTCTATTTAACTTTTGCTTGTTAGTTCAGATATATTTTTACAGGGCATTTTAGAGATTAAAGTGAAAACACGCTAAGGAGAGGATTTTATGCTGAAAAGATATCAAGAGTCAATTGAAGGTCAAGATCAAGCACTGAACGAAGAAATCTCAAGATCCTGACGATGAATTACTCAAATTAAATCCAAATGAGGAATTATCAAAAACAGCCTGGAGTGAAATTGGACAGATAGTTTTGTAAAGACTGTACAAAACCGTCAAGATTCATCCATATGCAAGGATGACTCATGGGTGGCCTTCCCCCCTCCTCCTCACATGGGCGGCTAGAAGGGGAGGAGCCTCCTCCTCACATGGGCGGCTCCTCCTCACATGGTGGCTCCACCACTCCTCTTCCTCCATGTGTTTCCATCCAAGCCATACACCTCCAAACTTGCTCTCCACTCCTCCTCCATGGATGCTTGCCATGTGGTGGCTCCTCCTTCCTCCTCCATGGATGCTTGCCATGTGCTACCATCTCCACCCTCCATCCTCCTCCTCCATGGCTATAAATATGGAGCTCCTCCTCCTCATTTGTATCATCACCACCACAACAATTCACTTATCTCTCTAGAATTTTGGGCACTAATCATGTAATATTAATCATGTAATATTACTTTGGGAATCAAAGCTTAATCCTTGGCGCTTCAACGGTTTTGTAAGTCTTCTTTTATTTATTTAATTGTCTTGCTAAACTGTTGTTTATTTCCAAGTTCATAGTTATGATAACCATTGCCATGATTAGTAGCTAAATTAGTTATTCGGTAGAAGGGGCGTACTTGTAATATAAATGTTTTAGATCTTACTCTTAAGTACACCTTTGTATTCAAAACTTGTTCTATGTGCCATATATAGTCAGAGTTTCCAAGGTTGAGTGGATGCTGTAACAAGCAAAGCTCTTCTGTGGGAATTCGTGATCATACTCAGGTAGTGGAAGCTGTAACAAGCAAAGCTATCTGAGGAGTTCGACTCATCCTAAACCCCATCTGGTCGAGCGTAATTGTGAGATCAGGTGGATGCACACAGGCTAGCATACCTTTGGGTATTGGCGCTAGACTGAAATAGAACAGGTGTTGTTTTAAACCGGTGTTGCAAGTCTTGAGCTGTAACTAGCCTCGATTCATCGTTTGAATACTTAGCATGATCATATCTTGCGCTAGAAATAGCCTCAATTCATCTTTGACCACTTGGTATGATCATTAGCGGTCGATGATAAACAATTATAATACAAGGCCCCTAAAACCGAATACTTTCCTTACAGTCCATTATCAATTGTTGTAATTTACTTTCAGTTCCCAAAACACACTCAAAACCAACCCCAATCGTATTTAATTTCTGCATAAGCTTCATTAAAGAACAATTAATCCACACTGACTCCCTTGGGTTCGACCCCTACTTACCACTTGCTACCCAGTAGTTAAGTCGCGAGTAGCGGACTTATAAATTTATTTGCACAATCGCTTTGACGACGAGCGGTTCTGTCAATCGACCTTTCTAAAGTTGTGGTGAGGGCACTCCCTCAAATAGTGTTTAAACCGATCGTATGCTTGGTGGAAGAGTTCGTTGTCCCTTTGAGAGAATGTCAGAATAAAGTCCGTAAACTTCTTGGTTCTAGAAGGAGGGTAGCACTTGTTCAGAAAAGCGGTGGCTAAATGATCCCAAGTGCGAAAAGTCCCCGGTTCATGATTTTGTAGCCATTCCTTGGCATCTCCATATAGCAAAGAAGGAAATAATTTCAAGTAGACATATTCAACGGGTGTATTCCTTGGCTTATATGTCCGGCAATATTCTTGAAAACTGGCTAGATGAGTAGAAGGATTCCCGACCCCTTGAAACTAATCATTTGTAACCATATGCACTAGAGACGATTTCACATCGAAATCAAAGGCGTCTTCATCGGGAGGCATAATAACTGAACCGTTTCCCTCGAGGGTGGGAGTCATGTAATCTCCCACGGGCCTCTCATCCTCATCCTCCTCCTCTTCATCATATCTATAATTCCGATTTTCTCTACGAGGGGCGCGAGGATTCCGAATGGGACGTCTATCATCCTCATTATAATTGTCATCTCTAGCCGGAGGATCATCTATTTCCTCATCATCAACTCTACGATTCCGGTTGTCTCGTGGGAGAATCGGGCGGTTCTCATTTTCATCCTCCATGATACCTTGTTGTCTTTGGTCTTGAATAACAGGGGGAATAATACGAATAACCGGAGCCAAAGGTGCAATAGGGTTCTTTCGGGGTCTACCTCGTGGTTTCTTTGCGGTTGGTTGAGAAGGATTGGACGAACTTGATGTTGAACCTAGAGCCACGTGTTTCTTTCCTTGAAACCTCGTGTTCATTCAAGTGCCTGCGAGAACAATAGAAATTCTTAGCAATGAGAGGCAAAAGAAATAAACACAATCAAGCTCAAAACAAGCAATGACTACCAAGTAAGGAAAAGTGAACAAACTACATAATCTAATAGCACGATAGTTAATTAACCTATCCCCGGCAACGGCGCCATTTGATCGGCTGTAATTTAGTGTAAATATTCAATAAGAATATCAAATACTTATGCTAATCACGGTTAATCAAAACAATTTGTATTGACTTGGGAAACCCAAGGTCGTACCCAAAAGATAGGTGATTAAACTAATAGTGCTAAAGATTAAATCTAGAATGTTTATGGTTTGGGGGGGGGTTTGTTCTCGAAAGAGGTTGATAGCAATGATTTACTATCCAAAAGGGAGATTTTAGCAATGAACAAGTAAACAATAAATCAAAGATGACTAGGGATTACTTCCCCACCTAGACAATTATCGTGACAATGATATTGGATGTCAATTATGAATTTGCATGCACATGAGTAGAATTTAGCCATGTAACATTCACACTAAGTTCAACTCGCGCTACAACTTAGGATAAAGAGGTCACACCTCGCATAGAACCTCACACTCGCGCTCTATTGGCCCTATAGAACATGCGTTTCTAGTCTCACACTCGCGCTCTATTGACTAGATAAACACATTCTTGTTAAAATCAAGCCATTCTCATTAGAATTCAAGTATCGCCGTGTAACACAAAAACTCTAATGCTTCTTCATTCATTTAATTAAAGTCATGTTGATCAACGTGAGCTACATCAAACATGAGATTAAGCTAAGTTCCCATTGAGGACATTTCACAAACACCTTATGGGCAACTCTAAACATTTAGTTCAAATGAAGAAGATTCATGCACAAACTCATTCAATATTAACATCCATGGTATTTACATCATCACAAACATGTCTAGGGGATCCATAATCCCCAATCAAGGTCACTACTCACTCATAGTGAGTTTACAAACAAAAGCAATGACAAAAGTAGAAAAACCCATATGAGATGTAGAGTTTAGAGCTTCTAAACCAATGGAGAATCAATAGTTATGGAGAATCTCAATGATTGGTCTTCTTCTTCAACAATCCACCTTGAAGTCCGTGCAAAATTCTCCTCAAAACTCAGTGTCGGCGCCTTGGAAATCGTGCCAAAATTCTCCCCAAAAAGTCACCGAAAACCCTAAAATTTCTGGGTTTTATAACATTCCCGATTTATGCGATCGCATGCCAAATCTTGTGCGATCGCATAGTCTCCGGTGGTCGTTATTTCATGCGATCGCATAGAATACTTGTGCGTCTGGTCCATGTTATGCGATCGCGTATAATGTCTTGTGAGATCGCACAACTTCTCGTAACTGGCCTTTGCGATCATGGTCCTCTGAATGTGCGATCGCATAGACATTTGTGCGACTGGTCTAGATTGTGCGAACGCATGGATTACCTTGCGAACGCACAACAGCCCATAAACGGCTTGATGCGACTTTGGCTTCCGGGTGTGCGATCGCACAACAATTTGTGCGACTGGTCCGATCTATGCGATCGCATGGATTATCTTGTGCGATCGCACAGCTGTTGGGGAGTTTGCGCTCCGACTCCTATTTTGCTCATTTTAGCTCCAGAATGCTCAGTTTTGCTCCAAAATCAACGCTAACTTGCGTTCTCAGCTTAAGCTCTGTAATTGGCCTGAAATGAACCATAAGGCGTCAAATAGCAAGGGAAATCGTGATAAAATGAACGAAACTATAAGCATAGAGGTTGCCTAAAATGCATATATTTTAGAGCTATCATGAAGATGATGATGAATCAGGGGATGAAGATGATGATGAAGCAGGGGATGAAGATGATGATGAATCAGGGGATGAAGATGATGATGATAGTATATGTTATGAAGATGATGATGAATCAGGGCACAAAGGTGAAATGAATCGAAGTGACGATTCAATGCAATCAAATTATGCAACGGATGATGATTGTTGATCTGCAGGTGTTGGTGTGTTATTTTGTGTCTCATTTAGAACATGTGTAAAATTGTTAACAAATTTCTTGTGAGTTGAAGTGTTTGGAAACATGTTCTCTGTTATGTTCTGTTTTGTTTATGCGACAACTTAAGTTACTCGTGTCGCTAATACCATTTTAAATTTTGGGGCAAGGTTTGGCGGGACTTTGAAAATTTCATTTGAGTTGCAAAAATTCATATTTCGTAATCTTTACGCGACGTGGACGAGCATGTTTAATCGCAAAACATAGGATCTGGGCCAAAAAATAAACAGACTAGTCCATGGGCCCAATAAGCTTGGCATCGAAACGAAACCCTAAGTCCTCTCGTTTCTTTGCTCACCCTAGCTAATCGCCTCCTCTCGTTTCTCTCTCACCGACGCCGTGAATACACGACTGCCGAATTCAAGATCTCTCTCACCAACGCCGCTCGATCCGACTAACACCATGGCGAAATTGAAGAACAAGGCTGCTTGTAGACGTCCCGACGATGTCACCGTTACAAGTCGTCCTCCCCCGATGAAACTTAGGTCGCCTTCCACCCATCGCCCATCCAGGAAGTTACTAAACACTCCACCACTGAAGCCGGTCCCAACTGCACCACATGAACGCTCTGAGTCTCCGGTTGCTCGGGAAGAGCGTTTGCCTTTTGTTGTTCCTGATGTCAGGCAGACCGAGCGTTCAAGGGCAATCTTGCATGCAATAGAGGAAGGAGAAGGACCGTCAAGGTGCTTGAAGAAGCTGGATGAGATTAGGACACCACATGTGCCGAATACGACCAACAAAGTCCCTGTGCCAGTAGCCACCCAACTCGGAAGAAGAAAAAGCTTTGCTCTACTGTTCCGGTTCGTCAAACTCCAAAACGCGAGGCAAATGAACTACCTATAGAAGCCATGCCCGACTCAGAACCACCGGTAGACGTTCATTAATTCAGAAGCCTCCAGCACCTCTTCTTGTGATAAGAAAAACGACCAACAACTCAAGGCCTGAGAAACAAAGGAAAACTACTACCACTAGCAGTCAACCTCATCCTACCCAAAATTCCCCAGAAATTTAGCACAACAACCCTCCAGCACCTACCAATTCAAGCCCTGCAAGACGACCAAATCCCTTACTACCTCGAAGGTCCCCACGGAGTTTAGCAAAGGCAGCTGGTCCACCTAATTCTCCTACACCATAGCCCACAATTCCCGCTCTTGTTCCACCCCCTGCTTCCATGAATCCAGTAGTACCTGCTCCTAACCATCCTTCTCCAGCCCCTGCTCCAGAACCCACAGCTCCAGAGTTTGAAGCAATGCAATCATTCAACAACAGTTCATCGGATGATGATGAGGATGTTGAAGACAGTTTGCAGCATATTCCAAGCATTAGATGCAAGAGCGCTGGTTTTGTACTAACAGGTAACAAGGCTGTTTGTTATTGTGTGATTGTTGATTAGTATGTTTTTTTATGATGAAGTTTATGTTATTGTTGATTAGGTAGTTTTTAAATACATATATAATGAATTTGTCAATGACAGGGGATGAAAGTGCAGAGAAGAAGAAGGTACGTGGAGTCGTGAATGGTTCAAAGGTGGCCAACTATAAGGTGACGCATAATAAAGGGCAGCTGATCAAGGTAGAATTCTTACCTTGCGGGAATGTGCCTGCTAGCCAAGCTGTTAATAACCTAATTATACATGAGATTGGTAGTGCTGTGAAGGACAAGGTTCCAATGATAGCCTCGTCATTCAAAAAACTTCAGGAACAGGATCGGCGTATTGTGTTTAATCATTTGAGGGTGAGTACTTTCTATTTCTTCTTTGCATTTACTTCATTATTTGTCCGCAAACTTTTAAACATACATTTGTTCCTTGCAGCCAAACTTTGTTATTGAGAAAGAAGATGACCAGCCGTGGAACTACATTTTCAGGAAAGCCACTGAGAGATTTCGTGACTGGAAATCAAATTGCAAAAAATTCTACACGGCGTATGGACCTGATGTAACTCCAAGGGAGTTTGTGGATAGGCCTGCTCAGTGGGAATGGCTTAAGAGCCACTTTAATGAACCAAATAATCAGGTCAAGCATTCATTTTGCTTACAAGTGGACATAACTTTATAAGTACTATCTAACTTGTCTACATTTTCTTATAACAGGAGCGGAGTAAAAAGATGTCAGACGTGCGCAATGATCCTAATAGGATTAACCATCGTGCTGGAAAATGTTCGTTTCAGTTGAGGGCTGCCGCACTCGCTGCCAAGGGAGATAAGGCACAATTTATAGCCACGTTTTCCCAAGTCTACTCGGGTGATCCCAAGGGTGCTGCACTTGCGGTACGTATTTTTTTTATTCATTTTCATGTACTTGAAATTTCTATATGTTTGTGTTTCACTTGGTTGTATTTGTTGATTCTTATTATCCCACATGTTGTCCCATATATGTTCTTTTTATTATGTATGTTATGTATAAGGATTTAGGTACGATGTGTTGTTGCTCATGTGCAAACAAGTGTTATCTGCCATGTTATCTAACATGTCCTAATCCTCTTGTTATTGTGCAATAATATCTGCCATGTTTATCTTGGTGAAACATGTGCTCCTGTTGTATGTCATTTCCATGCTAAAAATTAATTGGGTCTTGTTCATGTTGTATGATGTAATTCATGCCAAACTTTACTTGTTAAAGCTTTATGTTCGCTGTTATTTTCTGCTGTCTTGGCAGATTGTGCATTGTGCTTTGTGATTGTATTTACACTTTACAATGTTTAAATTTGTAGGGAAAATGCAAGAAATGGTTCGCCAAGCATTGGCAGATCAGAATGGTGATGAATCTGACCACAGTGAATTAACTGAACCCCTTCCAATTGCTACTCAGATTGACATCATAAGCCAAGTCGTTGGGCAGACTCGTGGAACATATGTGTCCGGGACTGGTAAAGCGTTCAAGAGACCACCACTTCCTAGAGGAGGTGCAAGAAGCTCCCAGCTGAAAGATGATCTGGCCAAGAAAAAAGATGAGTTCGAGGTAATGAAGGCTGCCTTTGAAGAAAGGATACGTGTGCTCGAGGACTTGGTGGTGCGTGGTGGTTCGGCAAATTCGGCAAGCCAGAATGCTTCGGAAGGTGCCACTAGTGCTGCTGCTGCTAAAAACTAAGTTGATTAATACTTTGCTAAACTGTTGTGCTTTTGTTTGGGTGCACACCTAGTTGTGCTTTGGATTCTTGTTGTTTGCTTCTTGTTGGATGCTATTTTGTGTGTTTAAAATGAAAACTTGTTCATGTTTGGTATACAGGCTTTTGCCACAATTTTTTGTTAAATGTTAGTCGCCAAACCTTTTTTATACGGCAGTTATATATTCAAAATAAATCATGAAATCACTTTTATACGATATGTAAAGGTTCATTATAAATCGCGTAAAATGATTTATACGACATCTATATGCTTAATTTGTGTCGCTAATGATAGTTTATACAACATATATACGTTCAGTAAAGTCGTGTAAACTATTTATACGACATCTATATGCTTAATTTGTGTCGCGAATGACAGTTTATACGACATATAAACGTTCACATTAAGCCGCGAAATGCGGCGTATACGACGTCTATTTTTTCTTTGTTTGTCGCGAAACATAGTTTATACGACAACATTATGTTCAACAGTTGTCGTCACCGCTCTTTTACACCATTGGAGACTGTATATACGCTCATTAGGAGTGGTCATCAGCTATATGAATACGTGACAAACTGAAACATTAGCCGCATAAACGTTTAACATTTCGCGACTATCGCTTTTTTCGATTGTCGCATTAACTTTTCGCTACTCCGATTACGCGACACACTAAACGTCACATAAAGTCTATGCGACAAATTTAGCAGTTGTTGCGACATAAAAAACATGTCGCGTAGAATGTAAATTGGCGTAGTGTATATGAGATGCATCGTTTTGATTCAAACACAATTGTATTGCAAATGTCACAGCAGCATCAACGTTCAACAAACATTACCAACTATTTTAAACTGAAAAAGAAGAATTAATTCCACATTTCATTTTTGAACCTCATGGCCATGGATGGTGAAAATGAGGCGGTGATCGTGGAGGCGGAGATGCACAGCCACCGCTGGCGCAAGTAACCGGGTATGCATAAAACGCCTTGCACTCTTCCAAGGACCTTTGCACCGGCCTATATGGCAAACAATTTTTCTTATCATCTTTAGCCTTCAATTTCAAGCACAGCTGCGGCTCGTCGCAGAAGTAGTTATCGGAATACGTAAAATTCTCTAGACTTTTTAACTCGCAAATACTCGTCGGTATTTTGCCTGAGAATTTGTTGTGTGCCACATTCAGCTGCTCTAGATTTTCCATTTGTCCTATGGACTCGGGCAATGTTCCAGCTACCTCGTTGGAGCTAACGTCGAACACGGTCAGTTTGTTCAACTTACCGATATCTGCAGGCAAGCAGCCCTTTAGACCGGAGTTTATGAGTAGAATCTGCGTTAAGGTGTTGCCCATTCGCGTCAAGCTTTTTGGGAAACAGCCGGTAAATGCGTTGTTGGCCAGGACGATCACCGAGACGGATGAGTCTCCAATGTTGTCTGGCAAGGATGATGTAAATTTATTGTTGTTGATGAAGAGTGCATCCAGCTTTATCTCAAAGAGTTTTGGTGGAACTTTTCCTTGGAAATAGTTGAACCGTATATCTATGAATCTCAGCGACGGCATTTCGAGAAGAACGGGTGGAAAGACACCGGAGAATTCGTTATTACTTATATCGAGTTCATGGAGAATCCGAAGCTTGATGAAAGTCCAAGGAATGGTTCCCCAAAACTTGTTGGAGTTGAGATGGAACAAAGCCAAGTCAGAAAGCAAGCCGAGCTCCAAAGGAAGGTACCCTACAAGCCCATAATGGTTGAGATCAATCCCGGCCACTGTTGTCAACATTGGATCATCTGGTGCAGGTGCGCAGAACACTCCCGTGTAGCTACACACGTCAAAGCCGCACCAGTTCTTCGTGATGCCTTTTGGATCGTACTTTATCGCGTACTTGAATGCCTGGAGAGCGGTGTAGGCGCTGAGTAGCCGCGGATTCGGAAGAGGTGATGGGAAGAAGGTGTAGTTGTTATTGGCTTGGTGAGATGGTGCGGAGAAGAAATGGATGGCTAGAAGGGTTAGGCAAGCTAGAGTAAATGGCGTGGAAGCAAGTCCCATGGTTGGAGGATGGGTGTGTGTTTTTAAGGTTTGGAGTGTTTTAGGAGGTTTAGGGTTTTATAAGGATGAGGGTTTTTTTTGTTTGTTTTTGGTGAATGGGAAGGTGATGGTAGTTAAGTGAGAAAAAAAAAGTATTGAATGAGGATTGACTTATTTTGTTTCTTGCTAATTTGTTGGGTTAATTAATATTCCGCTAATGGGATACAGAAGATAATGAAGTGGGATTAGTTTACAAGGTTTGACCTCAAGCATAAAAAAATGGTCAAATTAAATCTTAGATGACAAGAAGGTAAGATCTTGCAACTTTATTGTTCAACTTTATTAATGAGTAGGTCCATGTAATTAATTCAATGCATTGCTAAATGGGTGAGCATGTTACCCAAGATGTGAGGATCCGATCGTTATAAGTTTCAATTTTTTTCAACGGGTCTTTTGTTACTATTATTCATTAGATCACCGCCACTAAAATCTTATCAGTCAAGATTGATCATGATATTAACTATAAAATAGGTCATAAGTTAAACGTTCTTTTGATACGTTGGGAATATGATACTTGGTGAAATTGTCCTATATTGTCTAGAGAATTGAGTATTTGCTAGCGTATATTAGATCACAAATCATGATTCACACACTTGAACTTTTGGGTCACATGGAGATGTGGTTTAATTGGACTAGTAAATTTTTTTTTTGATTAAATTTTTTTTAATTATTTAATTATGCGGCCTATTTTTGTTAATGTGAAACAATTTTATTCCCAATCACCAAGTGAATACATGTTTTTTTTGATAGACAAGTGAAGACTTTTTCGTGAAACTAGTCTCAAGCATGGCCGGGTAATTGACAAGGTCCACGCGCCTCAGTAGATATATATAAGTCAAGCATAGTTTATAATTTCAAAGCCCGTAACTAATGTCTTAATTGTGTGATTATCACCGACCAGGAGAAAATGACATGAAGGTTCAAAGATATTGTAACATCTTAATATCATTTGGATTTATAATTTTCTTGACTGACAAATGATTCGATGCAAATGATATATTTTTGTTATTTGGATGGATATTAAATTCTGTTTTTTGATTAATTTTTCGTGACGAATCATAAATTATTGGTGACGAACTATGTCGTACTTTTGGTTTCTCGGTGACGAATTATAACCAAGTGTTGACGAACTTTGCAGTTTGCACCAAAATATGCTTTGTATCTAGTCTTTACTATTTTTTAATTAACAACATATATATATATACCCCTAGAGGAGCGCTCAAATGAGATTCCTCTTTTTTTCAAAAACTTTGAGAAACCCTTCGTTATGCAGTTTCTTCTTCGTTATGCACTTTTGAAAATGCATCAGTTTTTGCCTATGTGTAGTTTCCGAAAGCTTAAAATTCATCTAGGCAAAACGCATGCTCGAAACTGCATAATGAATGGAAAAAAGTTAGTTGGACACGTGTCACCTCCACATTAAAAGATGCAACTTGATCAAATGGTAAAATTTGGGATCTCAAATTTTCAAATTTTTAGGGATTATCAATCGAGCGCTCCCCTATATATGGGCAAAGACAAACAAATCAATCAATATTTTGATTGTGTTCAACTCATAAATTTTACTACAAGCTTTAAGCATATTCTGGTTCATGTTTTAATCGTGGAAATAAAACTCCCAAACGAAATATAGTTTTATTTTTTATTTTTTTGTTGACCTAAGACTGTCTTTTTTAAAATAGAGATTATTCTTATTATAAAAATAAAAATGAGGACATAAATCCTCAGCCGAATACAATGTAAATCAACCCCAAACAAAATGAGAATTTAATTTGATCATCATGGGTCTACAAGAAAATATGTGAGATGCCAATTTGTGCTAGGACGAATTTTGTTTGGCACACCAGAACCCAACTTTAATTATGTTTTATTTGTCATACAAAATTGTAACAAAAATTTTCCCTGACTTCTTTCATAGGAACTTAAATTTCTTATTATTTCATTTTCACATTTTCCACGATCCAAGCTGAAGGTTAAAATTATACTAATATAGAACTCATTTATTTGCATGTGAATATTTGATCAAACTTTGAGTACGGTAGTTCATGATCTTAAAAGAAATTAAATGTTCATGATCTTACCAAATACACGGATTAAGATTCTTTTTTCCTGCAGTTAGGCTTTTGTTTTGTGCACAAACAAGTAACACAACATGCATTAAAAAAATGTTGGTAGATGATTACTATATCAAAACAGCTATCCTCTCAGACTCATAATTAAGTTAAAATATACAGCCACAAAGAGTTCTTAGATATGTCTGCCTCTAGAAGATGCAATAAATCCAAAACATATTTCAAAGTTAATTAATTCTTTTGTAAAAACATTTAACGTGTCAACCTTTGACATAATACAATAATGAAATTGTAAATTTACTTAAAAAAATGTCAGTTAGATTAGTATCAATAAAAAAAAGAGCAGGTATAATTAATCGCCTTTTGGTGGTAAGTAAAAACCGTGTGACTAAAAGGTTTAAAGCCATCGATGGCTGGTTTTGACGCTGTCAACTCAAACATGCTAATAATACAAAAAATAAAATAATAATAAAAAGTTCAACATGCTAATTGTTATTGTGATACCATGTAAAATAAGTTAATTCACCAAATTAAGTATTTAAATCAAATTCAACTAAGAATAAAAATAAGTAAGTTCAAGTTCATCTTAGTTAGTTCGAATTCAACAACATCGGTATATCACTGAAAGCAAGTATTATTGTTTGACAGTAGAGCTGTCAATACTCTATACTCGTGCACCAAATCGAAATTGAGTAAAGCGAGGGCGGGCGGTAATCAGCGAGGAAGAGAGGCGACAGCAAGGGAAATCGAGGGCGAGCGGCCGCCGTCTGATTGGGGTGGCTCTGGTGCGTTTTCGTGGACGACCGGTTGCTGCGTTTTTTGGCCGGGAGGGTTACCGATAAGGCTGGGGTTCGTCTGTGGAGGGTCTCGCCTGGAAGTGGCCGGCTCCGTGCGTTTTTGATGAGGGCCGGCGGTTGTTCTGCCGGCGGGTGGTGGTGGGCCGGCTATGCCGGGTTTTTGTTGTATAGTCATTAATTTAGGGTTTTGTGTAGGCCGGACAATACCGGGTTGTTTCGGCAGGCGGACGTAGCGTTTATGCTTCCCAGTGGGATCCTGCTTTTTTCCAGTTGTGAATGACGGGGATGACGTGCCATGCCACGACGAAGTGGAGCTGCGGACTCCCTTTTATTCACGTTTTTATCTGTTTTGTCTGTAATGTTCCCGACTAGTTAACTTATCCCAGCTTTAAGACCTCGGTTCGCCGTTGTTGGACCCTTGTGTTTTGATGATAACAAACACTTAACTAATTATCCACTTGAGCTTGCAGAAATCACTGTCTGACAGGTAATGTTACTGGACATCTCTGAGTGAGAGCAGCGCTGCGAGAGAGATGCGCTCTGTGTGAGAGACACACCGATTTTGTGACGAGATCGGATCTGAGAAAATATACTCAATACAAATCAGGAGATATACGAGTAAATATATGCTGGATATTGACGAGAAGAATTGACATCGGTATATACGAATCAGTATATATGATAGAAAGATCGAAGCCATATTTGGAAGGGAAATATGTGACATGGTTAAGATATGGAAATATCTTAACCATATCATATCTGCTGGATGCAGTCATATATCTGATGGAGACGAGTTCCAGCCGACTTGAAGACTCTATAAAAAGAGGAAGAGTCTTCAGTTGAATGCTCGGCTTTTTGGAGAGAGCAATTGGAGATTGAAGAACGTTCAATTCCGGAGCTGACAGTGCTGTTGTGTGCGGACAAGACTATCGTGTTAGTTGATCCTTTGAATTGAGTAGATTTGTGATCGCTTGCAAATATAGCTAAAATATTCAATAAGAATGAAATACTTTTGCTAAGTCACGATTAATCAAAACATTTATAAAGACTTAGGAATCCGAGGTCGAACCCAAAGGATAGGTGATTAAACCAATAATGCTAAAGATTAAACTAGAATGTCTAAGGTTTGGGGGGGGATTGTGCCTCTTAAGGGGTTGATAGCAAGATTTTACTATCCTAAACGGAGGTTTGATCAACAAAAAGGGTAAATAATCAATTCAAAGATGATTAGGGATCTATTTTTCCACCTAGACAATTATTGTGATAGTAAATGGGAATGCTAACGATGAAATCACATGCACATGTTTAGAATTTGGCTATTGCAACATTAATACCAAGTTCAACTCACGCTACAACTTAGTATAAAGAGGTTGCATCTCGCATAATGCCTCACACTCACGCTCTATTGGCATTATAGAACATAAATATCTAGCCTCACACTCACGCTTTATTGACTAGATAATCATGTTCTTGTTAGGTTCAAGCCATTCTCATTAGTTTTAGAGTGTCGCCATGTAACACAAAAACCCTAATGCTTCTTCATTTAGTTCATTTGAAATCATGCTTTTCAACGCAAGTTACATCAAACATGAAATCAAGCAGAATTGCTATTGAGGACTTCTCACAAACACCTTATAGGCAATCCGAAACATTACGTTCAAATGAAGAGGAAGCATGTGCAAATCATTCATCAATAGCATCCATAATATTTACAATATCACAAACATGTCTAGGGGATCCATAGATCCCCAACCAAGGTCACTACTCACTCATAGTGAGTTTACAAGCATCCACAACAATAAAAGTGCAGAAAAACATATCGAAAGGTGAGTTTAGTAATCTAAAACCAATATGGAGCCCTAGGGACAATAGATGATCCAATCCTTGCGTTGTTGATGACTCTAGAAAATCTGACTTCTTCTCCAAGCAATCTTCTCCCAAAAATCCCAGCCAATCCCAGAGTTCTGGGCTTGAAAACCCTAGCTTCTATTTATAACCCATGAGTTAAAAATCCAAACTTTACGACGTCATGCGAACGCATGAATGAATCATGCGAGCGCATGGCTTCACAAATTTGGTCATATGCGAGCTTGGGGAAGCCTTTCATGCGAGCGCATGACATTCTCATGCGTCTGGTCCTATCCATGCGAACGCATGATTAAGCTATGTGAGCGCATGTCTTTGAGGAGTTTGTGCTCCGACTTCCATTTTGCTCTTTTTCGCTCCAGAATGCTCGGTTTGCTCCGAAATCGCTGCTCATTTGTGTTTTCAGCTAAATCTCTGTAATAAGCCTGAAATGAACCACAAAGCGTCAAATAGCAAGTGAAATCGTAGAGGAATGATTGAAACAATAAGCATAGAGGATGCCTAAAATGCATATATTTTAGTGCTATCAAATCACCCCACACTTATCATTTGATCGTCCCGAGCAAACTAATCATAGAGACCAACAACAATATTACATTTCAAATGCTCAGGATTGGTTATAAGGAAACTACATATGGTTACGAAAACTTACTAAAAACATTAAGAAACAATTACTACTTATGATAAACCACTTTCGTAGGTGACACGAGTGCATTTAGCGAATGCACCAAGCCTTTAAACCCCTAGGCTACACTAGTGGAGGAGTTGTAGTCTCCTGAGAGTTTTCAGACACGGGAATACTCACAAATCCCACAAAGAGAACAATCATCTAAATAGGCATTTTTAGTTCATAATTTCCAAGTACTAGGCAATGTGTTTTTCATGTAGTTCATGATGTATTAAACTAGATATGTGCATTTCAATCACTACATGAAACCTCCTCGAATCCTTGTGGAAATTCATGAATTCGGACATTCAAGCAAATCAAAGCAAAGACTAATAGATCTTTAATCAAGGATTCTAGTCATTTTCTATATTAGTGACTTCAAGAAAACAATCTAATAGTCGCAAAGAAATCTTGTTGGATCACTCACCAATGCTAGCAAGGAGGCTAGTCCATTGGCTTGTGAGCTTTGAATTCATTCTCAAGCCTAAGACGCAAAGGTCGCTCAGTCATAAAAGAAGAAGAGTTCCAACATTACAGTTTTTGGAAATACTTGCAAGTCATTTCATGCCTAAGTATAAAAGAATACGAGGTTCGTCCCTTAGTGAATTCTTGCTAGTAAGTATCAATTGCCTCATTGGTCCTCATGCTAGAGAATGATGGGATAGCCGATTGTCAAGTCTAAGTGCAACATTAAGGGGGAAGAATGGCCTTTGGCCGTGCTAAGCACTTTCGAGGGGGAACTTACCTTCCTAACCCTCGGCGCTTAGCACTTACTTCTTTAAATTCACTTCCTAATGGTGATCAATCATAAGGAAGGAACTTGGGGCTTATTTCATATTATTTTTCTTCTTCTTTGTTTCTTTCTTTTCTTTTCTTTTCTCCTTGCCCTCTTTTGACCCCACACTTAGAACTTTGACAAAGGGCTAAGTGTTAAAAATGGATCATGACAAACCAACAAGACAAATCCACAAGATAAGCAAGGTCACTAAGGTCACCTAAAGGCAATCATGGCATGCAAGGGTTTCAAAGTTATAAATTATTTCGATTTTATGCTTTCAAAGATCAACTCTTTTAGTCTCAACGAGAAAAAGCTTAGAATAAAAGATAAAGAAGTGCTAGTAGATGCTTTGATCCTCAAGAATGAAAGTCAACAATCCAATCCATTAGTCATCTAAAGGATCAATCAAGTGAAATCATGCACGACTAGTTGAATTAGGAATGAGGTTTTTCGAAAATGTAGCCTTGCCTAGACTTTTTGTTTTCATTAATATTTCAAAATTTTGGATGAATTGTGCAGTAGTTCGAGTGCTTTCCCTTAAACATAAATTTATTGGATTCTAAACATGAAGGCATATCAAGCAAACACAAACATCTCATGTAGTTAAGACAATGTCAAACATAGGCCACCCCACACTTAGCAATTGCTTAGTCCCTAAGCAATGAATAGAGTGAAAAGCAAGAGAGAGTTTAGAGAACTTCTCTCGTTTGGAGGCAGCCCTTTCATATCAAGGGATGTTGCGATGCGCGTCTAGCTTTTGGGCGACTGAACTTGCACAATGGTTCAAGTGATGATTTCCCTTTTTCTTCTATAAGTCACGAAACTAAGAGTGAGAATGTTAAGCATACAAGGTAGGGGAAATCATCATCGTAAATGTATCAACATAATGCAAGTCAATTTCAAAAATTTATCACAAGAATTCCATTAGACGAGTATGCGAACGCAGGGTAGAGTTTCATGTGATCGCAAGAATTTGTTTATGCGTTCGCATGACTGAAGGCAGTCGCATGAGTTTCTCATGCGAACGCATGAGATCATGCGAGCTTGGCACAAAGGGAATTTAAACGCTTATGCGAGCGCATGAATAAATTCATGCGAACGCATAACATTGGGCAGTCGCATAAGATACTCATGCGAGCTTGGCGAAGAATTTCAACACCCCACACTTATGCCCTATCAAGACATCTAGTTAACTAAGCACATGTTAAGAACTCATCAAATATAGGCATTCACACATGCATAGTTCATATCCTCAAATTCTTGCACGAAGCAAAAAGAAATCCAATCAAAATAGATATACTTAAAGATCGGGAGAGAAAACACTCACAAGCCTAGTTTAACGTCTTGGCTAAGACAGAGCCGATTCTCCTCTTAGGAGATAAGAAGCACACTTGAGGAGTCTTTTGCTAAGATCCCTCCTCAAGCGGGGCCTTGGACTTGATTGTGTCAAACCACCTTCAAATCCCATTTGAATTTCCTCCCATCAAGCCTACAATGGACTCCCCTTTGGGAGCATGACCCCTTCAAGTATGAAAATCCCTTAAAAATTAAGGGGCCATGGGAGCTTTTTTTAAATAATCTTTGGAAGTATGGCAAGAAGCTCCAAAACTTGTCTCGAGACTTCATAATGAAGAAAGGGTCTTCAAAATTTGTCTTGAGAATGATGGGCACACCCTCCTTTAAATTTTTTATGATGTCCTTGGGTGCCCAATTCTCAATCTCCCTCATTAAACTTTCATTTCCTTGCGCGCGAGGTGGCTCTTTAGTCTCTTCCATGAAAACCTCAACAAAGTCTCTATACCCTTGAAGACTTTCAATCTCTATACGCTCTTCCTCTATCTTTTCCTCATCAAGAAGTTTGGGTTCACATTCAAGCTCACTCATAGCGGGAGGAGGGAGTTCTTCTTCATCAATAAAAGGTATTTCCTCTATGTAAGAGGCGTCATCATTGAAGAATTCCTCATTGGAGAGCCAAGGCGTTGGTGGAATGGTGAACTCTTGCATACTCTCACTCGAATGGTCTTGAGATGTGCTAGTAGCGTAGGGTAATTCACTTATGTGTTCCATCTCGTCCTTGTTGCAAGGTTCACCGTCCCGCCCTTCATTAAAAACTTGGGTCGCGACTCTCCAAAACATATCTTCCCCTTCTTGATCCCGTTCTTCTCTTAAGGCATTAGATTCAAGGACTTCTTCTTCTTCGAAGACCTCCTCTTCCTCACCCAAGTTCTTAATGTCAATTGCTTGTTGTGCCATCTTAGCTAGAAGCTTATCCATGCGAGCATCCATCTCCTTTTGGTTTGCTAGATATGTGGCAAGCATGGCTTCTATATTGGAGGGCTCACTTGAAGGTTGAGGAGGTTGAGGGTATGGAGGGTAGGAGTCTCTAATTTCAAGACATTGACTATTATTCCAATTTTGAGCGTAGGTATGTGATGGATGCCAAGAGTTTTCCCAATAGGCGCTTGGTTGCTCCTCTTCTTGGTCATTGATGGACCATAATTATACGAATAATAAACACAGTTAAACCCACTAAATTAGACTGTTTATATATTTAACTTTTGCTTGTTAGTTCTGATATTTATCTACAGAGTATTTTGGAGTCTAGAGAGAATACACGCTAAGGAGAGGATCTTACGCTGAAAAGATATTACGAGTCATTCCAAGGTCACGACCAGATGCCGACTGAAGAAATATCATGAACCTGACGTGTAATCACTCAAAACAAATCCAACCGAAGGGCAACCAAAGTCAGTCCGGAGCTGAAATGGACCAATGGTTTTGTGAAAACTTCACAAAACCACACAAAACCTCCTCCACACCCTCCATGACCGGCGGCTTTGGAAGCCAAAGCCTCCTCCCATGACCTCCAACCGGCGGCTTTCAAGCCTCCATGAGATGATGCCAAGTGCTCTCATCCTCACCACACATCTCCTCCTCCCATGGCTATAAATAGAGCCCTCCTCCTTTGTAAATGATCATCCCATCCACAACTCAATACAAAATCACTTATCTCTCTAAAGGTTTTGGCACTTTTTGTAAGCTTTGGTTTGAAATCTATAATACTCCTGTTGGTTCTTGAGTATTATAGTAGTTTTAGAGAATACTCCTGTTGGTTCTTGAGTATTCTAGTAGTTTTTGAGAATACTTCTGTTGGTTCTTGAGTATTCTCCTTTACTTACTATCTTTCAAAAACCCTCGAGTACTTAGCCATGGTATCCACCTCTATGGATATTCGTAGCTAAACTCTTCATTCGGTTGAAGGGGTGTACTTGTATCATAAAATGTTTTAGGCCATACTTTTAGTGCCTCTTCTTTGTATTCAAAACTTGTTCTATGTGCCATATATTAGGTTAGAACTTCCAAGGTTGAGTGGATGCTTGGAATGGCAAAGCTCTTCCGTGGGGTTCGTAAACATACTCGGATAAGTGGATGCTTGGAATGGCAAAGCTTATCTGAGGAGTTTGACCTCTCTAAAACACCATTTGGTTGGTCGGGAATGACTGATCAAATGGATGCACATAGGCTAATATACCTTGGAATGGGGTATTAGTCAAAATAGAACAAGTGCTCTACGACCTTGGAATGGGCTCAGTGTAGCAAATCGAGTGCTTGGAATGGCCTTGATACACGTTTGAATACTTAGAAGGATCACTAAAGGTCAATGATAAACAGGCTATGATACAAGGCCCCCGAAACCGAATGCTTTCCTTAAATTCAAACACCACCTGCATTTACTTTCTTAGTATAAACTGCCTTATCAACTGCTCACCTCCCGGAAGACTTGTCAATCACGCAACAACCATTGTAAGTCTTCTTCCTTTTATTTTCAGTATTTACTTTTCTGTCATTTACTTTTCCGCACTAAAAACCAAAACCAACCAAAAAAACACTTACTTTTCCGCACTAAAACCTCAATCAACCTAAAACATGCTCCCTCCCTATACGATCCCTCAAAGAACAACTTATCCCCCTAATTCCCTTGGGTTCGACCCCTACTTACCACTTGTTCGAACTCGATCGGCCCCTTGCCAGTTTGTGGCAAAAAGGGGGAGTATTTTGTGGGGTGACAATTTTTGTTCCCTCAAGGTTTCCTACTGTCTAGATAGTTAGATAGATCTAGTTGTCTAGTAGATTTGGTTTTGCCAAAATGCCAAGGGGGAGATTGATGTTCCCTTGTGTGGCATGTGTTTGGCAAAACGTAGTTAGACAGTTCGAGCAGGAGTTCAGGGGGAGTTCGAACACTTAGTGGAACTACTATACAGCGTAGAGCAGACGCAGAGTTTTTTTCCAGAAGGTTCTAGATCGAATATCTCTTCGATCTGAAGTCGGCCAGCGAAGAAATCGGACTCCAGATATTCAGATGAATATCTTCTACATGACGGCATGGCTGACTTGGAGAGGAAGTCATCGTTTTTCCCTCTCACCGATTTGAAAGATATGCATCAAATATTTTGGAATATATTCCTAAATATTTGATGGGATTATCTTATGCAAATTAGGGTTTTTGCTCGAGCATATAAATACCATGCAAAGGCAACCCTAATATGCATCGCTTTCAAGATCAAAAATACACAAAGAAATCCTATCGATTGGAAAAGAAGAAAGCGACGGCCGTTGTGTTTTCCCCACTGGAAAAACATCGGTGTGAGCCTAGTCTGATACGTGCCATTCAGATTGACCAGAGGTGATCAAGTTCAGAGCACAAACAGAACAACCAGCTTTCAAGTGAAAGCGACCGAGCTTCAGGAGAGGTTCGAGTACGTTCGGACAGAAGGTCTGGACGAAGGGGATCAAGGGGAGTTGCGACGAACCTTGGTTGCAAATTTGAGAGACGGAGTAGTAGAGGCTAGGCAATTACAAGGTGTAAGTGTAAGTCCACTGAAAAGCTCTATACTCGTAATAAAGATTTGTTGTCCCTTTTTCGGGTGTGGGAAACCCCTCAGAGTAGGCGTAGCCGAACTGGGTTATCAATCTGTGCGTACTCGTGTTTTATTGTTCTATTCGTACTTGTTGTGGAACTGTGGTAGAAAGAGTTCAAGGTCTGTCCAAACACAACCTAGAACACTTGCTTGAACAGAGGATATAATTTCAATTGGTATCAGAGCAAACACTCGACACACTGAGTAGGATCCTGAACTGTTCAAAATGCCTCTGAAAGAAGGACAAAGCATCACCAGACCTTCGCTATTAGAAGGATCGAACTATGCCACCTGGAAACCTATGATGCGATCCTTTCTGAAATCCCTAGACGAGAAAGCCTGGATGACCGTTCAGAGAGGGTGGACTGAACCTATGATGAACAACCTCACTGGAGAACCTGTTCTAAAACCAGAAACCTTGTGGAGTGAAGAGGAGAACAAAGCATCCATGGGAAACGCAAAGGCAATGAATGCGATCTTCTCGGCAGTTGATGAAAATGTCATGAAGCTGATTATCAATTGTGAAGTTGCTAAGGAAGCATGGGAGATTCTCCAAACAGCCTTTGAAGGTACAGACAAGGTTCGAAACTCTCGTATGCAGGCTGTCACAACAAAGTTCGAAGAGATGAAAATGAAGGAGAGTGAGTCCATCGCTGAGTACAACACCAGGGTTCTGGAACTGTCCAACGAAGCGTCTGCCCTTGGGAAACCCATCGACGAGGATAGATTGGTGAGCAAAGTCCTAAGATCACTCCCTCTGAGATTTGCTATAAAGGTAACAGCCATTGAGGAAATGCATGACATCTCCAAGTTGAAACTGGACGAGCTGACTGGTTCCCTCAGAACTTACGTGATCAATCATAATTTCCAAATTGGAGAAGTGAAGGGAATTGCACTGAAAGCATATTGGGCAGAAGACAAATCTGAAGCTGACTGCTCCACTGAGCAACTGGCCATGATGGCTCAGAACTTTGGAAGAATGGTGCGGAAAATCAATAGGCGTGGTCCAGAACAGGGGCAGTCCTCATCAACCGGTTTCTGAAACTGGAAAACCGACAGGTCTAGGTCCAGTGACTCAAGGCAAGACTCCTCTGACAGAAGAAAGGAAGAAATTCAGTGTCATGAATGCAGAGGGTTTGGTCATATTGCTTCACAATGTGCGAACACACTCATAAAGAAGAAGGTAATGGTCGCAAGTTTCAGTGACAGTGAGTCAGATGAAGAAAAAGGAGACACAACCACAAACTTTGTGGCCTTTGCTTCAACTCTGGAGGAATACGGTAGCACTAGTGAAACTGTTCCACCTCTGTTGGAACTCCCAGCTGAAGATCTCTCAGACAGTGACGGTGAAGAACTGACGCAGGAATCTCTGGCCGAGACATATAAAGATCTATATGAAAAGTGGCTGCTACTGATCAAGGTAAACAAGAAGCTGAATGACACAGTTGCAAGCATCACTACAGAAAAGGATAAGGTCTGGGAAGAAGTGGAGATTCTGGTCACACAGAAGGCTGAACTTGAAGGCACGGTAACTTCCCTAAACTCTCAACTGGCTGATATGAAACAGGAAAGACTGTGTTTGCTTGCTTAGAAGACGGAGCTCCTGGGCACTATCTCCTCGCTGAAAGTCGACATTGAAAAAGACCGTGAAACTCATCCTGTTGGCATGACTGGGCTAAGAAAGGTTATCTCAGATCTAAAACGCAAGGAGGTGTTCCAACACAGAAAGATAGAACAGCTGGAACTCCAGCTAGAATCAGAAAAAATGGACCGAGAAGTTGCTGAAAAGGAGCTCACTCACTTCAAACAGTCAGTGAGGATGTTGAACTCTGGCTCAGAAAATTTAGATGAAATCCTCAACGCTCAAAGGATGGAGGCAGGACGTAGAGGATTGGGGTTCGTGGGAAAAAGGAGTTCAAAGGACACTATGTGTGTTAAAGCTAAATCTGTGTCTGAACAGTTGCCTGAACAGAAGGTGAGAAAGCACCCTAGACAGATAGTGGATCTGTCCCAAGACAAGTCCAGGACTACTTACCTCAGTTCAAATCAGAAGAAAGACTTGCTGACATGTTGGTACTGCTACCAGATGGGACACATCAGACGACAGTGTCGACTGTTTCTTGCTGAACGTCGAGGACACCAACAGCAACAGATCCAACCTCGACAGAAATAAGTTTGGATTCCGAAGGAACAACAGACAGTATGCATGGTAGCGTGCTGCTCATCAGGAGATACAGTGCAAGCCAGTTGGTTCTTCGATAGTGGATGCTCTGCACACATGACAGGCAACTCTGAATATCTCTCTCATATTAGACCTGTTGAGCAGATGCGGTTTGTCACCTTCGCGGATGGTCGGAAGAGTCAGGTGATCGGCTGTGGAACATTGAAGGTTCCGGATCTCCCTGCACTCGAGGACACTCTCTTGGTTGAAGGTCTGACTATGAATCTCATTAGCATCAGTCAACTGTGCGACAATGGACACTATGTGTCATTCTCTCGTGACTCATGCCTCGTTCTTAACGAGAATGGTGATTCCGTAATGAAAGGGAGAAGAAGGGCCAATGACTGTTACACCATCAGAATGGGAAACGAGGAGCTAAGGTCTACTCTCAACTATGTTCAAGCCAAACATCAAGTTCTGCGAGGGGGAGTGAAAAAGACCCTACACAATAGAAGGATCGCACAAATCAATTTTCGCAACTGTACCAGGCGACTGCTGGATCAGAAGGTGTCACAGTTACAGCGAGAGTTTGAACAGAAGATTACACAGTTGCACAAGGAGTTCGAACTGCTTGTACAGATGAATGCCAGTTCACCAGAAGAGAAATTGAATGAGATTCCTCGGTTTGGAACTCCCAGATCCTCCTTGGGTCTGCGTGGGTTTATGAACTGAGTGTTCCAGACAGTGGTTAGTCAAAGGCGAATCCCCAGCTACAACAGTTGGAATGACCACCTAAGAAGGGAGCTGGAACAGATGGGAAAGTTCTTATGATCAAATATTTTATTCCGAAAAGATTCGAATTACGCCGTTTTATTTGGAAAGTGACTGGCGTATATTGAGAAGACGAAAAGGTAGGAGGATATTTTATTTTCAAATCTCAACTGTTGAGCGTGTCTTCTCTTATTGTCTCCGAAACCCTAGATTGGAAGTCTCTCTCGACTGCTCCGAAATCGACGATGGTGAACACAAGGAAGTTAGCAAAATCCAGTGCTATATCCGCGGAGAAAAGGAAGGAAAGCATGCAAACCTCAAAGGCGGTGACAGCGAAATCAAAGATTCCAAATTCTAAGGCTGCGAAGATGAAAAAGGTATCGCCTTTACACGAGGTGTCTGTCGAGGAGATAACTGCTGAAACTTCTCAGACAGTCACAGCGGTTTCTACCCCTCAAGCGTGTCCACAATCGGAGGTAAATCCCGTCTTTCCTTTGGTTTCTGCAGTCGTTGAAAAATCTGTGGTTGTTGATGAAATTATTATGGGAGTTGAGAATGTTGGGAGTTTGGGTGCTGAAGCTAGGAGGGCTGTTAGTGATGAAGAAGCCGGTAGGGCTGAGATTTGTGTTAACGAGGACAAGATTGTGGTTAGTGAAAAGGGTGATGAAGTTTCTAAATCTGTTGAAGAAACGGAACCCAGAATGTCAGTGTCAAGAAAGTCTGTTGTTTCAGATGTTTGGAAGGCAAAGATTCAAGCTTCCGGGTACGTTCGCCCAGGAGGTTTTCAAAGAAAGAAGGTGTCTCGCCGAGCTGCCTCTCCCAGTTAATGCCTAGCCAGGATCTGTTCTATCAGAGGGAGGGTCCCTGATATTTCTAATGAGGAAAAGAAGAGTATGAGGAATCTGGGTACGAAGGATGCACCTGTTGATAACTTGGTTGAGGAGATTGGAGTCTCAGAAGGTGAAGTTGCTGAGACTGTGAGTAAAGGACCAGATTCATCTGTAAAGAGTGTTGGGGAGATTGATGCTGTTGCAGAAGAGCCTGAGACTGCTGAAGGGGATGAAGACCTGGAGGATATGTTCAAAGACATAGATGATTTTGTTGAGAATCTACCAAAGGAAGTCCCCGGTGTTCCAGCTGAAGAGGAGTTAGTTGATACTCCAGAGAATGTTGTGATTGAGGAAACGACAACTATTCCAGATGCTGTTCAGGACAGTCACCATGGTGCTCAGATGGATATTGATGACTCTCAGAAGACTGACGTTGAAGCAGTTCCTCAGATGGGTGATGATGAGGATTTGGTTCCTCTTGTGAAGTTAAAGAAGATGTCAAAGGGGAAGGAAAAGGAAAAAAATGGCCTTTGCGAAGTCTACAAAGGATTCTGCCCAGAAGGGTGCTGATGTACGCAGTGGTGCAGGGGGAGCTGGTTCCTCCAAGAAAAGGAAGCGTGTCGCTCCAATGCCTGTTTCAGAAGACGCTGGGGGATGTGAAGTCCCAGGCCCTGATGCTGAGACTGTCCCAGTTGGCTTGGTTAAGAAGGGTGTATGGTTTGTTAACAAAGATGCTGCAAGAAAGTGGCCATGCATCCAGAAGAGGAAAATCATACCTGAAAGATTGCTAGATGAGTCCCGGTATAAGGGAAAGGAGGTGGTTAAGGTTCTGAAAGAATCGGATCTGTTTTGGACGCTGGCTAGGTGCAAACCCTACAGTGAACAGCTTGTGCGTGAGGCAATGGCGAACTTGCCCCCTCACTTTGGGGTAGTTGGAGATCCTGAGTATGGAGTCTTCTTTGTTAGAGGGAGGAGAATTAAGATTGATCCGGAGCTAATCAATGTGTATTTCTCGATGGATGACCCGGCTGTTGACGAGGAGGAGGCAAATTTTGAGAAGATTGTGAGTACTATCACTGCGGGCTCTGTTAGGTGGAGACCTGAATCAGTTGTGCACAGAGCAGACTTATCAACGTTTTATTCCATGATGTTCTTCATTGCTGTCTTCAACTGGAGACCTTCTACACATCGATCAACAGTCAATAAGGACGTGGCTCAACTGCTGTATCAGATAGGGAACAAGCGGAAATTCAATTTGGGAAGAGTCATGTTCAAACAGATTGCTGAACATGCTACATCAAAGAGGACTCTTCACCAGATCTGCTTCCCATCACTGATTTATGAGTTGATTGTTTATCATGCCCCTGATTTGATGTCCTCCATTGATCAGCTCTCAAAGTCTCCCAGCAAGTTTGTCGTAGACCACAAGCTATTTAAAGGGCGTCATATTAATGATCTCAAGGAGGAGACCTCGAAGGGCAAAGATATTGCCGAGCCATCAAGGCGAGGAGGAGCAAGGTTGGCCCGTGATGAGAGGAACAGACTTCTCTTGGACCTGCATGACATCATTGAAGCGGACAAGGAGCAGCGCAAGCGTATCAACAAGCTCGCTCGTGCCCTTAGCTTTCCAAGTGATGATGAAGCTGATGATACAGTCTCTGAGGAGGGCACTGATGATGGTTCGTCTTCATGAAGGTCTCTTAATAACGTTTCCTCTGAACTCAGACCGTATTTAAAACTCTAGTTATTGTGTGCTTGTTCTGGCACTTATTGATTAACTGTTCGAACTCGATCGGCCCCTTGCCAGTTTGTGGCAAAAAGGGGGAGTATTTTGTGGGGTGACAATTTTTGTTCCCTCAAGGTTTCCTACTGTCTAGATAGTTAGATAGATCTAGTTGTCTAGTAGATTTGGTTTTGCCAAAATGCCAAGGGGGAGATTGATGTTCCCTTGTGTGGCATGTGTTTGGCAAAACGTAGTTAGACAGTTCGAGCAGGAGTTCAGGGGGAGTTCGAACACTTAGTGGAACTACTATACAGCGTAGAGCAGACGCAGAGTTTTTTTCCAGAAGGTTCTAGATCGAATATCTCTTCGATCTGAAGTCGGCCAGCGAAGAAATCGGACTCCAGATATTCAGATGAATATCTTCTACATGACGGCATGGCTGACTTGGAGAGGAAGTCATCGTTTTTCCCTCTCACCGATTTGAAAGATATGCATCAAATATTTCGGAATATATTCCTAAATATTTGATGGGATTATCTTATGCAAATTAGGGTTTTTGCTCGAGCATATAAATACCATGCAAAGGCAACCCTATTATGCATCGCTTTTTTTTTTTTTTTTGCATTTCCAATGTAAATTTTTCATATCTGGGAGAGTAAATGCTCCCCTAGAACACTTGCTTGAACAGAGGATATAATTTCACAAGATCAAAAATACACGAAGAAATCCTATCGATTGGAAAAGAAGAAAGCGACGGCCGTTGTGTTTTCCCCACTGGAAAAACATCGGTGTGAGCTCAGTCTGATACGTTCCATTCAGATTGACCAGAGGTGATCAAGTTCAGAGCACAAACAGAACAACCAGCTTTCAAGTGAAAGCGACCGAGCTTCAGGAGAGGTTCGAGTACGTTCGGACAGAAGGTCTGGACGAAGGGGATCAAGGGGAGTTGCGACGAACCTTGGTTGCAAATCTGAGAGACGGAGTAGTAGAGGCTAGGCAATTACAAGGTGTAAGTGTAAGTCCACTGAAAAGCTCTATACTCGTAATAAAGATTTGTTGTCCCTTTTCCGGGTGTGGGAAACCCCCCAGAGTAGGCGTAGCCGAACTGGGTTATCAATCTGTGCGTACTCATGTTTTATTGTTCTGTTCGTACTTGTTGTGGAACTGTGGTAGAAAGAGTTCAAGGTCTGTCCAAACACAACCTAGAACACTTGCTTGAACAGAGGATATAATTTCACATTCTCATTAGAATTAGAGTGTTGCCATGTAACACAAAAACCCTAATGCTTCTTCATTTAGTTCATTTGAAATCATGCTTTTCAACGCAAGTTACATCAAACATGAAATCAAGCAGAATTGCTATTGAGGACTTCTCACAAACACCTTATAGGCAATCCGAAACATTAAGTTCAAATGAAGAGGAAGCATGTGCAAATCATTCATCAATAGCATCCATAATATTTATAATATCACAAACATGTCAAGGGGATCCATAGATCCCCAACCAAGGTCACTACTCACTCATAGTGAATTTACAAGCATCCACAACAATAAAAGTGTAGAAAAACATATCGAAAGGTGAGTTTAGTAATCTAGAACCAATATGGAGCCCTAGGGACAATAGATGATCCAATCCTTGCGTTGTTGATGACTCTAGAAAATCTGACTTCTTCTCCAAGCAATCTTCTCCCAAAAATCCCAGCCAATCCCAGAGTTCTGGGCTTGAAAACCCTAGCTTCTATTTATAGCCCATGAGTTAAAAATCCAAACTTTACGATGTCATGCGAACGCATAAATGAATCATGCGAGCGCGTGACTTCATGCGAGCGCATGGACGGACCATGCGAGCGCATGGCTTCACAAATTTGGTTATATGCGAGTGACGGAGCCCACCGCACTGTCGTTAAGGTGCGATGTTCTCTGTGCAAAAATAAATTTATATTTCCGCTACTCGCGACTTCACTACTGGGTAGCAAGTGGTAAGTAGGGGTCGAACCCAAAGGAATTAGGGGGATAGTTGTTCTTTGAGGAATGTACTGGAAGGGAGCGTGATTTTAGGTTGATTGAGGTTTTAATGCTAAAAAGTAAGTGTCTTTTTGGTTGGTTTTAGTTTTTTAGTGCAGAAAGGTAAATGACAGAAAAGTAAAATACTGAAAGTAATTAATTAAAGGAGAAGACTTACAGAGAGTGGTTGCGTGAAGGACAAGTTTTGCGGAGAGTAAGCGGTTGATATTGCAGTTGATATTGAGACTGAAAGTAAAATGCAGGTGATGTTTTAATTTAAGGAAAGATTCGGTTTCAGGGGCTTTGTATCATAATCCGTTTATCATTGACCGCTAATGACCATACTAAGTGTTCAAAAGTGTATCAAGGCTATTCCTAGCACAAGACTTGCCACACCGTCTAGTCTTTTGCAAGACGTAGTACTCTTATTCTAATATGTGCATCCATTTGACCATCATTCCTGATAAATCAAATGGTTTTTGGAAGAGGTTGAACTCCACAGATAAGCTGTGCTCTTCCGAGCCTCCACTTATCCACGGAGGTCACGAATTCATGGTAGAGCTTTGCTCTTCCGAGCATCCACTCTACCAATGAAGTTCTGACCTAATATATGGCACTTAGAACAAGTTGAACACAAAGAGGCATTAAAAAAAGGGTCTAAAACATTTTATGATACAAGTACACCCCTTCAACCAAATGAAGGGTTTAGCTACAAATATCCATAGATGTGGATACCATAGCTAAGTACTCGAGGATTTTTGAAAGACAGTAAGTAAAGGAGAATACTCAAGAACCAACAGGAGTAAACTCAAGAACTACTAGAATACTCAAGAACCAACAGGAGTATTATAGATTTAAAACAAATGTTTACAAGATTTGTACCCAAAATCTAGAGAGATGTGAGAGCTTATGGATGATGGTTTGGAATGAGGATTGTGTGATGCATTACAAGGAGAAGAGCTTGGGTATTTGACGTACTAATTCTTTTTCACCTCTAAATAGTATCAATGAAGAGAGGATCGAATATAGTGTCAAAACATTTATATTGACCGGTAAGTACCGGGTCGAACCCAAGGGAGCAAGCCAAGCGCATGCACTATTTAAGATTGTGTTTCTATTCGGCTATTCTAAACAAAAATGTATAAAGAGTGAATATATCTAAATCCTATGTGGTTAGTAATTGGGGAAAAACGTTAAGTAAGAGGTGTTTCGAGGACTTACTCCTCTCCTTGGCAAATTCTCAATGATCATGCATACAAGAGTTCAATTAAGTATGAGTTGATAGGTTTTAAACCTAGCTTAGACTAAGAATTAGGCAATCACGCATATCTAATCCTAGTCAAGCCATCTTAGTTAGGATCTCACTAATTAAAGGGTGTTGATCCACTATATAGCATTTACTCTCATAAATGCTATATGCATAAAGTTCTAGTTCACCTCTCACCATGCATTTACTCTCATAAATGTAGGTTAAGTTCAATTTTACTATATCCAAACCATCACTAAGATCTCTTAATACTTAGATCATAGTTCTAACATAAACATGTCACTTAGGCATTTTATCAAACACTTAGAGACATGTCAATCATGAAGATCATAGTAAAATGAAATCAACTTCCTAAGGTTCATATACATGATTCAAGATATAGATCATTTTCTCCATCCTAGAACTATCCCCGAGGGTTTCCAAGTCCTAGGTTTGAGTTTTAGGTCCAAATTGTCACTTAGGCATTTTGTCGAACACCTAGAGTGCATAACATTCATAACACAAGAGAAAATGAAATCAACAATCATCTATATGAATATCAATGTATATACATGATCAAGAGTACCAAGGAGAGTCATAAGACCCTCTAAACACAAGATCCACTACTCACACATCATGTAAGACAACATGGTGTGAGTAGGGTTTTTACACAACAAGTAGAGTAGAAGAGGGATAGAAATAGGATGATTAATCCTTGAACTCCCTTGATCTTCACTTCTCCTTGGTTGGATGATGTTGAATGACCTTGTATGAGCCTCTTTTCCAATGTTCTTTTCCCCAAAAACCTCCACACTTGGTCCAAAACCCTTACTTTCCCTTTATAGATTCGGCTGAAATTTGGGCATCAAATTGACTTTTCCCTCCAGTCGATCGACTGGGGATAGGCTTGACTGGCCTTGACTCCCAGTCGATCGACTTAATGAAGTTTCAGAGCCCCCCACATTCTTCGTTTTTCCAGTCGACCGACTGGAGTTTCAGTCGATCGACTGGGGCCTTTTTGGTTGCCTTCCCGGCTGAATTTGGTCTTGAAGTCTCTTAGGGAGTTGTAGCCCTTTGAGTTAGCTTTCCAACAAGCTTTGAATCAACTAATTCGGAGGTCGGACGAACCCTCTAGGTCCAAAACAAGATGCAATGGTCAATATGCTCAGTATTGCCCCGAAACTCCATATTTTGCGCCGAAACTTCTGTTTTTCAACCAATCTTCATACATAGGCCTTGACCATGGGGGAAACTTGTTTTCTACCTAAAATGTAGACATAGAGGTCAAATGTCATCAAAATAAAGTCGGAAACGACCCAAAACTATAGTGAAGAATGACCATAAATGAGTCGAAAACTCGACTCATCAACACTCCACACTTAAGTTTTGTTCGTCCCGAACAAAGTATGAAAATATGTCAAGGTCATGCAAATTTCGAAATGCTAGTGGTGCTATGTTTTTCGTAATTTGCCTCACTAGATTTCACAAGGTCTCGATCATTATTTCTAAACATGTTATTGAAAGGAAAATGACAAGTATGTACAATCTAACTAGCTCCTTTTCGTAGGCGTTACGAATGCATTTAGCGTATGCATTAAGCCTTTAAACCCCTAGGCTACCCTAGTGGACGAGTTATAGTCTCGTGAGAGTTTTCAGAAAAGGGAATACTCACAAATCCCATATGTATGCACCTATCCCATGAGAATGAATACAAGAGTGCCCAACCAAGGCGATGATTTCTCAAAACAAATCACTCACCCCAAGCTAGGTTCATTATCACAATATCATCAAAAGAACTTTTGAACCACTTTGAGTACCCTTGAGGTTGTGCATTCAAGGTCATCAATACTAGAGCAATCAAATGCCTCATCCAAATGTCTATTCATTTTCAAAGTAATACAATAGAAGTAAAGCTCATAGTTTGCACAAAAATTGTCAATCACTCACCTATGCTAGCTAGGGCTAGTCCATGGGTTTGCGACATGGAACTCATTCCCAAGTTTTAGGCGCTTAAGCCGTAATCCATAAGGGAAGAGGAGTTCGACACAAGAGTTTCGTAATAAACATGCATAGACCAAATGGATACTCCCGTGCAAGCACATGGGTCGTCCAAAAGTCATTCTAACAAGCACACAATGCAAATGATGAATCCCGCACAAATGAATAATAATGGAAGAACACAAAGTCAAGTTTTAAGTGCTTTTTACTTTCTTTTCTTTTCCCTTTTTTTTTCTCTTTTTTCTGTTTTTTTTCTTTCCCCTTTTTTTTTGAAATAGCCTTTGGCCTACAAATGCTTTCGAGGGGGGACTTACCTCCCTAACCCCCGGCATTTGTATCATTTTTTTTGAATGGGGCTTCGCCCTCTTTTATTTTTGACTCCACACTTAAAACTTGACAATATGTTCGAAAAGTGTATGGAATGTGCGGGACACAAACATAAGCAAGGCACAATGTAAGAGCACTCAAGTCACCAAAGAGCATACACAAGGTCTAAGTTTTTTGTGAAATGTTCAAAAAGTGCTTGCTATAACTTGTTCCAAGGTATTTCAACGAAAATACTTAGAGAATTAGATAGGCAAGGGATAGCAATGATATTGGTTCACAAGAATGCACATTCATAGGACTAGGTCGGTTCTAAGCTCAAAATCCAATAAATGTGACAAATAGGCTAGATGTGATTTTTAGGAATTTTGAATCGATAGTCAATAGCCTTTGTGGTTAAGAACACTCTCATGTTAGGGATAGAATACATGAATGCAAGTGCTCATTCAAACATGGTATGTATGGCATGAAAAGAGTGAACTATGCAACTAAACCACTCCACACTTAAAGCATCGCTTAGTCCCTAAGCGCAAACAATGAATAAACTAATGATAAAGGCGCATAGGAACTCCCCTCGTTTGTAGATGTGCCCCGCCAAAAGAAAAGACGTCATTGTGCAAGGCTTGATAACATATGATGAGAATAATTTCCTTGATGACAAGCACACATGAGAGGTTAAAAGCAACAAGTGACATACAAGGTTATGCAACGCAAGTATGAGCAAGTTAGCTTCACTAGTTACATAATAACATCATGGCATAAGATTTACAGAATACAAGCAAGGAAAGTAATCTACATCCTCTAAAACATGCACAAGAGCACGACGGGCAACATCAATATTCATATAAAGTTCAAGGGAAAGTTGGAGGTGTGAAGTAGAATTGGAGTGAGTAGACCTCACTCCACACTTAAAATTGGACAAACTAAAAGCACATATCACACTCCACACTTTAGGAGCCTTAGCTCCTCAAAATCATGCCAAACATTTAAAACATAATAAAGAACGAGAATGAAACACTTACAAACCGGGTTACCTCCCGCGAGGGCCTAGATTTTCCCGTCTTGGCAAAGACGTAGCAAAGCGCCCCAAAGAATCACTCGTCGAGAAGTCCTTTGCTAGGATCCCTTCTCGCGGGGCCTTGGACTTGATCGTGTCAATCCACCTTCAAATCCCATTTGAATTTCCTCCCATCAAGTCTACAATGGACTTTCCTTTGGGATTTTGACCCCTTCAAATATGAAGATCCCTTAAGAAATAAGGGGTCATGGGAGCTTTTTCCGATTGGTCTTTGAAAATAGGGCAAGAAGCTCCAAAACTTGTCTCGAGACAAAGTAGTGAAGAAAGGGTCTTCATAACTCGTCTCAAGCTTGATAAGCATCCCCTCCTCGAGTTTATCAATGATGTCCTTGGGTGCCCACTCCTCAATATCCCTTAATAAACTTATGTTTTCTTGTGCGCGAGGTGGTTCCTTGGTTTCCTCCATGAAAACCTCAACGAAGTTTCTATACCCTTGAAGACTTTTGATCTCTATACTCTCTTCCTCAATCTTGTCCTCATCAAGGAATTGGGATTCACATTCAAGCTCACTTGTAGCGGGAGGGAGCAATTCTTCTTCATTGACCAAAAGTGTTTCCTCAATACATGAGGCATCATCGTTAAAGAATTCCTCATCGGAGAGCGTCAATGGGATGGCTTGATCCCATTCGTTGCAATGAGCTTCGGGTGCGGCTCTCCAAAATTCATCCTCCTTTTCTTGATCCCATTCTTCCCTTGAGGCATTAGATTCTAGGACTTCTTCTTCAAAAACCTCCACTTCCCCATCCAAGTTTTCATTTTCCATTGCTTGTTGCGCCAATTGGCTTTCCAAAACTTGGCTTTGAGCCTCCAATCTACTCAATTGAGCTTGCATCTTCTCTTGACTTGCTAGAAGTCTAGCAAGCATGGATTCCAAATTGGAGGGCTCACTTGAGGGTTGAGGAGGTTGAGGGTACGGAGGGTAGGAGTCTTCAACTTCAAAGCCTTGGCTATCATCCTCATTCGAATTATAATAACTAGTTTGATAGCCAAGTTCTTGGAAATAGGAATATGGTTGCTCCTCCTCTTGGTAGCATCCCTCATTAGAGTAGACTTGTTGGTGGTAGGGGTCCATCCTCGCAAAACAAGGTAAACAAAAGCTAGTAAGTGATATGAGTGAGAAAGAAGAATATACAAGTATAAGAAAAAGGAAAAATATTCACAAGAATAGACGGAACTTTCACACAATCTAATCTAGGGATGTGCTAACTAGTTGCTCCCCGGCAACGGCGCCATTTGACGTACTAATTCTTTTTCACCTCTAAATAGTATCAATGAAGAGAGGATCGAATATAGTGTCAAAACATTTATATTGACCGGCAAGTACCGGGTCGAACCCAAGGGAGCAAGCCAAGCGCATGCACTATTTAAGATTGTGTTTCTATTCGGCTATTCTAAACAAAAATGTATAAAGAGTGAATATATCTAAATCCTATGTGGTTAGTAATTGGGGAAAAACGTTAAGTAAGAGGTGTTTCGAGGACTTACTCCTCTCCTTGGCAAATTCTCAATGATCATGCATACAAGAGTTCAATTAAGTATGAGTTGATAGGTTTTAAACCTAGCTTAGACTAAGAATTAGGCAATCACGCATATCTAATCCTAGTCAAGCCATCTTAGTTAGGATCTCACTAATTAAAGGGTGTTGATCCACTATATAGCATTTACTCTCATAAATGCTATATGCATAAAGTTCTAGTTCACCTCTCACCATGCATTTACTCTCATAAATGTAGGTTAAGTTCAATTTTACTATATCCAAACCATCACTAAGATCTCTTAATACTTAGATCATAGTTCTAACATAAACATGTCACTTAGGCATTTTATCAAACACTTAGAGACATGTCAATCATGAAGATCATAGTAAAAATGAAATCAACTTCCTAAGGTTCATATACATGATTCAAGATATAGATCATTTTCTCCATCCTAGAACTATCCCCAAGGGTTTCCAAGTCCTAGGTTTGAGTTTTAGGTCCAAATTGTCACTTAGGCATTTTGTCGAACACCTAGAGTGCATAACATTCATAACACAAGAGAAAATGAAATCAACAATCATCTATATGAATATCAATGTATATACATGATCAAGAGTACCAAGGAGAGTCATAAGACCCTCTAAACACAAGATCCACTACTCACACATCATGTAAGACAACATGGTGTGAGTAGGGTTTTTACACAACAAGTAGAGTAGAAGAGGGATAGAAATAGGATGATTAATCCTTGAACTCCCTTGATCTTCACTTCTCCTTGGTTGGATGATGTTGAATGACCTTGTATGAGCCTCTTTTCCAATGTTCTTTTCCCCAAAAACCTCCACACTTGGTCCAAAACCCTTACTTTCCCTTTATAGATTCGGCTGAAATTTGGGCATCAAATCTGACTTTTCCCTCCAGTCGATCGACTGGGGATAGGCTTGACTGGCCTTGACTCCCAGTCGATCGACTTAATGAAGTTTCAGAGCCCCCCACATTCTTCGTTTTTCCAGTCGACCGACTGGAGTTTCAGTCGATCGACTGGGGCCTTTTTGGTTGCCTTCCCGGCTGAAATTAGTCTTGAAGTCTCTTAAGGAGTTGTAGCCCTTTGAGTTAGCTTTCCAACAAGCTTTGAATCAACCAATTCGGAGGTCGGACGAACCCTCTAGGTCCAAAACAAGATGCAATGGTCAATATGCTCAGTATTGCCCCGAAACTCCATATTTTGCGCCGAAACTTCTGTTTTTCAACCAATCTTCATACATAGGCCTTGACCATGGGGGAAACTTGTTTTCTACCTAAAATGTAGACATAGAGGTCAAATGACATCAAAATAATGTCGGAAACGACCCAAAACTATAGTGAAGAATGACCATAAATGAGTCGAAAACTCGACTCATCAGTATTTATAGGCTAAGGGGAGCAATGGAGACCACACACTTGTCACATGGGGGGAGAAGACTCAACACATGGCATGAGATGTGAGGGGGAGGCTTTAGCCGCCGGGGTGAGTCACCATGGAGGGAAGCCGCTGGCCTAGGTGGCGCAAGGGGAGAGGAGAGGAGGAAAGCCGCCGGCCATGTGGCATGAGGGGAGAGGATGAGTGAGTTTGAGATCTTTTCCCCAAAAGTCATCGGTCCTTTCAGCTCCGGACTGACTCTGGTTGCTCTTCGGTTGGATTTGTTTTGAGTGATTCCATGTCAGGATCATGAAAGTTGTACAGTCGGAATCTGGTCGTGACTTGGAATGACTCGTACTTCATTTTCAGCTTAAAAACTCCTCCTTAGCCTATATTCTCTCTAGACTGCAAAATACCCTGTAGATAAATATCGGAACTAACAAGCAAAAGTTAAATAGACAAAGAGTCTAATTTGGTGGGTTTAACTGTGTTTATGATTCATACAATTATGGTCCATCAGCGAGCTTGGGGAAGCCTTTCATGCGAGCGCATGACATTCTCATGCGCCTGGTCCTATCCATGCGAACGCATGATCAAGCTATGCGAGCGCATGTCTTTGAGGAGTTTGTGCTCCGACTTCCATTTTGCTCTTTTTCGCTCCAGAATGCTCGATTTGCTCCGAAATCGCTGCTCACTTGTGTTTTCAGCTAAATCTCTGTAATAGGCCTAAAATGAACCACAAAGCATCAAATAGCAAGTGAAATCGTAGAGGAATGATTGAAACAATAAGCATAAAGGATGCTTAAAATGCATATATTTTAGTGCTATCAATTTGTTAGTTGTCACTGTGTGAGATAAGTGTAACAAACTACAAGCATATTCTTTCATCAATAACACCGATCTTGAAGCCCTTCTAGAACTGTCCAGAAGGCAAGTGGTTTTCAGCCTGCTGCAAGGATTGCAGTAAGGTTTCCACTTTAAATCGTGAGCATTTACTTTCTGTTTGTATTTCCTGTATGATAGTTTATTTACGCTGCCTTGTCTGAGGGATACCACTTTGGGATCTCCCTCACATAGACGGCTAACCTAACGATCTAACAATTAGTATCAGAGCCGGGAAGATCTAGATTTTGTGTTAGCCTTTGTAGGAAATCATGTCTAACGGAAGTGATTCGTTCTGGAAGCCGCCGGTGCTCAGTCCGGGAGAGTATGACTAGTGGAAGGATCAGTTCAAAGCTCATGTGTGTTCCCTGGACGGGATGTGACAGATCCTAACAAGCCGAAAGAGAAGGAGAAAGACAAGTACACAGATGATGACTACAAAGCTCTCCAGCAGAATGCCAGGGCTAAAAAGGTTCTGAACATGGCCCTCTCCCTAAGAGACCAGGTGAAGATGGATGTGTACAAGACTGCAAAGGAGCAGTGGGATGGACTTGCTAGACTGTACGAGGGAAACGAGGACATAAAAAGGAACAGAATCCTAGCTGCCACAAAGGATTACGAATCTGTCAAACAGCGCAAGGATGAATCCCTGGATGACTTCTACACCAGATTTCAAGTCATTGTTGCACAGCTAAACTCCTTGGATGAGGTACTCCCACAGTGGAAAATAACCCATTAGTTCATGCAAGCTCTCAGCTCCAGATGGGACACAGTGACTACTGCTCTCCAAGCTCAGAAGGGGATCAAAGACGTCACTCTGGAGGAGCTCGTGGCAAATCTGCAAAGCCAAGCTGGAATAGCAGAGAGGAAAATGGCCAGGAGGCAAGCTGGAAAATCCCAAGCTATAGCATTGAAAGTTGAGAAAGCCTTGGACATAGCCCAAGTGAGCCTGCCATCTAAAGGTGAGGACGAGGAGATAGCTCTTCTCTCGAGGGCCTTCAAGATAGCAAACATAGGCAGAACACAGAACAGAGGTGTCTCTGGCGGAGGAAAAAACAATCAAAGGTGGAACAAAGGATCTGCCTCAGAGGAAAGCAAGACAAAGGTAGGAGCAAAGGAAGAAAGAACCTGCTATCACATCCAGAAAAAGAGACATCTCGCTAAACATTGCTACAGCAAGAAAAAGGGTGAACCACCTGCCCTAAGGGAAGCTCAAGCCATGTTTGCTGCCTGGGGTGACTCTAACGAGGAACAAAGCGATAGGAAGCGAGCTAAGGAGCCATGTCTGATGGCGAACTCCACAAACAATGAGGTAAATGATTCTGACTCCTTTATCGATCAAGTATTCAGTGAATCTGACCTTACAGAAACTATCGCTGATTTGCTAAAGAAGATCACAAGCCTTAAGGAACAGATTGAGATCATGAAGGATGAACATGAAGACGACATGGAGAATAACCACCTCTGGTCAACCAAGGCTATGTGACTTGAGAAAGAAATGGAGGACTGGACCCCTAAAGGCCGGGAAGGCTTTTGAAATTTGGAAGAAGATGAGCTCCAACCACCAACCTTTCTCAATCGACTTTCAGGCACGTGGAAATAGGAGACCTGTGCCCTCAGAGAGACACAAGAAAACTGGCAGTCTCTACTACCGTGTCTGCTGGCACTGTGGTCACTCTGGTCATTACAGAGCAAACTGTAAGAAATGGAGAGAAGCCAACGAGAAGAGTCACAACTATCAGAGAAAAGCCAGCACTGCGTATGTCCCTAAGAGAAAGGTCTCTCCTTATAAAAGGGAAGACAGAGCTGAATGGGTCCGTCCTCACCACGACACAGCCATCTACAAACGACCTAGGAGAACTCCCAGGAGGAGAATCAATCTCGCTGATGATAATGATTCCCATCCTTTAAAGTTTCCTTCTGTTGCTAAAACTGTCTCAAAACCCAATAAGCCCAAGCTTGTCTGGGTTCGTAAAAACTGATTTCTCTCTTGCAGGATGGTTCATCTCACTCGAAGCCTATTCCGGAGATAGCATCATCTTCAGAAATAAGAGTTCAGGTAAGGTTGTAGCTACATGAGAGATAAGAATTTCAGAAACTATCAAAGTCCGACAAGTAAGTCTAGTTGAGAATCTGAAATACAACTTATTGAGTATTTCACAGTTGTGTCAACATGGAAAAAATCAAGTGATTTTTAACTCTAATGATTGCGTTGTAAGGGGCATTGAGACATGAAAAATCATTCTCAGAGGCATCCGTGAAAACCAAATCTACATGGTAGACCCAGAGTTTGTTCCAGACGGGGAGCTGTGTCTCTCAAGCATTACTGACGACACGGTGTTGTGGCACAAAAGGTTCGGGCATGCAAGCACGAGACTTATTCATAAACTCCACCAAAATGAGCTGGTGATCGGTCTACCCAAGGTGGAGAGCTCATTTGATCAGGTTTGTAGTGCATGTGCCACGGGCAAACAGGTTCGCACTTCGTTTAAGTCAAAGCAATCAGTAAGTACTACTGGTCCTCTGGACATGATTGATGGACCAAAGTTAGACGAGTCAGAAACACAGTAAAACCCCCTGAATTAGACTGTTTGTATGTCTAACATCTACGTGTTAGTCCCGATATATTTCCACAGGGCATTTTAGAGACTGAAGTGAAAACAAGCTAAGGAGAGGATTTTAAGCTGAAAAGATAACAAGAGTCAATCCAAGGTCAAGATCATATGCCGACTGAAGAAATGTCAAGGATCCTGACGTCAAATTGACCAGAATAAATTAATCAGAAAAATCAGGAGTGAAGTCAAGACATCCCGGGGAAGGAACACATTGACAGTTTTGTGAAAAGACTGCACAAAACTGTACAAAACTCACATTGGGACAAGGTGACCGGCTACTTGCACAAGAGGTGGCCAAAGGAGGAGCTCCTCCCCCTTGAGCAACCGGCGACCGGCGGCTGAAGGAGGAGCAACCGGCGGCTCAACACCTCTCCTCCTCCACCACTTCCCTTCCTCCACTTGGCGCCACCCCATTCCTCCACCCAAAAGCCGCCGACCTCCTCCCCTTCCTCCACATGCCACCCATCTCCTCCCTTGATTTTCTCCTCCAATCAAAAACCACCACTTGCCACCCATCACCACCCTTCCTCCTCCTCCTCCATGGCTATAAATAGGAAGCTCCTCCTCCTCATTTCACACACCAATTCTCAATTTCACTTCTCTCTCTAGAAGTTGTAATACTTGTAACGTTGTAATCTTGCTTTGGAAATAAAGGATAGCTCCCTTGGCGCTTCAACGGTTGTAAGTATCTCTTAGTATTTATTTAATCAACTGTTGTCTTTAATTCCTTAGTATAATGTTTAGCGCGATGAATAGTAGCTAAACTAATAGTTCGGTAGACGGGGCGCACTTGTATTATAAAATGTTTTAGACTATTAACTTAGTGTCTCGAATTAGTAATCAACACTGATTCTATGTGCCATGTATAAAAGTTAGAATGTCTAAGGTATAGTAAACCATTTGGGAATGTGACCATAGGGGTCCAAATTCGTAAACTCTTCCTTAGATATTCGTGATCACACTCGGATAAATAAACCATTTAAAAACTGGGCCAAGGGGATTAAATGAATAAACTATTCGAAGAGGTCGACTATCAGAAAAACCATTTGAAAACTGGGCCAAAGGGATTGAATGGAGGCACATAGGCTAATATAACCGGGAATGGAGTATTAGTCTAAATAGAATTAAGTGTTCTACGTCCTTGGAATAGGCTAGACAGTGTACGCAAATCGAGTGCTTGGAATGGCCTTGATACACCGTAGAATACTTAGACGATTCACTAAAGGTCAATGATAAACATGATATAATACAAGCCCCCTGAAACCGAACATTTCTTTTAATTATAAACTGTAATTTACTTTCCAGTATTAAAATCAACCAACCAACCAATCAATCAATCAAAATAGCTGGTAGCTTTAAAACTAACCAACCGACCTTAAACACGCTCTCCCGTTAAACAACCCCCCTCAAGAACATCTATTCCCCTGATTCCTTTGGGTTCGACCCCTACTTACCAAGTACTACCCAGTAGTATAGTCGCAAGTAGTGGACTACTATAAATTTATTTGTACAAATCGCTTCGACGACGAGCGGTTCTGTCAAATTGGCGCCGTTGCCGGGGAATCAGCCATCGGATAGAGTTCTTTGAATCGTTACGCAACCATGTCTCGCGAAGAAAGTCACCATGACTACCAGGACGACGAAGAAATAAACCTGTACGACCAAAATGATGAGGTACCTTTTCCATTCGTCGACGATCCGGAACAACTCATCAGAAACAGAAGAGCTCGTGACAGGGAAGCAGTCAGAAGAAACCAAGAATTACCCGAGGACCGAAATGCAGCTGGTCCAGTACAACCTCCTATCCAGCCCCCACGACCACAACCTCAACCTCGATACATGCCAAGAAGAGAACCTGCCTTCGACGACTACTACGGAGATAACTACTACCGTGAACCGACGATGGGCGAGTTAAACGCCCCTAATTTCGAGACACAGCCGTGGTGCATCTATGAGAGCCCTGAATTAGAAAATATAACCATCAACGCATCAGTGGCACACAGCCTGCCAAAATTCTCAGGATCTCAAGGAGAATCTGCCGCAACTCACCTTCAACGCCTACATGGCATTTGCCAGAATCTAAAGCCCAACCGGGTAAATATGGACGACTTCAAGTTAAAAGCGTTCTATTTTTCCCTCACTGACTCGGCAAGTGACTGGTTCCTTTCATTGCCTTCCGGAAGCATTAGAACATGGGTTCAGATGCAGAAGAAATTCTTAGACAAATACTATCCGGCTGGAAGAGCAATGCAAGTAAGGAAGCAATTACAGGAAATCAAACAAGGTCCAAATGAAACCATGTACGATTACCTGGAAAAATTCAATCACCTAGAAAGGAGCTGCTGTACCCTTGGACTGCCAGAGAAACTCGTCATCGAGTACCTCATTGATGGATTAAGACCATTAGACAAAATGCTCTTGGATGCCTCGGCAGGAGGATCTATGATGAATCTATCATTGAGTGGCATAAGGAATCTCATCGCCAATGTTGCTGAAAATGCCCGATTTAGAGAAGAGACCACTCGCCAAGATGAATTCTCTCGATCGAAAAAGGTAGCACAAGCCGAGGCATCAGTAAACTCCATAACTGAAGAGATGAAACAGTTAAAGGAAATGATGATGGAGATCATACGGAGACAGCCAGTTACAGTTAAGCCTTGCGAGTTTTGTGGTTCTACAGACCACAAAACGGACACATGCCCAACATTGATAGAAGAAGAACCGGCTGATATAAATGTAGTGGGAGGATATCAAGGATACAACGACAGAGCTGGACAAAACAGACAGTACGGTCAAACATCCAACCCGAGCTGGCGTAACAACAACAGCTATCCTCAGAAGGAGACACAACCAGCTATCCCTCAACTGGCACAGTCATTCTACCAACCCCCCCACCGACAATACAACCAGACCGCACCACCACCAGGTCAATACCAACAAGAGGAGCCAAACCTAAATCATGCAAGCTCAAACAATTCTCGAGAGCCGAACGAATCACTAGAGGACATGATGTTGCAATTAACTAGTACTGTACAGCAGTTGAATACTACTATACATCAAAATCAAACCGAAACAAAAAAAGAGTTATCAGATTTGAAGGAGCATATCTCCCAACTCGCTGCATCGGTATCCGCACTCTCTAGTGAACCCGGCAAACTCCTGTCTCAAACTATTCAAGGCTCGCTGGAAAACATGAATACTGTGACTCTTAGGAGTGGAAAAACGCTTGTCGGCAAACCTGTGGAGCAAATAAAAGACAAAGACCCTAAGTTACCCAGAAAAGAGCAAATAAGGCCTGAGCTTCTCGAAATTCTCGATGAAGAAGAAACCGATAAAGATGACGACATATTTGAGGAAGAGCGGGAAGTTACCGAAGAAGAAAAAAATACGTCTGAAGAACACAGACCTAACCCGGTACCTAGAACCGAAACCCCTAAAATAAGCATGACACTTCAATTTCCAGTACCGGGTCGCGTGCAAAAACAACATGTTATGGATAAGGAAATACTTGAGTTGTTCAGCAAGGTCGAAATCAACATTCCCCTTTTGGAAGCCATCAAACAAATTCCTCGGTATGCCAAGTTTTTAAATGAACTATGCACCAACCGGAGAAGGAATGTTGGAAACGATCAAGAACTGATGAGTAAAAACGTGTCGGCCGTCATACAACGAAAAGTCCCTCCCAAATGTGGAGATCCAGGAACTTACACTATTCCATGCACAATTGGTAACATAAGGATCGAGAATTGCATGCTAGACCTTGGAGCATCAATCAATGTCCTCCCATTCTCTATCTACTCATGTCTTAAGATTGGACCACTCAAACCCACCGGTCTCACTATTCAACTAGCGGATCGATCCTGCAAACAACCCGAGGGCAAAATAGAAGACGTCCTGGTTCAAGTAGGCAAGTTAGTGTTTCCAGCAGACTTCTACGTTTTAAAGATGGAAAATGGCGGACCAACTAATCATGCACCTATTCTTCTTGGCCGTCCATTCCTCAAAACATCGAAAATGAAGATAGATTGTGGAAGTGGAATGCTTTCAATGGAAGTAGAAGGAGAGGTCTACAGCTTTGACATATTCTGAGCAATGAAGCACCCTATGGAATTCGAGGAAATACACGCGCTCGATACTTTGGACGACTTGGTCCAAGAAATTCGACCAGAACTTAGAACAGACCCCTTGGAAGCCGTACTCAATGGAGCTATAAGCCCATACAAATTAACCGAAGACTTGCACGAAACAGCAGCCCACTTAACAATCTCAGAGCCTCTCACACCAGAATTTGAAGTCAACGAGGTAAAACTATTCAAATCAAATAATTTTCTGCCCTCGGTGGTGCAAGCCCCCAAAATAGAATTAAAACCCCTTCCTGGACATCTGAAGTACGCTTTCCTGGGGGATAATGACACACTCCCAGTAATCATCAAGAGTGGCTTGGAAACAAGCCAGGAACAAAGTTTGATAAAGGTCCTGAAGCAACACAAGTTGGCTATTGGATGGACTCTGGCCGATTTAAGGGGAGTCAGCCCGGCTGTGTGCATGCACCGTATTCTACTTGAGGATGGAGCAAAGCCATCAAGAGAGCCCCAACGACGACTCAACCCAATCATGATGGAGATCGTCCAAAAGGAAATACAAAAGCTTCTAGATGCAGATGTTATCTATCCCATATCAGATAGTCAATGGGTGAGTCCGGTTCACGTAGTACCAAAGAAAAGTGGAATCACAGTCGAGGAAGATGCTAAAGGAAACATGGTCACAACACGAGTAAAGAATGGGTGGCGCATGTGCATTGATTATCGAAAGCTGAACGCGGTGACTCGAAAGGATCACTTCCCGCTTCCATTCATTGATCAAATGCTAGACAGATTGGCAGGAAAACCATATTTTTGCTTCCTGGACGGGTTCTCAGGATACAACCAGATCCCCATAGCACCTGAAGACCAGGAAAAGACTACATTCACCTGCCCATTCGGTACATTTGCCTTCAGAAGAATGTCATTCGGCCTCTGCAACGCCCCTGGAACTTTCCAAAGGGTTGTAACCAGCATCTTTTCAGACATGATCGGAGAATTCATCGAAGTCTTCATGGACGACTTCACCATCCATGGAGACACATTCGATGCATGCTTGAGCAATTTGAACACAGTTTTGGAACGATGCGTATCCATGAACTTAGTGCTCAATTATGAAAAATGCCACTTTATGGTAACACACGGAATAGTCTTAGGACATGTTGTCTCACAAAAAGGCATGGAAGTGGACAAAGCACAGATCGACCTGATCACGACTCTACCATACCCATCCACGGTCCGAGACATTCAATCATTCCTTGGCCATGCAGGATTCTACCGACGCTTCATCAAGGACTTCTCTAAAAAGGCATTACCCCTGTCCACTCTTCTACAAAAAGAAGTGCCGTTTGAATTCACCGAAGCATGCAAAAAGGCCTTTGATGATCTAAAGAAAGCCCTCACTAGCACACCCATCATCCAAACACCGAATTGGGAGTTACCGTTCGAAATCATGTGCGACGCAAGCGATTTCGCTGTGGGGGCAATGCTCGGCCAAAAAATTAAAAAGAAAGCTGGTGTGATCTATTACGCCTCACGAACCCTAGATCCTGCCCAACGGAACTACTCCACCACTGAAAAAGAACTCCTTGCAGTAGTATTCGCTCTGGAAAAATTCAGACCTTACTTGCTTGGAGCAAAAGTAATAGTTTATTCCGACCATGCTGCCATCCGTTACCTAATGAAGAAGAAGGAGGCTAAACCAAGGCTTATTCGGTGGATATTACTACTGCAAGAATTCGACGTGGAAATAAGGGACAAAAAGGGAATCGAGAATACTGTAGCAGACCACCTAAGCAGGATTGTCCGAAAGAAAGAGGAAGGGCACATAACTGAATCATTTCCAGACGAGCACCTATACGCCGTCTAGACCAAGGTGCCCTGGTACGCCTCTATCGTCAACTACCTTGTAGGAGGTACATTTCCTCCTTCTTTTACTAAAGCACAATGCATGAAACTTAGACATGATGCTAAACAGTACATATGGGATGATCCTTATTTATGGAAAATATGACCAGATCAAATACTTAGGAGATGTATCCCTGATAATGAGATAGCTTCTGTTATTAGCTTTTGCCATGAGTTTGCATGCGGAGGACACTTTGGACCTAAGAGAACCGCTAGAAAAATCCTAGATAGCGGCTTTTTCTGGCCAGGAATATTTAAAGATGCCAATAAAAAGTGTAGAAAATGCGATAAGTGTCAAAGAGTAGGAAATGTGTCAGTTAGAAATGAGATGCCTCAAGTACCCATATTAGTCAACGATGTCTTCGACGTTTGGGGTCTTGATTTCATGGGACCATTCCCAGTTTCATGCGGTTATACTTATATTCTAGTTGCTGTAGATTATGTGTCAAAATGGGTAGAAGCCAAAGCCACAAGGTGCGACGATGCAAAAACTGTCATAGAATTTTTGCGCACTAACCTGTTTTGTAGGTACGGGATACCCAAGGCCATAATAAGTGACCAAGGAACTCATTTTTGCAACCGCATGATGGCTGCTACTTTAAAACGCTACCATGTCCACCACCAAACGTCTACGGCATATCATCCCCAGTCCAACGGTCAAGCAGAGATCTCTAACCGCGAAATCAAAGGGATCTTGGAAAAAATGGTAAAACCTGGCAGGAAAGATTAGAGTCAAAGGCTAGATGAAGCTCTTTGGGCGTATCGAACGGCATACAAAACACCAATTGGAACCTCTCCCTTTCGACTAGTTTATGGGAAGGCATGCCACCTTCCGGTGGAAGTAGAACATAAAGCTTATTGGGCGCTCAAGCAGTGCAACCCGGATTTAAAGGCTGCCGGACTAGATAGGAAAATAAATCTATGTGAGCTTGAAGAGTTGAGGCTTGAGGCCTATGATGGGCAAACGGACTACAAAGCAAGGAGCAAGTTGTATCATGACAAATTCATCCTCCGCCGCTCATTTGAGGAAGGACAGCAGGTGTTAGTCTACTCCTCACGACTGAAGTTAATGCCTGGAAAACTTAAATCTAGATGGACCGGTCCCTTCACAATAACTAAGGTACACAACCATGGGATGCTTGAGTTGGAAAGCCCTGACGATGGAAGGAAATTCACGATAAATGGACAACGAGTCAAACATTACCATAACGAGATCAACTTGATAACACAAAAGTTTGACCTCAGCCACCCATGGGACCCAAACCAGTAATCCACAAACGAGGTATCGTCGAGCCAACGACGTAAAACAAGTGCACTGGTCGGGAGGTAACCCGACACTATCTTACTTTTCCGCACTTTAATTTCTGTCTTTTAAATTCAGTATTTAGTTTTAAGCCTGCATGACTTTTGAACTAAGGCACGCCTTCGTTCAAAAGTGGGGGGTGAGAACCACCTGTGTACATAAATAACATGCGGCTGTTTTTCTTTTTTTTAGTAATAGTACCTTTTTGAAAATATGAACTTAAGAATGTGAAAAAGATAAATCATAATTCATGCATTAACCTTGTGAAAATTCAACTATTTAAAAACTTAGAATGTAACTTTTCAATTGTCCTTTGTGCTGAGATAACTAGGGATGTGGAGTTGATATAAACTGCCCTAGAAAGGCTTGGGAAGCAATCAAAGGATCAGATCAAACTATATGGTTTTCGAAGTCAGTGGAGGCTGCACTTCGGGTTTTCAGTGAATAATTGAAGTCAACTCCGCCAAGAAGAATCTATGCAAAGGCGAGGACGGGAATCAGACCGTCCTCTCTCTAGTCAAAATAGCCGAGAAAACAGATGAGCGACCCTCATCTTGACCCGCGCAAAACGACAAAGACGAGAGGAGCGGGGAGGTATTTCCATAGGCTTGCGGGCGATGATTGGACCTCCCAAAAAGGCTTGAGAAAATGGACTAGCAGTCACAAAAAGACAAAAAGCTCAATGAAGCAAATCAAAAGAGGCCAAAGGCCCAAAATTGTGAAGGTTTTAACCAAGCAAAAGTGAAACACTCAAAAAAGTCAAATCAAAGGCCAAAGGCCAATTCACTACAAAAGCAGTCCCTCGCCAAAAAAGAAGAAAATCAAAAAGGCTCAACTCACTGAAACCCGAATCGAATCATGTGCTAGAGAAAGCTACAAGAAAACCATATAGTGCGAGACGATCCCGAGGCTGCAACCCAGGAACCTGAACAGGGCTATCTCCCGAGACATCCAATATAATTTGCATCTCAGCACGGAGGTACAAGTATTAAGTTTCTTCTATTTATTTACGCAGTTCAATTTGGTAATAAGTAAGCAATGCATGAATTAGGATAGATCGAGTATCACAGTCTAATTTTCATATTCCAAAGCCAGACTTAGAACTTACGCCCTTTAATAGCATTGTTCGGGACGAACAACTAAAAGTGGGGGGTATTCTGATGGACCAAAGTTAGACGAGTCAGAAACACAGTAAAACCCCCTGAATTAGACTGTTTGTATGTCTAACATCTACGTGTTAGTCCCGATATATTTCCACAGGGCATTTTAGAGACTGAAGTGAAAACAAGCTAAGGAGAGGATTTTAAGCTGAAAAGATAACAAGAGTCAATCCAAGGTCAAGATCATATGCCGACTGAAGAAATGTCAAGGATCCTGACGTCAAATTGACCAGAATAAATTAATCAGAAAAATCAGGAGTGAAGTCAAGACATCCCGAGGAAGGAACACATTGACAGTTTTGTGAAAAGACTGCACAAAACTGTACAAAACTCACATTGGGACAAGGTGACCGGCTACTTGCACAAGAGGTGGCCAAAGGAGGAGCTCCTCCCCCTTGAGCAACCGGCGACCGGCGGCTGAAGGAGGAGCAACCGGCGGCTCAACACCTCTCCTCCTCCACCACTTCCCTTCCTCCACTTGGCGCCACCCCATTCCTCCACCCAAAAGCCGCCGGCCTCCTCCCCTTCCTCCACATGCCACCCATCTCCTCCCTTGATTTTCTCCTCCAATCAAAAACCACCACTTGCCACCCATCACCACCCTTCCTCCTCCTCCTCCATGGCTATAAATAGGAAGCTCCTCCTCCTCATTTCACACACCAATTCTCAATTTCACTTCTCTCTCTAGAAGTTGTAATACTTGTAACGTTGTAATCTTGCTTTGGAAATAAAGGATAGCTCCCTTGGCGCTTCAACGGTTGTAAGTATCTCTTAGTATTTATTTAATCAACTGTTGTCTTTAATTCCTTAGTATAATGTTTAGCGCGATGAATAGTAGCTAAACTAATAGTTCGGTAGACGGGGCGCACTTGTATTATAAAATGTTTTAGACTATTAACTTAGTGTCTCGAATTAGTAATCAACACTGATTCTATGTGCCATGTATAAAAGTTAGAATGTCTAAGGTATAGTAAACCATTTGGGAATGTGACCATAGGGGTCCAAATTCGTAAACTCTTCCTTAGATATTCGTGATCATACTCGGATAAATAAACCATTTAAAAACTGGGCCAAGGGGATTAAATGAATAAACTATTCGAAGAGGTCGACTATCAGAAAAACCATTTGAAAACTGGGCCAAAGGGATTGAATGGAGGCACATAGGCTAATATAACCGGGAATGGAGTATTAGTCTAAATAGAATTAAGTGTTCTACGTCCTTGGAATAGGCTAGACAGTGTACGCAAATCGAGTGCTTGGAATGGCCTTGATACACCGTAGAATACTTAGACGATTCACTAAAGGTCAATGATAAACATGATATAATACAAGCCCCCTGAAACCGAACATTTCTTTTAATTATAAACTGTAATTTACTTTCCAGTATTAAAATCAACCAACCAACCAATCAATCAATCAAAATAGCTGGTAGCTTTAAAACCAACCAACCGACCTTAAACACGCTCTCCCGTTAAACAACCCCCCTCAAGAACATCTATTCCCCTGATTCCTTTGGGTTCGACCCCTACTTACCAAGTACTACCCAGTAGTATAGTCGCAAGTAGTGGACTACTATAAATTTATTTGTACAAATCGCTTCGACGACGAGCGGTTCTGTCAATGATCCACATGGATCTGTGCGGTCCAGTGAACGTCGTCAGCCGCGGAGAAAATAGGTACATTTTGGTTATCGTGGATGACTATTCCAGGTACACATGGACCATTTTCTTGAGTTCTAAAGATGAAACATATTCTGAATTTGTCTCATGGTTGAAATTGATTGAAAATAAATTGAGCAAGAAGCTAGTTTCTATTCGCACTGACAACGGAACTAAGTTTTGGAATTCCCAGTTTCTCTCCCTGTGTAGGACAAGTGGCATAGATCACAACTTTTCTGCACCACGGACACCTTAACAGAATGGCGTGTTAGAGAGAAAGAACAGGACACTGGAGGACATGTCCAGGATAATGTTGATTGCAAGTGGGGTTCCAAAGGGGTTTTGGGCAGAAGTTGTACATGCCGCTAGCTACATCCTGAATCAAGCATCTCTACGATTTCTGATAGGGAAAACACCATATGAGCTGCTGCGTGGAAGAAAACCTAACATCGCTCATTTGAAAGTGTTTGGATGTAGGTGCTATGTGCATAACAACGGAAAGGACAATCTGGGAAAGTTCGATCCAAGGAGTGATGAGGGTGATGGACCATAATTATACGAATCATAAACACGGTAAAACCCACCAAATTAGACTGTTTGTCTATTTAACTTTTGCTTGTTAGTTCCGATATTTATCTACAGGGTATTTTGGAGCTTAGAGAGAAAACATGCTAAGGAGGAGTTTTTACGCTGAAAATATATTACGAGTCATTCCAAGGTGACGATCAGATGCTGACTGAAGAAATCTCAAGATCCTGACATTGAATCACTCAAATCAAATCCAACCGAAGAGCAACCAAAGTCAGTCCGGAGCTGAAATACACCGATAGTTTTGTGAAAACATCACAAAACCTCACAAAACTCACTCTCCCCTCCATGGTGACCGGCGGCTTTTGGAGGAGGTGACCAAAGGAGGAAGCTCTCCTCCTTTTACCACCCACAACCGGCAGCTTTGGGAGGCTTCTCCTCCACCTTGGGATTTGTGCCAAGTGTCCTCCTCCTTCGCCACATCTTCTCCTCCCCTTTGGCTATAAATAGAGCCTCTCCCCCTTTGTAAATGATATCCCAAAAATCATAAAACACTTCTCTCTCTAAGATTTGGTACTTTGTAAGGTTGGTTTTCAATCTATAATACTCCTGTTGGTTCTTTAGTATTATAGTTCACTCTTGAGTACTCTTGTCGGTTCTTGTAGTACTCAAGCTTGTCTTTACTATTCTTGAGTACTCTTGTCGGTTCTTGAAGTACTCACCCCTTCCCCTTACTTACTGTCTTTCAAAAACCGTAAGTACTTAGCTATGGTATCCACCTCTATGGATATTCGTAGCTAAACTCTTCATTCGGTTGAAGGGGTGTACTTGTATCATAAAATGTTTTAGGCCATCTTTTTAGTGCCTCTTCTTTTTATTCAAAACTTGTTCTATGTGCCATATATTAGGCCAGAACTTCCAAGGTTGAGTGGATGCTTGAAATGGCAAAACTCTTCCGTGGGGGTTCGTGAACATACTCGGGTAAGTGGATGCTTGAAATGGCAAAGCTTATCTGAGGAGTTCGACCTCTTTTAAACACCATTTGGTTTGATCGGAAATGATTGATCAAATGGATGCACATAGGCTAGTATACCTTGAAATGGGGTGCTAGTCTAAATAGAACAAGTGCTCTACGACCTTGAAATGGGCTAGACGGTGTGTGCAAATCGAGTGCTTGAAATGGCCTTGATACACTTTTGAATACTTAGAAGGATCACTAAAGGTCAATGATAAATAGGCTATGATACAAGGCCACAGAAACCGAATGCTTTCCTTAAATTTTAAAAACCCCTTGCATTTACTTTCTTAGTATAAACTGCTCTATCAACTGCTCACATTCCGGAGGACTTGCCAATCACGCATCACCAGCTGTAAGTCTTCTACTTTTATTTTCAGTACTTTACTTTTCTGTCATTTACTTTTCCGCACTAAAAACCAAAAACAACCAAAAAAACACTTACTTTTCCGCACTAAAATCTCAATCAACCTAAAACACGCTCCCTCACTGTACGATTCCCTCAAAGAATAACTTATCCTGGGTTCGACCCCTACTTAGCACTTGCTACCCTGTAGTAAGGTCACGAGTAGCGGAATATAAATTTGCTTTTGCACAGAGAACACTGCACCTTAACGACAGTGCGGTGGGCTCCGTCAGAGGGCGTGTTCGTGGGATATTCAAGTCATAGTAGAGCGTATAAGGTGTACAACCTGAGAATGGAACGGGTAGAGGAGAGCATCCACGTTACCTTTGATGAGCGCGCCATGACTAGACACCTAGTGAATGATCCCTCGTCTCAGGATGTTGGAGAACTTCAGTTCACTGACAGATCTGACCCCGACTGGGAACCTGCTCAAGGTGAAGCCACAGAGCCCACTCAAGAGGTCACTCAAGCAGTGGCTCAGGAACCCATCGAGAACCTAGCTGAAGATGCTCAGACAGAGATGCCCGCTCATGAGCATGTCCCTGATGGCCCAGTGACAGACGTCAACGCAGACCCCCTAACTAGGTAGTGGTTACAAATAACCTTCCTCCGGCAGGAATTGCGGAGGAACCCAGAACTACAAGGAGTGGGAGAGTTATTCAGCCCCCATCCAGAATGAGGGACTACCAGTGCTATTCATTGCAGAATCAGGTGAATCGGGATGAATTGTGTCATTTCTGTGGATTTGCGTCTTTTGTCTCTCATGCAGAACCAAAGACGATTACTGAGGCGCTGAAGGATCTAAAATGGGTCAATGCCATGCAAGAGGAACTGCATCAGTTCGAAAGAAACAAGGTATGTCGACTGGTTCCTAGGCCACAGGACAAGAATGTGATAGGGACCAAGTGGGTCTTCAGAAACAAGATGGACGACAAGGGAGTCGTTGTGAGAAACAAAGCACGCCTGGTAGTCAAAGGGTACAACCAGCAAGAGGGAATTGACTACGATGAGACATTCGCCCCAGTGGAAAGGTTAGAAGCAATCAGATTATTAATTGCTTATTCGACTTACCATGGTTTCACTTTGCAGCAAATGGATGTGAAAATGGCCTTCTTGAACGGAGTTCTGAAAGAGGAGGTATATGTAAGTCAGACACCAGGGTTCGAGGATCACACTCACCCTGATCATGTCCACATCCTTGAGAAGGCGATGTATGGGCTAAAGCAAGCACCCCCGTGCCTGGTATGAGAGACTGTCACAGTTCTTACTATCCCACGATTATGCCAGAGGAGAAGTGGACAAAACTCTTTTCCTTCTGAAGGAAGGGAAGGACACATTAGTTGTGCAGGTATATGTAGATGACATCATTTTTGGTTCTACTAACTCTAAACTTGTCAAGAAGTTTACAGAGTTGATGTCAAGCGAGTTCGAGATGAGCATGGTGGGAGAACTCAAGTACTTCCTTGGACTTCAAGTTGCTCAAGGAGAGGATGGCACCCGAATCCATCAGCAGAAGTACGTTAAGGAGATTCTAAAGAAGTTTGGGATGGAGTCCGCCAAGACGTGTGCCACACCGATGTCCCCAAACGACACCCTGGCAAAGGATGAAACTTCACCACGGGTGGATCCAACTCTCTACAGGGGAATGATTGGTTCGCTGTTATATCTTACTGCTAGTAGACCTGATATTCTATTCAGTGTTTGTCGGTGTGCCAGGTTTCAGGCCAATCCCAAGGAAACCCACGTGAAGGCAGTATAGAGGATACTGAGGTATCTGAAGGGAACAGATGACTTATGCATGTTCTATCCAAGAGGAGGAGAATTACGTCTGATAGCATACACTGATGCGGATTATGCTAGTTGCAAGACAGACAGGAAGTCTACGTCAGGGATGGCCCAATATCTTGAACCATGTCTCATATCTTGGGCGTCAAAGAAGCAGTCCTCAATTGCACTTTCCACCGCAGAGGCGGAATACATCGCCGCTGCTGCCTGTTGTGCGCAGCTGCTGTGGATCAGACAACAGCTAAGTGACTATGGTGTTATTACTGACTGTGCTAAAATTCTGTGTGATAACACTAGTGCTATTAACATCTCTGAAAATCCAGTGCAGTTCTCATGTACTAAGCATATAGAGATTTGATATCATTTTCTATGAGACTGTGTAGAAAAGGGAACAATAGAAATGGAATATTGCAGAACCGAGGAACAGATTGTAGACATATTCACAAAGGCATTACACAGAGAACCCTACGAGAAGCTGAGGCTTGAACTAGGTATGGTTTCTCTTCCTTAGAACTGTGTTCATATGTTGCTCCCTCGGTGATTGGCTAGACTAAATGCATACAAGTCACGTCTGATGGAGAATTTAACATGGATGTTCTGTGCTAGTGAAAAAAATAGGTTGTGTTCACACTGTATCTATGCATGCTAGCTATGTGATCGATGACTGCATTAGAGATTGAAAAACATGAAATTCTGATTTCTTTTTGCCCAAAAGAGACCTCCATTGTTGATTGACAGAGCCTTGTCATGAGGCAATGTGCAAAATAAATTTATAAGTCCACTACTTGTGACTTCACTATTGGGTAGTAAAGCAGTAAGTAGGGGTCGAACCCAAGGGAATTGGTGGAATGGTTGTTCTTTGAGGAATTTGTACAGAAAATTAAGTGTGATTGGGGTTGGTTGTGGTTTTAGTACTGAAAGTAATACTGAAAGTAAAGAAAGTAAATACTGAACTGAAAGTAAATACTGAAAAGTAAATTGCTGGAACAGTCGAGTTCAACATCAACCAAGCAACATACTTTTGGCACTGGCCGCACGCTATATTTCAAGCGCAATGCTTGCCAAAGTTATGTTGGATTGATGTTGAACAAGTCTGTAGTAAGCGGAAAGTAAATGACTGAAAGTAGAGTGCTGAAAGTAAATACTGAAAGTAAGTGCTGAAAGTAAATTGCTGGAAAAGTCGAATTCAATATCAACCAAACAACATACTTTTGGCACTGACCGCACGCTATATTTCAAGCGCAATGCGTACCAAACTTATGTTGGGTTGATGATGAAAACGTCTGTAGTAAGCGTACGGAAATGTAAAGACTGAAAATAAAGTGCGTAAAAGTAAAGACTGAAAGTAAATTGCGTAAAGTAAAGTGCTGAAATGTAAAGTGCTGAAAATAAAGTGCGTAAAAGTAAAGGGTACTGAAAGTAAGCAGTTGATAGTGATACTGAAAGTAAATTACAAGTGATGTTTTGATTAATGGAAGGATTCGGTTTTAGGGGCCTTGTATCATAGTTTCGTTCATCATTGACCTCTAATGATCATACTAAGTGTTCAAAGATGTATCAAGGCCATTTCTAGCACTCGACTTGCCACACCGTCTAGTCCTTTTCAAGACATAGAACACTTGTTCTAGATAGGCTAATTCCTCCTTTCGAAGTATCTTAGCCTATGTGCATCAACTTGATCAATCATTTCCGATCAACCAAGTGGTGTTAAAAAGAGGTTGAACTCCATGGAAAAGCTTTGCTCTTTCGAGCCTCCACTCAACCATGTATGTTCACGAACCCCATGGAAGAGCTTTGCTCTTTCGAGCCTCCACTCAACCATGTATTTTCTAACCTAATATATGGCACATAAACAAGTTTGAACATAATAGAAACGTTAAGAAAAGGGTCTAAAACGTTTGCATGATACAAGCACACCCCTTCAACCGAATGAAGGGTTTAGCTACGAATATCCATAGAAGTGGATACCATAGCTAGTGCTAGAAAAGTAAATGGTTTTGAAAGCAAAGACAAGGAAAGTAAAGGTTTTGAAAGCAAAGACAAGAAAAACAAGAATACTCAAGAACAAACAAGAGTAAACTCAAGAACACTCAAGAATACTCAAGAACCAACAAGAGTATTCAAGATCAAGAGAGAAGGTAGAGCTTTTGATATCAAAATACAAGTGTTTACAAGGATTTGTGAGTGAAGGATTTTAGAGAGCTTCTCTATCTAAGTAACAAAGGATGACATGAGGTGAGTTTTCAAGGGCCAAGCCCTTTTATTTATAGGCCTAAGAGGCGGTGGAGGAGAGGATATTTGTCCTCCCAACCGCCTCTAGTCCTCCCATAACTCCTGTTGGCCTTGGTTGCTCCTTGGTTGCTCTTCGGTTGGAGTTTGGATGAGCCAAAGGGTGGCACATGGAGTGCACATGGGCGGCTGAACTTGAGATGTGCCAAAGGGCAACTACATGAGCTTGGTTGAGCTTTGGGCAAGTCCCTTGAACTTGGTTGAGGTTTGGTTTCAAACCAAAAGATCAACCGATGTGAATAGTATGCCCTAACCGGGAAATAAGTAGTTTGGTTGGACTTCGCCGCATTTTTGACCGGAGTTGGGATAGAATGACCGGAGCAAGGTGGTGGTTGGATTTGGCTTGATCGGAGCATCGTCGGAGGTTGATTGGACCATGGCCGGAGCTTGGCCGGAATATGGCCGGAGCTGCCGGAATTTAGGCCGGAGGTGATTGGGTGTTGGACCATGGATTTGGAATGTTGAGACGATTCTAAGACTGGTCCATGAAGGATGTTTGGCCAGATTTTTCCCAGAGCATGGTCATGGCCCGGGGTTGAAGTTTTCCTCGGGCCCTTGGTCGGCCGGGCCCGGGCGCTGCTCTCGGCGCGGTCCTGGTTTTCTCGAACTCGGCTCTCGGCGCTCTCGGACGTGGGTCTCGGCGCTCTCGGATGTGGGTCTCGGCGCTCTCAGATGTGGGTTTCGACACGGGCGCTCGGCTCTCTCGGCACGGGTGCTTGGCGGGGACTTGGTCTTCTCGGCACTCGAGACTTGGGACTTGGTTCCAGGCACTTGGGCCCGGCACCTCTCGGCACGGACCTGAGGTTCTCGGTACTGGGCCTGGGTACCTGGCCGGGGTCCTCGGTCCCTGGTTGATTTTTCTCGGTCCCCGACTGTCCCGACTTGACTTGTAATCCATTTTTGGTTTAAGAACCTCCTTTTTAGCTCGTTTCTTCTCTAAACCTCAAAATAGCATGTACAACAAAAATGGAACTAACAAGTAAACATTCTTAAGACAAAGTGTCTAATTTGGTGGGTTTAACTATCTTAATGAATCATATAAATATGGTCCATCAAATTACTCCACACTTATACTTGTTCGTCCCGAACAATGCTATTCGAGAGAGAAACACAAAATCCAAGTAATAAGCTCTAAATAGGAAAGTGAGAATGTGGAACTAGATTTATCCTATCCATGCAATACTTACTTGTTACCAAACTAAACCGTGTAAATACTTAGAAGAAACTTGATACTTGTACCTTCGAGTCGAGATGCAAATTAATTCGGATGATTCGGGAGATAGCCCTTTTCAGGCTCCTGGACTGCATTCTCGGGACCGATTTGCACTATATGGTTATCTTGTAGCTTTCTCTAGCACGTGATTTGGTTCGGGTTTCAATGATCTGAGCTCTTTGACTTCCTTTGATGAGGGACAGCTTTTGAAGTGATTTGGTCTTTGGCCTTCGATTTTGAATTGGAGTTTCTTCACTTTTGTTTCGGTTAAAACCTTCACATTTTTGGCCTTTGGCCTTTAATTTGCTTCTTCGGGCTTTGCTTCTTTGTGATTTGCTTGTCCATTTTCTCAACCTTTTGGGAGGTTGATGGACCACAATTATACGAATCAAAAACACAGTAAAACCCCCCAAGTTAGACTGTTTGTCTATCTAACATCCATCTGTTAGTCCCGATATATTTCCACAGGGCATTTTAGAGACTGAAGAGAAAACACGCTAAGGAGAGGATTTTATGCTGAAAAGATAACAAGAGTCAATCCAAGGTCAAGATCATATGCCGACTGAAGAAATATCAAGGATCCTGACGTTAAATTGACCAGAATAAATTAATCAGAAGAATCAGGAGTGAAGTCAAGACAGTCCGGGGAAAGAACACACTGACAGTTTTGTGAAAAGACTGCACAAAACTGTACAAAACTCACATATGGCAAGATGACTTGGTGACTTGATGAAGAGGTGGCCAAGGGAGGAGCTCCTCCACCCAAGGCAACCGGCAACCGGCGGCTGCCACCACCCTCCTCCTCCTTGACCGGCGGCTTTTGGCCCCTCCATGTGGTGGCTCCTCCTCCCTTGATTTGCCCATCCAATCTCCATGCAACAAGTGCCCTCATCTTAGCCCTCCATTTCTCCTCCCCATGGCTATAAATACACCCCTCCTCCTCCTCACAAAATGCATCCCAAAAATTGTAATCACTTCTCTCTCTACATTTTGTTACTTGTAAGTTTGGTTCGGTTTTGAAATAATACTCCTGTTTGTTCTTGAGTATTATACTGGAAATTATAATACTCTTGTCGGTTCTCGAGTATTATAATACTGTAGAGAATACTCCTGTTGGTTCTTGAGTATTCAGTAGGAAATTAGGAATACTCCTGTTGGTTCTTGAGTATTCCACCCCTTTCCCTCTTACTGTTTCCAAAAACCCCCGAGTATTTAGCTATGGTATCCATCTCTATGGATATTCGTAGCTAAACTCTTTATTCGGTGGAAGGTATTTTCTTGTATTATATAATGTTGTAATATCTTTTAGTTTCATTTCTTTGTATTCAAAACTTGTTCTATGTGCCATTTATAGTCAGAATTTCCAAGGTTGAGTGGATGCTACGAAAGGGCAAAACTCTTCCGTGGGGTTCGTGAACATACTCGGGTAAGTGGATGCTACGAAAGGGCAAAGCTTATCTGAGAAGTTCGACTCATCTAAAACACCACTTGGTCAATCGTAACTGTGAGATCAGGTGGATGCACAAAAGGCTAAGATACTTCGAAAGGAGGAATTAGTCTGAAATAGAACAAGGGTTGCTTTAAACGATGTTGCAAGTCTTGCGCTACGAAAGGGCCTCGATTCATCTTTGAATACTTAGAAAAGTTACTAACAGTTTATTATATACATGTTATAATACAAGAGTACCTGAAACCGAATGCTTCTCTTAACTGTTAAACCGCAATCACCAACTGTTGATCTACCGGAGGAATTACAATCACGCATCACCCACTGTAAGTCTTCTTTGTATTTACAGCATTTAATTTCTGTATTTACTTTTCCGCTATCAAAACCAAAAACCCCCAAAAAATCACGTAGTTAATCAGAGCGCTAAAACCTCAATCAACCATAAAACACGCTCCCCCCAGTTCAATCACCCTAAAAGAATAGCCTATTCCCCTAATTCCCTTGGGTTCGACCCCTACTTACCACTTACTACCCAGTAGTGTAGTCACAAGTAGCGGATACTATAAATTTATTTTGTACAGAGAACACTGCACCTTAACGACAGTGCAGTGGGCTCCGTCAGAGGTCCAATCATCGCCCGAGAGCATATGGAAACACCTCCCCGCTCTTTCTCATCCTCGCCATTTCGCGCGGGACAAGATGAGGGTCGCTCATCTATTTTCTCGGCTACTTGGACTAGAGTTAGGACGGTTTGATTCCCGTCCCGCCTCTTGCATAAACGCTGCACGGCGGAGATGACTCTGATTTCCAATGAAACCCGAAGTGCAGCCTCCACTGACTTCATAAACCATATAGTGAAATCCGATCCTTTGAGTGCTTGCCAAGCCTCTCTAGGGCATTTTATATCAACTCCACATCCCCTGTATATCTCAGCACAAAGGGACAATTAAGATGTTACATCCTCAAGTTTTTATACAGTTGAGATTTCACAAGGTAAATGCTTGAATTTAGATCTATCTTTTTCACATTCTCAAGTTCATATTTTCAAAAAGATAATATTAAGGGAAAAGGAAAAGGAAAGCATGTTAAACTAATTATGTGCAAAGGCAGTTCTCACCCCACACTTTTGAACGAAGGCGTGCCTCTCGGCATGACTTAGTTCAAAAGCCGATTGCAAGCAAATATTTACAAGAGAAGGAAATGACATTAAGGAAAAGGGAAGAACTGAACTCCCTTTACAGTGTCGTTGCATGTCGAGGACATGCGAGCAAATGACATGGCTCGGAGCAGAATAATCGAGGGAGTTCAGCTGGGGCCTTGAACTCTCGGCGCTCCCCAAAGCTGATTCCTATACAAGTAGTCATTCCTTCTATACACAAAATGGGTGAGAGCGAATGACAAGGTAAAAACTAAATGACAGAAATTAAATGACTGAAAAGAAAAAATGCCGGGTTACCTCCCGACCAATGCCTTTGTTTAACGTCGTTGGCTCGACGATTGGGGATCAAAAGTTTGGATCCCATGGGCGGTTCAGGTCGTATTTCTGCGCAGCGCCTACCTTTATTCTTGCCTTGACTTTCCCCGAGTTCTTATGGGATGATGAGCTTGGGTCAGGACTCCATTGTTCCGGTGGTTTTTCCTTCATATCCTCCCAAGTTGGTGAAGATCTTTAGACCATAGCTGCTGGCCTAGCTATTCTTACGGTCTCTCTTGGTAGGTCAGAAACTAGAGTTCTGAGATTCGAGGTATGCACAATGTCTGGCGGTTTCCTTGTACCTGGACGGCCATCATTATCATCGATGTAGAAATCTGAAATTCTGACGCCAAATGCGAGTGATAACAAGCCCTTGCCCATGTCGATCCTTGCCTTGGTAGCGTAGAGGAATGGTCGTCCCAATATAAGTGTTGGAGGGTCGTCTTTTCTGGTATCTCCCGTTTGTATTACATAAAAGTCCGCAGCAACGATGAGCTCTCCCACACGGAGTATTTGATCTTCAAACACTCCAACCGGCTGGACACACGACTTGTCCCCTAACTCGAGGGATATCCTTGGTGGCTTCAATGGACCAAGCCCTAATGAGCAATATAGAGGATAAGGCAGGACATTGACGGCGGCCCCAAGATCGATTAAGCACTGATGAATTTGGGCTTCACCAATACCACAGGTGACCGTGAAGGCCCCCTTATCCTTTTCCGGTTGTGACTCATGATCCGTAGTGAGGGATCTTTCCATTATCGGGCCATTCTGCCCATTCTTTGGCTCTGATTTTGTTTTTTCCTCGTTCTTTTGGGTCGCATGGCCCTTGGAGGCGACCATCTGTATGGAGTATAAAAAATTTTCGGGGTATGCCTGCTCATTGCTGCCTTTGTAATCTGTTGATTCGGCATCTTCCTCTGATTCAAGATTTGCTGGATCGGGTCCATTTAGCTCCTGATTTTCTAGGTAAATGCTTTGCTCCGATGCATAGATGTTAGTTGGGGAATCCCATCTGGGACCATCAGAGTCTAAATCGTCATTGTCATCCCAGCCAGATGCTGGTACGTTTAAGTGTGTGGTTGATGGTGGTGTCATGCAAACGGTGAACGCATAGCGTCCATTGTCAGCATGCGTGACCCACGTTCTGCCATTAATGGGTCGGTCTTCCTCTTGATTCTAATCAGGACGGTGCCTACGGGTGAAGTGTTTGTTCGTAGGTTTGTAAGTTATGGATCGTGCTGCTTCTTCCATTGTCGCCTTCATGTTTGACCTTCTTATCATGCTAATATTCGCCTTTGGGTTTTGGATGGTTTGTGAAGGAAGTCTGCCTGGTTCATTAGTGAGCGCGGACATTGAGGTGGCTAGCTGGGACATTTGCTTCTTAAAGTCTGAGATATCTCCCTTTGTCTCGACTTGGAATCGATGCATTGAGCCCACGAGTTCCTTCACCACATCATCAAGGGATTTGTTCCGTCCTTGCGGATTGCTCGGGCCAGCTTGGTACTGATTCGGTCCCTTCTGCTGATACTGACCCGTCGGGTACAGGTTTGGTCCTTTTTGCTGATATTGGCCTGCTGATGGAGCGTTTTGGTTGTACTACCAGTGGGGAGGTTGGTAGAATGACTGAGCTAATTGAGGTGCGGCTTGTTGTGTCTCCCTCGGAGGGTGGTTGTCGTTCCGCCAAGTTGGGTTGGTTACTTGATTATACTACCGGTTTGGTCCAGCTCTGTCGTTGCTGTTGTTGTTGTTGTATCCTTGGTATCCTACCACTGCATTCACTTCTGCCGGTTCCTCTACTATTAACGTTGGGCATGCGTCAGTCTTGTGGTCTGTAGAACTTCAAAACTCGCAAGGCTTCACTTGAACTGGCTGCCTTCGTAGGATCTGAACCATCATCTCCTTCATTTGTTTCATCTCCTCTGGCATAGAGTTTATCGGTGTTTCAGCCTTTGCCACATTCTTTGTTTGGGAAAATTCTTCCTGCCGAGTTGTCTCCTCTCTAAATCGGGCATTTTCAGCAACGTCGGTGATGAGTCGCCTTATGCCGCTCAGTGATAGATTTATCATGGATCCTCCAGCTGAGGCATCCAGGAGCATTTTGTCTAAGGGTCTCAATCCATCAATGAGGTATTCGATGATGAGTTTCTCAGGTAGTCCGAGGGTGCAGCAGCTTCTCTCTAGGCGATTGAATTTTTCCAGGTAGTCGTACATGGTTTCATTGGGCCCCTGCTTGATGTCCTGCAGTTGCCTCCTTACTTGCATCGCTCTTCCCGCTGGGTAGTATTTGTCCAGGAATTTCTTTTGCATTTGAGCCCATGTTCTGATGCTTCCCGAAGGCAATGAAAGGAACCAGTCGTTCGCCGAGTCGATGAGGGAAAAGTAGAAAGCCTTCAATTTGAAGTCTTCTACATTCACCCCATTGGGCCTTAGATTTTGGCAAATTCCATGTAAGCGTTGGAGATGAGTTGTCGCAGATTCTCCATGAGTTCCTGAGAATTTGGGCAAATTGTGGACCACTGATGTGTTGATGGCGATGTTTTCCAGTTCAGGGCCCTCGTAAATGCACCACGGCTGATTTCTGAAATCCGTTGCCGACAGTTCTCCTATAGTAGGTTCGCGGAAGTTGTTGTCCCCATAGTACTCATCGAATACGGGTTCTCGTCTTGGCTCTTGTCGATATTGCAGGGGTGGTGGATGTCTAGGGGGTTGTTGCGCTGGACCAGCTTCATTTCGGTCCTCGGGCGGGCCTTGGTTTCTCCGGATGGCCTCCCTTTCACGAGCTCTTTGGTTTCGGATGAGTTGCTCCGGATCGTCGAGAATTGGAAATGGAGGCAGCGCCTCATTATTTCGATCGAACAGATTTATCTCGTCGTCATCCTGATATTCATGGTGGCTTCCCGCATGAGACATGGTTATGCAGAAGAGAGTTCGAAATTTAAGAGAAAAAAGAAAAATAAAAAAAAGAACAATTATCCGATTGATAAGTTCTAACTCCCCGGCAACGGCGCCAATTTTTGACGGATGCACAGTCGTCGTGTGTAACGCAAAAAGTTAATTTATAAGTCCGCTACTCGTGACTTACTATTGGATTAGCAAGCGGTAAGTAGGGGTCGAACCCAATAGAATTAGTGGATAGTTGTTCTTTGAGGAATTTGTAAAGAAAATTAAGTGTGATTGGGGTTGGTTGTGGTTTTAGTACTGAAAGTAAAGAAAGTAAATACTGAACTGAAAGTAAATACTGAACTGAAAGTAAATACTAAAAAGTAAATTGCTGGAACAGTCGAGTTCAACATCAACCAAGCAACATACTTTTGGCACTGGCCGCACGCTATATTTCAAGCGCAATGCGTGCCAAAGTTATGTCGGATTGATGTTGAACAAGTCTGTAGTAAGCGGAAAGTAAATAACTGAAAGTAGAGTGCTGAAAGTAAATACTGAAAGTAAAGTGCTGAAAGTAAATTGCTAGAACAGTCGAATTCAATATCAACCAAACAACATACTTTTGGCACTGGCCGCACGCTATATTTAAGGCGCAATGCGTACCAAACTTATGTTGGGTTGATGATGAAAACGTCTGTAGTAAGCGTACGGAAATGTAAAGACTGAAAATAAAGTGCGTAAAGTAAAGTGCGTAAAAGTAAAGACTGAAAGTAAATTGCGTAAAGTAAAGTGCTGAAATGTAAAGTGCTGAAAATAAAGTGCGTAAAAGTAAAGGGTACTGAAAGTAAGCAGTTGATAGTGATACTGAAAGTAAATTACAAGTGATGTTTTGATTAATGGAAGGATTCGGTTTTAGGGACCTTATATCATAGTTCCGTTCATCATTGACCTCTAATGATCATACTAAGTGTTTAAAGATGTATCAAGGCCATTTCTAGCACTCGACTTGCCACACCGTCTAGTCCTTTTCAAGACATAGAACACTTGTTCTAGATAGGCTAATTCCTCCTTTCGAAGTATCTTAGCCTATGTGCATCCACTTGATCAATCATTTCCGATCAACAAAGTGGTGTTAAAAAGAGGTTGAACTCCATGGAAAAGCTTTGCTCTTTCGAGCCTCCACTCAACCATGTATGTTCACGAACCCCATGGAAGAGCTTTGCTCTTTCGAGCCTCCACTCAACCATGTATGTTCTAACCTAATATATGGCACATAGAACAAGTTTGAACATAATAGAAGCGTTAAGAAAAGGGTCTAAAACGTTTGCATGATACAAGCACACCCCTTCAACCGATTGAAGGGTTTAGCTATGAATATCCATAGAAGTGGATACCATAGCTAGTGCTAGAAAAGTAAATGGTTTTGAAATCAAAGACAAGGAAAGTAAAGGTTTTGAAAGCAAAGACAAGAAAAACAAGAATACTCAAGAACAAGCAAGAGTAAACTCAAGAACACTCAAGAATACTCAAGAACCAACAAGAGTATTCAAGATCAAGAGAGAAGGTAGAGCTTTTGATATCAAAATACAAGTGTTTACAAGGATTTGTAAGTGAAGGATTTTAGAGAGCTTCTCTATCTAAGTAACAAAGGATGACATGAGGTGAGTTTTCAAGGGCCAAGCCCTTCTATTTATAGGCCAAAGAGGCGGTGGAGGAGAGGATATTTGTCCTCCCAACCGCCTCTAGTCCTCCCACAACTCCGGTTGGCCTTGGTTGCTCCTTGGTTGCTCTTTGGTTGGAGTTTGGATGAGCCAAAGGGTGGCACATGGAGTGCACATGGGCGGCTGAGCTTGAGATGTGCCAAAGGGCAACTACATGAGCTTGGTTGAGCTTTGGGCAAGTCCCTTGAACTTGGTTGAAGTTTGGTTTCAAACCAAAAGATCAACCGATGTGAATAGTATGCCCTAACCGGGAAATAAGTAGTTTGGTTGGACTTCGCCGGATTTTTTACCGGAGTTGGGCTAGAATGACCAGAGCAAGGTGGTGGTTGGATTTGGCTTGATCGGAGCATCGCCGGAGGTTGATTGGACCATGGCCGAAGCTGCCGGAATTTTGGCCGGAGGTGATTGGGTGTTGGACCATGGATTTGGAATGTTGAGACAATTCTAAGACTGATCCATGAAGGATGTTTGGCCAGATTCTGCCCAGAGCATGGTCATGGCCCGGGGTTGAAGTTTTCCTTTGGCCCTTGGTCGGCCGGGCCCGGGCGCTGCTCTCGGCGCGGTCCTGGTTTTCTCAGACTTGGCTCTCGGCGCTCTCAGACGTGGGTCTCGGCGCTCTCGGATGTGGGTCTCGGCGCTCTCGGATGTGGGTCTCGGCACAGGCGCTCGGCTCTCTCGGCACGGGTGCTCGGCGGGGACCTGGTCTTCTCGGCACTCGGGACTCGGGAATTGGGACTTGGTTCCCAGCACTCCCGGCACTTGGGCCCGGCACCTCTCGGCAGGGACCTGAGGTTCTCGGTACTGGGCCTGGGTACCCGGCTGGGGTCCTCGGTCCTCGACTGGGGTCCTCGGTCCCTGGTTGATTTTTCTCGGTCCCCGACTGTCCCGACTTGACTTGTAATCCATTTTTGGTTTAAGAACCCCCTTTTTAGCTCGTTTCTTCTCTAAACCTCAAAATAGCCTGTACAACAAAAATGGAACTAACAAGTAAACGTTGTTAAGACAAAGTGTCTAATTTGGTGGGTTTAACTATCTTAATGAATCATATAAATATGGTCCATCATTGATCCCACATTATAAGCCCAGGAGGTACTCTAGACCAACCCCAGCCTATACTCATGTGGAGTGCTGCTATGAGCCCGTTGACACGTTTCCTTTGGAGTTATTCCACATGAGGTACGAAGACAATTAAATATGTTTGGATGATTTTTTTCTTGATTATGTGTGGTGTTATTTGTACCTTTCGGGTAAAGTTAGCACACCATACCAAACCCTTATGTGCCCATGAGACAGTAAGACTGAGCCATCACTGTGGACGGTTCACCTTTGGCTGGGAAACAATCTGTGTGACAGTTGTGAAGATGGGGAGTCTTATGTCCTCGGATAAAGTTGGTTTTGCAGTGGGAAGGTGTAAAGGTTGACTTGAAAGGTGATCATCCTTTGCTGCAGGCAGTTGTCCCATCGGTTGCGTTTATGAGGAGACACGCTGCTTCCTGAGGACACGTGTTGTCTTCTCCGTGCGAGACGAGTTTCGCTCAGTTGGTTGAATTTGGAAAGTCCGTTCTGGGAACCATTTTTGGAAGGGGCGTATCGCTAGGATATAGCAAAATTTTCGGTGAGAAGCTTTTATTGCCAAAATTAAAAGAGGCGACGTTTGAAAAAAACAAAGGGAAGGATTCTAGGGTTCGCAGAGGGTATAAGAAGCAGGCAATTGAAAGGGTTTCGTCTCATCATTCTCAGACAACCCCTCCTCAGTCTTCACTCTCTCTCTCAAATCAAAGTTCCGAAACCCTAAATCCATGGCGTCCTCAAACCCTAAGTCAAGTGTCTCACCTGCGGCCGCCGCTAAGATGGCTGCACAGTTGATTGCCAGGGGAGTCGATCCTCTCAGTTTGGAGACTATTTTACAGTCTGTCCCGCCGACTGGCTCTGTTCCGACTGACTCTGCAGCAGCCAGAGATGTTGTCAAATTCAAAGAACGACTCGAAGAACTCCAAGCGGATTCCTCCTCCCGGCGCCGCGTTCAAAAGGAGCCCTCGGTTGCTGCACGGTCTGCAGGCAAGCGAGCGAGAAAATCTGCTCCTCCTTCCGCCCGGAAGAGTCAAAGATCTGCTCGGTCCTCTGCGCCTTTGGTTGATGAGGAGGGCGAGTCGGATGGAAGCGCTGGGGAGTCAGAGGAGGTTGGGAGGGGCTTCGCCCAGGAGCTGATGTTGAAACATGAGTGGCTTGTGGAGTACAAGCTCGGAGAAATTGTGGATTTGCTAAAGGCCCAGGGTTGGGGCGAACTGTTCAGGAAGCCAGTCCTCGTCGATGAGAAGCTGGTCAAAGAATTTTATTCGAAGTTTAAGCTGGTGGAGAAAGCCAAAGACAATCTGGAGATTTGTGTGACCGTGAAGAGAGAGGTCTTCACGCTGAATCTGAGGGAGCTGGCCACTATTTTGAAGGTGCCAAGAGTTGGGTACGCTGAGTACGCCAAGGGCACGTGGCCGAGTTCAGTTGCAAAGCTGGAAGTTTTCGCCAGAATGGGGATGGATCCCGCAGTAAAAGGGGCTAGGGAAATGGTCAATATGGACGTGCTTCCACGGATCCTTCACAGGATCCTGGTTTCCAACATCACTCCGAGGAAGCAGAAGCACACTGCAATTATGTTTCAGGACATGCTGTAGGTGGATCAGATGTTGCAGAGGAAGCCGGTGAGTCTACCCGTCATATGGACTGCCTTATCCCCAGTTTGTAAAGGAGATCTTGCAGTACTAGGAAATCTATAGCCCTACCTCTGAGAAAGTGCTCTCGTCTGCCCTTGGAGATGAGCAGCTCATCAAACTGGGTCTGGTGTACTCTGCTGGAGAAGGATGGGTAGTTCCTGCTGTTGAAGCGGAGGCTGACGATGATGATGTTATTGAGGTGCCCCCCATTAATGTTGCTCCTATGGGAAAAGAAGAAAATGTTCTCCCCTCTGATGGTCTGGGTGCGCTGCTGACCTTGCTGAGGGAAGTTCAGTCCGAGTTGAGGGATGTCAGATCCGAGTTAGTGGAGGTGAAGTCCGAATTGCAGCTCGTGAAGAAGAAGGTGGTTGACCTGGAGCTTGCAATAACAGTTGACTCGGGGGCAATGTCGGTGGCTGTCGAAGGGTTCTCAGGGCAGATGAAGTCCCTTGCCACAGAGATTGTGAAACAGATGAAGGATTCGTTCACGATTGAGGCCTAGTCTGGACTGTCTCATGGATCCCCCTCCTTGCCAACCCTCCCACATCCACCCCTATTTTTTTTTCTGATGTTTTTTTTTTGAATTTCATGTTTAAGACTTCTATGCATTTTGAATTCTCTGCTGCATGTGTGGTGTCCGCGTGACACACTTTTGATTTGCTGGCAATGAATGAAATGTTTTTCTTTCCATTACCCTGTGTTCTTACTTGCATATCTTTTTGATGATGCCAAAAGGGGGAAGAAATATATGTGCATATACTAAGGGGAAAACAGGTCCAAAGTTTAAGCGGATGTCTATCTGAGGGGGAACTGCGCCTGCTAGACTTAAAATAAAAATTTCGTGAATTAACTCTGAAGTTGCTAGCTGTCCTAGGGGAACGTAGATGTGAATTCCGTACTATCGCTGTGTGTGATTTCTCTTTTGTGAAGAAGTGTTTGTCATCATCAAAAAGGGGAATTTGTTGGACCCTTGTGTTTTGATGATAACAAACACTTAACTAATTATCCACTTGAGCTTACAGAAATCACTGTCTGAAAGGTAATGTTACTGGACATCTCCGAGTGAGAGCAGCGCTGCGAGAGAGATGCGCTCTGTGTGAGAGACACATCGACTTTGTGACGAGATCGGATCTAAGAAAATATACTCGATACAAATCAGGAGATATACGAGTAAATATATGCTGGATATTGACGAGAAGAATTTACATCGATATATACGAATCAGTATATACGATAGAAAGATTGAAACCATATTTGGAAGGGAAATATGTGACATGGTTAAGATATGGAAATATCTTAACCATATCATATCTGCTGGATGCAGTCAGATATCTGATGGAGACGAGTTCCAGCCGACTTGAAGACACTATAAAAAGAGGAAGAGTCTTCAGTTGAAAGCTCGGCTTTTTGGAGAGAGCAATTGGAGATTGAAGAACGTTCAATTCCGGAGCTGACGAAGTGCTGCTGTGTGCGGACAAGACGATCGTGTTAGTTGATCCTTTGAATTGAGTAGATTTGTTAGTTGTCACTGTGTGAGACAAGTGTAACAAACTACAAGCATATTCTTTCATCAATAACACCGATCTTAAAGCCCTTCTGGAACTGTCCAGAAGGCAAGTGGTTTTCAGCCTGCTGCAAGGATTGCAGTAAGGTTTCCACTCTAAATCGTGAGCATTTACTTTCTGTTTGTATTTCATGTACGAGAGTTTATTTTCGCTGCCATCTGTCTGAGGGATACCACTTTGGGATCTCCCTCACATAGACGGCTAACCTAACGATCCAACAGCCGTTGTCTTTGTTATTCACAGCTTATATCAAAAAAATCGAAATTGAGTAATTGAAATGGCATAGTCTTACGCTTATAAATAACATAGTCCATGTATATTTAATAGGAACTTGACTCGTAAAATTCTCCGTGATGTACAGTAGGTGCATTTAAATTTTATCACGAGCCCGGGCGCGTCTTTATTCAAACTCCTAGCTACACTATCATAGTTTTGAATATTTGTATAGTGTTTGAGCCAAATAAAGTTCCACAAATGTTCAAATGTCACTATAGAGCAGCGGCGGATAAAGATAAAGTAAAATTGAGCCAACAATCTGTTTAGATTTGAGAAAATTGAGAGAGCAAAGATATTTAATTGTAATTTTAACCATAGAAAAAAAAATTAGGTATAAAGTTAATTTTTTAGGTAGAAAATACAAATAAATCATAGTCATTGATCTTGTGATTTGGATGTATGAGATTAAATCATGATTTTTTTTGTGCATTTTCTCGATGACGAATTATATGGAAAAGTGACGAACTATGTCGTCTTTTACGTTTTTCGGCGACGAACTATAAATCAATTTTGACGAACTGTCTTTTGTACCAAAAATCAACTTTATATCTGATCTTAACCATTTTAACCATAGTCAAACAAAGTTGACTAACAGAGTCAACCTAATTCTAACGAAATTTCTGATTTCATCCAATAATTGGAAAAAATAATAAATCACATCTTAACTTAAATAAAGTGACAATTCGGAATCCTGTTGTACTTTTCCTTATAAATTATACTTGAATAAATCTTAAATTGCTACGTTGGGCTAACGGCCGATATTTTCCAAACCCATTATCTTACCTTGTTGAGCCCAGGCCCATAATATCAAAATCGGAAACCCAAAACACAGAAGAAAAACGTAGAAGACATCCGCTCCGAAAGACGAACGTCAAATTGACTACCTGGTAAGTGTTCATCTATTGTTGTAGATTTTTCAGTTTTTATCTTTCTTTTTCTGTTTACCTGCACGAATCACTATCGTCAACTGTTTTTTTGTTAATTTCGCTTCTGTATTTTCAGGAGATGAAAAATATGTACGTTTGTTGTTGTTGTTTTGTTTTCAATTTGGGGTAATGCAGGCGAGATGTTTGATGATTTGTCCAGCAGAGAATTATAATTTTAAAACTCTCAAAAAACTAATAATTTTGAAGATGACATACATTGGTACTTCCAGAAAATGTATGTAGTTATGGGCAAATCAAACTTGGTTCAATAGAAGAATATTCAAGTTGTGCTGCATCTTGCATATGTATCTGTCTGGTGAAGTTGAACTTGTAAAAAAGTAGGTTATTTGTTTGAACGGCAGCCTTGCTGCTGTAAGCTGTGTGCTTTTATTACTCTGTGTTTTGTTTGTAGTGATAATGATATCAATGCTATGCCAGAAGCATGTTTTTTTGTGTGTGTTAGGCTTGATTGCTTGTAAGATTTCTCATCATTTTGGTCTGGGTACTTTGCTTCAAGTAATGCCTAGCTGATTGGAATCTTGTTTTCATGTTATGACAGGCGGCAAACGTGAAAACTTTCACTTGGTGGATTGTATTAGATCATCGAATCATCCAGGTGGTTAATTTGTTTGTCGTTGTTAAGTCGAAATGAAAGTGTGAGTTCTTTCGTGATACCATCTTACAGGCTTATGATTATAAAATTCATACCGCTCATCATTATGAACTTGTGTTTTGTATGAATCATTACAGAATTGATGCATCCGCTGGGGTGCTTACAAATTTTGAAGTACTAGATTTCTTGCATAACAAAAGTAACTCGGCTATTGAAGATGAAAAGCTAGCTCAAACAACAATTGCAAAATCAGAAGATGCAGAAGATGATCAATCTGATAGGATAAAACGGAACTTAACACTTGCTGAGATGAAGGTGAGTTTTAATTTTCTACCTAGTGTGTCTGTGATTCATTTTGTTATGTTTAGAGGATGAAAAGGATGGTCTCTGCTGCACTTTCAGGTTTATGAGTACTTAGTTCAGACGGCTGCTCGAGATCAGACGAGGGAGTGTGTCAATGAATTCTTACAAAGATGTAAAAAGTATGAATTCGCACAAGCAGATAAAGTGTCGATACTCAACATCAGACCATCTACGCCATCTGCTACCGTTGAATTATACTCGGTACAATTATACCGTTCACTTTGTATTAATCTTTTTTGCATAGTTTACTGAATTATCTTGTTCTGTGTTGCTTGTTGCACAAACTTTTTCATTTACCTATAATTAATCTGCTTTATGTTTGATATCAGTATTTAATATTTATTAGTACAAAACAAGAGCATGTCAGTTAAGTTATTTTAAAAATGCTCTTCACATTTACTAATTTTGCTTTTGTTTGCTTTTTCAGATAGTAGAGTCATTCTTTGAACGATTTGAAGACCAAGTTGATGAAATAGTACAAATGATCGAGGATGTTTTGCCACCCCGCCCCGTCACCAAGAAAGGGGGAGACGAGGAGGAGGTAGAGGAGCTAGTCCCTTTGGAAACAAGCAATCAAATGAATGCATAGCTTCAATAGAACCTCAGAAAGACCCTCCTCCTCCTCCAGACCCCATCACTGAAGGCTAATAAATCCATTTTAGCCTTGCAATAGCCACAACCTCAGTACCAGATTTCTAACCCCAAAAAATATGCTGCATGAAATTTTTAACAACTCAAAGCTCTTTGCTAATTGGGATCCAATGCTGAAAACTATAGAATTTTCCAACTGTACCAGGTTGAAATAATTCAGGTAAACTTTGATCAAATCAATCAACTATTCAACTGAAAGGCTGGCAAATGTCCCCCGAAGTCCTCAACCCTATGGAACCAGACAAGTTATGCAAGACCATCAATTCAGCATCTGCAATCCCCCACTTTCTGAGTTACAGGGTGTGTGTAGCCCCCTGCTAGATGCAAGATTGGGGAAGCTGATTAGACAAACTGCTTGAAATTAAGCACACAACTCATTTTTTTCCCAACCATGAACCATTTGATTTTTGACACTCATTTTTTTTTCTCAGTAGGTCATCACCCTTGTCTTGTCGTACCTGTTTGAAAGCCCTACTTCTATAAATCCCGTTTAAATTATACGTATAGAATTACAAATCCATTTGAAATGAAGATTCGAATTTGAGGGGGGGGGGGGCTGTCTTCTTCATATTTTGAGTGGTCTTTGTCTGGGAAACTCATTGATACTCAGGTTACCATAACAGAGCATGATACCATAAAGAAGCAAACAAAACAAAAAAAGTAGACAAGGCTAGTGAACTAGCTACGCTGCTAGAGAGACCTGGCTCATGCTCCTGACTTAAATCCACACCACTCAACCCATTCGTGTCTGTGAGAATTTAATGAAGTGAGCTGCCTGACAATATTACTGATTTCTACTGTATTTCTAACCCCAAAAATCAAGAGGAATGTGAAAATAGGGGTAGGCATTTGACCCTAGGATCAAAATGCCCTTAGGATCACCCTTACCCTGCCCGATCCATACCCTGCCCTGCCCTATCCTCGTATCCTAACATACCCTGCCCTTCTACCCTAAGGCAGGGTAAGGGTCATGAAAAAATAGACCCTACCCTGCCCTCCTACCCTGCCCTTCTACCCTAACAGCATACCCTGCCCTCCTACCTTATCATACTCTGTTTTACCCTACTATTTTCATTCATATTATGAATTTTTTTCTAAAATATGCTTAAATTTGCCTTACTTGACCCTATCCTACCCGATCCGGCCCTATCCTACCCGACTCTACCCTAATATTACTCTGCCCATGGGTACCCTACGGGCTTAGAAAAATCGCTCTACCCTGCCCTTACCTTGCCCTGTACTGTTCATAGGGTCAATGAAAATGATCTTACCCTGCCCTTACCCTGCCCATTAGGGTAAGGGTCACCCTTACCTGCCCATTGCCGACCCCTATGTGAAAACACCAGTTCTTGCAGATATTCATGGTTTTTCCAAAACCTCATTACAATGATTTCTTATCTTTCCTTCTTTATATTTTTTTTTATTCTTTGGTTATTGAGATTTTGAAACATGCAATTATTGATCTCTCCCACACGTTACAGATTGATTTTCTAACTAAAAGTATTTCAAAATTAGTAAGCCCTTGTCTTTTCCAAAGAATTTGGCCCGCATATTAAATAGTACAATTTTGGGACTTTTCCAATGAACTTATATGTAATAAATTATCCCATCCAAATATCAAATCTGTTTCTCTGCTTATATAATAATCCAGGATGCCATGACGACGGGTGTGGGCATTGTTTCTGAGATCAAAATGGTTGATCTACTATGCATATATATATTTGTTGCCAGCCAGATGATAAAATATGGCCATTGCTCAATCGTTTCGAGTTATCTGTGAAAGTTCGTAGGAATTCCAATACGGCACTTTTGGTTCCAATATTTCATTTTACACTTTTTTTTTTAACGCTTGAAGCTGTTAACACTCATTTATAAATAAGAATGTGAAGATCAATGAATAATAAATATATTTGGATGAATAATAAAATGTTCTGATAAATAATAAATTGTAAAACATTAATTGGTTTTATTGTTTACTAGTAGTTGTAAGGTTGTTCATTGGAATATTTTATTATTCGTATGAATATAATTATAAATAATAAATTAATATTCATCAATTTGTCATGAAATAATGTTATCATTGATTGTTGTTCATCCGAATCCATTTATTATTTATCAGTTTGCAGTTCTCATTTGAACAACTCTCTTACTGCTTATATGATGAACGAAACTAATTAATTAATTAAGAGGAAAATTAAGTTGACCGTGCTTCATACTTTTTTTTTTCACACAACAATGAGGAGAGAAAATATGAAGATAAGATAACAAGAAAAGAGTTTGGAAGCAACTGATCAGTTGAAAAATACAGTAGAAAGTGACAGTGCAGTATACATGGTATAAATCCGTACAGACTACGGATCACACGGGCTAATCGTCTGAATATGTTGAAAGATCAAATAAAGATGAGAGATGAACTTCTCGGTGAAAATGCATGCCTGCTTGTGTTTATCTATCAGCTGCACTTACGTACATAACCTGCATGTGTGTGTGCTATCTCCTGGCTGTTTTCCTGCATCAGACATCATTTCCAGACCCCATGTACCTCAGCAAACCTCCAATCTGTAGGACATGTCCTTAATTATCAACCCTCCCTCTATCAGCTCCAATCTTCCATAATCAGCTTTCAGATAATTGAACCATGCCCAAAAGAGCCTGGAGGGTTTTTGTCACAATTTTTAATATCAGCATATGATGATGATGATGATGATGATGGATCACACGATCAAGTATCTCTAACTCATGTAGAAAACAAATGGAGGGATTAGAACAAACTATTTTTTTCATATTACTTCTACTCTTCCCAATATTCAAGAGTGGAAAAGTTCTTTAATTAGCCCATAGGGCGGTGTCCTCTTTAGTTAAGAAGTATATGTCATATATAGATCCTTATATGTCGGATTCAAGCCGAAAAACCAATCATGCGACGTGAAATATAATATCATTCGCCCAAATGATTAAATGAAGGACTGTTATTACTTTATATTTTTTGCAAAATAAAAAAAATAATAATATTTGTACGGAATCCTTCATCTATTTATCTATATTGAAAATGGTGAATGTAGGTGGTTGATGTGAATAATATATTGTGCCTCTTTTCATTCATATTTAGTACTCCCTCCGTCCCACTTTGTTTGTCCAAAAGGACAGTGGACACGGGAATTAAGAAAAGTAAATAAAGGACAATGAGAGAGGAAAAGTGGAGGAGAGTGTGTGTGGATGTGGATCCCGTACAGTAAATAAATGATAATGAGAGAGGAAAATTGAAGGAAAGTACAATTTTTTTAATAAAATTAATTTTTTTGATAGGAAAGAGATTGTATATAAAAGGAAAGTGGATAAACATTAGAGGACGTCCAAAAAAGAAAGTGAACAAACATTGAGGGACAGAATATTATATTGTATTGCCATTGTGTTCTAGTGTGAATATTATATTCAGTTGATATATATGCAATTTCACTATACGTTCAGAACGATAGATGGTAGAACTACCCAACAACTTCGAAGTATAAACAGATCAAATAGAGATTTTCAATCCTTTTCAACAAACAAAGACATATTGGGCTCTGCAAAATCTGCATGCCCATGTGTTTTTTACAGCATTAAATGTATTTGCTGACACAAGACAACAACACAACAATAGTAACAGCTCCTCCAGATTTGAAGAAAATAGTCTCGTTTCTTTTTTTACAAAACCAAATGATGATGATGATTAAATATGAATCCAAGCATTAAATTTTCTGACCCTGTAAACAAAACCATTCCATCTCTAACAGCAAGTAGAAGTACACAGTACAGTAGTAACCATTGTAAGAAATGCTAAGGTTTGACATTAATGGCTGCCACCAATCTCCATGCTCTCTCTTTCTCTCTCATCTGCTCCTATTGAGTCTTGCCATGTTTTTCAGTTAACCATATCAAAGTAATCAAACAACATTAATTTAACTAAAGATAACTTTAACCATGTTTCCTGTCTGTCTTATGGGCCTTCACATTTAAGTACGTATTATTTATATAAAAAAACAGTTGTTGAGACTTGAGACTTTAGAAAAGCTTGCAGTGATAAGATTCATCAGGTTACCTAATAGTTACATTCCCAAAGCCTTTTTGCTCCCTCACATGTTAACACATAGAGAAAGATTACAAAGCTAAAAACACCAATAGAAAAAAACTAGAGGTAGCTTTGATGGTCAAATAACATAAATTTTTAGGTTATAGATAAATTACATAATTTTTAAAATATGAACCCAATATTATTTACATCAATTGCAAAACTGATAAAATAAGCTAAAATTTCAAAATAAAAATAAGGAATTACATCATGATCATGTTGTTGTACAAGTTATATATAAATATTATGTAAACATAATAAATATCACTTAGCTTGGCTAAATTTCCATTCCAAATAAGAGAGAGTATTAATCAATTAATTTCTAATTAATTCAGTAATTAATAACTGAACTGGGAAATGGATGGAGAGAGACGATAATTGAAGTAGATAGAGATTTCTACAAGAAGAGATTTAAGAGCCAAATGAGATTTTTTTTAAGGCATGAAGAGATTGTTGCCACATTTACAGCGCCACGCTTCCGGGTAGTACTCTAGAGGCTTATTTAAACCTGGTTGTATTGGTACGTGGACAGGTCTGCAAGGCACGCAACGCCCGCATTTGGATCTGCAGCTAGGCGGATACGACCCTGGTCCGATCAGTCTCCGTACAACTCTCTCCGTTTCTTCCCTCGCTCTGCTACTAGTAGCTGCTGATGTGTCTCTCGTAGTATCAGTCCCACTCCCATCTGCACATTTTCAAAAGAGGTTTCAGTTAAGTTAGTTAATTAGTTTAGTTGGTTAGTTAAGAGTAAGAGTGCTTACCAGGTTGTTGGGTGAAGGTGAGAATGGAGGAAGCGGAGGCGAAGAGGAGGAAGGCGAGGGCGGTGGTGATGGTGGCGGCGTGAATTTGGCGGCGGTGGCGGCCCATGTGGGCGTAGTGGCAGAATTGTGAAGATCAAGGCTGTGATTGAGTGGATCAATTGGATGAAGATTTAGTCATGAAACAGAGGATGTGAAGAGAAAAGAGAGCAGAGGGAGAGTTGTGAAGAAGAAACAGATTGATTCATTAAGTGTTTTTATTTTACTGTTGGTGTCACTCTTTCGGGTTGCGTGTGGCCCTTCCAGTCAAGTCAAACATTAAAGCCACATAAATTGGAGAATCAGCTCGATTTTTATTTCTTTTTAATCAAATAAATAAATTTTCTAAATAATAAAATTATTTATTTTCCAATTACGATTAAAAATAATAATGATAATTCTTTATTTAAGTCCTGTTTTTACTCGCTAATAAAGTGGTGACCGAATGGTTGAATACCGATTATCTGTACTTATGAAGTGATTCTAGGAGTGTTTTTTTCAACGAACATTATTAATTTTAACTATAAAATAGTCATATTTAATTGTATTAGAACAAGAGTTTTTTAAAAGCAATAAAAAAAAAACAGTAGTATGAAAAGGGATTGCTTCTTAAATGAATCTGAGCGAGTGATACATTGTAGGGCATTAATTTAGGTTGACACATTGCGGGGTCGGAATGGGAAAGGGACTGTCCTACACACATGTGTCTTTGTTTTTCCTTTCTTTAGGCCCTCCCATTTTGCCAGTTAATTAGATATCCGCCTTGTCTTTGATTTAAAATGTGATTAAAAGACTTCAAATTCATTTGAATAATTTATGTACTTGGAAGTGTAGGGGACATAACAAATTGATGAATGATTTTTGTATCATGGCGAATGTTAATAATTGAATGTCCTAAAGCATAGGATGCGACTAGTCGCGACTAGGGTATTTTTATAGAGTACGACTTTTGTTCGATACTTATAATTTGAATGGTTTGAGCAACCTGTCTTGTTGTGGGTTGGTATTGTATCTTTAGAGGTGTGTGTAGTGTGTGAATTTTGAAATATATTACATTGTCACGATAGAATGTACTACTTTCGAACTAATACCAGATGATAATAGTGTTTTCAATTATGAAATACTACTATTTTTTTTATGGAAATGAAATACTATTATTTGATTTTCTAAAAAGAAAATATTTTCTAGATACTAGTATATACCATCAAAAAGTATTCTTAAAAAAACATCAAAAAGTATACATTATATGAGTCAATATCAGGTATAAAGTTGATTTTTGGTACAAAATATAAAGTTCGTCAAAATTAACCTATAATTCATCACTTTTCGAGCCGAAAATTAAAAAAGACGACATAATTCACCATTTTCATTTTATAATTCGTGAGAAAAAATGCACCAAAAATCAGGATTTAATCTTATTCATTCAAATTACAATATCAAGGATTATAATTAGTTTGTATTTTGTATCAAAAATTCAACTTTATACCTAATTTTTTTAAATATATTATATATTATTTTTTTTGTCATTAAAGTAGTGACCCAAGTATTTGAGTAATGAGGTGTTAGATATACTCACTTGACCATTTAATGTAATTCAACACAAAGAATGGGCTTCATTTATTGCATCACTTTTTTTATATAGTTGCATCACTTGATTTTGATATACTTTTTATTTATTTCTAAATTTCGTCTCCATTTTCTTTATTTAGAGTTTGTCATGTCACCTCGACCTCGTACAAAAATATGCATGAATAATATAATGATTCTTAGTTTAAATAATGTCTAAAGAGAATAAGATATGGAGTATTTCAATTCGACAAGGGAAAGTATAAATGTTGTATCATTTTATATGCTAAATTTTATAACTAAATAATTATGAATTGGTGTCTAAAATTAAGATGTTAGTAATAAAAATGATTTTGTTTAATGAAGGGATACAACGATACAGTACATTTCAATACATATCATCTCGTCCAGATATTGAAATCATTGGTACATATATATCCGCCTCTTGAAGCACATGCAAAGTTTGACACCTTTACTATGGATCCGCTCACATCTACCCCGTAGTCGCTGGTACATTTCTCGACATTTGAAGCATAAGCCGCATAGAACCCAGGGTATAAGAATCCGATCATATTTGAGTGGACTCCTTAACTAACATGCCACCACTCCTGTTGGCGTAATAAAAATGATTTAAAATTACATATGTTTATAAATCTTTTGTGTGAGAGATGTAATTTTTAACAATTTTCATTAATTTGAATTGAAATTTATTCTCATATTCAATCATCTGTTTTTTTTCCGATAAGAACCACAAAGGTTCAAAGAAAAAAAACTGCAAAATCTAAAATTGCAATGACGCGGTGGGCCCGAGATAGCTGGCGTAAACTGTAAACAGTAAAGATTAAAGAACGCTCGTGTGGGGGTGGTGCACCAGTTTACTAATAGACGGTCGGAGAGTCTTCTGTAGAGAATCTTTAAGGATTGGAGAATTTGAAAATTCAATCTCATCATGAGATATATGAATTTTTAAATTTGTATGTGATGCATGTGTAAAAAAAATAAAATTATAATTAATAATTTTAATTTTACATTAAATACAATTTTTGAATATGTATATAAAACACCCGTCACCACATCTAGACCACACCACACAACCTACCCTTTTAAAGTACAAATGGGCTTTGACTTCATTTCCATCTTTTAAACTACAAATGGGCCTTTAGAAAACCCATTTTCACTTTGTTAAGTCCAAATTCCGTTATCGGCCCAATCGGGTAGACTTTATGACCAAAATACCCTTTTCTTTACGAGTGGGAATTGCGGATACAACTCATCTGGACAGAGGCGTGAATCACGCCATCTTAGTGCGCACGCCGTTCGAGGGGTAGAATCGTCAACTGGTCAAAACCAATCAACATATTAGCGGAAGGAATCTCTCGCAAAGGGAATTGAGAGTTTCTGCGTCGTCTTCAAGCTGCAAAATCGTCAATGGGCGTTCCGGCGAAGGTATGTGGTGTAACGTCACGTTGATTGATGTCCGCGTTGCGTCTCTGTTGGTGTAATCTTCGATTGAGCTAGTTCGTAATTTTGATCTTCTCGCTGAATTGGATTGTTGTTTTCTGAATTTGAGAGGTTTCGTGTTCGAGAGGAATTCGTCTCTCTGAAAGATCACATGTTTGCGTCGGGCTTTTTTGATGATTAGTTATTGTTTACTATTAGATTTTGTAGCTTGGACCCGTCTGTGAATTACTTGGATACGTATTGATGCTGGATGATTCATATTTCTTGTTTAAATGGAGAAAGAATTTGGAGTTTGGTTTATATTTGTTCAGATTTGACTGTTGTAGGGTATCTGGTATGGGTAAGTTGATATGGATGATGGAAAGCCCTAGGCCTTATCCAAAATGGTTAACTAAGTGGATACGTAGTAATGAATTTCTTTTTTGAAAAGAAAGAGATTCTAGAACTGTTGATGTTTGTTTGCACTATGTCCTGCACTATGGAAGAAATGTGTCATACGATAGACCGGATGAATTGGGAAACCACAGTTTATATTGGTTTCTGAAACTGTTGTAAGGGTTGGCATATGTAAGATGGTAACTGGTAACAATCAAATAAATGCGTGGTTAACTGAAGTAAAAACTGATTGATACTAATATGCATAGTTTGTTTCTTTGGTAATGGTGTCGATCAGAACTTGAGCTATATCATTGGTTTGGTGGTTGAGGTTGCAGTTGGTATGTGGTTGCTGTTGAGAAAATACTTTTACTCTATATTGTCACATGGGTTACTTCCATATAGTTCGTAATGTAGCTCTGGGAAATCAATGGGTTTTGCTACAGGGGACTAGCCATGGGGTACTTGCACTTTATAGATTTTGATTGTGCAGGTATACCTTCTTCATTTCTGACTGTTGTGTGACCCTGCATGAAAAATTGTATACTGGCTATCCAAAACTTGATTATGCAAATATTTAGGACTTCCCTAAGGCTATGTACTAGTTGGAAATTATCTTTTCTGGAAAAAGTATGGTTTATGTTGATAATGGACTATGTGATACTTATGTTTCACTCCTTTCCGAAAATTGGACTATACAGGATCCTAGAGAAGAAGTGATTCAAGCATGGTACATGGATGAAAGTGATGAGGACCAACGACTACCTCATCATAAAGATCCTAAAGAATACGTGTCCTTGGATGAGCTAGCTGGTATGTTTCTTGTGGATGTTAAAAATCATCAGAATGTGTTTTACCAAGTTATTTTTTTTAAATTAATTGAGTTTATTGATCTCTCAGCAATTGGAGTCCTCAGCTGGAGGCTGGATGCTGATAATTATGAAACTGATGAGGAGTTGAAGAAGATTCGTGAAGATCGTGGATACTCGTATACGGTACAAAACATTTTTCTTCATCCCAATATGCCAAGTATCACAGAATTGCTTTTATAACTTTTAATCCTTTTTAAAGGATTTTTGTGAAGTCTGCCCCGAGAAGCTTCCTAATTACGAAGAAAAAATTAAGAATTTCTTTGAGGAACACCTTCACACTGATGAAGAAATAAGATACTGTGTTGGAGGAAGTGGTAAGAGTCTGGTACTGTTGACTGTTAGCTCTTAATGCATACATTGTTGTAAAGTCTATTCACCCTTCTTCTGTACCCTCCAAAGGGTATTTCGATGTTAGGGACAAGGATGAGAAGTGGATCCGTGTATGGGTAAAGAAAGGTGGAATGATAGTCCTGCCTGCTGGTATATATCACCGCTTCACTCTGGACACTGATAACTATATCAAGGTACACCTATTATATAGGAATTCAAATCCTTAATACCTTAATAATGCAATGGTATAGAAGGGGAATGCATCTGAAATCTGCTATATTATGCTTGTCATGTAAGCTTGTATTCCTTTGTAGTCTTGTAGGCTTAAGACCTTGCATGTATGAGCAGCTGATTGGTTAATTATGTTTTAGAACACTTTGTTATTGACTTTTCAACAAAAGGTAGCAAGGAATCACATTGGGTGCAGAAGCCCCAAAGGCGCAAACTATATGGAAAATCTAAATGGAAGTCCATATTTTCAAATATGGAAGAAATATTACACAAATGATGGATTATGCGATCTTTAGGATTTTTTTTTTGCTGTATGTAGAATGCTATCTTGTTTAGTTTTTATTATTTCAACTAATCATGATTTCCTCACAAACTGGTAGGCCATGCGACTATTTGTTGGTGATCCTATCTGGACTCCGTTCAACCGTCCGCATGACCACCTCCCTGCAAGGTATATATATAGCTCAGCAAATTCATACTCTTATTTTTTGAGAGATTTCATGAGCAACGGGGGTGCTGCTTTTTTTTTTAGCATAAATCCATATCGAGTAGTAGTTAACCATAGAGGGGATGATAATTGTCATTTTGAGGGCGTGGTCTTGGTCATGCTTAAGTGCTTTGAGGAACCCTTATTGGTTGGTAAGAAGTGTTTGTATTATAATTAGCTGATATCAGTCTTAGCTTAATTATCAATAAAGTTTACCGTGTCGAAAAAAGAAGAAGGTAAATGCAGATGTAGCTCAGCTGAATCCCCAAAATAGAGAATTCCTAATTCCCATTTTGAATCGTTTGAGATCCAATGACCAAAACGCTAGCCTTCGATTAAAGTGCATTGCAACATGGCTCGTGTTGGTCATTTTATCAAAAAGATCAAAAATTCCAACTTGAGCAATAGGTTTTTTCCACTTTCGGGGGTTCATTTGAGAGCTCCACAGATAACAGTCATATCAAAAATGATTGTTTTCTTTACTGTCCTACTCCCTTTTTTGATCCTGAAGAAACAAGTATTGGATTGGCAGGAAGGCTTATGTGGAGACTTTTGCGCAAAAGGGATCAGTGAATGCATCCGCTTGAAACTTCAAAAGCCTCAACAGTAAGATCACCTAATAAGTGTAAACATAAAAGTTGAATCGTTTGGCCTTATCTACATACAGTCCGATCATCCTCTGTTCAACACAACAATAAGTTGCTGATGTAATAATAACTTCCTTTGAAATATCATGGTATGTTTGTTGTTATGCTCTTCGTGTTTCGCTTTGTGGTTTGTTATCAATTTTTGTCTGGTATTGAATGAGTCTATCATCCAGAAAGGGATGCTAAAATTAACGAACACGAGGCACACGTCTCTTTTTTTTGTTCTAAGACTGATTACATTTACTCTCTGTAGCTGTAGGTTCCAACTCACCACTTAATTAAGAATAGCATGATCTTTTGAAGTTTAAGGTTCAGTCGGAGGGAAATATATCATATTCATTGGATTTTTCAAGTTTCAAATAGATTTAAGTAGAAGTTGGCACAAGGAATTTTTTTCGTATACAAATCTTACCCTTCAAAAATCATACGGTTATGAAAAATATAATTAATTAGCTGATAGCAGTAACGACAATGAGTTAATTACAAGTTTAGACGAGTGCTCCTCCTTTGACATATTCGGTAAAGGCCAAAGCGACCAAGCCCAACATAGCAAACCTCCCATTCCACATCTCAGCGTCTGACGTCATCACTCCTTCCGATTTTGACTGCACGCTGACTCCTTTGAACAGAGGAATCAACGACGCAATCGACAACACGACACTGGATGCGACGAACAGAGGCACTCCGCCGTTGGATATCTGAGAGAACACGTCCTGTCCGCTGGACAATTCGACAGCCATGGCGGACACGAACCCCAACATGGCTAGACGTCCGTTGATCCTTTCTGGCGCCGGGCCTCCGAAAGCCAGGACGTCTGAGAATTTGGTGCTGACCTTGGGCGCGGAAGGACGCATGGTGGGCTGGACTGATGAGTTTGTTGGAAGTGATGGAGATGCTGGGGTGGTTTCTTTTGGAATTTCCTGAGACAACCAACCAAAGATACAAAATTAATATACTGAAATTTACACATTCATTAAATTAAAATTAATATGAATTGATGACTTTAAAATGCACAACGGACCTCAGTGGAGCATTTGACTAGGAAGGAACGCGGAGCAGCTCTAGCGGAGCTGGCGAGGCTTGATGGCGCGGCGAAGCAGGACAACATTGTTGTAGCTGAAGCGGCCATTTCTGAAGCTCTAGTTCGTAGATGTAGTAGGCTTTAGAGTTTGATCGAGTAATGAATGTACTGAATCTGATGATTTTCTGGTAATATAGGAGAGTTGTATTTATTGGGCAAACTGAGGAAGTAGTGGATGGTTGAGTTGAAGTCCACGTTGGGCTAATGTCACAGGGTCCAGTGGGTCGGAGTGCTTTGTCCACAAGTAGTGATTTTTTGGACGACGTGGCTACAAAAGCAACCAAGAAAGAGGTCTTCTAGATTGTTCTACGTACCTAATTCTGGGATCTTGCTGTTTCATTTTCCATCGTTTCTCTGCTCTTCGTTTCATCTACGTTGCTGCCTTTCACTGCCAATGTAGTTGATGACTTGTGTAGTCGTTTCAAAGTGTCATCTGGGCTCGTTTACTGGCGGGCCTTTGAGCTTCCTCGTTTGGCCACGAAACACTCAGTATTTTTTTTGATCAACAACTGCTGATTTGAACAGGTAGGGGTGAACAAAACCTGGCCCGGTCCGGTTCACTTAATGTCGGGTTGAACTTAACCCTGTATGAGTTTCGGGTCGGGTTTAGGTTGAGGATCGGGTTATCCGATTTCATAAGTAATATAAAAAATACTAGATTTTTAATAAGAATTGAACCTTATACATAATCTAAATAAATATGACTACACATACCAATTAATCTATTTGTGTTCTCATGAAATATCACATCACATATGAATAAGTAGGAAAAAGATCAGGTGAGAATTGGTTGTTTTTGTGAGAAATAAGAATTTATCTGGTGCATTGATTTTTAAGATCAAACGATTATTAATAAATAACAAATTAGGAATATAATTAAATATACTTATGATTAAAGGGTATATTCGGAATAGAATTTTTCAATAGTGCTCAACCGACTCATTCGATCCTGTTTTTTTGCAAATTGATTTCGTTTCTCGTATCCGTCATCTTCGTGCGCTAGGTCGTCTTCGGCATTCCAGGTCGTCCTCATGGATGCGATTGAGATCGGTCTTCGAAAATCATACCGAAACGCCAACATCTGGGGAAACAAAGCAGCTATCTCAGTCCGACACCGACGACATTCAATGGCGCTACGCTCGATCTGCAACATTCTGATCCGGTAAGCAACACAGCTTCATCGTCGGAGTGTCAATTTTCCAACTTTTGATCGAATTAATTTGACTCGCAGGTCGTTTTTTATTTTGCATAAACCCTAGAAATAGCGTGCGCGGAGTTTGACTAGTTTTAGCTGCAGAGGTTTGAATTTGAATTTTGTGCCGAGTGATTACGTTGAAGATGCATCCGATGGTGGAGAGGTTGTTGTTGAAGATTTGTAGAGTAGGATTTTATAATGTTGGCCGATGGCTGATGTTGTTACTGAACAGGGTAGAAGCATGAGATTGGCGTCCATGGCGGTTGAAGCTGCTCAGTCGCATAACCAACTCGGCGAAGTCCGTACCGATGTGCTATCCGATGCCAGACTTGCCTGTTACAAGGTCGTTACTTTGCCTCAATTTCAATCGTTTTTCGCACTTGAAATCTGTGATTTTTGTCATCAGAAACCCCAACGATGCTAACCTGTGGCGCAATCGTCATGTGTTGATGTTTGATTAGGCTCGAGATGCGTTCTACGCGTGTTTAGAGAAGGAGTCGAGCAAGAAGCCGACGGAGATCGCTACGGTTGGGCTGCTGTATCCTGCTGAATGTAAGAAAACTAGGGCTGCGTATGAGAAGCAATGCCGTAGCTCTTGGGTGAGAATTTGATCTAATTATGTCTTTATGAGGTTTTTTTAAAGTTTACAGATTCTAATTTGTGTCTATGCTTTCATTTTTTGGGTTGGTGATGACTGATGATTTGTGAGGATTGGGATTTTTGGCAGGTTAAGCATTTTGATAGGGATTATTGTGCTAAAAAGAAGGTGAAGAGGTTTTTGGATGATCCGAATGCGAAGAGAGGTCCGTTGATCCAGTTTACCCATCTTGAGCAAGCTCTTATGAGTGATCCAGTTTAGCCATCTTGCCCTAGATCGATTATTTTACTCACTTTGTTGATTAACTGTCATATATATCCATCTGAAGTTGTTGCTGTGGTAGTGTTTCAATGTGCTATTTGTTGATCATAAACTTGTTACTTTCTATCTGTTTTGTGTATACAAAATGTTCAAGTCACATATGGTTCTTGGCTGATTAGTTTATGGCAATAGATCTTTGCTGATATGCATGCTGTTATGCATTTTTTCCAACATCCATTTTTTAAGTGTTATGTTTATGCATTATAGTGGATGTATTGGATTGTGTATGCCTTAAAAAATTGATGGTTAGATCTTGTTGTTTGAGTAATGTATTGGATTGTGTTCAATCTCACATTTGTAAATTAAAATGTCATGTTTCCACGTATTCTTATCAACTTTTGCAAATAATGTTTGTTACAAAATCTTATGTTGACACTCTTCTGTTCTCTGATTCTTTTAGGGAGGAGCCAACTGAGCCATACACCTATCTGGACTTAGAATCTCCAAAGTTGGAAGTGAAACTTGATTAAGTCTTCCCATCAATCAGTAGACAATATCAGCAAAAGCTTGGAAAACATGCAATAAGAGGTGGGGGTGAAGAGATGGCAGACAAAGAGACCAATGATCGAGCAGGATGCGGTGAAAATGATGCCCAGCTACTTAAGCAAGAACTTGCTGAATTACAAGCTGAGAAAGTGGCTATTGTTGTACAGCACAAGAAGTGTACAGAAACAATAACTTTGATAGAAACTAAGATGCAGCAAGCTGAGTTAATTTTGTTTGACTTGACAAAACATGCATCATTTGACTTTTTAATTCGTAGAATGACATTCGTGATTCATATCAATAAACTTCTCTTATTTTTTTATCATGTAATTTCAGAAATACATAATCGATTTGATACTCTCATGAGGTGCTGCTACGAATTATGTTTACAAACGCTACAGATTATGATCGCGATGCTACGGATTATGATCGTGATGCTACGGATTATGATCATGCTGCTACGGATTATGACCGTGATGTTACGGATTATGACCGTGATACTACGGATTATGGCCGTGATGCTACGGATTATGATCGTAATGCTACGGATTATGCTCGTCATGCTACAGATTATGATCATGCTGCTACAGATTATGACCGTGATGCTACGGATTATGACCGTGATACTACGGATTATGACCGTGATACTACGGACTATGATCGTGATGCTACAAATTATAAATACCCTGTGTGATACAAATGAGCAAGATACATTGCCCTGAATCTAATTATTACATTAAAAGAGGTTGACCAACATACTATCCAATATACGTAGAACATAACATCTGCAATACAAATTAGCCATACTAGCCAAAATACGTAAAACATAACATCTAGCAGTCAGTGCTCTTGAGCTTTGTTTGCGAAGTTGCGGGCACAAAATCGTCATCACTTTCTGCTGTATTTTGGCGCATCTTTTGGGAGACTTATTGGCACCAGCTATAATAAAGTACATATAATTAGTCATCTTTATGCAACAAATGTTAACTGTTGTGCTATAAGTGCTTATTACCAGCAAACCCTAGAACGTAAATAGGAAACATACCGTGGACAAGGTTTAATTATATGGCTTGTTGGTTGTCGATTCGGTCTGTGGTTGTCAACAAGGTTCGATCATTTTGGAGGGGTTTTTTTGCACCAGCTACAAAGAAGTAAATATATTAAGTTACGTCAACTGTTTACTGTAATACGGATTATGTGTACAACGCTACAGATTATGATCCATTAGATACGGATTATGCTTATAATGCTACGGATAATGTGCCAATCCATTAGTTACGGATTATGATTATAATGCTACGGATAATGGTGAGTTAATCTGTATCTAGTTTTTTCAAGAATGTTCTCCAGGAAATGACTTTTTACTAGATATTGTGCATAATTTCGATGGACCAAAATTTACTTACCATTGCCACTGCCCTCAAATGATTGTAAGTTGGACTCCCTAGCCAACTCCTTCTGTATAATTTGCAGAAGTCGCACCATTTGTTACCCTGGCTGACCCGATACTGCAAAACAAACATACAATCATCACCCGTCAATATTCAAATGATCGTTTCAATGTCACCAAATATATGTTAACCCGCCTGGTACTAAAAAATAACATCTTTAGAGCCCAACAGTAACACAAAGCATCAAATCCATTGAAAAACTCCACTGCAAATTAAAGTACAGATAATCCTCTTGGTAAGCTAATGTAGCAATCATCGGCATCTAAACTCCCGTATCGTTCTGTAAATGAGATTTTATAGCAAAATGGTCATTTGAATATAGCAAAATGGTCATTTGAACATACTCTTCATATGACCTAACAGCTCCGTATCGGATTCCGTCAACTCCAATGAACAATTAAAAAACCTATAATTCAAAACCCTAACCATAGCATCACCAAGCCTCCAAATTTCAAACCAAAGCCCAAAACCCTAACAAATCAACTTGACGCAAGCAGGGAATCGAAACAAACACCTTTCAGATTGGTGTGATGCTCCATCGGCTTCTTCTCATCCTCCGTAGCAGCTCCGGAGCCAGACGTCGATTCGGCTGCTTCTCATCCTCCGTAGCAGCACCAGAGCCATAGTTGAGTCGATTTGTTTGGCGGAGGGGTCGATCGATCTTCCATGGCCGTCGTCGATTCGGATGTGACGAATTTGATCGTCGATTAGGTCTATAGTTGTGGGTTTCGCAATTTTCGGAATCTACGAGATCGGGAGGTTTGAGAGATTGATTGGGACTAAATTACCCTCGGAAGCGTCGATTATGGTTATTTTGAATAATAATTTCTGTGTAATCTGAGCCGTTCATTAAGCAAGATCAATGGATTGTTTTAATTCTTATTTCTCACCTTAAGTCTACTTCTCACCTGATCTTAACCCTGAATAAGTAATTGATTTGCAATAAAAAATAAAACCGTAATACTAAACTTTAAATCACAAATCAATGATTTAAGCTTATACTATTTTCAGAGTATTTGTATTGCGATAGATGATATTGAATGTTTTATCTATTATAAATTTTAGTTTTAGGGTCGGGTTCGGGTACATGTGATTGACCCGGTCTTTCGGGTCGGGTTAGGATTCAAATAAATGACCCGGTCACTATTTCGGGCCGGGTAAGGAACGACCAAAACCTGTCCCAATCCATCCCACGCCCACCACTAAATACAGATCCCAACAATATAAACGTGACTAGAAAAGAACAACTGTTCTACTTCGCCTCAACGCCGCACTGCTTGGTCCGTCAACCAACTGACTAACAACAATAGTAATGAACAAAAGCGGACAAAAAGCACAACATCCAATCGGAACAAATTCGACTGAGAAAACTCTCTCAAGCGGGGAGACATGTAAACATCCGGAAAACACCAAAAAAGAACTAACTCATATAAACATCCGGAAAACACCCAAAAAGGAAGGAACAGAGACTCCCCTCGCCGCATCCGCCGTGCCAACTCGTTCCACCACCCAAAGCTCTGCTCATCCCCATTATCACCAGATCCGTATCCCAACAAAACTCTCTCCATCTCACCCCACCTTCCACAAGCCTGCGTAACCCCATCACCGCCAAACCAGAAATCTGTCCAAGCCTCCATATAGATTTGGCTCAACAAGCACGGTGGCGTGGTGGCCAGAGCTACCAACAAAGCCGTCTATGCCAACAGGCGACGAAGAAATGAAGACCGGGAAGAAAAATGGAAGTCGGCCGAAGAAGAGAAGAACCGGTGACGGCAGAGAAGAGAGGGTTTGAGGGAGGAGAGAGAAACCCTCTGAAACCCTAATGCGCGTGTAATTAAATTCCAATCGTAGTATTTTTTGTAATATACTTTCCGTGGAAACACTACTACAGAAGGGACCTTATGCAACGGTTTTGAGGTAGTTTCTGCAACGGTTCCTCATCCGTTGCATAAGCTACCGTTGCATAAGGTATGGACCTTATGCAACGATTCCATAAAACCGTCGCATAAGAGCAAAACTTATGCAACGGTTTGTTGTTGGAACCGTTGCATAAGGTATGGACCTTATGCAACGGTTCCAACACAAAACCGTCGCATAAGATCAACCATTATACAACCGTTTTGGTGCTCAAACCGTTGCATAAACTATATCTTATGCAACGGTTCACTAAAACCGTTGCATAAAATATGGAAAAAAATTGGACAGGTTTCAGCTGTTTTAGCTCAAAATCCCCCTGAAAATTGAATACAAATTCTAAACAAAATTTAGTACCCTGCTTTTACACATTTCCAAACATGGAAACACTTTCATTTCACTCAAAATACAACCATTCATACAAGTCCATCCATATATACATTGATTTATACAAACGTCACATATATAAATAATATTCACATGTAAACACTATGTTCGAATAAGTAGTTGTACAAGTAGGCGGCGATCTCATCTCGCACGTCTCGTATCTTCCCCAACTCATATGCTCGTGTCCCATTAGGAAAAACCTATAATAACAAATAAGAATACGATAAATATGAATAAAAAAATAGAGTTAGAACAAACCTAACTAGAACAATATAGATTTAGAATAAACGTAGGTAGAACATGCTTTAAGAACAAACCTAATTAGAACATGTGTCACCATTCTAATAGAGTAAGACGAGACTAGTATGCTTTTTTGGTCAAAGTTCTCCACATATGCACCGTTATTAGCACGAACAAATTCCATTATGTCCCGAATAAATCTCAGAACATAATAACCGCATAAATTAGTATCATCGGGTTGTTTCGGACACTGCATTATAAGTAATCTCAGTTAACACTTTATTAATGAAAATTACAAGAATATATTAAAGGAATGCTTTGTCTATGAATACCGTCACTATCTTCCATTCGACTCGACGATCAATCCTCGGATTACATCCTTGATAGTATTGATGGACCATAATTATACGAATCAAAAACACAGTAAAACCCACCAAATTAGACTGTTTGTCTATCTAACTTCTACTTGTTAGTCCCGATATATTTCTACAGGGTTTTTGGCGCTTAGAGAGAAAACACGCTAAGGAGAGGATTTTACGCTGAAAAGATATTACGAGTCATTCCAAGGTCAAGATCAGACGCTGAACGAAGAAATCTCAAGATCCTGACATTGAATTACTCAATTCAAATTCAACTGAGGAACAACCAAAGTCAGACCGGAGCAAAATTGGATTGATAGTTTTGTGAAAAGACTGCACAAAACTATCAAAACTCATCCATGGACCAAGTGACCGGCGGCTTTTGGCTTTGTGGTGACTCATGGGTGGCCAAAACCACCCCTTCCTCCTCCATGACCGGCGGCCCAAGGCAAAGGGTGGCAAAGCCACCAAAAGTCCCCTCCATTTGGACTTGAAACCGGCGGCTTTTGAGCCACCACAAGGTGGTGCCATGTGGAGTTCTCCTCCACCACATCTTCATCTCCTCCTCCTCCACCCTTGGATGCAACACCACATGCCACCATCTCCACCCTCCATTCTCCTCCCCTTGTGGCTATAAAAGGAGAGCTCCTCCTCCTCATTTGTAACAATCCCAAAATTCAACAATTCACTTCTCTCTCTAAGTTTGTGTTACTTTGTAAGTTTGGTTTATGAAATAATACTCCTGTTGGTTCTTGAGTATTATACTTTAGAGAATACTCCTGTTGGTTCTTGAGTATTCAGTAGGAATTGGGAATACTCCTGTTGGTTCTTGAGTATTCCACCCCCTCTCCTCTTACTGTTTTCAAAAACCTCCGAGTATTTAGCTATGGTATCCACCTCTATGGATATTCGTAGCTAAACTCTTTATTCGGTTAAAGGGGCGTACTTGTATTATAAAATGTTTTAATTCTTTTAGTTTCTTTTCTCTGTACTCAAAACTTGTTCTATGTGCCATATATTAGGTTAAACTTCCAAGGTTGAGTGGATGCTTGGAATGACAAAGCTCTTCCGTGTGGTTCGTAAACATACTCAGATAAGTGGATGCTTGGAATGGCAAAGCTTATCTAAGGAGTTTGACCTTTCTAAAACACCATTTGGTTGCTCGGGAATGAAAGACCAAATGGATGCACACAGGCTAATATACCTTGGAATGGGGTATTAGTCTAAGTAGAACAAGTGCTCTACGACTTTTGCAAAAGACTAGACGGTGTTGCAAGTTGAGTGCTTGGAATGGCCTCGATTCACTTTCGAACACTTTTGCAAAAGGCTAGACAGTGTTGCAAGTCGAGTGCTTGGAATGGCCTTGATTCACGTTTGAATACTTAGAAGGGTTACTAAAATAATAAACAGGCTATGATACAAGGCCCCTGAAACCGAATGTTTTCCTTGAATTACAAAACCCCCCTGTATTTACTTTTATAAATTGCTCGATCATCTGCAATCACCAACCGCTCATCTACCGGAGGACTCACAAATCACGCATCACCCACTGTAAGTCCTTCTTTTTACTTTTCAGTATTTATTTTCTGTAATTTACTTTTCCGCACTCAAAACCAAAAACAACCAAAAAAGTCACTTAGTTATAATCGGTAAAATCTCAATCAACCTAAAAAATGCTCCCATCCTGTACAAATCCCACAAAGAACAACGTATCCCCCTAATTCCCTTGGGTTCGACCCCTACTTACCATTTACTACCCAGTAGTGAAGTCGCGAGTAGCGGAAAATATAAATTTATTTGTACAGAGAACACTGCACCTTAACGACAGTGCAGTGGGCTCCGTCAAGTATCGTTGCAACCCCCTAAAATAAATAACAATACGTAATTAGTGACTGTCAATGTAAGTTACAAAATAATAGTAAGATGGAAACTTACGAGTCCACTAAAGCTTTCGCATCACTGTGTATAACGGTTTGATATGGCGAGGAGTTAAACCAATGGACTACACCTTGGTTGGGGAAGATAACGCACAACATCCTATAAAACCTACATCAACAAACTAAATTCATACAACCCATATTTCAAAAAACAGGTAATATAGGACAAGTAATTTATGTACTTACTCTGCATGATTTATATAAGGCATAAAGTAGCAATAATTGCGATCTTTGTCTGGCATATGAAGTCTTGATACAAACGCCTCCATCCTCTCATTTATGTGATTGGAAGAGCTCATGTCCGTGTGATTGAAGAACCCGAATAGAACCTCTGAATCAATCATTTGATTGTATAAAGAACTACAAAATGAAAAACTTGTAAAGTTAGACCTCCTGCAACAAATGATGAACAAGTAATGAAAAGAGTATTACCATATATATAAATCACAATGTGAGTTCGACAACGGTGTGATGAGTCGAATTCTTGAATCGTTCATCTCTCCATTTACGAAGAGTTTTGGTCCATTCCCGGAGCTAATTTAGTGTTCATTGACCCTTATTCTTACGTTTCAGGTTAAAAGAAGCTATCCTTTGATGGCGAGGCTTACAAATCAAGACCACGAGAAAAACCGAGCTTTTGGAGTAAAAAGTACCCAGGATGAGGTCCAGCCGGCCGGCTCAAATATTGGCCTTAAGATGAGCCGCCCGGTTGGATTTGAATTCAAGAAGATCAAAAGTACTGAGGTACTGAGCCGGCCGGCTCAAATATGCCTACCAATCCAACCGGCCGGTTCCCAAGCTCAGAGAATTTGAGGAAGCTTTCCCCTGCGTGAACCGGTCGGCTGAACTTTGGTCACAAATTGAACCGGTCGGCTAAACTTTGGTCACAAATTGAACCGCTCGGTTCAAATGCTCAGAGAGTACCAGCTCAAGCCTCCCCTGATCGAACCGGCCGGCTAAAAATCCTTCACCCAGTTGAACCGGCCGGTTGAGTCGTCAAGATAGGATTTTTACTGCTGGGCTATAAATAGAAACTTACGGTTTCTGAACAAGGGGGGACTTTTTGGGGGGATTTTGAAGGCAGATTTTCTGGATTTTGGAGCATGATTTCAAATGAACTAAATGAAGAGGCATTAGGGTTTTTGTGTTACATGGCGACACTCTAATCCTAATGAGAATGGTTTGAGCCTAACAAGAGTATGATTATCTAGCCAATAAAGCATGAGTGTGAGACTAGACATTCATATTCTATAGTGGCAATAAAGCGTGAGTGTGAGGTGCTATGCGAGATGCAACCCCTTTGTACTAAGTTGAAGCGTGAGTTGAACTTGGTATTAACGTTGCAATAGCCAAATTCTAAATATGTGCATATGATTTCATCAATGGTGTCCTATTTTACCGTCACAATAATTGTTTAGGTGGAGAAATAGATCCCTAGTCATCTTTTAATTGATTGTTAACCTCTTTAAGTTGATCAAATCTCTCTTTTGGATAGTAAAATTCTACTATCGAGCATTTTAAAGGGACAAACCCCCCAAACCATAGACATTCTAAGTGAATTGTTAGCATTATTAGTTTAATCACCTATCCTTTGGGTTCGACCTTGGATCTCCCGAGTCAATATAAATGTTTGATCATAGTGACTAGCATAAGTATTTGAATTCTTATTTGAATATTTCTGCTATAGTTACAAACGACCAAATGGCGCCGTTGCCGGGGATATGTTAATCAACTAGGTGCTAATAGATTGTTTAGTTGTCTACTTTTCCTTACTTGATAGTTATTGGTTGTTTTGAGCTTAATTGTGCCAATTTCTCTTGCCTTTCATTGCTAAGAATTTCCTTTGTTCTTGCATGCTTTTGAATGAACACAAGATTTAAGGGAAAAACACGTAGTGATTGGATCAACTTCAAGTACTTCTCACCCTTCTCAACCAACCGTTAAGAGAGGAATAGGTAGACCTTGCAAGAATCCTCCTCCTCCTCCTATTGCCCCCCGGCTTTCCAAGGCCCAAGACCTCGACCACCTCCACTCCTAAACACACTACATTATTTGCCACCGGGGTTTAGAATGGAAGATGAGATAGAGAACCCTCCCGCTCCTCAAAGAAATATCAGAAATTATAGAATGGAAGATGAGGCGAAGAACCCTCCCGCTAGACAAAACAATGTTGATGATCAAAATCCTATGCGGAATCCTCTCGTCCCTCAAAGGAATTCAGAAATTATAGATATGATGAAGAGGATGATGAGAGACCCGTTGGGGATTATATGACTCTTACTCTTGAAGGGAATGGCTTGGCTATTGTGCCTCCGGACGAGGATGCATTTGATTTTGATGTGAAGTCCTCCTTAGTCCATATGGTGACCCATGATCAATACCACGGAGTTGGGAATCCTTCTACCCATTTGGCTAACTTCCAAGAATATTGCCGTACGTACAAGCTAAGGGATGTGCCCATAGAATATGTGTACTTAAAGCTCTTTCCATCTTCACTATATGGAGATGCAAAGGAATGGTTGCAAAACCAAGAGCCGGGATCTTTTAGGACTTGGAACGAGCTTGCAAATGCTTTTCTATCCAAATTATTTCCACCATCAAGGACAAAGAAATTTACAGATTTTATATTGACCTTCTCTCAAAGAGATAACGAGCTATTTCATCAAGCCTATGATCGGTTCAAGCATTATTTGAGGGAATGCCCTCACCATAACTTTCGAAGAGCGGATCTTATGAGATACTTCTATCTAGGCATGAGTAAAGAGGCCAAAAGCCAAATGGACACGGCTAGTGGCGGAGCAATCATGGATTTACCGGCGAGCCAAGGATTTAAAGTTATAGACAAGATCGCTACAAATTCTGATAGATACCAAGGGGTCGATCACAAGAAAATGGCTAAATCTAGAGAAGATTCTTCGAATTATGTGACCAAAGACCAATTTGGTGACTTGGTCAAGAAAATGGAAGGAATGATAAGCATGGTAAATTCTTTGGAGGTGTCCAAACCAAGGAATGAAAAAGAGAAGAATCCGGTCCAACAACCTTGCTTCATATGCTCTAGTACGAGGCATTCTACAAAAGCTTGTCCCGATGGGAGATATGAGGATGGTGATGATGGATATGAAGAGGCGCACTATGTCAATCAACAAAGAAATTATGCCCAAAATTCTAGTCCTATTACAAGAAACTATAAGCCACCTCAAAGGAGAATGTCCAACGACTCCGGTTTCCCCCCTAAACCTCAAGGGCAAAACAACCATCAAGGTAATTACCAAAGACAAGGATATGGCTCCAACCAAAATCAAGGGCAAAATTCTTATTCAACTCAAGGTCAAAATTCCAACCAAAGCTCTCAATATTCACAAGGGAATTATCAAGCCAAATCTCCTATGAATGATCAAGGGAATTCTCATCAACTAGGGCAAGCTTCTTCCAACACTCAAGATAATCCAATGATGGCTATGATGGCACAAATGCTTGAAAACCAAAAAGAGGCTAACAAGAAAATGGAGCAATTAGAGGCTCATCACAAAATGCTTACGAATCAAGTAGCTCAGTTGAAGCAACTTGGGAAGCTCCCTTCTCAACCGGATGTGAACTCCACCGAGCATATCAATGCCATCACATTAAAGAGTGGAAAAGTCTTGCCCACTCCTCAAGGAAAATCAAGTCCTAATGACAAAGAAATAGAAGCGGAAGTTGCCAACGAAAAATCTGAAGTTGAACTTCAAGCTCCTACGGAAGAGGAGAAAAAGGAGGAAGAACCGGTTTTGATGAGGAAATATGTGCCGATGGTCCCTTTCTCTCAAAGGCTCAACAAAAGCAAGTTAGATGGTCACTTCAAACGATTTGTGGAGATGTTGAAGAAGTTGTACGTCACTCTTCCATTCCATGAGGTAATCACTCAAAACCCTATCTATGCAAAGTTCTTAAAAGATATTGTGTCGAATCGTAGAGTTATTGAAGAATCTAGCATGGTAGCCTTGAATATTGAGTGTAGTGCTATTGTTCAAAGTCGAATGCCTAAAAAGATGCAGATCAAGGGTCGTTTTCTATTCAAATCTCTTTAGGAAAAATTGAAATTGATAGAGCATTGTGTGATTTAGGAGCTAGCATTTCTTTGATTCCCTATTCGTTGTTTGAGAAAATTGATATGTGTGAGCTCCATCCTACCACTATTTCTTTGAAACTAGCCGATAGAAGCTCTAGAATTCCTAGGGGAGTTCTTAGGGATGTGCCTATTAAAGTTGGTAAATTCTTTATTCCCGTAGACTTCTATGTGCTAGATATGGATGGTGAGCAAGAAACGCCCGTTATTCTTGGTAGACCCTTTCTTAACACCGTTGAGGCGGTCATTAAATGTGGCGAAGGGTCTATTGAACTGAAAATAGGGGATGAGAAATTAAAATTTTTTCTGAAAAATGCCATGAGAGCTCCTACTTCATCTTTTGAATGCAATTTGCTTGATATATCTTGTGAAAGTTTTGAGCTAACATCTTTTGAGAGTGAAGTCATGAAGATAGATGATTCTAGTATGCTCTTTACCTCATTGATGGATTTGGATGATGAGGAAATGTGTGACGTAACTTTGGCCGAAGGAGAACAAGTGTTGGATGCTCATGAAAGTAAGGAAGACCCAGTACCGAGAGGTAAGGAATTCGAAGGAGAGTTAAAACCTCTACCTTCGAATCTCAGGTATGAATTTCTTGGGTCTAATGCTACTTACCCCATTATAGTTGGTGCAACTTTGAATGAGAATGAAACGTCCAAACTTTTGCATGTCTTGAAGACTAATAGAAAAGCTCTAGGATACTCTATTGATGATATTACGGGAATTGGCCCTTCACTATGCATGCATAGGATAAATCTTGAAGAGAATGTGAAACCTTCTAGGGAGCTTCTAAGAAGATTGAATCCTAAGCTTAGCGAAGTTGTTTTTAAGGAGATTACTAAGTTAAGAGATGCGAGCGTCATTTACTCAGTTCCGGATTCGGAATGGGTAAGCCCCATCCATTGCGTCCCCAAAAAGGGAGGACTCACGGTAGTGCAAAACGATAAAGGGGAATCAGTCCCTACAAGAACCGTGAATGAATGGAGGATGTGTATCGACTATAGAAAACTTAATAAAGCAACCAAGAAAGATCATTTCCCCATTCCATTTATTGACCAAATGCTCGAGAGACTTGCGGGACATGAATACTTTTGTTTCTTAGATGGTTATAGCGGATTCTATCAAATCCCCATTTTTCCAAATGACCAAGAAAAGACTACATTCACATGTCTGTATGGAACTTTTGCATTTAGGCGCATGCCCTTTGGGCTATGCAATGCACCAGGAACTTTTCAACGATGCATGATGTCTATCTTTAGTGATTACATTGAGAAATGCATTGAAGTTTTCATGGATGATTTCTCTATTCATGGAACCTCGTTTGATGATTGTTTAACTAGTCTTTCTCATATTCTTGCTAGGCGCATTGAAACAAATTTGGTGCTAAATTGGGAGAAATGCCACTTCATGGTTCAAGAAGGAATCGTGCTAGGACACTTGGTGTCTAGAAGGGGGGTGGAAGTTGATAAAGCAAAGGTTCAAGTCATTGAGCAACTACCACCTCCGAAAAATCAAAAGGGAGTTAGAAGTTTTCTAGGCCATGCCGGTCTTTACCGAAGATTTATTAAAGACTTCTCAAAAATTGCCAAGCCACTAACTCACCTCCTATGCAATGATGTGGAATTCAACTTTGATGAAGGATGTTTAGAAGCATTTGAAAAGCTCAAGAAAGCTCTTGTATCGGCACCCATTGTGCAGCCACCGAATTGGGATCTTCCATTCGAGCTTATGTGCGATGCAAGCGACTTTGCTATTGGAGCCGTTTTGGGACAACGAGTTGATAAGAGACTCCACGTAGTATACTATGTGAGCAAGGTGCTTGATAACGCTCAGTTGAATTACACCACCACCGAGAAGGAGTTGCTAGCCGCGGTGTACGCTTTTGAAAAATTCAGGCCATCTCTTGTCGGGTCTCAGACAATTGTCTACACTGATCACGCCGCTATTTAGTATTTGATGGCAAAGAAAGATGCAAAACCAAGACTTATTCGTTGGATTCTTCTTTTGCAAGAGTTCAATATTGAGATCAAAGACAAGAAAGGGGTCGAAAATGTAGTAGCAGATCATCTCTCGAGAATTGAGCTTTACGATACAAAATGGTTCTCAACACCTATACGAGACTCTTTTATCGGAGAATATTTGCTAAGTGTCAAATATGATGCCCCATGGTATGCGGATTATGTGAACTACTTGACGTGCAGAATTCTTCCGAGTGACCTCGATCACAATCAAAAGAGGAAGTTCTTGCACGATATTTCAAGGTACTATTGGGATGACCCGTTCTTGTACAAGCTATGCGCAGATGGAATTTATAGAAGGTGTGTGACCAAAGAAGACACAAAAGGAATTATAGCTTTTTGTCATTCTTCTTCTTATGGTGGGCAATGTTCTGCTTCGAAGACCACATCCAAGGTTCTTCAATCGGGATTTTATTGGCCCAACATGTTCAAGGATACGTATGAATTCGTTAAATCTTGTAACGAGTGTTAAAGGATGGGCAATATTGCTAGAAGGGACGAAATGCCTCAGAAGGGCATATTAGAGGTTGAGGTATTCGATGTATGGGGCGTAGATTTCATGGGACCTCTATCATCGTCACAAGGGAACAGCTTTATTCTAGTAGCGGTGGACTACGTTTCTAAATGGGTTGAGGCCATAGCTTCCCCGTCTTGTGATGCTAAGGTAGTAATCAAGATGTTTAAAAGGATCATTTTCCCAAGATTCGGGGTCCCAAGAGCGGTAATAAGCGACAATGGTTCCCACTTCAAAGAAAGAAGATTTGAGTCCATTCTTAAGAAATTTGGGATTGTCCATAGGTGTTCTACTCCATATCATCCCCAAGCAAATGGACAAGTCGAGGTATCAAACCGAGAGATAAAGAATATTTTGACAAAGATAGTTGGGAAGTCGGGGAAAGATTGGGCGCTGAAGCTCGATGATGCATTATGGGCGTATAGAACCGCCTTCAAGACGCCAATCGGAATGTCCCCATACCGGTTAGTATTAGGGGTGGGCAAAAACCGCACCGAATGTAAAAACCGCCTGCTCCGCACCGCAAAAGTGTGTTCGGTTAACCGCACCGCTTTTGGAAAAAACCGATTTGTCAAAAACCGCACCGCAACCAAATAAAGCGGTGCGGAAACGATTCTTTATCTTAAACCACCCGGTTTAAACCGCACATATAATTAATTATTAAATAATTAAATAATCAAAATTAATACATTTTAAAAAACAAATCATAATTTCAGGCTCAATCGCATGCCCAAAACACAAAAATTAATTAAATTTTGGTTGGCTCTTATGTTTAGGGTTTGATTTGTACATCTTTTGTCATTTGAATGTTTTAGCATTGTTTATAACATCTGATTTTAATGTTTGAAGCTTTGTTGTTGCAGGTAAACAAGTCAAATAATTGTAGCAGAAGCATATAAGTTTTGATTATGGAGGTAGAGGTACTCTTGAAGTTAAAGCATATAATTTTGATGCTGCTAAGCTTACATTGATCAAGATGATAGTTAAAGATGAGCTACCATTTTCATTCATTGAGGTGGAAGGATTTCAAGAGTATACTTATGCTTTACAACCTTAGTTTAGTATCTCTAGCCGCAGAAAAATAACAAGGGACATTTGAGATTTATTTTTATGTGAGGAGAAAATAAAGAATTTTAAACTTTTGTAATGCGGTTTTAAAACCAAACCGCATCGCACCGAACCACATAATGTGGTGCGGTGCATATTTGGTTTTTACTTTTGTAATGCGGTTTGCGGTTTGAAAATTTTCCAAACCAGGTTATGCGGTGCGGTTGCGGGTTTACCCTTAAACCGCGCCAATCCGCACCGCGCCCACCCCTAGTTAGTATATGACAAATCTTGCCATCTTCCAGTGGAGCTTGAGTACAAAGCCATGTGGGCCATCAAAGAGCTGAATTTTGACATGAAAGCGTCAGGAGAGAAAAGACTCCTTCAACTAAATGAGTTGGAAGAAATCAGGATGGACTCCTACGAAAGTTCAAAGATTTATAAGGAGAAAACTCGGAGATGGCACGATAAACTTATTATAAAGAAGGAGTTCTTGGAAGGAGATAATGTCTTGCTATTCAACTCAAGGTACAAATTGTTTCCCGGGAAATTCAAGTCTAAGTGGTCTGGACCGTACAGAATTCATAAAGTTTTCGATGATGGCCACCTAGAGCTAATTGGCAACGAAGGGAATGTATTCAAAGCAAATGGGCAGAGAGTCAAAATCTATCATGCTGACCATGGAAACCAAAACACGTTGGAAGCACCCTCTTGAGTGCTATGTGCAAATGCCGCTAGAGAAGGGATCCCGCTCGGGACTTCTCTTAGTGTGTTTCTCTTCATATCAAGCCTCGGCTCGGTCTTTGCCAAGACGTTAAACTAGGCCCTCGCGGGAGGTAACCCGTTGTAAGTGTTCATTTTCGTGCTAATATTTCACTTGCTTGGTATATTTTGAGAGCCAGCCTTCCCTGAGCTGTTCAGCCGACCGGCCCGGTAGGAAGTAGAAAACTCAACCGCCCGGCTCAACCAGCCTCAAAAATCCTATAAACTCTCTGAGCATATGAGCCGGCCGGTTCCCGTATGCCTTTGAAATTCAACCGACCGGTTCAATAGTCATTTTCATCCTTTTGAAGTTTCTGAGATGTTGAGCCGCCCGGCTCACCTCTCCTTTGCTTTATCAACCGGCCGGTTCAGTTATTGAACTTCATCACACGAACGCTCTTTGGGTTTGAACCGCTCAGTTCACTTTGCCCATGTTTTCCAACCGCCCGGTTCAATTGCAGTTTCGCTCGCCCAAAGTTTCTGAGGCATTGAACCGCCCGGCTCAGATCCCTTCTTTAAGTTCAACCGGCCGGCTCGATGTTGCTTTAAATCACTTGTGCTCTCTGAGCAATTGAGCCGCCCGGCTCAATTGTGCCCATAAGCTCCAACCAGCCGGCTCATTTCCCATCTGATTGGCTAAAGTCAAACCCACATCTCAAATTCAATTCTAATTTTGCCCTAAATCGAAACTACCCCCTCACTCCTTCACCACCATCATCCCCCGGCCCATCCGTTCCTCCTCCATCTGAGAGCATACCGCCTTCTAGTGCGGATTGGACTTCACAGTTTGAGAGGCTTTCTGCAGATATGGCTGATTTGAGAGTGGGATTTGGTCGCTTAGAGGAGTTAACTCTTCGGGAATCCCAGTTTCATCGTCAGGAGGCTCAGTGGGTGCGTTCCACTCTTACTTCCATCGTCCAGAATATGACTTTTCCATCAAGCAATGTTAGTGCTCCCCCACCTCCACCATTTGATAGTGCTAACCCGTCTCAACCATTTGGCGTCCCACCTCCCTTTGCCCCTGTTCCGCGCCATGCTCAACCTCCTCAACCTATTGGGTTTGCTCCTCCCTATGCCCCTGCTCCATCTCGTGCTTCTCCTCTTATCCATACAACCAGTTTTCCAGCAGAGGAGGATCGATTTGCAAGCCCGGACGATGATGATGATGATACTCCATTTTGAGGCTCGCTTGGTGATATTGTTTACTTTTTGTGGCTATTTGCATTTGCACCTCCATCCCTATGAATGATTTTTCATTGCTTGACTTGCTATATTTTGATGTTTGGATATTAAAGTCGCCATGGTGCGCAGTTTGGTTGTATGACTTCTATTTGTGCTCTTGTTGGATATTTCATGTTATGATATAAGGAGGTTGATTTTCACTTGCATCATTGTAATACTTTTGTGAAAATGTTCGGACTCTCCTTGTTTTATATTGCCATCAAGGGGAAGTTTCTACACAAAGGGGGCGAATTGATTGAAATGGACTACATTCTTCAAACGAGGGGAGTTTCCTTTGCGCCTTTGCCTCTATTTTCACCATTTCTTGCGCTTAGGGACTAAGCTTCATTTAAGTGTGGAGTGTTTGTTGTTTGGATTAGGCGCATCATTCACATGTTTATACCATGCATAGCTCTTTGAAATGAACACTTGCATCATGCTTTATCCCAACTTTTCTTGAGTGTTATACTACTAAAGGCTTGTGACTATCAATTCTCAACTTCTATAAGTCACATCTAGCTTACAATTCCTCTTTTCATGATTTAGAGTCTAAAACCAAGCTAGTTCTATTGAATGTTCATTCTCGTGAATCAAGATTCATTGCTATCTTGTGCCTATCTAGCAATCTAAGTATTTTTCACGCATGCTTTGAAAAGTTTTTAGCAAGCACACTTTTAACCCTTTATGAAAAACTTAAATCTCTCGATTGCTTTTAGGTAACTTTAGCTCTCTTGCCTCGTGCCTTGTTCGTGGTTGTTTCTCACACATTCCATATTTACATTGGGCATATTGTCAAGTTATAAGTGTGGAGTCTAAAGAGGGCAAAGCCCCATCACAAAAAAAAGATTTATTCTGGTCAAAGAGGGCAAAGCCCCGACTAAAAACTTTCTCGGGTAATAGAGAAGTTTTGTTGCAAAAAGATACAAATGCCGGGGGTTAGGAAGGTAAGTTCCCCCTTGAAAGCATTTGTAGGCCAAAGGCCAAGTAAAAATCACTTAAAACTTGACTTTATGCCCTTCCATCATCTCTTACATGTGTGAGTTCACCACGTGCATTGTGTGCTAGCAAGTTGAGCTTTAGGACGACCCTTGTGATTTCACGTAAGCTATCGATTGGTTTATGCTTGTTTTAAGAACTCTTATTGTCAAACTCCTCTTTCCTTATGGATTATGACTTTAGCGTCTAAAACTTGGAAATGAGTTTATATCGTGAGCCCGTGGACTAGCCCTAGCTTGCACAAGTGATCGAACTCCGTTTTTATGCAAAAAGATTTAACCATTTTTCAAAAACCTTGCTTCAAAAATAAATAGACTTCTAGGTTAGGCACTTGATAGCGCTAGTATTGACCTCCTTGAATGTTCACCCTCATGTGAACTTAAACGGTTTGAAAACTCTCTTGAAATGCATAGTGATTGTGATGCTAGCTTGGGATGTGAAGTAAGTTTTGAGAAATCCATGCCTTAATTGTTAAACACTCTTGATTTTCACTCTTATGGGATAAACGCATGTGGGATTTGTGAGTATTCCCGGTTCTGAAAACTCTCACGAGACTATAACTCATCCACTAGGAGCCTAGGGGTTTAAAGGCTTGGTGCATACGCTAAATGCACCCGTAACACCTACGTAAAGGAGTTTGTTTGCTAATAATGAGAGTTGCTCTAGGACAACACTATGACTCACCCTTGTCCCTCTTGGCTTGTTTTTATTGTTTTCTCGGGACGATCAAACTCTAAGTGTGGAGTGTTTTGATGAGTCAAATTCTCGAATCGTTCATCTCTCCATTAACGAAGAGTTTTGTTCCATTACCGGAGCTAATTTAGTGTTCATTGACCCTTATTCTTACGTTTCAGGTTAAAAGAAGCTATCCTCTGATGGCGAGGCTTACAAATCAAGATCTCGAGAAAAACCGAGCTTTTGGAGCAAAAAGTACCCAGGATGAGGTCCAGCCGGCCGGCTCAAATATTCACCTTAAGATGAGCCACCCGGTTGGATTTGAATTCAAGAAGATCAAAAGTATTGAGGTACTGAGCCGGCCGGCTCAAATATGCCTACCAATCCAACCGGCCGGTTCCCAAGCTCAGAGAATTTGAGGAAGCTTTCCCCTGCGCGAATCGGCCGGCTGAACTTCGGTCACAAATTGAACCGCCCGGTTCAAATTCTCAGAGAGTACCAGCTCAAGCCTCCCCTGATCGAACCGGCCGGCTGAAAATCCTTCACCCAGTTGAACCGGCCGGTTGAGTCGTCAAGACAGGATTTTTACTGCTGGGCTATAAATAGAAACTTAGGATTTCTGAACAAGGGGGGACTTTTTGGGGGATTTTCAAGGCAGATTTTCTAGGTATTTGGAGCAGTTTTCTTGGAAAAGAAGCCATAGATTTGAGAGTCATCAACAACACGAAGATCGAATCATCTACTATTATTGGATCTCCATATTGGTTCTAGATTTCTAAACTCACTTTTCCATATGGGTTTTTGCACTTTTATTGTTGATTTTGTTTGTAAACTCACCATGAGTGAGTAGTGACCTTGGTTGGGGATCTATGAATCCCCTAGACATGTTTGTGACTGATGGACCATAATTGTATGAATCATAAACACAGTTAAACCCACTAAATTAGATGCTTTGTCTATTTAACTTTTGCTTGTTTGTTCCGATATTTATCTACAGGGTATTTTGAAGTCTAGAGAGAATACAGGCTAAGGAGGAGTTTTAAAGCTGAAAATGAATTACGAGTCATTCCAGGTCACGACCAAATTCTGACTTTCAAGAACCTGACGTGGAATCACTCAAAACAAGTCCAACCGGAGGGCAACCAGAGTCAGTCCGGAGCTGAAAGGACCGATGACTTTTGGGGAAAAGATCACAAAGCTCTCACCCACTCCCCTCCACCTCACATGGCCGACGGCTTCAAGGAGGAGATGACACATGGGGGGGGGGGGGGTGGCTCTCCTCCCCTCCACCTCACCCCGGCAGCTTTTCTCCCCTCCACCCTCCTCTTGCCAAGTGTCTTCCTCTCATCCACATCCATCTCCTCTCCATGCCTATAAATACCCATGCTCCTTCCCTTTGTAAATCATTCCACATTCCAAAATCACAAATCACTTATCTCTCTAGATTGAGAGCACAATCATGTAAGCACTTTACTTTGGAATCGAAGCTTTAGCACTTTCAACGGTTTTTGTAAGTACTCTCTTCTTTACTTACTGTCTTTCAAAGTACTTTACTTTCCTGTCTTTACTTTCAAAAACTTTACTTTACTGTCTATCAAAAACCTTTACTTTTTAACGCACTTAGCTATGATGTCCTGTTCCATGAATACTCGTAGCTAAACCCTTCATTCGGTTGAAGGGGTGTACTTGTGTCATAAAATGTTTTAGACCCTTCGCTTAGTGCCTCTCTATGTTCAAAACTTGTTCTATGTGCCACATATTAGGTTAGAACTTCCAAGGTTGAGTGGATGCTTTAACGGGCAAAGCTCTTCCGTGGGGTTCGTGAACATACTCGGGTAAGTGGATGATTTAACGGGCAAAGCTTATCTGAGGAGTTCGACCTCTTTTAAAAACCATTTGGTTGATCGTAACTGAAGATCAAATGGATGCACATAAGGCTAAGATACTTCGAAAGGAGGAATTAGTCTAAATAGAACAAGTGTTCTAAACGATGTTGCAAGTCTTGTGCTAGAAATAGCCTTGATTCATCTTTGAACACTTAGTATGATCATTAGAGGTCAATGATAAACAGACTATGATACAAGGCCCCTAAAACCGAATGCTTTCCTTTAATTGTAATATCAACTGTTACTTTACCTTTCAGTACTAAAATCACAACCAACCCACGCTACTCTCAGTACTAAAATCACAACCAACCCCCAACTGTCCTACTTAAAGAACAACTATTCACCTGACTCCCTTGGGTTCGACCCCTACTTACCCTTTACTACCCACTAGTAGAGTACGAGTAGCGGAGATATAAATTTATTTTGCACAGAGAACATCGCACCTTAACAACAGTGCAGTGGGCTCCGTCAGTGACATTGTAAATACTATGGATGCTATTGATGAATGATTTGCACATGATTCTTCTTCATTTGAACTCAGATCTTCGGATTGCCTATAAGGTGTTTGTGAGAAGTCCTCAATAGGAATTCTGCTTGATTTCATGTTTGATGTAACTTGCGTTGAAAAGCATGATTTCAAATGAACTATATGAAGAGGCATTAGGGTTTTTGTGTTACATGGCGACACTCTAATCCTAAAGAGAATGGTTTGAGCCTAACAAGAGTATGATTATCTAGCCAATAAAGCGTGAGTGTGAGACTAGACATTCATATTCTATAGTGCCAATAAAGCGTGAGTGTGAGGTGCTATGCGAGATACAACCCCTTTGTACTAAGTTGAAGCGTGAGTTGAACTTGGTATTAACGTTGCAATAGCCAAATTCTAAATATGTGCATATGATTTCATCAATGGTGTCCTATTTTACCGTCACAATAATTGGTTAGGTGGAGAAATAGATCCCTAGTCATCTTTTAATTGATTGTTAACCTCTTTAAGTTGATCAAATCTCTCTTTTGGATAGTAAAATTCTACTATCGAGCTTTTTAAAGGGACAACCCCCCCAAACCATAGACATTCTAAGTGAATTGTTAGCATTATTAGTTTAATCACCTATTGACAGATGCTTGTCGTCAGAGCAAATGTACAAATAAATTTATAAGTCCGCTACTCGCGACTTAACTACTGGGTAGCAAGTGGTAAGTAGGGGTCGAACCCAAGGGAGTCAGTGTGGATTAATTGTTCTTTAATGAAGCTTATGCAGAATTTAAATGCGATTGGGTTTGAGTTTGAGTGTGTTTTGAGAACTGAAAGTAAATTACAGCAGTTGATAATAGATTATAAGGAAATGATTCGGTTTTAGGGGCCTTGTATTATAATGGTTTATCATCGACCGCTAATGATCATACCAAGTGTTCAAAGATGAATTGAGGCTATTTCTAGCGCAAGACATGATCATGCTAAGTATTCAAAGATGACTCGAGGCTATTTCTAGCGCAAGACTTGCAACACCATTTAAAACACTTGTTCTACTTCAGACTAATTCCTCCTTTCGAAGTATCTTAGCCTTTTGTGCATCCACCTGATCTCTCAGTTACGATCGACCAAGTGGTGTTTTAGATAAGTCGAACTCCTCGATAAGTTTTGCTTGTTACAGCTTCCACTTACCGAGTATGATCACGAATCCCCACGGAAGAGCTTTGCTTGTTACAGCTTCCACTCAACCTTGGAAATTCTGACTATATATGGCACATAGAACAAGTTTTGAATACAAAGGTGTACTAAGAGTAAGATCTAAAACATTTATAATACAAGTATACCCCTGCGACCGAGTACAAACTTTTAGCTGCTTGTATTCATGTCAAGGAATATAAGCAAACTAATGCCTTGCACAAGGGTACCGAATAATAAAATAACTTTACAGTAAAAACAAATAATACTGAAAGTAATTTTATACCTTACAATAAGCGGAGGAGAGGAGCTCCTAGGCAAGATCCAAGCGCCAAAAGTAGCTCCAAAATGAAGAACAATATTTATTGAAAGTGAAGAGAAGAGGGTTAAGCCCTCTATCTCTCTAAAATATTACAAGTTTTTTGGATTGTGGGATGATACAAATGAGGAGGTGAGGAGCTCCTTTTATAGCCAAAGGGGAGGAGGATGGAGGGTGGAGATGGTGGCACTTGGTTTTCATCCAAGGGAGGAGGAGGAGAAGGGAGGAGTGCATGGCAAGTTTGCTTGGAGAGCAAGTAGCCGCCACTTATGGATAAGGATGGAGGAGATGAGTCATCCTCCTCCTTATCCTCCCCATAGCCGCCCCTTCTAGAAGGAAAGAGGAGGTTGTGTGGTTTTGTGCAATTTTCACAAAACCAACAGTCCAATTTCGCTTTGGTCTGACTTTAGTTGTTCCTCGGTTGGATTTGATTTGAGTAATTCAATGTCAGGATCTTGAGATTTCTTCGTTCAGCGTCTGATCTTGACCTTGGATTGACTCTTATCATCTTTTCAGCGTAAAATCCTCTCCTTAGCGTGTTTTCTCTCTAAGCGCCAAAATACCCTGTGGAAATATATCAGGACTAACAAGCAAAAGTTAAATAGACAAACAGTCTAATTTTGTGGGTTTTACTGTGTTTTTGATTCGTATAATTATGGTCCATCACCTATTCTTTGGGTTCGACCTTGGATCTCCCGAGTCAATATAAATGTTTTGATCATAGTGACTAGCATAAGTATTTGAATTCTTATTTGAATATTTCCGCTATATTTACAAACGACCACGGTGCCAATGCATATATATCACGGACGTCATCTGGGCCCACTACGGAAATGTATTCGTCACCGAACACTTCATCAGCGATGCGTACATTAACAACGGTTCTGCCCAAGTTAGACATGATGTCGTGTAGAAATCGACAGTCGATAGAATAACTCTCTACTTCCTCGTTTGAAGCTGGTGGCAAGTAGTAGTATAGTCGCATGTTATATTCCTGAATTTTGAATGTTAGTAAATAATTCAAATAAAATCTGATAAATTAAATTATGGAAAGATGGTTCAAATAGTTGATTTTATTACCCTTGTGTTGTTTTCAATCAAGTGCTTTGGCCATGCAACCAAGTCTGATTTCGCCTCTGCATCTAGTGTTGTCTTTAATTTCTCTCCATGGGGAATGGGTAGATCAACAATCTGACCAAGAGCACTATCGACATTCACCTTCACCATTTCATCGGGAAGTGGTATAGCACGAAGCAAACGACCGTTCATGACTCGACCGAGAGCCAATAGTCGTCTCTCAGTATTAAGTCCCTCTTCGATATATAATAGGCTTCTTAGCTCCATCTGTCAACGTAAATAATTCCAACGGATGTTTACATTTGTAAGAAAAATATAAACCAAATAGTAAGGAAATAATGACTTTAAAAATCTCCAAGTACCTTTGGTATACTCTTCCAAGGGTCCGTACATGTGGGAGCATTGGGGAAGCAGTATTGACTCTGTCGATCAGACGGCTGAATATTGCGAATAGCACTAGAACTGGGTGTCACCCTCGAAGAGCTAGAGCTGCTAGGTAATCCAATCCTCCATGGAATGTGTGACCCGAGTCCTCGAGTGCGTCCAGGGTGCTCATCCGTGCCAATAGCCTTCGTCAATATGTCACGTCGGCCTTGAGACGAAAATTCTCCTCGAGCGGCCTTATCCACTAAATCATCCTATTATTTCAGAAATTTACCAATGGTTAGTGTATAATTTAAAAAAACTTAGCTATTAAAACACACATAAGGAACTTACAATCTTTGTAGCTACTCCTTGAGATGCCTCAGAGACGAACTCAGCATTTTTTCTGATTCGTCCACTCTTCCACAAATCATGCCTCTCTATAGCGACATTAGAAGCTTGTCCCTCTTGAATTGCCCCCTGAGAAATTAACTCATCTATTTTTTCTTTTGCCATTGCCTCTTCCAGTTTTCTATATCCTCCTCGACCCAAGACGTGCTTATATACATTCTTCTTGACCAGATCCTTGTTTGTGTCCCTTAACTTCTTTGCAGCTTCTGAGAGCCTCTGCTCTTTAAAAGTCTTCCAAGGATCGGAGTCAATGTACGGATACATTTTCAAAGCATCTTCATCTGTTCCGTCACCGTAGATGTAATCTTGTGCGAGGCGTGACTTAAATTGTTTCCACATCTTGCACGCAGCGCTAAGCTCTTGATTTTTATGATCCTCGACTCCATCAAAAACTACCTGAAAATATATAAAACAAGTTCTAATTAATACAAAAGTTAGTTACCATGTTTAAAACAAAATACAATGTTAGGGTTAAAGAAGCTCTTACAGTTGCCTCTCTCCACACATTGTCTTTAAAATGTGTAGGGACCTTCCTCCAATCAGTGTGTATGATAGGAACACGACATCGAACCAACGTACCCAAGTAACTCCTCCAATTGTTTGCAACCTTCCCTATTGGATTCCCTATTCTATTCCATTCAACCGTGGCCTTGGTACCAGCGTCCTTGTGTCTCTTAACGAATCTGCTCACATATACAAGGCCTCTCTTCTTTGGAACTGTACCAGAAGTGTCATTATGGTCATCCTCACTGCTGCTACTACTGCTGTGTGAAATGGCCATGATCCTGTAAACATGAAATTAAACGTCAGATTACTTCATCAATAAACCAATTCTCAAAAATAAATAAATAAATAACTACACAAGTCATAAATAAATAACTACACAAGTCATAAATAAATAACATACACAAATTAAATTTCTTTATCAATCCATATTCCTTCTCCATGATCTTCTCGTAGTTGTATTTCATTATCAGCTTCGCTATCATCGTTCTCCACGGGAACTATCGTACAAACGGGCATGCATTCCTCAGCTAAATCTTCAGATGCATCACTGGTTAGTTATTGTTTTCCGTGGAGGACAACAAAATGGTTATTATCAGAAGGGTCCTTGACGTAAAATACTTGTCTCGCTTGTTCGGCCATAATGAATGGCTCATCCTTGGACCCTTCTCTTCGAAAATCCACAAACGTCATTCCATATTCATCAGTACGAACCGCCAAATTGTTAACCCATTTACATTTAAAAATAGGCACTAGAAACTTTTTGTAATCCAACTCCCATATTTATTCGATGACTCCAAAATAATTAATAGGAGCATATATTTGATTCTGATCTCTGGCACTAGAAACAAGAGTGGTTTCAGCAACAAGTGTGACACCACTATTTTGCACAACGGTTTGGTCATCTTGAACTTTTGTGTGGAAACAAAATCCGTTAATGTCATAAGCATTCCACGTGTATACTTGATAGCACTGAAATATATGCATTTTAGGCGACCTCTATGCTTATTGTTTCGATTGTTCTATTACAATTTCACTTGCTATTTGATGCTTTGTGTTTCATTTCAGGCAAATTACAGAGTTTAAGCTGAGAACACAAGTAGGCAGTGATTTTGGAGAAAAACCGAGCTTTTGGAGCAAAAAGTGCCCAAGGAGGAGATTCAACCGGCCGGCTGAAATATTGACCTTGGAGCGAGCCGCCCGGTTGAAGTCAAGACCAGAAGGAATGAACTCTCTAAGGTATTGAGCCGGCCAGCAGAACTTCGTTCACAATCTGAACCGCCCGATTCAAATGCTCAGAGAGTACTCGCTCAAGCCTCCCCTGCTCGAACCGGCCGGCCGAAATTCCTCCACTAAATGAACCGGCCCGTTCAAATGCTCAGAAAGTCCAAGGAAGCTTTCCCCTGCGCGAACCGGCCGGCTGAAAATCCTTCACCCAGTTGAGCCGGCCGGTTGAGTCGTCAAGACAGGATTTTTACTATTTTGCTATAAATAGAAACTTAGGGTTTCTGAACAAGGGGGAACTTTTTGGGGGGATTTTCAAGGCAGATTTTCTGGATTTTGGAGCAGTTTTCTTGGAAAAGAAGCCATAGACTTTAGAGTCATCAACAACACGAAGATCGGATCATCTATTATTATTGGATCTCCATATTGGTTCAAGATTTCTAAACTCAGTTTTCCATATGGGTTTTTGCACTTTTATTGTTGATTTTGTTTGTAAACTCACCATGAGCGAGTAGTGACCTTGGTTGGGGATCTATGAATCCCCTAGACATGTTTGTGACATTGTAAATACTATGGATGCTATTGATGAATGATTTGCACATGATTCTTCTTCATTTGAACTTAGATTTTCGGATTGCCTATAAGGTGTTTGTGAGAAGTCCTCAATAGGAATTCTGCTTGATTTCATGTTTGATGTAACTTGCGTTGAAAAGCATGATTTCAAATGAACTAAATGAAGAGGCATTGGGGTTTTTGTGTTACATGGCGACACTCTAATCTTAGTGAGAATGGTTTGAACCTAACAAGAGTATGATTATCTAGTCAATAAAGCGTGAGTGTGAGACTAGACATTCATATTCTATAGTGCCAGTAAAGCGTGAGTGTGAGGTGCTATGCGAGATGCAACCCCTTTGTACTAAGTTGAAGCGTGAGTTGAACTTGGTATTAACGTTGCAATAGCCAAATTCTAAGTACGTGCATGTGATTTCATCAATGGTGTCCCATTTTACTATCACAATAATTGTCTAGGTGGAGAAATTGATCCCTAGTCATCTCTTAATTGATTGTTTACCATTTTTGTTGATCACATCTCTCATTTGGATAGTGAAATTCTGCTATCATCCCTTTTAAAGGAACAAAACCCCCCCAAACCATTAGACATCCTAAGTAAATCGTTAGCATTATTTGTTTAATCACCTATCCCTTGGGTTCGACCTCGGATTTCCCGAGTCAATATAAATGTTTTGATTATCGTGACTAGCATAAGTGTTTGGATTTATTTGAATACTTTAGCTATATTAACAAGCGATCAAATGGCGCCGTTGCCGGGGATAGGTTAATCAACTAGGTGCTAATAGATTGTTTAGTTGTCTACTTTTCTTTACTTGATAGTTATTGCTTGTTTTGAGCTTGTTTGTGTTCATTTCTCTTGCCTTTCATTGCTAAGAGTTTCCTTTGTTCTTGCAGGCTTTTGAATGAACACAAGATTTAAGGGGCAAAAACACGTAGTGATTGGATCAACTTCAAGTACTTCTCACCCTTCTCAACCAACCGTTAAGAGAGGAAGGGGTAGACCTCGCAAGAATCCTCCTCCTCTTGCTCCTATTGTTCCTCTGGCTTTCCAAGGCCCAAGACCTCGACCACCTCCACTCCTGAACCCACTACATTATTTGCCACCGGGGTTTAGAATGGAAGATGAGATAGAGAACCCTCCCTATCCTCTAAGAAATATCAGAAATTATAGAATGGAAGATGAGGCTGAGAACCCTCCCGCTAGACAAAATAATGTTGATGATCAAAATCCTATGCGGAATCCTCCTGCCCCTCAAAGGAATTTCAGAAATTATAGATATGATGAAGAGGATGATGAGAGACCCGTTGGGGATTATATGACCCCTACTCTTGAAGGGAATGGCTCGGCTATTGTGCCTCCGGACGAAGATGCATTTGACTTCGATGTGAAGTCCTCCTTAGTCCATATGGTGACCAATGATCAATACCACGGAGTTGGGAATCCTTCTACCCATTTGGCTAACTTCCAAGAGTATTGCCGCACATACAAGCCAAGAGGTGTGCCCGCGGAGTACGTGTATTTAAAGCTCTTTCCGTCTTCACTATATGGAGATGCAAAGGAATGGTTGCAAAACCAAGAGCCGGGATCTTTTAGGACTTGGAACGAGCTAGCAAATGCCTTTCTATCCAAATTCTTTCCACCGTCAATGACAAAGAAATTCACTGATTTTATATTGACGTTCTCTCAAAGGGATAATGAGCTATTTCATCAAGCCTATGATCGGTTCAAGCATTATTTGAGGGAATGCCCTCATCTTAACTTTCGAAGAGCGGATCTTATGAGATACTTCTATCTAGGCATGAGCAAAGAGGCCAAGAGCCAAATGGACACGGCTAGTGGCGATGCAATCATGGATTTACCGGCTAGCCAAGGGTTTAAAGTCATAGACAAGATCGCTACGAATTCTGATAGATACCAAGGGGTCGATCACAAGAAAATGGGTAAATCTAGAGAAGATTCTTCGAATTATGTGACCAAAGACCAATTTGGCGATTTGGTCAAGAAAATGGAGGGCATGATAAGTATGGTTAATGCCTTGGAGGTATCTAAATCGAGAAATGAAAAAGAGAAGAATCCGGCCCAACCACCTTGTTTCTTATGCTCTAGCACTAGGCATTCTACGAAGGCTTGTCCCGATGGGAAATATGAAGAAGATGATGATGGATATGAAGAGGCACACTATGTAAATCAACAAAGAAATTATGCTCAAAATGCTAGTCCTATTACAAGAAACTATGAGCCTCCTCAAAGAAGAATATCCAATGACTCCGGTTTTCCTTCTAAGCCTCAAGGGCAAAATAATTACCAAGGGAACTACCAAAGACAAGGGCGAAATTCTTATTCTACTCAAGGCCAAAATTCCAACCAAAACTCTCAATATTCTCAAGGGAATTATCAAAGGCCCTATCAAGCCAAACCTCCTATGAATGACCAAGGGACTTCTCACCAACAAGGGCAAGCTCCTTCTAACACTCAAGATAATCCAATGATGGCTATGATGGCACAAATGCTGTAAAATCAAAAGGACACTAACAAGAAGATGGAGCAATTAGAATCTCATAACAAAATGCTTGCAAATCAAATGGCTCAATTGAAGCAATTTGGGAAGCTCCCTTCTCAACCGGATGTAAATTCCACCGAGCAATGCAATGCCATCTTTCTTGAAGATGAAGAGCCATCTCTCATGAATGTCAATGCCATTACATCAAAGAGTGGACGAGTCCTTCCTACTCTTCAAGGAAAACTGAGCCATAATTATAAGGAGATAGAACCGAAAGTTGCCCATGAAAATTCTGAAGTTGAACTTCAAGCTCCTACAGAAGAAGAGAAAAAGAAGGAAGAACCGACTTTGATGAGGCATTATGTGCCAATGGTACCCTTACTCCAAAGGCTAGTGAAAACTACGAAGATGGACAAGGAGTTTGGAAAATTCGTGGATATCCTCAAAAAGCTATATGTTCACATGCCATTTGTGGATCTCATAAGTAAGGCTCCGTTGTACAGTAAATTCTTGAAGGAGATCTTGTCCAACAAAAGGAAGATCAAGGAAGGCGAATCCCATCTTCTCAACCATGAGTGTAGCGCCCTCTTCTCAAAGCAAATACCCCTCAAGATGAAGGACCCCGGCTGATTCACCATTCCATGCTCCATTGGCGCAATGAGCTTTGAACACCCACTAGCCGACCTCGGTGCTAGTGTAAGTGTCATGCCTCTAGCGACCTATTATAAGCTTGGGCTAGAAGGAATGAGAGCTACGAAGATGGTAATGCAACTCGCCGATGGAACCACAAGGAAACCTAAGGGACTAATCGAAAATGTTCCTATCAAGATAGACAAGTTCTATATACCTTGTGATTTCGTAGTGATGGACATGGGGAATAGTGGCAACACTTCTCTTATTTTTGGGCGCCCTTTCTTGGCCACCGCCGGTTTTAAAGTCGATCTGGGGAAGGGGAAGTTGACCTTGAAAATTGGGGGAGAAAAGATTAAGATAGAGAGGCCTACGAGTGAACAAGTGGCTGCACAAGAACCTTATGATTCGAAAGAGCAAGAGAGTGCTAGGGCTGAGAATGTTGAGGTCAAGAAAGTAACCAAGAAGGATTTGTACAAGTCGATTGATCCCGACGAGGACCCTCCTCTTGATCATTATAGGGTGCCCTCATGCCATGATGGGGTAAAAAGAAAAGCAAATGCTAAAACGGTAAAGAGTGAGAAGCAAGCATCACTGTGGAAAAGAGCTATTAAGCAAGTTGCTTGCAACTCTTCAAAGAACTCGGATGGACTCCTCCATTTCTCAACATATCCGCTTGAGGAGGGATCTTAGCAAAAGACTCCTCAAGCGTGCTTCTTATTCACTACGAGGAGAATTGGCTCCGTCTTAGCCAAGACGTTAAACTAGGCTTGTGAGTGTTTCTCCCCTGATCTTTAAGTATATCTATTTTGATTGGATTTCTATTTGCTTCAAGTGTGGGGTGTTGAAATTTTGTGCATGAGTGTTAATGTACGAATTGAGATTGGCTTAGAAATTTTTGTCCGTAACTCCATGCTTTCGCATAGTTCCATTCTTGCGTTCGCACAGTTAGCCTTTTCTTCATTTCGTTGTGCTCGCATAGAATTCATGCGCTCGCATGACAAATCCATGCCACTGCCCGCATTTGTGCATTTGCACAAACCAAAGCATGCGTTCGCATACTCATCTAAGGCATTCTTTTGATAAAATTTTGAGTTGACTTGCATGATGTTGACATGTTTACGATGATGATTTCTCTACCTTGTGTGATTAAAACTCTCATTTTTAGTTTGGTGTCTTATAGAAGAAAAAGGGGAATCAATACTCGAATCTTTTGTGCAAGATCAATCGCCCAAGAACCAGACGCGCATAGCAACACCTCTTACTTTGAAATGGCTACCTCCAAACGAGAGAAGTTTTCCCTAACTTTCTATTTGCTTTTCATTCTATTCATTGCTTATGGACTAAGCAATTGCTAAGTGTGGGGTGGCCTATGTTTTGACTACACGAGATGTTTGTGCTTACTTGCCGTGTTTTCATGTTTGGAATCTAATCAACTTATATGTTTAAGGGAAAACACTAACACTACTGTGCAATTCATCCAAAAATTTCAAATTATTAATGAAAACAAAAAGTCTAGGCAAGGCTACATTTTCGAAAAATTTGATTCCTAATTGAACTAGTCGTGGATGATTTCACTTGATTGATCCTTTAGATGACTAATGGATTGGATTGTTGACTTTCATTATTGAGGATCAAAGCATCTACTAACACTTCTTTATCTTTTATTCTAAGTTTTTTCTCGTTGAGACTAGAGAGTTGATCTTTAAAAGCATAAAATCGAAAAAAATATAATTTCAAAATCCTTGCATGCCATGATTTCCTTTAGGTGACCTTAGTGACCTTGCTTATCTTGTGGATTTGTCTTGTTGGTTTCTCATGCTCCATTTTTTAATACTTAGCCCTTTGTCAAATTTCTAAGTGTGGGGTCAAAAGAGGGCAAGAAAGAAAAAAAGAAAAAAAAAGAAAAAAAATATGAAATAAGCCCCAAGTTTCTTCCTTATGATTGGCCATCATTAGGAAGTAAGCTTAAAGAAGTATGTGCTAAGCGCCGAGGGTTAGGAAGGTAAGTTCCCCCTCGAAAGTGCTTAGTACGGCCAAAGGCCATTCTACCCCCTTAATGTTGCACTTAGACTTGACAATCGGCTATTCCACCATTCTCTAGCATGAAAACCAATGAGACAATTGATACTTCCTAGCAAGAATTCACCAAGGGACGAACCTCGTATTCTCTTATACTTAGGCATGATATGACTTGCAAGAATATACAAAAACTGTAATGTTGGAACTCCTCTTCTCTTATGACTAAGTGACGGAGCCCACTGCACTGTCGTTAAGGTGCAATGTTCTATGTGCAAAATAAATTTTTATCTCCGATACTCGCGACTTAACTATTTTTGGTAGTAAGTGGTAAGTACGGGTCAAACCCAAGGGAGTCAGGTGAATAGTTGTTCTTTCGAAAAGGGGGGATTAAATAAAGCAGTTGGGGGGTTGTTTTTGGTTTTTAGTACTAAAAGGTAAAGTAACAGTTGATATTACAATTAAAGGAAAGATTCGGTTTCAGGGGCCTTGTATCATATTTTCGTTTATCATTGACCTCTAATGATCATACTAAGTGTTCAAAAGTGAATCAAGGCTATTCCTAGCACATGACTTGCCACACCGTCTAGTCTTTTGCAAGACAAAGAACTCTTGTTCTAGTATGTGCATCCATTTGATCATCATTCCTGATAAACCAAATGGTGTTTTAAAGAGGTTGACTTCCACAGATAAGCTGTGCTCTTCCGAGCCTCCACTTATCCACGGAAGATCATGAACCCATGGCAGAGCTTTGCTCTTCCGAGCATCCACTCAACCAATGGAATTCTGACCTAATATATGGCACCTAGAACAAGTTGAACACAAAGAGGCACTAAGAGAAGGGTCTAAAACATAGTATGATACAAGTACACCCCTTCAACCGAATGAAGAGTTTAGCTACGAATATCCATGGTACAGGACATCATAGCTAAGTACTTGAAAAATTAAAGGTTTTTGAAAGACAGTAAAGTACAGTTTTCGAAAGTAAAGACAGGAAAGTAAAGTACTTTGAAAGACAGTAAAGTAAAAAAGAGAGTACTTACAAAAACCGTTAAAAGTGCTAAAGCTTCGATTCCAAAGTAAAGTGCTTACATGATTGTGCTCTCAATCTAGAGAGATAAGTGATTTGTGATTTTGGAATGTGGAATGTGGGATGGGATACAAAGGCAATGGAGGTCTCTATTTATAGGCCATGAAGAGGAGAAGATGTGGAGGAGATGAGACCACATGGCACAAGATGGATGGAGGAGCAAGGAGCCGCCGACCCTTAGGTGGAGGAAGCCATAGCCGCCCCCCCATGTGGCATGAAAGGAGAGGAGGAGGAGAATGTGAGTGAGGGGAGCCACCGGCTAGGTGGAATAGAGTGGTTGGATGTGAGTTGAGATCTTTTCACCAAAAGCCATCGGTCCTTTTAGCTCCGGACTGACTCTGGTTGCCCTTCGGTTGGATTTGTTTTGAGTGATTCCACGTCAGGTTCTTGAAAGTCGGAATTTGGTCGTGACCTGGAATGACTCGTAATTCATTTTCAGCTTTAAAACTCTTCCTTAGCCTGTATTCTCTCTAGACTTCAAAATACCCTATAGATAAATATCGGAACTAACAAGCAAAGGTTAAATAGACAAAGAGTCTAATTTGGTGGGTTTAACTGTGTTTATGATTCATACAATTATGGTCCATCACTAAGTTACCTTTGCGTCCTAGGCTTGAGAATGAGTTCAAAGCTCACAAGCCAATGGACTAGCCTCCTTGCTAGCATTTGTGAGTGATCCAACAAGATTTCTTTGCGACTATTAGATTGTTTTCTTGAAGTCACTAATATAGAAAATGACTAGAATCCTAGATTAAAGATTTCTTAGTCTTTGCTTTGATTTGCTTGAATGTCCTAATTCATGAATTTCCACAGGGATTTGAAGAGGTTTCATGTAGTGATTGAAATGCACATCTCTAGTTGAATACATTGTGAACTTCATGAAAAACACCTTGCCTAGTACTTTAACAATTGTGAACTTAAAATGCCTAATTGGATGACTGTTCTCTTTGTGGGATTTGTGAGTATTCCCATGTCTGAAAACTCTCAGGAGACTACAACTCCTCCACTAGGGTAGCTGACAGATGCTTGTCGTCTGAGCAAATGTACAAATAAATTTATAAGTCCGCTACTCACGACTTCACTACTGGGTAGCAAGTGGTAAGTAGGGGTCGAACCCAAGAGAGTCAGTGTGGATTAGTTGTTCTTTAATGAAGCTTACACATAAATTAAAATGCGATTGGGGTTGGGTTTGAGTGTGCTTTGAGAACTAAAAGTAAAGGAACAGTGATATCACAATTAAAGGAAAGATTCGGTTTCAGGGGCCTTGTATCATATTCTGTTTATCATTGACCTCTAATGATCATACAAAGTGTTCAAAGATGAATCGAGGCTATTTCTAGCACAAGACTTGCAACATCGTTTAGAACACTTGTTCTATTTAGACTAATTCCTCCTTTCGAAGTATCTTAGCCTTATGTGCATCCATTTGATCTTCAGTTACGATCAACCAAATGGTTTTTTAAAAGAGGTCGAACTCCTCAGATAAGCTTTACCCGTTAAAGCATCCACTTACCCGAGTATGTTCACGAACCCCACGGGAGAGTTTTGCCCGTTAAAGCATCCACTCAACCTTGGAAGTTCTAACCTTATATGTGGCACATAGAACAAGTTTTGAACACGAAGAGGCACTAGGTGCAGGGTCTAAAACATTGTATGATATAAGTACACCCCTTCAACCGAATGAAGGGTTTAGCTACGACTATTTATGGAACATGACATCATAGCTAAGTGCGTTGAAAAGTAAAGGTTTTTGAAAGATAGTAAAGTAAAGTTTTCGAAAGTAAAGACAGGAAAGTAAAGTACTTTGAAAGACAGTAAAGTAAAAAAGAGAGGACTTACAAAAACCGTTGAAAGTGCTAAAGCTTCGATTCCAAAGTAAAGCGATTACATGATTGTGCCCACAAAAGCTAGAGAGATAAGTGGATTGTGTTTTTGAGGATGAAGAGAAGAGGGTTAAGCCCTCTATCTCTCTAAAGAACTTGTGAATTGTGGGATGATTTTACAAATGGGAGGAAGTAGTTTATTTATAGGCTAAGGGGAGTGAAGAGATGTGGAGGAGATGAGAAACACATGGCATGAATCCATGGAGGGGAGGAAAAGCCATCGGATGACTCACCCCTTCCTCTAGCCGCCCCCCATGAGTCACCATGGAGAAGAAGCTTGTGGAAGCTTGTGGAGAAGGGAGGGGAAGGAACCAAAAGCCGCCGGTCACATGGCAAGGGAGAAGTGATTTTGTGAGTTTTGTGATCTCATCCACAAAAGCCATCGGTCCATTTCAGCTCCGGACTGACTCTGGTTGCTCTTCGGTTGGACTTGTTTTGAGTGATTCCACGTCAGGATCATAAGATTTGTACAGTCAGCATCTGGTCGTCACCTTGGAATGACTCGTAATATATTTTAAGCTTAAAAACTCCTCCTTAGCCTGTATTCTCTATAGACTCCAAAATACCCTGTAGATAAATATCGGAACTAACAAGCAAAAGTTAAATAGACAAAGAGTCTAATTTGGTGGGTTTAACTGTGTTTGTGATTCATACAATTATAGTCCATCAGATCACCCCACACTTTTAGTTGTTCGTCTCGAACAATGCTTTTTAAAGGGCGGAACACAATCCAAGTAAAAACTTTAAATATGAAAGTGAGAATATGAACTAGATTTATCCTATTCATGCATTACTTACTTATTACCAGACTAAACCGTGTAAATACTTAGAAGAAACTTGATACTTGTACCTTTGCGCCGGCAAATTAATTTGGATGTTTCGGGAGATAGCCCTTTTCAGGCTCCTAGACTGCATTCTCGGAATCGACTTGCACTATATGGTTTCCTTGTAGCTTTCTCTAGCACGTGATTCGGTTTGGGTTTCACTGAGTTGAGTACTTTGATTTCTTTTTGGCGAGGGACAGCTTTTGTAGTAGAATTGGCCTTTGGCCGTTGATGTTGAATTGGAGTTTCTTCACTTTTTGTTTCGGTTAAAACCTTCACAATTTTGGCCTTTGGCCTTTGATTAGCTTCTTTGAGCTTTTGCCTTTTTGTGGCTTGCTAGTCCATTTTATCAAGCCTTTTTGGGAGGTCCAATCATCGCCCGCGAGCATATGGAAATACCTCCCCGCTCTCTCTCATCCTCGCCGTTTCGCGCGGGTCAAAATGAGGGTCGCTCATTTATTTTCTCGGCTACTAGGACTAGAGATAGGACGGTTTGATTCCCATCCCGCCTTTTTTTTTTGCATAAACGCTGCATGGCGGGGATGACTTCAATCTTCACTGAAACCCAAAGTGCAGCCTCCACTGACTTCGAAAACCATATAGTTAGATTCGATCCTTCGATTGCTTGCCAAGCCTCTCTAGGGCATTTTCTATCAACTCCACATCCCCTGTTTATCTCAGCACAAAGGGACAAATGAGAAGTTACATTCTAAGTTTTTAGACAGTTGAATTTTCACAAGGTAAATGCATGAATTTTGATCTATCTTTTTCACATTCTCAAGTTCATATTTTCAAAAAGATAATAGTAAGGGAAAAGGAAAAAGAAAAACATGTTTACTATGTACACATGCAGTTCTCACCCCACACTTTTGAACGAAGGCGTGCCTTTCAGCAAGACTTAGTTCAAAAGTTTATGCAAGCAAATATATACAGGAAAGGTGAGAATGTTTTAAGGCAAAAAACTAAATGACTGAAATTAAATGTCTGAAAGTAAGATAGATGTCGGGTTACCTCCCGAACAGTGCATTTGTTTAACGTCGTTAGCTCGACAGTACCTCATTCCTGGGTCATAAGTAGGGATCCCATGGGTGCTTGAGGTCGAATTTCTTCTCGGTTGCCCTTTTGCTCCGAGAGGGTGAGGCCTCTTTGACCATAAATGCTGGTCCAATGAGTCGTGCTTGCTTGTTACTCCTTCCGGGTTTCCATTCCTTCGGCCCATGTCTTTGCCGCTTCTTCATGTTTGAATAGTTGGCACCTTTGCGAGTTTGGAAGTTTGGTTTTGTGCCATTCAATGTAGGCGACATTAAGCATGCGCCTCTGCCCATCCTCTTCATTGTGGCAGTGATGGATGGTTGTCTTGGAACGAGTGAGTTTTCAGGCGGTTTTCCTTGGCTTGTTACGAGTGAGAGTTCCTTTGTCGGCTTTTTTGGCTCATGCTCCTCCTCTAACTCCCCTTGCACCTCATCATTATTGATTATATGATCTTTGGTGGCTATGATCGGCATAAAACACGAAGGGTTAAGTTGAGGCACTTCGACCATGAGGACTGGGTCTGTTTCAGGTGCTCCGACAGTGAGGACCAAGTCTTTCTTGGACAGTTCGGCAATGAGGTCCGGGACTTCCTCGGGTGCTCTGAGTGCAAGGACCGGGCCTAGCTTGATTTCTTCGGCCGCTTTGGCAGTGCGGTTCGGGACTTCTGTAGGCTCGGCAGTTAGGACTGTGATTTCCTCGGATGGATTGGTGATAAGGACCGGGCCTGATTTGGGCAGTTCTTCTTCTAACTCCCAGGGATAATCTGAATGGAGCTCTTCTTCAGGCAACCATGGGTCCTCATCCTCGTCATTCATATGGTCTCCGGGGGCAATCATACTGAGGTATGGGTCTGATATGGGCAACTCGTCATTGAGGTCTGGGTATGTCTCGGGTGGGTCTTCTTTGGTCATCCGCTGGTCCTCATTCTCTTCCAGCTCCTCGGGTTCAGCCGTCCTTTTTATTGCCCATGATTCGGTTTCGGCCGTGAATTGGTGCATCAAGGCACTCAATTGCTGTATGTCTGTGGCCAATTGCTGGGTGCTAGCTGCTAGCTCGTTTTCTGCTACCCATAACTCAGTTTTTGCCTTGATTTGGTGCATCATGTTATCCAGTTCTTCGCGCCGCATGGCCTGATCTTTTCTTTGTCTTGACCTCGCGGCCAAATCATCTATTAAGTTCCAAAGATCATCTATGTCTAAGTTGTTCACCGAGCCTCCCTCTGCATCATTTAGCCAATTCCACTCTTGTGGTATCATCCCATTGAGAAACCTTTGAAGAAGATCGTGGTTGGTGAATCCATGGTGCGGGCAGCTCGTCACAATGGAGTCAAAGTACGCCAAGTACTCGTCCAAAGTTTCGTCCCGGGATTGCTCTATGTTGTTGATCTTCTCGCGGATTTCAAGTTCAAAGGGTGGTGGAGAAAACTCCTCATTGTTCCAAGGCTCCATTCCGTAGTAGTAAGACTTAGTGAATTGCATGATAAAACAAACAAAATTAAGCAACTATTCCGATTCACAACTCCCCGACAACGGCGCCAATTTGACAGATACTTGTCGTCAGAGCAAATGTACAAATAAATTTATAAGTCCGCTACTCGCGACTTCACTACTGGGTACCAAGTGGTAAGTAGGGGTCGAACCCAAGACAGTCAATGTGGATTAGTTGTTCTTTAATGAAGCTTACACATAAATTAAAATGCGATTGGGGTTGGGTTTGAGTGTGCTTTGAGAACTAAAACCAAAGGAACAGTGATATCACAATTAAAGGAAAGATTCGGTTTCAGGGGCCTTGTATCATATTCTGTTTATCATTGACCTCTAATGATCATACTAAGTGTTCAAAGATGAATCGAGGCTATTTCTAGCACAAGACTTGCAACATCGTTTAGAACACTTGTTCTATTTAGACTAATTCCTCCTTTCGAAGTATCTTAGCCTTATGTGCATCCATTTGATCTTCAGTTACGATCAACCAAATGGTTTTTTAAAAGAGGTCGAACTCCTCAGATAAGCTTTGCCCGTTAAAGCATCCACTTACCCGAGTATGTTCACGAACCCCACGGTAGAGTTTTGCCCGTTAAAGCATCCACTCAACCTTGGAAGTTCTAACCTTATATGTGGCACATAGAACAAGTTTTGAACACAGAGAGGCACTAGGTGCAGGGTCTAAAACATTGTATGATATAAGTACACCCCTTCAACCGAATGAAGGGTTTAGCTATGACTATTCATGGAACAGGACATCATAGCTAAGTGCGTTGAAAAGTAATGGTTTTTGAAAGACAGTAAAGTAAAGTTTTCGAAAGTAAAGACAGGAAAGTAAAGTACTTTGAAAGACAGTAAAGTAAAAAAGAGAGGACTTACAAAAACCGTTGAAAGTGCTAAAGCTTCGATTCCAAAGTAAAACGATTACATGATTGTGCCCACAAAAGCTAGAGAGATAAGTGGATTGTGTTTTTGAAGATGAAGAGAAGAGGGTTAAGCCCTCTATCTCTCTAAAGAACTTGTGAATTGTGGGATGATTTTACAAATGGAAGGAAGTAGTCTATTTATAGGCTAAGGGGAGTGAAGAGATGTGGAGGAGATGAGAAACACATGGCATGAATCCATGGAGGGGAGGAAAAGCCATCGGATGACTCACCCCTTCCTTTAGCCGCCCCCCATGAGTCACCATGGAGAAGAAGCTTGTGGAAGCTTGTGGAGAAGGGAGGGGAAGGAACCAAAAGCCGCCGGTCACATGGCAAGGGAGAAGTGGTTTTGTGAGTTTTGTGATCTCATCCACAAAAGCCATCGGTCCATTTCAGCTCCGGACTGACTCTGGTTACTCTTCGGTCGGACTTGTTTTGAGTGATTCCACGCTAGGATCATAAGATTTGTACAGTCGGCATCTGGTCGTCACCTTGGAATGACTCGTAATATATTTTAAGCTTAAAAACTACTCCTTAGCCTATATTCTCTATAGACTCCAAAATACCCTGTAGATAAATATCGGAACTAACAAGCAAAAGTTAAATAGACAAAGAGTCTAATTTGGTGGGTTTACCTGTGTTTATGATTCATACAATTATGGTCCATCAGTAGCCTAGGGGTTTAAAGGCTTGGTGCATTCGCTAAATGCACTCGTGTTACCTACGAAAGTGGTTATAAGAAGTAAGATTTGTTCCTTAGTGTTTTTAGTTAGTTTGCATAACCGTATGGAGACTTCTTCGAACCAATCATGAGTGAGCAAAATGGATTATTGTAGTTGATTTCTATGATTAGTTTTCTCGGGACGAACAAACGTTAAGTGTGGGGTGATTTGATAGCACTGAAATATATGCAGTTTATGCGACCTCTATGCTTATTGTTTCGATTGTTCTATTACGATTTCACTTGCTATTTGATGCTTTGTGTTTCATTTCAGGCAAATTACAGTGTTTAAGCTGAGAACACAAGTAGGCAGTGATTTTGGAGAAAAACTGAGCTTTGGAGCAAAAAGTGCCCAAGGCGGAGATTCAACCGGCCGGCTGAAATATTGGCCTTGGAGCGAGCCGCCCGGTTGAAGTCAAGACCAGAAAGAATGAACTCTCTGGGGTATTGAGCCGCTCGGCTGAACTTCGTTCACAATCTGAACCGCCCGGTTCAAATGCTCAGAGAGTACTCGCTCAAGCCTCCCCTGCTTGAACCGGCCGGCTGAAATTCCTCCACTAAATGAACCGGCCAGTTCAAATGCTCAGAAAGTCAAAGGAAGCTTTCCCCTGTGCGAACCGGCCGGCTGAAAATCCTTCACCCAGTTGAGCCGGCCAGTTGAGTCGTCAAGACAGGATTTTTACTGTTTTGCTATAAATAGAAACTTAGGGTTTCTGAACAAGGGGGAACTTTTTGGGGGGATTTTGAAGGCAGATTTTCTGGATTTTGGAGCAGTTTTCTTGGAAAAGAAGCCATAGATTTTAGAGTCATCAACAACACGAAGATCGGATCATCTATTATTATTGGATCTCATATTGGTTCTAGATTTCTAAGCTCACTTTTCCATATGGGTTTTTGCACTTTTATTGTTGATTTTGTTTGTAAACTCACCATGAGCGAGTAGTGACCTTGGTTGGGGATCTATGAATCCCCTAGACATGTTTGTGACATTGTAAATACTATGGATGCTATTGATGAATGATTTGCACATGATTCTTCTTCATTTGAACTTAGATTTTCGGATTGCCTATAAGGTGTTTGTGAGACCTCAATAGGAATTCTGCTTGATTTCATGTTTGATGTAACTTGCGTTGAAAAGCATGTTTCAAAAGAACTAAATGAAAAGGCATTACGGTTTTCGTGTTACATGGCGACACTCTAATCTTAGTGAGAATGGTTTGAACCTAACAAGAGTATGATTATCTAGTCAATAAAGCGTGAGTGTGAGACTAGACATTCATATTCTATAGTGCCAATAAAGCGTGAGTGTGAGGTGCTATGCGAGATGCAACCCCTTTGTACTAAGTTGAAGCGTGAGTTGAACTTGGTATTAACGTTGCAATAGCCAAATTCTAAGTATGTGCATGTGATTTCATCAATGGTGTCCCATTTTACTGTCACAATAATTGTCTAGGTGGAGAAATTGATCCCTAGTCATCTCTTAATTGATTGTTTACCATTTTTGTTGATCACATCTCTCATTTGGATAGTGAAATTCTGCTATCATCCCTTTTAAAGGAACAAAACCCCCCAAACCATTAGACATCCTAAGTAAATCGTTAGCATTATTTGTTTAATCACCTATCCCTTGGGTTTGACCTCGGATTTCCCGAGTCAATATAAATGTTTTGATTATCGTGACTAGCATAAGTGTTTGGATTTATTTGAATACTTTAGCTATATTAACAAGCGATCAATACTATTGGTGTAGGACCAGGCATGAGCCACCTTACCAAGTCATCAGACTCTTCTTCAGAGTTGGCCTGATTATTTAAATTCTGATTACATCTCAGCCAGTTACAAAATGACCGACTATGTTCTTTTTGCAACCACTGCTCGGATTTTCTTGAGAATGCACTCCTTAATATGTTTAGGTGCTGGTCTATGAAAGGCGTGATATCAGGCATATGTTGCAATACATAGAAATGAGCTTTCGTCAACTCATCAAATGATGGGTTATAAAATTTCTGACCACTTTTGCCCTTTCCATTAAATCGATCAAAATGACGTGGCCTGGGAATCCCAACTGCGGCTGTATTTCCCAAAAAATTAGTGCAAAACTCGGCAGCCTCTTCAGTTATGTATCCTTCCACTATACACCCTTCGGGACGATGTCTATTTCTCACGTAGCTCTTTAGAATCTTCATGTACCTCTCAAAAGGGTACATCCATCTTATATGAACTGGTCCACGAATGTGAATCTCGCGCACCAAATGAACAGTAAGATGCACCATTACATCAAAAAAGCTATGTTGAAAAAACATCTCTAATTGGCATAGTGTAACAACAATCTGGTTTTGTAGTTTATCAAGCTCTGATGAATCAACAACCTTAGCACGTTCTTAGGTTTGACCTTTTTGTTATACCAAAACTTGTATTGTGGGTCAATTCCCTTTAACAAAAGGTGTTTCCGCAATTTTTTGGGTTTGACCTTTTTGTTATTCCAGCAATCCATACATGGACAATAAACACGTTCAATGTTGTTTGTGGACGCATACGAAGATGCAAACGCACAAAAATCCATAATCCCTTGCTCGTACTGAACAATTAACCTACTACCGGACACCCAATCTCGATTCATTAGAACTACATAAAGCATCATATACGCATAGTTAGAAAGAGATCAACGAAAAAAAGAAAAAAGAGAGAAAGAGATCATGTTATTGTTGATATACTTATTAGTAGAAATAGACCATATAAATCCACTCCATGAAGCACACTCCAACAATTAAAAAAGTTGTAAATGAATTTCATAGTGTATTTTACCTTAGAGTAGAATCTCTCGCACAAAATAGTCAAAGGTTGGATGCAGCGTCGACTCTAAAGTTATAAACAACAACAAGTTAGTAAACGAAGAAATATCAAGTATCCAATTTGAATGGAAACATAAGTGGGAAACTAGTTTTGTAGTATGCAATATCATATACCCAAACAATCACAATGCCAATAAACATACCGATATGAGCAAAACAAATTTTGAAGAAAGTTCTTTACGATCTTTGAATGTAACAAATGCTGTCCTCGGCCTGCCTATCTGAGTGAATACATGAAGAGAACCAAAAACAAACAATCACCGACTCGGAACAAAATTCAAATACATTGTTAAAATCAACCAAAATCTCTATCAACAATGGGTCAATTAAAACCCTAATAATAATTATCAATAAACAAGCCATTGAAACAAACTAGTACATGAACGATTGGGAACAAACCGATTTAGGATTGGGTCACGAGTGGCGCGGGACGAGTGGCACTGGGCGAGTGGCGACGGCTGGGCGAGTGGCGCGGGACGACGGACGGTGCGGGGCGACGAACTGGGTGACGAGGGTGGCGAGGTGTGGGCAAAGACGGCGACTGGTGCGGATTGGATGGCGACGGACTGGGCGACAAAACTCGAGAGCGGGATTGGAAGAAAGACAGAAAACTTATGTTTTTTAATTTTAGGTTTGAGTTTATGCAACGGTTTTGAACAAACCGTTGCATAATGTCAACATGTAGGCAACGGTTTTGAAACAAACCGTCGCATAATATTACAATTATGCAACGGTTTACCTTGAACCGTTGCATAATTATACTATTATGCGACGGTTTGTAATAACCATTGCATGATTGACGGAGCCCACTGCACTGTCGTTAAGGTGCAATGTTCTCTGTACAAATAAATTTATATTTTTCCGCTACTCGCGACTACACTACTGGGTAGTAAGTGGTAAGTAGGGGTCGAACCCAAGGGAATTAGAGGGATAGTCGTTCTTTGAGGGGATTTGTACAGCGAGGGAGCGTGTTTTATGTTGATTGAGATTTTAGCGCGATTAACTAAGCTACTGTTTTTGGTTTTTTGGTTTTTTGTGCGGAAAAGTAAATACAGAAAATAAATACAGAAAATAAAGGAGTCAAGGGAAGAAGACTTACAGTGGGTGATGCGTGATTGTGATTCCTCCGGTAGATGAGTGGTTGATGGTTGTAGTTGATCGAGCAGTTTATAAAAGTAAGTACAGGGGGTTTTTGTAATTCAAGGGAAAGTATTCGGTTTCAGGTACCTTGTATTATAACATGTTTATTAATAACTGTTAGTAACCTTTCTAAGTATTCAAAGATGAATCGAGGCCCTTTCGTAGCGCAAGACTTGCAACATCGTTTAAAGCAACACTTGTTCTACTTCAGACTAATTCCTCCTTTCGAAGTATCTTAGCCTTTTGTGCATCCATTTGAATTCTTTGGTCCAGTTTCCAAATGGTTTTTTAAGATAAGACGAACTCCTCGATAAGTTTTGCTTGTTACAGCTTCCACTTACCGAGTATGATCACGAATTCCCACGGAAGAGCTTTGCTTGTTACAGCTTCCACTCAAACTTGGAAACTCTGACTATAAATGGCACATAGAACAAGTTTTGAATACAGAGAAATGAAACTAAAAGAAATTAAAACATTATATAATACAAGAAAATACCTTCGACCGAATGAGGAGTTTAGCTACGACTATCCATGGAAAAGGACATCGTAACTAAATACTCAGGGGTTTTTGAAAACAGTAAGAGGGAAAGGGGTGGAATACTCAAGAACCAACAGGAGTATTCCCAATTTCCTACTGAATACTCAAGAACCAACATGAGTATTCTCTACAGTATTATAATACTCAAGAACCGACAGGAGTATTATAATTTCAAAGCGTATAATACTCAAGAACAAACATGAGTATTATTTCCAAAACCAAACCAAACTTACAAAGTATCTTAGAGAGAGAAGTGATTTACAAATTTTGGGATGGATGAAATGAGGAGGAGAAGCCTCCTTTTATAGCCACAAGGGGAGGAGATGGGTGGTGGAGATGGGTGGCATGTGTTTTTCATCCAAGGGAGGAGAAGGGAGGAGGAAGGAGGAGGTGACACATGGGGGGGGGGAAGAAAGCCGCCGGTCATGGAGAGCTTGAGCCGCCGGTTGCCGGTGGCAAGGGGAGGAGAAGGGTGGCTTTGGCCACCTCCAAGCAAGGTGGCCGGTCACCTTGGCCCATGAGTGCATTTTGACAGTTTTGTGCAGTCTTTTCACAAAACTATCAGTCCAATTCGCTCCGCCTGACTTTGATTGTTCCTCGGTTGGATTTGATTTGAGTAATTCAACGTCAGGATCTTGATATTTCTTCGTTCAGCGTCTGATCTTGACCTTGGATTAACTCTTATCATCTTTTCAGCGTAAAATCCTCTCCTTAGCGTGTTTTCTCTCTAAGCGCCAAAATACCCTGTAGAAATAAATCGGGACTAACAAGTAGAAGTTAAATAGACCAACAGTCTAATTTGGTGGGTTTTACTGTGTTTTTGATTCGTATAATTTTGGTCCATCAGATCACCCCACACTTTTAGTTGTTCGTCCCGAACAATGCTATTAAAGGGCGGCACTCTAAGTTTGGTTTTAAAATATGAAAATTAGACTGTGGGACTCGATTTATCCTAATTCATGCATTACTTACTTATTACCAAATTGAACTGCGTAAATAAATAGAAGAAACTTGATACTTGTACCTCCGTGCCGAGATGCAAATTATTCTGGATGTTTCGGGAGATAGCCCTTTTTTGGCTCCTGGACTGCAACCTCGGGATCATCTCTCACTATATGGTTTCCTTGTAGCTTTCTCTAGCACGTGATTTGATTCGGGTTTCACTGTTGAGTTGGGCCTTTTTTGATTTCTTTCTTTTTGGCGAGGGACTGCTTTTTGTAGTGAATTGGCCTTTGGCCTTTGATTTGACGCTTTGAGTACTTCACTTTTGTTCGGTTAAAACCTTCACAATTTTGGGCCTTTGGCCTCTTGATTTGCTTCTTCGAGCTTTTGCTTCTTTGTGACTTGCTAGTCCATTCTTTTGCGCCTTTTTTGGGAGGTCCAATCATCGCCCGCAAGCCTATGGAAATACCTCCCCTCTCCTCTCATCCTTGTCGTTTCGCGCGGGTCAAGATGAGGGTCGCTCATCTATTTTCTCGGCTACTTTGACTAGAGAGAGGATGGTCTGATTCCCGTCCTCGCCTTCTTCATTTTTTATGCATAAACACTGCATGGCGGAGCTGACTCTTGACTCAACTAAAAAACCCGAAGTGCAGCCTCCACTGACTTCGTAAACCATATAGTGAAATTCAGTCCTTTGATTGCTTTCCAAGCCTCTCTAGGGCATTTCTATCAACTCCACATCCCTAGTTTATCTCAGCACAAAGGGACAAATGAGAAGTTACGTTCTAAGTTTTTAGACAGTTGAATTTTCACAAGGTAAATGCATGAATTTTGGTCTATCTTTTTCACATTCTTAAGTTCATACTTTCAAAAAGATACATTAAAAAAGAAAAAGTTTTTTATTTATGTACACATGCGGATCTCACCCCACACTTTTGAACGAAGTTGTGCCTTTCAGCACTACTTTGTTCAAAAGCCATGCAAGCAGATGTTATATGAGAAGGAAATGATATTAAGGAAAAGGGAAGGATAGAACTCCCTTTAAGATGTCGAGTGAACGACATGGCACGAGGCTGGATAATCGAGGGAGTTCGGCTGGGGCCTTGAACTCTTAGCGTAGCCCTGACTGGCTTAATGTTGCACCCAAGTCCGATTCTTGAATAGTCAAATCTTCTATGCACCAAGTGGGTGAGAGCGACTTATTGAAAAAACTAAAAGACAGAAAATAAAAAGACAGAAATTTAAAGTGCGGAAAGTAAGATAGTGTCGGGTTACCTCCCGACCAGTGCACTTGTTTAACGTCGTTGGCTCGACAGTACCTCATTCCTGGATCATTGGTTGGGATCCCATGGGTGGCTTAAGTCGAATTTTGCCACCGTTCCTGTGTTGGTTTTTGCCTTGCCTTTACCCGATTTCTTGTTTGTGTTAGAACCCCATGGTTTTGGTATTTTTTTTCTCTCCATTGCTTCTGAGAAGGTGAGGGAACTTTGACCATAGTTGCTGGTCTTGTTACTTCTTTGGTCTCTTTTGGCAGGTAGGGAATCTGCGTACCGCGATCTGAGATAGGTATTATATCTGGCGGTTTCTTCGCATCCGTGCGGCTATTGTCAATGTAGAAATATGCAATTTTGCCGCCGAACTTAAGCGATAATGAGCCCTTGACCACATCGATCCTTGCCTTAGTAACGTAGAGGAATGGTCGTCCCAAGATTATTGTTGGAGGGTCGTCTTCGCTGGTCTCTCCCGTTTGTATCACATAGAAGTCCGCAGCAATGACGAGCTCTCCCACATGGAGTATTACGTCTTCCAGCACTCCAATCGGACGGATGCACGATTTATCTCCTAGCTCGATATTTGACCTGGGTGGTTTTAATGGACCAAGTCCTAACAAGTAATATAAGGAGGAGGGCATGGCGTTGACAACAGCTCCAAGATCGACCAGGCACTTATGAATCTGAGTTTCACCAATACTGCAGGTGACTGTGAAGGCCCCTGAGTCTTTATCTCTTTCCGGTTGTGACTCATGATCTGAAGTGAGGGCTCTTTTAATTGTCGGGTCACTCTGCCCACTCCTTGACTTAGGATTAGTATAACTGGATCCCTCAATATTTTGCTCAGAAGCATAAATATTGGTTGGGGAGTTCCACCTTAAATTGTCAGTGTCATCCCATCCAGATGCTGGTATGTCAGAGTGTATGATCGGTGGTGGTGTTATACAAACGGTGAATGCGTACCGTCCATTGTCAGCATGCGTGACCCATGTTTTGTCATCATTGGGTCGGTCTTCCTCTTGATTCCAGTCAGGACGACGCCTACGGTTGAAGTGCTTATTTGTAAGTTTGTACGTTGGGGATCGTGCTACTTCTCCCAGTGTCGCCTTTTCGTTTGACCTCTTTATCATGCTAATATTCGCCTTTGGGTTTTGGATGGTTTGTGAAGGAAGTCTGCTCGGCTCACTAGTGAGTGTTGACATTGCTGTGGCGAGATAGGACATTTGTTTGGTTAATTCTGAAATTGCCCCGTCAGTTTTCGCCTAGTATTGGTGTAGTGAAGTACCCAATTGACTTATGCTTTCTACGAGCTCCTTCATCATGTCATCAAGCGGCTTTGTTGGTTCTTGCTGATTATGTTGGCCGGTTTGGTACTGATTTGGTCCTCTTTGCTGATATTGACCTGCTGATGGAGCGTTCTGGTTATACTGCCGGTGGGGGGTTGGTGGAATGACTGAGCTAGTTGAGGGACAGCTGGTTGTGCATCCTTCTGAGAATAGTTATTGTTACGCCAGCTTGGGTTGGTTGCTTGACCATACTGTCTGTTTTGTCCGGCTCTGTCATTACTATTGTTGTTGTATCCTTGGTATCCTCCCACTGCATTCACTTCTGCCGGTTCCTCTTCTATTAATGTAGGACATGCGTCAGTTTTGTGGTCTGTAGAACCACAGAACTCGCAAGGTTTTACCGGAACTGGCTGCCTTCGTAGGATTTGAATCATCATCTCCTTTAACTGCTTCATCTCTTCAGGCATAGAGCTCATCGACGTTTCCGCTTTTGCCACATTTTTTGTCCGGGAGAATTCTTCCTGCTGAGTTGTCTCTTCTCTGAATCGGGCATTCTCAGCAACGTTGGTGATAAGATCCCTTATGCCACTTAATGATAGATTCATCATGGACCCTCCAGCCGAGGCATCCAGGAGCATTTTGTCTAAGGGTCTTAATCCGTTAATGAGATACTCGACGGTGAGTTTCTCGGGCAGTCCAAGGGTACATCAGCTTCTCTCCAGGCGGTTGAATTTTTCCAGGTAATCGTACATGGTTTCGTTGGGTCCTTGCCTGATGTCCTGCAGTTGCCTCCTTACTTGCATCGCTCTTCCTGCTGGGTAATATTTGTCTAAGAACTTTTTCTGCATCTGAGCCCATGTTCTGATGCTTCCGGAAGGCAGTGAAAGGAACCAGTCGTTTGCCGCGTCAATGAGGGAAAAATAGAACGCCTTTAACTTTAAGTCGTCTACGTTTACGCCATTCGGTTTGAGGTTTTGGCAAATCCCATGTAAGCGCTGGAGATGAGTCATTGCTGATTCTCCACGAGTTCTGAGAATTTTGGCAAGTTGTGGGCCACTGAAGTGTTGATGACGATGTTTTCTAGCTCCGGGCCTTCATAGATACACCACGGCTGAACTCTGAAATTTGGTGCCGAGAGCTCTCCTAATGTGGGTTCGCGGTAGTTGTTGTTATCTCCGTAGTAGTCATCGAAAGCGGGTTCTTGTCTCGGCACTTGTCTAGGTTGCGGGGGTGGTGGATATCTAGGGGGTTGTCGTACTGGACCAGCTGCATTTCGGTCCTCGGGTGGTTCTTGGTTTCTTCTGATGGCTTCCCTATCACGAGCTCGTCTGCTTCGGATGAGTTGCTCTGGATCATCCATAAATGGAAGTGGCACCTCATTGTTTCGATCGTACAGGTTCATCTCGTCGTCATCTTAGTAGTCATGGTGACTTCCTTCGCGAGACATGGTTGTTTCGAGCGCGTATTGATTTAAAGAACTTATCCGATGGCTAATTCCCCGGCAACAGCGCCAATTTGACGGAGCCCACTGCACTGTCATTAAGGTGCAATGTTCTCTGTACAAATAAATTTATATTTTTCCGCTACTCGCGACTACACTACTGGGTAGTAAGTGGTAAGTAGGGGTCGAACCCAAGGGAATTAGAGGGATAGTCGTTCTTTGAGGGGATTTGTACAGCGAGGGAGCGTGTTTTAGGTTGATTGAGATTTTAGCGCGATTAACTAAGCTACTGTTTTTGGTTTTTTGTGCGGAAAAGTAAATACAGAAAATAAATACAGAAAATAAAGGAGTCAAGGGAAGAAGACTTACAGTGGGTAATGCGTGATTGCGATTCATCCGGTAGATGAGTGGTTGATGGTTGTAGTTGATCGAGCAGTTTATAAAAGTAAGTACAGGGGGTTTTTGTAATTCAAGGGAAAGTATTCGGTTTCAGGTACCTTGTATTATAACATGTTTATTAATAACTGTTAGTAACCTTTCTAAGTATTCAAAGATGAATCGAGGCCCTTTCGTAGCGCAAGACTTGCAACATCGTTTAAAGCAACACTTGTTCTACTTCAGACTAATTCCTCCTTTCGAAGTATCTTAGCCTTTTGTGCATCCATTTGAATTCTTTGGTCCAGTTTCCAAATGGTTTTTTAAGATAAGACGAACTCCTCGATAAGTTTTGCTTGTTACAGCTTCCACTTACCGAGTATGATCACGAATTCCCACGGAAGAGCTTTGCTTGTTACAGCTTCCACTCAAACTTGGAAACTCTGACTATAAATGGCACATAGAACAAGTTTTGAATACAGAGAAATGAAACTAAAAGAAATTAAAACATTATATAATACAAGAAAATACCTTCGACCGAATGAGGAGTTTAGCTACGACTATCCATGGAAAAGGACATCGTAACTAAATACTCAGGGGTTTTTGAAAACAGTAAGAGGGAAAGGGGTGGAATACTCAAGAACCAACAGGAGTATTCCCAACTTCCTACTGAATACTCAAGAACCAACAGGAGTATTCTCTACAGTATTATAATACTCAAGAACCGACAGGAGTATTATAATTTCAAAGCGTATAATACTCAAGAACAAACAGGAGTATTATTTCCAAAACCAAACCAAACTTACAAAGTATCTTAGAGAGAGAAGTGATTTACAAATTTTGGGATGGATGAAATGAGGAGGAGAAGCCTCCTTTTATAGCCACAAGGGGAGGAGATGGGTGGTGGAGATGGGTGGCATGTGTTTTTCATCCAAGGGAGGAGAAGGGAGGAGGAAGGAGGAGGTGACACATGGGGGGGGGGAAGAAAGCCGCCGGTCATGGAGAGCTTGAGCTGCCGGTTGCCGGTGGCAAGGGGAGGAGAAGAGTTGCTTTGGCCACCTCCAAGCAAGGTGGCCGGTCACCTTGGCCCATGAGTGCATTTTGACAGTTTTGTGCAGTCGTTTCACAAAACTATCAGTCCAATTTCGCTCCGCCTGACTTTGATTGTTCCTCGGTTGGATTTGATTTGAGTAATTCAACGTCAGGATCTTGATATTTCTTCGTTCAGCGTCTGATCTTGACCTTGGATTAACTCTTATCATCTTTTCAGCGTAAAATCCTCTCCTTAGCGTGTTTTCTCTCTAAGCGCCAAAATACCCTGTAGAAATAAATCGGGACTAACAATTAGAAGTTAAATAGACCAACAGTCTAATTTGGTGGGTTTTACTGTGTTTTTGATTCGTATAATTTTGGTCCATCAATGATCATAAACTTATGCAACGGTTTGTACAAAACCGTCGCATAAGAGTATCATTATGCAACAGTTCTCAGACAAACCGTTGCCTAAACGTCAAACCGTTGCGTAATGAAAAATATGAACCGTTGCATAATCTCTTCTCTGTAGTAGTGAAAAAAAGAAAAGGAACACCTTAGTAGCAACAATCTAAGTAAATGTTAAACAAAGATACTAAATATTCACTTGCAAAATACTTCTTAAATTGCTTAAGAGCTATGATATTATTATTATTATTTTGATTGGAAACAGCAAGACTACAACCGGAGAAAACTAACAAACAAAGGACAGGCAAAACACTAAAACAAAAAGGACCCAGGAAACAAAGGTACAACATCCACCCTGTTCCAGAACCAATTATGTGCTCTCGCCTTGGACGTTAGCCAGTCTGCCACTTGGTTCACCTCCCCAATGACTGCCTGCACCTTTCACCTTTTATTAAAGCGGATGAATTCAACCGCGGTTTCCAGCCAGGGCAGGAATCACACCAATGCGTCAACCCAGCACCAGTCGAGACCACTGTGAGCACATCCAAAGAGTCAGTCTCAAACATAACCACCTTCAAGTCCAAGCGGCTAGCCAACTTCATTCCCATGTGCAGAGCTTGACCCTCCATAAGTAGTTCCATTACTTTTTTTTGATAATGGGGTACAACAACTAGTAATAGTACAATGCATATGACGCCTTATCATCTAGTACATGTATTAAAATTCGAAGCTCTAGTAAGGCATCTTGATCGGATCGAAAATCATAGGGTACATTTCTCCACTTCTGTAGCGCAGGCCGGGTTTGACACCTTTACCATGCATGGATTCGTACATCTACCCCAAATCACCATCGGTACATTCTCGACACTTGGAGCTCAGGCCACCCTGAGCACCTTTACCGTACGACACGTGCATCTTGACGGCCGGAGGAAGCATCACGCGCTAGACGTAAAGAGGAAAGCATCAACGAGGGATGTATGAAATATCCCGGCTGACGAGGAAGAGGGAAAGGAAAAGGAAAAGGAAGAGGAAAAAACTAACAAAATTGTGAGAAAAATGGTGTCCCCAGGACTCGAACCCCGGATGTAAGAAATCGTATCTGACTCCTTAGCCAACAGGCCACCACTCTCACTACGCCATTTTGCATTTAATGCAACAGGAGGGAAGGTGTTGCTTATGTTGCATTTTGTGTTGCTTTCGTTTGTCGCAACTCAATCGTGTTGCAAAAGTGCATGTCGCAAATGCTCTGATGCATTTGTACTTTGCAACGCGGAAACAATATCTGTTGCATAAGTCGTATACTTATGCAACGCGTACTTTGTCGTTGCATAAACTCTTGTTGCAACATACATAAGCAACACTTTCTTAAACAACACAGATTTGTGTTGCTTTTGATATCATCTTTTGCAACATAAATTTTAGTTTTTGTTGCAAAACACGGTTGCAACAAGGCATTTGCAACATACACATATGCAACTTTTGTTTGTTTTATAATTATCTTGCAATGCATAAGAAGCATATGCAACACAGTATTGCAAATTAAATCCGAGTTATAAAAAGTGCAATATTTTTTATTATTGATAACAGTGCAATATTAAAGTTGCATAATTACACATAACAGCATTTTCAAATAAACAAATTCTGCTTGTAGCCACCCCTAGAGAGTGGAGGCTGCTTGATAAAATTCCCAACCCCGCCGATTCCTGTCCCACTTGCACTTGCCCATTGCTTCATCAATTATCTCTACCCGCGCTTCGATGGATAGAGGGTCCTCACACGAACCACAGTCATCACAACTAGCAAGCTCCAACAAATCATCCACCTTTTTTCTTCACCTCTTTCTACACAGATTTGCAAATGTAAATGGACTGATGCACAAATTTGCACATACATAAATGTATATGGATATCTTATTTGACAACATTATATCATTTGCATATTTGACCATGGATACAGATGAACTAAGAGCATGTGAAAGCATGTATGTCACCTCACATGAACATTCAGCATATCAAAGCATAATAGCACAGAAGCATATAAATGTACAGAGTGTCATTGATCCAAATGCACAAATTTGCATATACATGTTCACTGATATAAGATAGGGATGCCGCACTTATGTCTAACAACAATAAGGGAAGTTCGGAAAATTACCGCAATGGAAGAACTTAAGAGAAAATACCTACAAAAAGAACAACCAAAAATAAGTTATGTAGCACTACAGTGGACTCTTTGACTTGTTGACCGTGGTCAACTCATGAACTTATTACCACTTACCACATGAAGAAGAAAAATCCATTGATAAGCGATTAAGAATCCCACCGGAGCCACCTTCGCATCACTGCAACAACCAAACACAAGTCAATTCAAACACATCACACAACACCAAAAGTAATCAGACCTCACACGGCTAGCCGCAGCCCTAACCGGCTGAACAACAAGCTGCCGCTGGCCCTAATCCAACTGGAGAAGCTTCAACAACGAGAGCATGACGCAGCTGCCTTCCCCAAACCAGGTTGCCTGCATCCGCCACACTGCCAATCGACCTAGAGACGATTTCAGCAGGTCCGAATTGAGATGCGAAGCGGACGACGATTTCAACTTGTACGAATTGAGACGCGAAGCGGACGACGATTTCAGCTGGTCCAAATTGAGACGTGAGCCGCTTAAGAATCGACTTCGACTTGGTGAATAGATTGAAAGCAGCGGACGACGATTTCAACTTGTCATTTAGTTTCAGATGAGATGTGAATGGAAAACAAAAGGGGGTTGCGGCGGAGAATGATGTGAGCAAGTAAACCCTAGCAAAAGAAAATATAAAGTTTTTTAGTGGACTGAGTTAGATAGGCCCAATATATATAAATATTGACCAGTACAACAAATTTGGAAATTAGACCTTAATACTCATTTATTTGTTCAAATCAAATTGAACTAAATTTTATGTTCGAGTATAACTTAATAATTTTATAACACGTGGCTAGATTGATGCTTATTATTTCGGTGAGTGTTCAAAACCCAATATCCCTCCCAAAAAAACCCAATAACATTCTGACCTAATTTTCAATTTTAGAATATGTCAAATTACAAAGAAAAAAACAGGTTATGGCACAAAACAAAGATCTCCATTTAAATTTTTGGGTGATTAAAGGTTGGTGAAACACTTCGGGTTTTGTTCTGCATTTAATTTTTTTATGTGTACGCGATCTATTATGGAATAAAACGTCGCTTAAGACTGAAACGGTAGGTCGCCCTCTTTTAATGCCAATTCAATTTCAAACTTAAAGGGTGAGTCAAAGTAAAAAACTTCTGTGACGATCTAGTTTTCATTATTACGGGACATACTTTGAGTTGTCGTTTAAATTAAGTCGCATTAAATATTTAATGGGACATTTTGAACGTGTAGCTTAAAGAAATGTTGCATTAACATAATTACGGGACACAAAATATGTGTCACTTAAACGGAAGTCGCGTTAACATCTTTATGTGACAATCATTTTGCGCCGCATAATCTTTTGTCGCATATTGACATTATTGCGACAAACATTTCAAAGTGTAGTCGTATAAACCTTCATATGCGACAAAGTTATTACGATAAATTTCAAAGTTTGGCATGTAGGATGTAAAATGGTATAGTGTAAAACATTCAAGTATGTAAACTATACATATTTTCCTCTAGATTCAGGTGTGGCTCATGTACAACGTAAACCATGTTCCAACTGTGCCTATGTTCAAAATATATGAATCCAAGGGATATCAATCCCAAACAAAGGCAATAATCAGAAGAAAAAATTAGAAAGCATTCAAAAACAGTACCATGGAGACAAAAATAGTGTCGAACCATTAAACATTAAGTGATCTAAGTAACAATGTAACATAGAATCATTGCGATCTAATAACGAATTAACTTTAACAGTTTAATAACTGATTAACTTTAAAGTTATTTATAGACTTGTGTATGAATGAGTATGTGAAGGTGAAGGTTTATGAGATGGTTTGGAAAAGGAATTCTTGCATGTATTGTCCTTAATCTCGATCATAAGTTATGAACACATGATATATACACTTATGTATGCAAGAGTTTGTAATAAATTATGAAATAGTTTGAAACTTTTAGAGGATTCATGTCGAACCAACCACGAACTCTAAAGATTACTTTTAGTCTAGAATACAACTTATGTATTTGTGATTTGACTTATGTAACAAAGCATTTGTGATGGTTTATGAGATGATTTGAAGGTGGTCGAGGCTTTAAGAGGGAGTTCATACATGCATTACCCTTAACCTAGATCATAACTTATGGAGTGTTAAAGTATGATAAGTGAAGAACTAAATGCATTAGTGAAGGAATTTGAGAGTTTCTTATTATGTCATTAAAGAGTAAAAAAACTTAGGAATTGAACAATTTATCATGCAATAAGTCATATTTTTTTATTTAATTAAGAGTTATGCTAAGGGTTAATGGTTCAACACTAATGCAACATGTTTGATTTGTTGTTCACATGTTGCATTATATTACATTTATGATTTAACACATTTTCATGGGGGAAACATTGGTTCAAGAGGGAAATTTAATTTTGATTTGGTTCATATTCGGATAGTTTTTGTAACTTACATTATCACGTTGTATTTGCACAGGTTGCATTTGACATGGAGGGAAAAAAATTCGGATGGAGGGAATTGAATTAAATATGGTGGGAAATGAAAAGTTTATTTTTTCAAAATAAATGCGCTACTTACGCAACACGAATATACTTCGGCACAACACATGTTGCATATGTAATCTTACGTAACACAAGTGTACTTGTTACTTTTGTCGGCGTTACATAAGTACTCGTAAGTAACACACAATGACATGTTTCTTTAGAAAATGTTGCATTAGAATACGTATGCAACAAACATTGATCTGTTGCTTTTGTGTGTGTTGCATAAGAAACCTTATGCAACGTAGTTTGGGATGATGCTTAATTACGTGTTGCATATGTGTCCTTACGCAACGTATATTGAGACGCAAGTTTTGTTATGTTGCATTAGTATACTTATGCAACACACATCTATCTGTTGCTTTTGTTTCCGTTGCTTAAGAGGACTTACGAAACGGAGATCGAGATGTTGCTAAAGTACGTGTTGCATAAACTTTCTTACGCAACGTCGATTGGGATGCGTTTTTTGTTTAAGTTGCATAAGTAAACTTACACTACGCCGCACATAAGCAACGTGTTCCTTATGTTGCGAGCGTTCTTATGCTACATTCGTTATGCAACAGCGAGTGATGTGATGTTGCATATGTGTTAAAATGGCGTAGTGTCTGTTTGCAGTAGTTCCATTACTTAAAGACTCAATTATTGTGCAATTTTAATAACTATAACTATGTTAATTAATTATATGTGAGCACATATACTTTTTATGATAAAATATTTTCTTAAAAGTGGTAATGAACTATAAAAAATGTAGGGAAAATGACAAAGAGGGGGTATGAACTACCATTCATTGACAAATTACGGTCCGAACTATGAAAATTGATAATTAAGGGCAATTTCAAAATATTTTAATTCTCATATAACACTTAATTGACAGAATATCACTCCGTCAATTAACAAAGTTAACTAAAAGAATGAATTGAAAAACCCTTATTGCCCTTAATTGTGAAATTGAGGAGTAAAATATTCTGAAATTGCCCTTAATTGTACTCAATTTTCATAGTTCGGACCGTGATTTGTCAATGAGTGGTAGTTCATACTCCTCTTAGTCATTTTCCCAAAAAATGTAAACTAAAGTACTTAATTTCCATCATTAGAAGATGGTTGGGCAATACATAATATAAGGCCTTCAAAACCTTTGGAGTCCTCAATATGATCTTTGGACAAGTTAGATACGAATTGTGGTGGGTTTAAGAAAGGTGGTCTGCTAGTTGAAAATTGTTTTTCTTGCATTCTCATAAAAGCATTTGTAATAGTTGGAATTTCAGGACGCCCGAGGGAAGGTATTGGGGAAGTTCGAGAGGCGAAATCATGATGCGGTTCACGGAAGACGACCGCACTACCGAGGATGTCCGTGAGGACGTGCTCGAGGAGAACATCTGAGCGGAAGTTCTCTAAGTCGGTTGGACCAGAACATTTGTAAGAGGACGATCAAGTCTAAAATTCTAGAAAGTAATCGTTTTTCCTCTCACTTGTGACTGAATAACACTATAATACAAGAGATATTCCAAAATCCTTTTAACGTTACTTGAAGGTTATGATTTTACACTCTGGTATTGGTTGAGATTCCGAAATTTCCACTACAAGTCATTGTGTTTAATTACTCCACTTTTTGCACTTTAAACTCATTCTGTTTAATTACCGTGACAGGGAACAAAATACATTGTTACGTACTTGTGTGGAAACACTTACTATTATCCAACAACGTGTCATTTCTCGTGAGTTTGGAAGACAAGTTTTTATTGATTATTTTTTCTTTTTAAAGTGCTACATTTTTACATTTTACAAGGAACTAGCAGTAATCTTACACAAGAGCTCCACCCTTGGCGAACTCTGTGACGGCCAGAGCGACCAAACCCAACATCGCCAATCGGCCATTCAACAGCTCTGCGTCAGAGTTCATGAAACCTCGCGACTTGGACTCCACATCAGCCCCTTTTAAAAAGGGTACGAAGGAAGCAACGGAGAACAAGATGGTAGCTCCAAGGAACAATTGAAGTCCACCATGAGATAGTTGTGAAAACACATCCTGCCCACTTAATAGCTCTGCCCCGATGGCTGACACGAAGCCGAGCATAGCTAGACGGCCGTTGATCCTCTCAGGGGCAGGGCTACTGAATTCCAACAAGTCAGTGATTGAAGGGCTGCTCATTTTGGATGCTGAAGACGTGGCTGCTTCTTCCTCTGGAATATTATCTCCTTCTTGCTGATGTACACAATATATCATATTAGGGGTTAACAAGTGTGTTGAAAGTGAAATAGTTAGTCAGGAATAAGTTTGCATGCATGCATACCTGAAGTGCGCATTTCACTCCCATGTTGGCGTTTCTCCTCGCACGTCGCCCAAACCCAGCTAGGCTAATTGGCGCTGCTCTGGCGGACAATCCTGCTGCTGCTGCTGCTGCGGATGGGGTTGTTAGGAAGATGCTTTGCATGGTTGCTGAAGCGGCCATTTTTTTTAGGGATCAAGTAGCTCAGAATGAAGAGGTCGATCACTTGGGAAGAGGCAGATGTACACAAATGCTTTTGCTGCTTTAATTTGATGTTGTGGAGGGAGGTGGGTGTAAAGCGTATTTATAGGGCGTGCTTGGGGAGTGTAGTTGTGGATGGTTTTAGGGCCACGTTATTTGATTGTCTTCATGTTTGTCTGCATATAATGATGAGAGCCATTGCAAGTGAATAATGTGGCTGTAGATGCTTCCATTCCCTGAGATTCATTTTCGAGGTCAGGACTGTTCTGGATACATCACTGTTGGTTCCTTGAATTCATGTCATGGCTATACCTTTGACACGTGCTTGGGGAGTGTAGTTGTGGGATGTTTTAGGGCCACGTTATTTGATTGTCTTCATGTTTGTCTGCATATAATGTCATGATGAGCCAGTGAGAATAATGTGGCTGTAGATCCTTCCATTTATTTTGGAGGACAGGATTGATATCCCCATGTCCCAAATTCCCTTGGTTCACTCACTATGTAATTGACTTTTGCCTTTGACACGTGCAGTACGGTCAATGCGTTGGGCTTCAATAATTGGGCCTTTCAATTGAGCGTACGGTGTCGTTTAAGCAAAGCGGGAGGAATCTGTTTGGATCGCAAATGGAGTGATGTCGTTTTGGCGAAAGGCACGCGTCTTCGTTTAATGGAACGCTGTCGTCTTAGAGGAGCGGGCAAGTTCGGTAATACCGTTACAAGTGAACCGAACGACCGCGTTTAACTCATCTCCTGCGTTTTAATTAAAAGAGAATCAAATTGGGGGTTTAGGGCTCAGTTCAAAAATAAGAAATTCCAGAGCGATTGATGAGCGATAACCAAAATTGGAGAAGCGTTCGAGAGCGACTGGATTCGTGAAGGCTTTGGAGTTCGACGGCGTGTCTCAATTGCGGCTCATTCGTCAATTGAGTGCCGGAGAAGTCATGCGGAGGCTACAGCTCGGTTAGAGTGGAGCAGCTGCGTTTCTCGCCGGATTCAAACCAGGAAAGTCATCTAACTTGTTGCTTGGATTGAAACAATGTATTGGGTTACAATTTGCTGTGTAATATTTGAGTAACATTAAGACATTCATCTAGGCTTTGTTTTGTACAAACTCTTTGGGCTAAATATCAATAAAGGGCAAGGTTTAACTATATACATTGAATCGATCTTCTTACAACGTGGTATCAGAGCCAATTAGGTCGTTCTTGACGTGTTCTTGGCGGCGTTAGGGTTGTGTACCTTAACCTTTGAACATTTAGACCCTTGTTTGTGCATTTGGCCTTGCTTCATAATTCATGTGATGGCTGAATCTATGAAGTTAAAGCCATTTGATGGAACCTCAGACTTCTCTATGTGGAAGATGAGAATGAAGGCCATTCTTGTCGAAGAGAAGTGCTTTAGGGCTGTGACAGAGGAATGGGTTGCTCCCACCTCTGATCAGCAAAAAATTGATATGAAAGAGCTTGCTTATTCTGAGATAATGATGAAGTTAACAGATGATGTAGCTAGGAAAGTGATGCATCATTCTGAACCTAAAACTTTGTGGGATGAATTGGATAAAATGTACTTGGCTAAGTCTCTCCCCAATAGGATCTCCTTGCAAACAAAATTGTTCACTTTCAAGATGGATGTGTCCATAAGTTTGCAGGAGAACCTTGACATCTTCTTAAAAATAACCCAAGACTTGAAAAAGTGTAAGGATGAAATTAAAGAAGAACACCTTTGTGTCATTCTCCTTAATTCAATTCCATCTCAGTTTGACATCCTTAGGGATGTTATTCAGTATGGAAATGATGAAGTGACAGTCTCCAAAATTATTGAAGCTATTACTTCAAAGAATGACAATCTTAAAGTGTTTAAAACAAAAAATGGGGTTAAAACTGAGAGTAAGTCAGAAGTGATGATGGTTAAGGGTAAAAACAAGTATAAACACAAGAATAAAAACCATAACCATGGATCTCAAGGTACATTTAACAATGAGTCTAATAAATCTCAGAATAACAAAAATCCTGAAAAATCCCAACAACAGGGTAATTCCCAAAGAACTGGTCCTGTTAAGTGTTTATATTGTGGAAAACTTGGACATTATGTCAATAACTGTTTTAAGAAACAAGATGATACTAAAAACAGTAACAATGCTGAGTCTCAAAGGGAAAACCAATCTGGTTTTTCCAATATCTGTGAGAAGGGTCCAGAATACAACCATGAGGCTCTTGTTGTCTCTTATGGAGATGATAGCAGCTCCTGGATCCTTGATTCTGGCTGCACCTTGAATGCCACTCCCCACAAGCATCTTTTTGGTAACTTAGAGCATTGTGAAGGGGGAGAAGTCATGCTAGGTGACCACACATCATTAAAGATTAAGGGAATTGGATCAGTTCCCTTAAGAATGTTTGATGGTGTGGTAAGGTCTATTCAAAATGTGAGAGGAGTTCCACATTTGAGGAGAAACCTTTTGTCAGAATCTGCCCTTGACAAGATTGGATGCAAAATTACAACTTATAAAGGAATAAGAGAGGTTTTCTAGAGATGGCAGGGTGGTCATTAAAAGTATACAAAAGGGTGGTCTCTACCATGTGGTTACCTCCCCTGAAATTAACATGTCTGATGATAACTCTTCCTCAACTCTAGAAAACACTAAAAAATGGCATTCAAGGCTTGGTCATATAGGGAACAAATGCTTAACTTACTTGTCAAAATTTGGCTTAATTGATTGCAAACCAACTGATCTTAAGTTTTGTGAAACTTGTGTTTTTGGTAAGAAATCTGCACAACCCTTTTATAAATCTACCTTTACTGTGAACAAACCATTAGAGTATGTCCATTCTGATTTGTGGGGACCGTCACAAGTCCCTACAGTTGGAGGAAGATCATACTTTATTTCAATAATTTACCAATTCACTAGAAAAGTCTGGATTTACCTTTTAAAAACTAAGGATGAAGCTTTTGAGTATTTTAAAAACTGGAAGATCATGGTTGAAAGCCAATCTGACTTGAAAGTAAAATGTCTAAGAACAGATAATGGACTTGAGTTTTGCAATAAAATCTTTAATGAATTTTGCACCAAAAATGGCATAAAGAGACACTTAACTGTGCCTGGCACCCCTCAACAGAATGGAACTGCTGAGAAGATGAATAGATCCTTGCTGGAAAAGACCAGGTACATGATGATCAGTGCTGGGGTCAAACCATCCCTTTGGGGAGAAGCTGTGATCACAGCAGCTTACTTAATCAATAGAAGTCCCTCCTCTTCCATTAACTTTAAAACTCCCCAAGATTTGTAGACCGGTAAGGCCCCTAACCTGCACCATCTGAGACCCTTTGGCTGCACTGCTTATGCCAAGGTTTCTCAGGGGAAATTACAGCCAAGGGTTGTTAAATGCATTATGTTGGGATACCCTGATGGGGTTAAAGGTTTCAAGCTTCTTTTAATTCAACCTGGTGGTTATAAAGTGATTGTTTCTTGTTCAGTTACCTTTGATGAAAACAGTTTTCATTTTAAGTCTAAACTAAACCATGAAGTTGAGTCTTATGGCACACCTGAAGGTGTGACCAGTTTCATCCCCACAGGCCTCTTTGCTAGACAGAATGGTGATGATAATCAGTAGGGGAGTGATGAAGGATCAGCTCAGATGGGACAGTCATTGGACTTAAATCCAAGTGAAGAGGACTATGAGGTAACACAAGAAGGGAGTAATCCAGCTGGAAATCCAGGTATTGAGCAACCACGCCAATTAGGTGGGGGAGTAAGCATTTCTAACTCAGCTTTACTGTCAAATTCAGCACATGCTAGTCATAGGACTGCTAGTCTTAGGACTGAAAATGCTTCTGCTGTGAATTTTGATATCAATGATGCTGTTTTGACTGATTATGTGCCTAGTTCATCTGCTGTGAATGATGTGACTGATATTCTACTTCTACTATGTATGTTCAAGTCCAACCTGATTTAAGTAATTATCAATTGACTATAGACAGGGCACCTAGAAACAGAGTTCAAAATAGAAGGTATATGGCTAATTTAGATGAGTCTTGGAATGAGAAATGCTGTAATATTGCTGAGTTTGCTCTTGTTGCTGCTGAGAAAGTAAAATATGAAATACCTGAAACTTATGAGGCTGCCCTTAGGGGACCTAATGCTAGAGAATGGCAAAATGCAATGGATGAGGAAATTAAGTCTATGATTGTTAATAAAACTTGGTATTTGGTACCTAAACCTGAAAATGCTAAAGCTATTGAATGTAAGTGGATTTATATACTAAAAGAAGTTAATTCTGAATCAGATCCACCTAAGTTCAAAGCTAGACTAGTTGCCAAAGGTTTTAGGCAAAGGGAAGGAATTGACTATAATGAAATTTTTGCCCCAGTTGTAAAGTATAAAACTCTGAGATTTTTGCTTGCTTTAACTGCTGTTTATAACTGGGAATTACACCAAATGGATGTAAAAACTGCATTCCTTCATGGGGACCTAAATGAGACCATTTACATGACTCAACCTAAGGGGTATATTGACAGAAATCTGCCTAATCACTGCTGTTTGCTTAATAGGTCCATTTATGGACTTAAACAATCTCCTAGACAATGGAACAAAAAGTTTAATGACTGCATGATGTCTTTAGGCTTTGCTAGGAGCAATTATGATACATGTTTGTATTTGAGAAGGCTTAAGCATGAAACTGTTTCTTATGTGCTATTATATGTTGATGATATCTTGATCATAAGTAACTCTAAGCCTGAAATTACTGGTATTAAAACTGATTTAAGCAAACACTTTGATATGAAAGACATGGGGCTTGCCCAAAAGATTTTAGGCATAAAACTGTTTAGGGACAGAACTGATGGAAAAATGTTTTTGTCCCAAGTGGACTATGTTAATAAAGTGCTGGATAAGTTCTCTATGAAACATGCTAAGTCCACTAGTATTCGCTAAGGAGGGCACTTTATTTTCTCTAAAGATGATTGTCCTAAAACTGAACTAGAAAAATAGGAAATGCATGATATATCATATGATGTTGCTGTTGGTTCTGTGATGTATGCAATGCTGTGCACTAGACCTGACCTTGGTTTTGCCATTAGTGTGTTAAGTAGATACATGTCTAACCCAGGAAAAAAACATTGGGAAGCCATGAAATACTTGCTGAAATATCTAATAGGAACTAATAAACTTGGTCTGTGCTATGCTAATTGATGGAGCCCACCGCACTGTCGTTAAGGTGCGATGTTCTCTGTGCAAAAATAAATTTATATTTCCGCTACTCGTGACTTCACTACTGGGTAGCAAGTGGTAAGTAGGGGTCGAACCCAAAGGAATTAGGGGGATAGTTGTTCTTTGAGGAATGTACTGGAAGGGAGCGTGATTTTAGGTTGATTGAGGTTTTAGTGCTAAAAAGTAAGTGTCTTTTTGGTTGGTTTTGGTTTTTTAGTGCAGAAAGGTAAATGACAGAAAAGTAAAATACTGAAAGTAATTAATTAAAGGAGAAGACTTACAGAGAGTGGTTGCGTGAAGGACAAGTTGTGCGGAGAGTAAGCGGTTGATATTGCAGTTGATATTGAGACTGAAAAGTAAAATGCAGGTGATGTTTTAATTTAAGGAAAGATTCGGTTTCAGGGGCCTTGTATCATAATCCGTTTATCATTGACCGCTAATGACCATACTAAGTGTTCAAAAGTGTATCAAGGCTATTCCTAGCACAAGACTTGCCACACCGTCTAGTCTTTTGCAAGACGTAGTACTCTTGTTCTAATATGTGCATCCATTTGACCATCATTCCTGATAAATCAAATGGTCTTTGAAAGAGGTTGAACTCCACAGATAAGCTGTGCTCTTCCGAGCCTCCACTTATCCACGGAGGTCACAAATTCATGGTAGAGCTTTGCTCTTCCGAGCATCCACTCTACCAATGAAGTTCGGACCTAATATATGGCACTTAGAACAAGTTGAACACAAAGAGGCATTAAGAAAAGGGTCTAAAACATTTTATGATACAAGTACACCCCTTCAACCGAATGAAGGGTTTAGCTACAATTATCCATGGAAGAGGACATCATAACTAAGTACTTGAAAAGTAAAGGTTTTTTGAAAGACAGAAAGTAAAGTTTGCAGTTTTGAAAGATAGGAAAGTAAAGTTTTCGAAAGTAAAAGACAGTAAAGGAAAGGGGTGAGTACTTCAAGAACCGACAAGAGTACTCAAGAACAGTGAAAAGTAAAAGAAATGCTTGAGTACTTCAAGAACCGACAAGAGTACTCAAGAACAGTGAAAAGTAAAGGAAATGCTTGAGTACTTCAAGAACCGACAAGACTACTCAAGAACACTAGAATACTCAAGAACCAACAAGAGTATTATAGATTAAAACAAGTGTTTACAAGAGTTGTGCCCAAAATCTAGAGATATAAGTAACTTGTGGATTGTGGGATGTTGGAATTGTGGATGATTTTACAAGTGAAGATGACTTGGTATTTATAGGCAATGAGAAGTGTGGTTTGTGGAGGAGATGAGACCACATGGCACAAGATGGGAGGAGCTCACAAAAGCCATCGGGAAGGATCTAGATCCATAACACATGGCATGAGATGGGGAGGGGAGGAGATTAGCCGCCCCATGTGGTGTTTCCATGGAAAAAAGTCGCCGGTCACATGGCAATGGGGAGTGAATGTGAGTTTTGTGATCTCATCCACAAAAGCCATCGGTCCATTTCAGCTCCGGACTGACTCTGGTTGCTCTTTAGTTGGACTTGTTTTGAGTGATTCCACGTCAGGATCATGAAAGTTGTACAGTCGGAATCTGGTTGTGTCCTGGAGTGACTCGTACTTCATTTTCAGCTTAAAAACTCCTCCTTAGCCTGTATTCTCTCTAGACTTCAAAATACCCTGTAGATAAATATCGGAACTAACAAGCAAAAGTTAAATAGACAAAGAGTCTAATTTGGTGGGTTTAACTGTGTTTATGATTCATACAATTATGGTCCATCACTAATCATGAACCTAATGCTGATATTGTTGGGTATGTAGACTCTGATTATGCCAGTAATAAGGATAATAGGAAGTCTACTACTTCATTTTACTTTACATGGAATGGTAATTGCATATCTTGGAAAAGTCAGTTACAATCGATTGTTGCATTGTCATCAACTGAAGCTGAATATATAGCAGCAACTGAAGCTTCTAAAGAAGCCATCTGGTTAAGTGGTTTGCTAAAAGAAATCACTGGTTTTGCATGTTCACCTAAGATATATATGGATAGCCAAAGTGCCCTTTGTTTGTGCAAGGACCCTGTGTACCATGAGAGGTCAAAACATATAGATGTCAGACTTCATTTCATTAGGGATTTGGTTGAATCTAAAACTATTACCATTGAGAAAATCTTAGGGGATGAAAACTTAGCTGATTTTGGAACCAAAATTGTGCCTGTTAATAAGTTCACCTTTTACAGGAAGAGTCTCCATATTGATGAAGCTGGATAAGCTCATTTGGAAGTCTCTTGAGGTCCTTCTAGTGGCCTGGTTATACCCTACCCTTGTTAAGGTCAGATTTTTATTTTTAAAGTCTTCCTTTATTCACAACTAGCAATAGGAGGGCATATTGTTATGGCTTACTGCTGTTGTGATGTTATGTTGTTGATTATGAATGCCCAAAGTAGATTAGTACATGTATACATATGCCTAGTGAAGTTTGCAGGAAGTTCTGGTTTTGTGCCTAAGTCCCTAATCTGAGTTTTGAGTCAAAAGGCTCAAAACGGTGTCGTTTAAGCAAAGCGGGAGGAATCTGTTTGGATCGCAAATGGAGTGACGTCGTTTTGGCGAAAGGCACACATCTTCGTTTAATGGAACGCTGTTGTCTTAGAGGAGCGGGCAAGTTCGGTAATACCGTTACAAGTGAACCGAACGACCGCGTTTAACTCGTCTCCTGCGTTTTGTTTAAAAGTGAATCAAATCGGAGGTTTAGGGCTCAGTTTGAAAATCAGAAATTCCAGAGCGATTGGTGAGCGATTCGAGTGCGATAACCGAAATTGGAGAAGCGTCCGAGAGCGACTAGATTCGTGAAGGCTTTGGAGTTCGACGGCGTGACTCAATTGCGGCTCATTCGTCAATTGAGCACCGGAGAAGTCTTGCGGAGGCTACAGCTCGGTTAGAGTGGGGCAGCTGCGTTTCTCGCCGGATTCGAACCAGGAAAGTCGTCTAACTTGTTGCGTGGATTGAAACAGTGTATTGGGTTACAATTTGCTGTGTAATATTTGAGTAAAATAAGACATTCATCTAGGCTTTGTTTTGTACAAACTTTTTGGGCTAAATATCAATAAAGGGTAAGGTTTAACTATATACACTGAATCGATCTTCTTACAAAAACCATATATTTCTTGTTCAACTTCATTAGGCCACGTCTATATTAGTCGTAGAGGTCTGGCGGGACTTGAAGCCATCTTACATGATCATACCACAGAAGAGGCGGCGGAGCAACCGGTAAGAAGAGGGTTGGGTCAGTTTCCTTTTTTTTGTTTTGCTATATCCTTATGTGTATAATCATTTTTCTCTGAGGTTTGGCGTCTTCAGCCGCTGGAACAGATGTTACATCAGAGATTGAGGCATGGCAACCACCTCCTCCTCATGTCTTCAAAATCAACACTGAAGGAATTGCTTTTCCCAAAGAGAAAATGGTCGGCATTGGAGTGATAATTAGAAATTCAAGCGGGAAAGTGATTTTAGCAGGCAGTAAAAAAATGAAAGGGTTCAGTTCCCAGATACATGCTCCTGGATTGGCAGCTGTTGAAGGTCTTACTTTGGCGATACAAGCTGGTTTCAGAAATGTCAAGGGTTTACTGGGGTTCTGAGAGTTGTGCATACACGAGGCTGATAGCGATTCACAATTAGTATCGTTATTTTCACATTTTAGCCCAATTGGGTTTGATCTCCAGTACCGAAATGAATGCAAACAAAACTGCATTTGGTTTAGCTGAATATGCAAAGGAAGTTGATGATTGCATCGTGTGGGGAATTAGAAACACCTGAGTGCATTTCCAGTGTGGTAGAGATGGAGTCACACACGGACAGGGTTAAGATCTGGTGAGAAACAACATTAAGATAGAAATAAGAATTTAACTTATTCATTGATTTTTTTTAATCAACAGCCACAATCAGCTGCTGACAATATTTACCAAATTCAATCTATTATACGGTTACAGGGTTAATTTCGTCACACAAACAATTTCCAAAAACCAAATCCCGTTGATTGCGAACGAGAACCCTAACCCAAACCCTTTTGCCCATTCGATAGATCCGCTACGGTTGCCCATTTGATAGATCCGCCAACGAAGAAGAAGACTACGACGACCGTTAACGACGCATCGGAAGACGACAGCCATGGCTCGAAAGACGGCAACCTTAGACGACCATTCGACTCGTCCGCCGAAGAGGCCGATTCAAAAATCGGGTTTGATTTCTAACTACTGTTTAGGGTTTGCTAAATTCATCGTCGGTTTGTCGGAAATAACAGTGCGATATTCAGGGTTAAATGTTGTTCATAATATACATATGCGTATCATAATCCGTAGCGCAATTGAGTAAGATGCGTAGCATATAGTGGTTTTTGGGAGGAGATGAACTATGTAGCCCTGTTGGTTGTGCATAATGATTCATAGCATACAATGTCAAGCTGGCTGGTCTAGTTTTGGTAGTATAGGATCATATTTCGTAGTATTCATTTTGGTTGGGTATACTTCTTCTCACGGCAGGCTTTTTATTGTCAAGTTACTATATTTGTTTGTTGAGTATGTCTTTGTTCTTTTCTACAGGGAGGCTCTTTCCCCTTTGCCTGGAAATCTGCCATCAAAAAATCTCTCCAGAAGGCTATCACAAGCCCAATTTGTCGTCTAGATAGGTATAATCTGCTTATGGAATCAATTTATGCTAATCTTTTTCTAAACACTTCACATTGTTGTTCGAGTAATTTTAGATGCTCAACCATTGTTTTTTCCTTGTAGTTGGAATATTGTAATGTCAATGCCAGCAAGTGCAAAAGTAGAGACACCATATTCTTAAGCATAATCTGTAGCACAGTTGACATAACTTAAGTATATTTACTAAAAGTAGTTTAGTTGTGTATGGAGGGATAAAATACGTAGCCAAGTGGGTTATGAATCATAATGGTATCATTGTGTTGTACTCGTTACAGTTGGGGATATCCATCTAATACCAAGGGGAACAAAGAAATGATTGATACAAATACATCTGAACTCAGAAAAAAAAATCAGGTACATGTTGCAAACAATTGGTAAATAGTTACTGACATAAAAGTAATAATAGTTTAATCATGTGCACTATAATCCGTAGCATTAGAAGCATAATCAGTAACACATGGCTCATTATCCGTAGCATCAGAAGCATAATCCGTAACAAATGGCTCATTATCTGTAGTTTTGTAAGCATAATCCGTAGCACCTTTGAGAGTATGTTAATTTAAAGGCGTTTTTATTCAGCTCTATTGCTGTCAATATGGTTGGTGAGATAGTGTGGATGGGTGTTGTATTTGGAGTTTGGTGTTACTTTGGAGTGTTGATTTGTTTGGGATTTCTTTTGTAGGTGTTTGATCTTTCGGAGGTGAAGCCTCATGAATTTGTCGAGTATGGTTTGGGTTGCTTAGAGAAAATGGCGGCAGCAGGTGATCTCTGTGCAAAAGAAGTTCGTGAGAAGATGAAAGTTATGGTATGTCGAGTTGCTGTCAGTCATTGCATTTCTTGAATTTGAGAGGAACGGTTCAGGCATGTTATACTTAGAAGCAGCGCTGCCGATTGGTTGACAGGTAGCAGGAGGCGATGGAACAGTTGGTTGGGTACTGGGGTGTCTTTGGGAGCTTAATTTGCAGTCTCGAGAACCTGTGCCTCCGGTAGGAATCTTACCACTTGGGACAGGCAATGATTTATCAAGGAGTTTTGGTTGGGTATACTTCTTCTCACGGCAGGCTTTTTATTGTCAAATTACTATATTTGTTGTTGAGTATATGTCGTTGTTCTTTTCTACAGGGAGGCTCTTTCCCCTTTGCCTGGAAATCTGCCTTCAAAAAATCTCTCCAGAAGGCTATCACAGGCACAATTTGTCGTCTAGATAGGTATAAATCTGCTTATGGAATCAATTTATGCTAATCTTTTTCTAAACACCTCACGTTGTTGTTCGAGTAATTTTAGATGCACAACCATTGTTTTTTCATTGTAGTTGGAATATTGTAATGTCAATGCCAGCAGGCAGCAAGTGCAAAAGTAAAGACACCATATTCTTAAGCATAATCTGTAGCACAGTTCACATAACTTAAGTATATTTACTTCATTATAGCTAGTGCAAAAAAAAGTCTCCCAAAGGATGTCGACTTAACATTTCTACATTGACATTGCAGCAAGAGGGTCAACTTTGTGCGCTGCGTGACATTTACATGAACTTGATAATACGGTCACCACTCAACAAAATTTGGGATAAAGTGTTGAAACGCGCCAATGCATGGTTGAAGAAAAATTCAGACGAATATTATGATGGGAAGACGAATAAAAGCACTGGTTGCTGATTTGTAGGATAACCGTACAACTTGATTACTACAAATTTTAGTTTGTACCACATATGTTAGATTGTTAGGTACAATGTATTTTGGCTAGTATGCTAGGAACAAGTATGTTCCCATGTAATGTTGTTCAACGCTTTTAATATGATACTCAGATACTGGGTAGTGTATGTTGTGCATGTTTATCAAACAGGGTATTGTTATCCGTAGCATGTAATTATAATCCGTAGCATTGAAAGCATAATCCGTAGCATCGAAAGCATAATCCGTAGCATTATAAGCATAATCCGTAGCAATATAATCATAATATGTACCATTGTAAGCATAATCCCATGAATTATAATCATAATCCGTAGCATTGTAAACATAATTCGTAGCAAAGCAATCATGTATTTCCGAAATTAGATGATAAAAAACATAAAGAACAATGAACAGTTTTTTATAAGAAGTATGAATCTTAATGTAAGAATTATACACTCAGATGCTGTATGTGTTATCAAGTCTAGCAAAATTAACATCTACATGTTCGGAAGTAGCAGCACACATTCGTGAGTCATTGGCTACTCTCTTTGGACAGGTCCGCTTGTCATGGTGCGTTTGAACCCCTCCCTTTGACAAACCAATTATTGATGGTGATGATCACATCTGAACTATTACTAGTTGCCAGACGCACGACAAATTCAGCTATTCGAGCATATTCTTTATAAAACAATACAGCTTTATCGAGATTTGGAAATGGCATCCCAACCTGTGGCTTAAGCTCATCCGAACACTTGGGGATCCAACAATTTCTCTCATTAACAGAAACAGACGAGCAACTTTCATCTTCGAGGGCACGAGTTTGTTCATTTGCTTTATATCAAAAAAAAAAGCAACCACCGCATCACACCAACAAGTATCTGCTTTAAAAAAAAGAAGGAAGAAAGAGTTCATATTCAAGAGGACACACCCAACACAAGATTAGATAATCATGAACTCAGGAGCATAAAATTGTATTCATTTGAAGCACTTTTACAAGAGGTAAAACACTTGTGATTGTTCAGAGTCTCAAATTCTCAATTCTAAACACTTACCATGCCATGCCTAAGGCACTGATGTCAGTCCTTAACTATACAGACTAATAGTAGACTGAAAAGATCACTCACCATTCAAGAATGCATTGGGCATGAAACTCATGCTTGCAAGTAGTCATCTACACAGGAAGATACGCAAGAAACAGCATAAGAAATCAAATAAAAATATTTCAATTCATTTAGCAAATGGATGACCACATACATGTCGTCCGGCTTCCCCACCGGCCTCCCCGATGTCTCCGCCACCGGACACAACACCCGTCCAATAACAACAACAACGGAATAATCCAACCGCAACAGCCGATGATGTTCAACCGCCCGAATTCCTCCCAGATCGTTCGCAAAATCCTCAACTTGCTGGCTGAGTAGTTTAATTGGATTGGTGGAGGCGGGCAGCTCTGGGGCTTTCCATTACAACCGAAACCAAATTGTTGGATTTGTGGAGGCGGGCAGCTCCACCACTTTCTCGATCGTTCCAGAAAACGGAGTGTCGTCGGCTAGGTATCCGATTACAAAGATCTGATTTATGTGTATAATGACATATATGCCATTATGAAACTATTAAAATAGATATTCAGATTAAAAAATATAAATTATGAGGATTGTTGGATTAAAAATTGGATGGTTAGAATTAATTCTTATTTCTCATCAAATCAACTACTTCTTACCTGATTTTTTTTCGTGGACAATGGTTGAACTCTGAACTGGTCTAGGTCTTCTAGGACCGACCAATATCTATTATCTTCATCATCATTCAGTGTGATCTTTTCTCTATATATATATATATATAGGTTTCTTTCGATATTATTATGTGCCACAAATACTGCGAGCAGCATCGTTTTATTAAAATGAACAAAATTAAAGACAAAAGTTATATACATGTGTCGTCATATCTTGAATTTTACGTATTTTCAACAAGAAAGAAACAACAACTTTTATTTGGTTGTTTGTCTGAAATTTAGAATCCCTGAACATGTATATTAGAACCAATCAGATATTTCCAGCTGGCCACATCTATAGTGACACACGATGCCACGTCATGAGATTTGTTTGTGACATTTTTAGGTATCGTCCCGCTGCCGTCTATTTTGCTTTCCTGGGCGACATTTCCAACACACCCCGACCTCGTACTCTCCGTCCGCTTCAATCTCTACTTCTTCTACTACTACTACGTACTCTCACTAGAAGCCAACGCAACCGAAATGGCGCAATCGCTCCACCTCTTCATCTCCTCGCCGAACCTAATCTCGTCCAAATCCGCATACTCCAACTCGCTGTTACTTCCATGGAATCGCCGCTCGACGTCTCTCCGTAAATCAGTCACAGTCGCATCATCATCTTCAGATCTCGATGCATCGCCCTCCGCTTCTTCGTTTCTGGTACCGGAGAACGGGAAAAGAGGAAGTGCGTTGGTGGCGGCGGTCTCGGCCTCATCTTCGTCAGCAGTGGAATACGCTTCGAGCGGGATTGAAGTGGATGCGGTGACGGAGGCGGAGTTGAAAGAGAACGGTTTCCGGAGCACGAGGAGGACGAAGCTCATCTGCACGATCGGGCCAGCGACGTGCGGTTTTGAGGAGCTGGAGGCGCTGGCGGTCGGCGGTATGAATGTGGCTAGGATCAATATGTGTCATGGAACGAGAGACTGGCATAAAATGGTTATAGAGAGAGTGAGGAGGTTGAATGAGGAGAAGGGGTTTGCTGTGGCTATTATGATGGATACTGAAGGGAGTGAGATTCATATGGGTGACCTTGGTGGAGCTCAGTCTGCTAAATCTGAGGTGTACTCTCTTCTCTCTCTCCATAAAATTTCTTATTTATGATTTCTGGCATCAAAATTTTGATGTAATATTTGTTCAGTTGTATTCGTATCTGCTAAATCTGAGGTGTACTCTCTTCTCTCCATAAAATTTCTTATTTATGATTTCTGGCATCAAAATATGGATGTAATATTTGTTCAGTTGTATTCGTATTGCTACTTTAGCTTGTGCTATGGAATAGTTTACTAGTTTCTTGAATGCCAGGATGGTGAAATTTGGACATTTACTGTTAGAGCTTTGAACACACCTCTGCCGGAGCGCACTATAACTGTAAACTATGACGGTTTCGCTGAAGGTAATACTCCTGAAACTATCTGTTAATTAAGATAATTATCTAGGGTTGTACTAGTGATTATAAAGTTTATTCGCCTTGTCTGATAAATGTTTCAGCTTTGTCCAGAGTATATGTAATTGTCTTAATGATGGTAACTGACCTTGAAGCAGATGTGAAAGTTGGGGATGAACTTCTTGTGGATGGTGGAATGGTCAGGTTTGAGGTCATTGAGAAGCTAGGTCCTGATGTCAGATGTTTATGCACTGATCCTGGGCTTTTGCTCCCAAGGGCTAACTTAACTTTCTGGAGGAATGGGAGTCTTGTAAGAGAACGGAACGCCATGCTCCCAACAATTTCTTCTAAGGTTTGTTCATTTTATTTTGATCTCCCAGTGTCATCCTTTATATTTTTGCGTTTGATTCATCTGATACTCTTATGAAGTGCTGAACAAAGCAACAATTTTGCTTACAACATAAGAGTCTTGGTCTTCTATGCTTGAGTAGTGCTGTTTTGGTAATTGGTATTCAATTCTTCTGGATAAACAGGACTTATGACAGCAAGTTTACTGACAATTGGCTCTCTATAATCATCTTAGTGTGTTAACCTTGCCATATACTATATAACTCGGTGTGCCGGTTAAGGGTGTCGTATAGGCATAATGCCGAATGTCAGCCATAGTTCCCTATAGATTGCTCAGGAATTTACATTAAAATGACCTTGTTGTCTTGATGAAGATCTTAAAAGTGAACAAACATGAGTTATTTTTATGAGCTCCTTTGTAATGAAACTCCATGACTTCTGTTTTTCAACTCAAAATTGTGTGATTAAGCTGTACTCAGTAGATGATACTCGCTGAGCTATTTGTTTTTGCCTTATGTTCAGGATTGGCTTGACATTGATTTTGGTATTGCCGAGGGAGTTGATTTCATTGCGGTCTCGTTTGTCAAATCTGCTGAAGTGATCCATCATCTTAGGAGTTATATAGCAGCACGGTCACGCGGCAGGTAAGTTAAATAGAATTCACTTTTAATGTTATGCTAATTTGTTCATGTCTGAGATGGTCAACTAGAAAATTTTCAGTCCCGCTAGATGTCTGATAATCAAAGTAATGCATCTGGTGTCTTATTTTTTGGGGTCCTATTGCAGTGATATTTCAGTTGTTGCGAAGATCGAGAGTATTGACTCGCTCAAGAACTTAGAAGAGATCATCAAAGCATCGGATGGAATTATGATTGCAAGAGGTGATTTGGGTGCTCAGATACCATTGGAGCAGGTCCCTTCTGCCCAGCAGAGGATTGTCAAACTGTGCAGAAACTTAAACAAGCCTGTCATTGTGGCATCTCAGCTCCTCGAGTCCATGATTGAATATCCTACACCTACTAGAGCTGAAGTAGCTGATGTTTCAGAAGCAGTTCGACAGCGATCAGATGCCCTGATGCTGTCTGGTGAGTCAGCCATGGGCCAGTTCCCTGACAAGGCATTGACTGTTCTAAGAAGTGTTAGTTTGAGAATTGAGAGATGGTGGAGAGAAGAAAAACGGCACGAGGACATGTTGCTCCCCGAAATAGCATCTTCGTTCTCAGACAGTATCTCAGAAGAGATTTGCAACTCTGCTTCCAAGATGGGTAAGATCAAGATACCTCCCGATTATTTCCTTCACTCATGTTGCACTTTCTTTTCGCTGGAGATCTCCAGGGACCTTTTTAGTTACATTACTTATTCAACTTCTGCCCTTAAGAACACAGGATTAAACAAAGCCTACATGTTTCGGTAATTCAGCCTATTTTTGTTATTCTGATGTGCCTCTTTTTGCAGCTAATAATTTGGAAGTGGATGCGCTTTTTGTGTTCACAAAGACCGGACATATGGCCTCACTTCTATCTCGCTGTCGACCAGACTGCCCAATCTTTGCCTTCACAACCACAACTTCGGTGAGAAGACGGCTGAACCTCCAGTGGGGTCTCATTCCCTTCCGTCTGAGCTTCAGTGATGACATGGAAAGCAACCTCAACAAAACCTTCTCCTTGCTCAAAGCCAGAGGAATGATCAAATCTGGTGACCTTATCATTGCAGTTTCTGACATGCTTCAGTCCATCCAAGTCATGAACGTCCCATAAGGATCCTATCAGAAACAGAGGTACTACCTTGCTCCAACTAGGCCATAGTGAAAACAAACTGGACTGGACAGCTTAGAACGCAGCCTTTAGAGCTACCTCAACCTCAATGCCTCATCTTACCTTTTTTCATGCTAACTTGGTATCAAATCATATCCAATTTAGTGTTGAGACTGTTTTGTGTACCAGAATTTTGCTGTTGTTTTGTATTTCCTAATTATGTATCTTTAGAAATAAGTTGTTATTTTGTTCCTACTTTCTTCAAGCAAGCTCCTCCTAATTCCCTTGACCTGTTTATCTTATTAATGGTGTGAGTGCGTGAGCAGATGATTAATTGAGGTGGTGACTGATATATTTTCTTTGCATCCCGCGCTTGAAATTCCTCATTGGTGGATGGTGGCCTAAAAACATATTTAGTTGTTGTGACTCTGACTAGGATGTTCTTACATATCCTGAGTTTTTATCATTTGCAGTTTCATATTTCTAAAATAGGACAAACGAGGTTTATATATTCCGTTTGTCCTGTTTTTAATAATATATACTGTGGGCGGGATAGTGATATTTCTCATTTTTCGTATAATATCGGTTCCCCCGTGTCTGTATTTTGATGCAATGAAACATGTCGGTAATCAATGTGGTCCACATAAGTTCCAAATATGTCACGTATTCGTTTTAACAAAATATCGGTATGGGAAATCGATATTTTGTGAAAATATGAAATACCATATCTATTGGTATTATTAAAAAATAAGGCAAACAAGTTATGTTAAATTCATTTGTCCTATTGGAGAAAAGGGAAACTCAAAATGGGGCAAAAGGGGGAAAAATTCCATAACCATGTGTATGTAGTTGATGATATCCTGTATTTTTCAAGACTTCTTTTACGTAACTCATTAACTACCTGACCTGTATAATTCAATGCACAAGTGTGACACGATATGGGGACCCTTCATCATCTGCTCTTGCACTTTTTGTGTAGGCTATTAAAGAAGGCCTCCGCTTCACAGTGGTTGGTTTGACTCAAATGCCATTAAAGGTACCATGTTCCAGATAGGTAACTAATTGAGTCACCTCATTTTCGATTAATGATCGAGTGCACGTTTCACTTTGCCTGTGTTTTGGTCAAGCATCATGTCGTATTTCTTCATGTACAACTCATATATATTCATGGCTACCCACAACTACATTACAGATTACTCAATCTCCATAGTGTTATCATAAAGTGTTAGGTTATATTTGATGCAAGAACAGGTCAAGGGAAGAAACCCTTTTCACTTTTATTTCACCAGTTTCATCTGTTGGTTCTTCATTTGGTGGGCGGACAATGTTTGAATATGAATAACTTACAAGACAATGTTAAAAAAATCGCAATATTTTGGGTGTAATATAATGTCATGGTTCCAACAGAGTGGTGATCTAGTGGTGTGAACATCTAACTGTTAGTTATAAAGGCTAGGGGCGGATGCACGCTTTGGTTAATGGAGGCAGCCGCCCCGATCGATTTTTGATAATTTACTTAATATTATGTTAATTAGGCTAATACCTCAATAATTTTTACAGTTCACACCCACTCATTTTGATATTATGCCCCCACTATTAAAACAAATTCAAGTTAAATAATTTGATAGTTTATTTAAAAAACTAATATAATATAATTGTACAATTTGAGCGTAAACAGTTTAGGTTCGTATATGAGTTTTTTTTTATTTTTGCTCTATTTTGAAACTTAAATCTCGATTTTGTCCTGTTTTAACTCAAATATCGAGTTTGCCTTGTTTTTAATAAAACCGGTTTTGGGGAACCCGGTTTGGCTCATTTTCGATAAAAACCGATTTCGTTGAAAATCAAGCAAACCGGTCTGGGAGAAACCGGTTTGCTGACTGTGCACCTGCATGACATTATTTGGTCATGCTTGGACTAAAAGGAATGCACTTCTGACCACGTAGAAAACCAGTTTGGCGGAAATCGGTTTCATGTAGTGAAATCGGTTCGGTGAAAACCGGTTGCAGACTTTCACTGCCAAACCGGCTACGTGGAACAGATCAATCATTTTTTCACCGCCCCTGCTATAAGTGCTAACAGCCAGGATCAGGCGGCAGTTGGCCGGATATGCGGCGAGCGGGTGGTGGGGAGTGGCGTGACGGTGGAGCGCGTGACGGAGAGATGTGGGTGAGTAGTGAGGGACTGGGGAGGACGGACGAGGAGAGAGTGAGGAATCTGGAGTGGGACACGTGTCCAGGGTTCGTAACGGACGTTCATAATCGGATGACGTGGACGAACAGAGCTTATAAGAAGATGGTTATGGGAGACAAGGCAGATAAGGAGGTGGAGTTGGTTATCTGGGTTGCGATGAAGGAGAAGGTGCCGGTGACGGTGAGCTATCCAGCTTTTACGTGTAGGCTCCTTTGCCATCACCATCTCAGGCCATCCGCCTCCAAGCAAAACCCTACTGTCATTGACTGTTTGAGATAACACACACACAGGGGCGAATCTAGGATTTGAAAACAACCCGGGCTAAATTATCAAAAAAATTTTTTTGAGGTTTGGTGTCTTTGATCAACTCTGCTGCGACAAATTCATAGAGATGAAGATGTCTTTGATGAATGCTAATAAGAGTCTGAAACCAAAACTAATGAATCATGGATGATAAGGTTGGAATGAAAACCTCTAAGAAGGAGAATGTGGAACGGAGAGAATTGACAAAAGAATGAACTTCAGATGCATCCATTGATTTGCGCTACTGCCCATATGAATCAGTTAATAACCAAACTACATTTAGCAACAGAAGCTGAAGAAATGCTAATGCACATTAAAATCACACAAGAATCAATTTTGTGATGACAACAAAGTACGAGAGTCAAAGCAACAAAAACAAATTCATCAACTTTGATACCATCCACCTATAACGCTGTAATATTGCTTAATTTTGTTGTGAGTTTACCTTCAAATCGACACCGGAACAGAAAACCTTAGGCACGCAACTCCTGAATAACACCACATTGGCAGAAGCATCCTTACTAATCAAATGATGCTTAAAACCCTTCAGCATGTCCTTCCCGATCGCATTTTTAGCCTCTGGTCTGTCCAACCTAACTTCCACAATTCCTGTACCACTAAAACTCCTCAAATCACTACTTCAATTCAAACCACATTATGTTTAAAAAAACAAAACTTTGATACAGAAACAATTCTACAGATTCGTTACTGCCATGTTGATCTGAGACATATCAAGGAAACCTTCTTCTGAGACATTACAATCTCGAAGTGTCGTCTCATTCTTCAACACCTTCCCATTGTGAATCAGCAACTGGTGCCCACATGGATAATTGTCTTTTCCTTGCACATCTTCGATATTTTTCTTCAAGGCCATTATCTGAAGTACCATTAAATAAAAACACAAGTACCATTGCTACCATTCAGGCAAAAGATTGTTGACACCTAAAACAATAAAGCTTGCAGTCTATTTCATTTTCAATTGATATAAAAGAAAACGCATATGTCAACTGAAATTCCCCATTTCCCATTTTTTGCATTAACCATCAAGCCTCAACCTGCTGACAGCTAAATCCATTTATGCATCTACTACAAAAACTCAGCATAAGATCCCACACAGACACATCCCTAGCTTCCAGAACCTTCAAATTTCTCAATAAGTAACAAAAATGAAGGAAATTTAAAAAACAAATGCGAACTCAAAAGAGGAGCAGAAGGACTCACAGTGTCTGATGGCTACCAGTATCAAGCAACAAGTTAGCGACATCACAAACCCTCGATACACATATATAACTAGTCTAAAACCAACACTAAAAATCACAGACGTAATCAAATTGTAGACTCGCGAAATCAAACCTGCTCCGTCTACAAACCCTAACTTCCTAGTTCCTTCCTCACCACACCGCCTCCGCTGCTGTAGTTCCAACCTCCGTTTCATCTAGGGGTGGGCGCGGTGCGGGTTGGTGCGGTTTAAGGGTAAACCCGCAACCGCACCGCATAATCTGGTTTGGAAATTTTTCAAACCGCAAACTGCATTACAAAAGTAAAAACCAAATATGCACCGCACCACATTATGTGGTGTGGTGCGGTGCGGTTTGGTTTAAAAACCGCATTACAAAAGTTTAAAACTTATATGCTTCTGCTACAATTATTTGACTTGTTTACCTACAACAACAAAGCTTCAAACATTAAAATCGGATGTTATAAACAATGCTGAAACATTCAAATGATAAAAACAATGTATAAATCAAACCCTAAACATAAGAGCCAACCAAAATTTAATTAAATTTTGTGTTTTGGGCATGGGGTTGGGCCTGAAATTATATGATTTGTTTTTTAAATGTATTAATTTTGATTATTTAATTATTTAATTATTAGATTATTTAATTATTTAATAATTAATTATATATGCGGTGCGGTTTAAACCGGGTTGTTTAAGATAAAGAACCGTTTCCGCACCGCTTTATTTGGTTGCGGTGCGGTTTTTGACAAATCGGTTTTTTCCAAAAGCGGTGCGGTTAACCGAACACACTTTTGCGGTGCGGAGCGGGCGGTTTTTACATGCGGAGCGGTTTTTGCCCACCCCTAGTTTCATCCGCGCCTGCTATTGCGAACACCAGCGTATAATTTACAAAAAAAAATTTAAGCCCAAATTCTACCCGGGCTGCAGCCCGATCACCCCATCAGCTGGATCCGCCCCTGCACACACAAAGCATCGTGCGGGAGACCTTACAGCCTCATCTAGTACGTGAAAGCTGCAAAGAATGCACAAGAGTTTGCAGTAGCCTAACTTCACAGTAGCCTATGGTGCATGCTTGTCCCATCGCTACACCAGAGAAGTGAATCAACTTCACAGTAACTTCACAAGAGTTTGCAGTAGACTAACCTCATCAAGAGTTTGCAGTAGCTATGGTGGATGCTTGTCCCATCGCTACACCAGAGAAGTGAATCAACTTGTCCTCACCGATCATGATTTACTCAATGAGTTTGCAGTAGCCTAACTTCACAGACTCTGGATTGTCAAAGGTTGATGCAATTTCAGCTGCCATCAACTTTGTTTCTCATGATTTGGAGGTGAAAGTTTGAAACCGTTTTTTGCCAAACCAGTTTTCTACGTGGCTTGAATTGCATTTCTTCAGGTCCACGTAGGATCAAATAATGCCACGCAGTGCACAGTCAGCAAACCGGTTACCGGTTTTATTAAAAACAAGGCAAAATCTATATTTGGTTTAAAACAGGGTAAAATCGAGATATGAGTTTCAAAACAGGACAAAATAAAAAAACTCTTCATATAGGAAACTATATAAACTGTAACCAAACATGTATTGGTTCATATTATAGTTGGGTTTTAAGTTAAGACAAACAAACGTGCATTGTGAATTGCGAGTCAATAGTGTAGGTCAATGCTCGATCAAAGGTTTGTGACATGTATAATTTTAAAATTGATATTTGCTCATTGTAACGAGGACTCTACACCTCCCGCTCCACGTCTGTATCTCTTTTTTTTCCTTTAGGAAAAGTAGACACCGCATGACTCTATCTTTATCTAAATTTTTATTCATAAATAGTTTAAAAGTGTATATATTTATGTCGCCCCGATCCGAAACTTTTCTGGATCCGCCATTGATAAGGGCAAGGATTCGAGTATATATTGTGTGACATATTTACGTTATGTGTTTGGGAGTTTGTTCAACCTTAATGAAATCTTCCCCTGGTAGATGAGATGTTGTTCTGGTCGGGTGCAGATTAATATCTAGAACAACTTATGCGAAATTTAAATGCAGTGCAGAAAATAAACGACACGCAAAGTTGTTACCTAGTTCGGCGTTAACGAGCCTACTCTGGGGGGCCGTCTCCTAGCCCGGTGGATAGCAATTTACTAATGTTGAGTATTGCGAGTACATGGTTTACCATTTATAGAGTCCCTCTTAAACAACCTGAGCCTCGAACACTCTAGCAATTGCGCTCTAGGTCTCCCCCTAGATTTTTGCTCCCGCTCCGTATCCACCAATATGATTCTCCGTGAGAATCAGCGCCTACTCCCGAATGCGCAGATCAGAACAACAGTGCGTGTACCTTTAGTGTTGTTCTACGATCAATCTACCGAGCACCAGAACAGATTGAATCCGAGCGCCGTGAGTAATCAGTGACGATTAGTTCACCGGCCGTTTGCCTCCTCCTCCCTTCAATAAGTATGAGCGTGAATTATTTCTCCGTAAGTGCTGACTAATACCGAAGCATTAGCCCTCCTTATATAACGCGATAGAAACCCTAAAACCATTATGATTCCTAAACTAAACCGCCTATAATATTAGGGAATCTTTCTTAATCTTTTGCGCATATCTCTTGAAGATAATCCTCCATTGAATCTTCAATCTCGTTTCGGCAATCTTCGATTATCTTCTCGACTAAGATAGCTTCATGCGCAAGCAACCGACTTCAAGGATATCTTCGAGTAACAACATGCACCGACTTGCCAAAACTGATCTCGGAAATATTTTCAGGCAAAGTTGTTCTACGTCAGTTGTAACAAGTTTCCTAATCTGAATTAAGAAATTTCCATCTTCTGTCTGGCTATATGCAACCGCCTTGATCTCCAACGGTCGGCTGTATTTTCTAATCTAAGTTAGGAAACATTCCATCTACTCCAACTTGTTCCAGGACAGTTGTCTCTTCTAGTCTTGACCAATAGCTTGAACAACTACAGATTTTTGCCAAACTACATGCCATAAACCTAACAATCTCCCCCTTGGCATTTTTGGCAAAACTAACAACCTGTAATCTACCTGTACTACTATTACAGTTGAATCTTTGAGGAGATTTCAAACTCCCAAGCTGTGCTACGAACTAAGCTACCAATCGAATCTTTGTGGAGATTTCAAACTCCTAACAAAGTATAAGCTCAAACGAATCTTTTAAGGAGATTTCAAACTCCACAACATGTCTAATAAAATAGCACAACTGAATCTTTTAAGGAGCTTTCAAACTCCACAACTACTCCCCCTTTTTGCCACAAATTGACAAGGGAGTACAAAAAGTAGCAATAGTCCGAGAAATAAAAACTAGAGTTCAACAAAAAAACAAAGAATTGTTTGCAGCATAAAGTAGAGAGACTTCACCAGGAGCTAGTAGTCGAACTCCTCATCACTCGCATCACCATCATCCGAGTCATCTTCTTCTTCAGGATAACGAAGGCCCACCAAGAGTTTTGTTAACTTTTTCTTCCTGGCCATGAACAACACCATCCTCTCTTTCGTATCCGCTAGCTCCTCTTCAAGATGTGTGATCATCTGTTTCCGAGTGGCACGAGAAACTGGAGCACTTAGATCATCTTGAGTTCGCACAGACTCCTTTTTCTTTGGGTTGACAGGAGCATCCAGGTTCAGATCCACAATATGTTTTCCAGAGAAGTGCTTGTGATCTGTAAGAAAAACCTTCGGAGAGCCAGTCAACATGTCCTAACTTGTTAGGATATTTGGATGTTGTGCCACCACAAGTTGATGAATCAGAGACGGGAACCCAATCGGATGATTGACTCTGATGGAGCTTGCATGACCAGCAATCTGATCAAATATGAGACGCCCAAGGTCAATTTTCTTTTCAGCTCCTAGGGTCTTCAGAAAGGCTCCTATTTCTTAGCATGATCGTCTGACACAAACCACACACCATTCACCACAACTCCAGACTCAAACTGGACTTTCTTCCCCTTTTCTTTCAGCTTGCCAGCAGGAGAACTTGTCTTAGCTTTCGTTGCTGCAGGAGCAGCAACCTTCTCTTGGCCAGAAGCTTCAACCTCAACTGAAATTTCTACTGGGGTAGGAGCAGAAGCCTTCCTTTTCTTTGGATCGTTCTTCTCAGTAACTGTGGGAACACTCACATCAGCATCTTGACTCGGTGCAACCTTCTTTGACAAAGCTTCTGGCTTTGTCTTGGAGACTTGTTCCTTACTTACTGGAACATCTTTCTGAATTTCTTTGACCAAGTCGGACAGCTTGACAGTTTCATCTGCTGAGTCTTCACTCACGACCTCCATCTTCTCATCAGCGGCTTTAGATGTGAATTCTTCTTCAACATAGTTCTCAACAGCATCAAATAGCTCCTACAAGGACTCAACAACTTCTTCTAATTCATGCTGTGAATTTGCTTCGTCTTCGGGAATTGGTTTCTCAACAACTTCTTTTGGAGAGCCAGCCATACGCTTTGCAGGGGAAATAGACTGCTCCTCTGCATCAGAACTTTCACCCTCTTCTTCAGAAATTTCATCAGAAGCTTTACTCAGCTTTTCTTCCTCCTCTTCAGCATTACTGGACTCTTCATTAGCCACATCGACGCCAATTTTCTCAGAAACACCACCTTCAACCCCTTTTTCCATAGACTCTTCTTCATCTGACTCAGAAACGACTACCCTACGTTTCACAATTTTAAATTTTGCTTTTTCTGGAGTTTTCTTTGTAGCAATAACCTTTCTCCTAGCACCCTTCACCATAGGAGTTTTCTCCCCCTGAACAGAAGCCACATCCTTTGGCTTTTCTCCAACCAGATCAGAACCCACCAACGACACACTAGGCACACTCGGACCAGGCATACTAGGACTACTTGCATTAATAGATTTGGAAATACTAGCAATTACCTCTTGTGCCATCTTCTTCACTGGATCCTTGACCAAAGAGGTTTTAGGCACAGTCGACTTCTTGAGGGTTTGCTCCGGAACAGATTTAAGAGGATGCTTTTCTTTTGCCTGAACAATGGTTTCCATCTCCTTCTCCGAATTTACCGAAATCTTCTTCTCCGGGACCGACACCTTCTTAGCCACTGTTTCTTTAGACTTCTTTGGAGCAGTCACTTTCTTTGTGGCATCCGATTTAGATGTTGCTTTGTCGCTCGCCAGTTTATGGTTTTCTTTGACCATCTTTGGTTCATCAACAGACTTTGATGATGCTTCCGCCGTCACTGCTTTAGGGACCTTGTTCTTCCTTGTGGCCACCATCTTAGAGTCTCGCTGAACACTGATTATGGTTTCGTCAGGAGAGAAACAGCGAGACACGCACAGAACGATTTGAGTTGAATTTTGGAAATAAACCTCAAATTTTGGCAACACATATAACTACTCGAAACACCCCAGGCTGCCACGTCACTTCACACCGTTTAAGATATTATTTGAATATTTTTTGAATATCTTTAGAAGTCCAATCGTTTCTTCTCGAGCCAATATTTGAACCACGCCCCTACCTGCCTTCCACGTCAGCCTTTAACAAGCTCCGACTGCTAACCTGTGCTGGAACAACTTAGTACCTAGTGACACATAAACCTGGTGAAGATCTAGGTGTCTCGAACTGAAGGTTGTCCAAGGCTTTGGTGTAGTTGTCTGCTCGCTGCTCCATCACATCTTGTTTTACCCTGTATTCTTTCAGCATTGACTTCTTCCACAACATTTGGGTGCAACAACTTCCAACGCCAGAACTTGTACGTTTGACAAGAGTTTGCTTCCTCTTCTTTGTGTCTACTCCCCCTCGAACACAGCCATGGTTGAGGGGATTATACCATGCTTTGGGCGCCTTCACACGATTAGGGCGGAATTTGAGCTTTGTTCTAACCCCTTTGACATGTGTAGACTTGACAGTGGATAGAAAGCACGTAAAGCCAGTCGTTTCTTGAGAGTTAGCTTGTTTTCCTTGGGCATTCCTTCCATCAATTTTACTCACCATGCATGTTGTTTCAGCAGTCGGTCGACCAAGATTCAGCAAGTAGCAGTTGTTTGGAGCTCTCCTTCCAGTGAGAACTACTTCATTCTTGTTGTTCTGAACAACACATGTATCCTGTGTAAACTGGATACGATGTTTTCCATCGCACAACTGACTTATGCTTATTAGATTCACCTGCATGCCTTCAACAAGAAGAACTTCTCTCAATTTAGGTAGACCTGGGACCTCTAATGTTCCTCTCCCGAGGACTTTGCCCTTTACTCCATCTCCAAACGTCACAGTGTTGGCTTTGCACTTTTCTACTTTAACTAGAAACTCAGGGTTGCCAGTCATATGTCTAGAACACCCACTATCAAAGTACCATCTTTCCTTCTCCAGATGACTGGTTGAACAGAAGGCAACGTGACATACTTCACTCTTTTGCTTGATATGCCAGACTTGCTTCTTGTGGGATGTCCTCACTTGATTCATCTTTCTGAGGAACTTATGGAACTCAGGACATCTTATCTTGATGTGTCCCACATGGTTGTAGTAAAAGCACCTTCGTCTTTCTTGCTTTCTTGATGGGTACTGTGTAACATCTCTTCGTGAGAGCTGTTCAGCTGAATCATCATGAGATCGTGGTTCAGCTTTCACAAACACTATCTTCCCAGAGCCAGATGCGCTAGTGAACCCTAGCCCCTTGCTCCCGCCAGTTGTTCATTGTGCTCCCAGAATGTCATCTAGATTTTTAGTCCCAGAATTAAGCATCTTGATCGACTTCTTCAGGTTGTTCAGCTCTTCTAGAGTTTCAGCATGAGCAAGTTTATTTGTGTCAATTTCACATTTTAGGGCATCCACATATTTAAGAAAAATTACCTCTCCTCGCTTTAGTGCAGCATTCTCCTTCTGTAAATCTTCTAAGGTTCCTGTATGTTCGCCTTGGTTCTTTTCAAGTTGCTTCTTTAAAGAAGACACAACTGCTAGTAATTCGCCCTTCTGAGTGACAAGTTCAGCACGCTCATATTTTACTTCCATCAATTGGGCTTGAAGGATGGCGATTGTTTGTTGAAGTTCCACCTTCTGAGTAACAAGGACAACAGCTTCTTCCCATAGCTCTTCTTTTTCTTTTGTCAGCTCTGCCAGATTGCTGCGATGTAACTTGTTCTGCTCAACTTCATTCAGCCATTCCTGGAACAACTCCTTGTACTTGCTGGCAAAGTCTTCATCAGTGACTTCTTCATCATTACTACAGCTTGAGTACTGAGTGTGATCCTCCGAGGATGACTGTGGCTCTACTTCTTTGCTTGTCTCTCCTTCCTGATTGACATAGGTAGCAAGAGCAACAAAGTTATTGGACTCACCTTCCTGATCAGATTCACTATCACTCCAGCTGACATCATATGCATTTTTCTTCTTCTGCGTATTGATACATTCTGCCCGAATGTGCTCATAACCTTCGCACTCTCTGCATTGTATCCCTTTGCCTTTGTTGTCAAGGTTGGAGTCTCCAGATTGGTTCCCCTTCTGAAATTTACCATCCTTCTGGATTCTCGAGTTAGAAGACTGATCAGTTTCTTTGTTGTACTATTTTCTCATAAACTTCCCGAAGTTTTTAGCAAACATGGCATACTATTGTTCTGATAAATCCCCCATCTTGTCTGGAACAACTGAGACTTCAGCTTTCAGACCGATACTTTTATCCTTCATGAGTTGATCTTCTTCATTCATATCCATTTCACGGGTCTGAAGAGAACCCATCAGTTCATCCAACCTCATGGTCTTCACATCATTTTCTTCCTTGACAGCGAGAGCCTTCATAGCGTAACGTTTTGGTAGAGACCTCAGCACCTTTCTTACCAGCGTCTCTTCGGTCATTGGTTCTCTAAGAGCGAATGCTTCATTAGAGATATCGAGAACCCTTGTATTGAAGTCAGCTATGGTCTCGTTGATAGTGCTAAAATATATGCATTTTAGGCGACCTCTATGCTTATTGTTTCGTTCGTTTTATCACGATTTCACTTGCTATTTGATGCCTTGTGGTTCATTTCAGGCGAATTACAGAGTTTAAGCTGAGAACACAAGTGGGCATTGATTTTGGAGAAAAACCGAGCATTCTGGAGCGAAAAATGAGCAAAATGGAAGTCGGAGCACAAACTCTCCAAGAGCATGCGCTCGCACAAGGAATCCATGCGCTCGCATGGATTGGACCAGACGCATAGAAATTCTATGCGGTCGCGCAACATCGCTCATGCGCTCGCACAGTCAACCCATGCGCTCGCATGAATCAGACCAGAGGCATGGAAATTCATGCGTTCGCATACAAGGATCCATGCTCTCGCACAGAATATCTCATGCGAGCGCACAAGTCAGACCAGTCGCATGAGTTTTTCTTGCGGTCGCATGCTCAGAAGCCACGATCGCACAAGACCAGATTTTGGACAGCCGTGCGCTCGCACAGTCCATCCGTGCGCTCGCATGAAGTCGTAAAGTCTGGATTTTTACGGCTGAACTATAAATAGAAATTTAGGGTTTTCAAACCAGGTCGCTTGGATTTGCTGGGGATTTTTGGAGAAGTTAGCTTGGAGAAGAAGCCAGATTTTCTAGAGTCATCAACAACACTTGGATCGGATCATCCTTAGTATTGATTGCTCCATATTGGTTCTAGATTCCTAAACTCCATAATCTACATGTTTTTCTGCTCATCTATTGTTATTATGGATTGTAATCTCACCATGAGTGAGTAGTGACCTTGGTTGGGGATCTATGAACCCCCTAGACATGTTTGTGATATTGTAATACTACGAATGCTATTGATGAATGATTTTGCACATGATTCTTCTTCATTTGAACCTAATGTTTTCGAATTACCTATGACATGTTTTTAACAAAGTCCTCAAATAGGAATTCTGCTTGATTTCATGCTTGACGTAGCTAACCCTGAAAAGTAAGATTTCAAATGAACGAAATGAAGAAGCACTAGGGTTTTTGTGTTACATGGCGATACCCTAATCCTAATGAGAATGACATGAATTTAACAAGTGCATGATTTATTTAGTCAATAAAGCGCGAGTGTGAGGCTAGATAAATCATGTCCTATAGCACCAATAGAGCGCGAGTGTGAGGTGCTATGCGAGGTGTAACCCCTTGATACTAGGTTGTAGCGCGAGTTGAACTTGGTATTAATGTTACATAGCTAAATTCTAAACATGTGTATGTGATTTCATCAATGGCGTCCCATTTTACCGTCACAATATTGTCTAGGTGGGGGAATAGATCCCTAGTCATCCTTGAATTGATTGTTTACCCCTTTTCGTTGATTAAATCTCCATTTAAGATAGTTAAATATTGCTATCAACCTCTTAAGAGGAACAAATCCCCCCCAAACCTTAGACAATATAGTTTAATCGTTAGCACTATTAGTTTAATCACCTGTCCTTTGGGTACGACCTCGGATTTCCCGAGTCAAAATAAATGTTTTGATTTTCTGTGACTAGCAATAGTATTTGAATTCTATTCGAATATTTACGCTAAATTACAACCGATCACTCGTCCTCCTACATTCTAAGATTTTTGAATTTTGATGTGACCATCTCCATTCTAGATATTTTAACTATGATTGTACCTTCATGAGCGGTTTGTAGAATGTCCCAAGCCTTCTTAGCAATCTCACAGGTAGAGATCATCTTGAAATTCTTTCCATCCACTCCTGAGAATATAGCATTCATTGCTTTGAAGTTTGCAGCTTCAGCGTTCTTATGAGCCTTGGTCCACTTGTCTTTAGCTAGAAGGCTAACTTTGCTGGCTTCGGTGATCACTGGGTGTGTCCACACATTTTCAACAGCTTCCCAAACTGATTCATCCTGAGACTTTAGGAAGGCCTTCATTCGCACCCTTTAATAGCCATATTTGTTTCCTTCTAGCAGTGGTGGTCGAGTGATGTTCTGTCCTTCTCTTAAATCCATCTCATACAACCTCTGGATCCTACTCTGTGTGTCGAGTATTTGCTCTGATACCAATTGAAATCTTCCCCTGGTAGATGAGATGTTGTTCTGGTCGGGTGCAGAATAATATCTAGAACAATTTATGCAAAATTTAAATGTAGTGCAAGAAATAAATGACACGCAAAGTTGTTACCCAGTTCGGCGTTAATGAGCCTACTCTGGGGGGTCGTCTCCTAGCCCGGTGGATGGCAATTTACTAATGTTGAGTATTGCGAGTACATGGTTTACCGTTTATAGACTCCCTCTTAAACAACCTGAGCCTCGAACACTCTAGCAATTGCGCTCTAGGTCCCCCTAGATCTTTGCTTCCGCTCCGTATCCACCAATATGATTCTCCGTGAGAATCAACGCCTTCTCCCGAATGCGCAGATCAGAACGGCAGTGCGTGTACCTTCTGTGTTGTTCTACGATTAATCTGCCGAGCACCAGAACAGATTGAATCCGAGCGCCGTGAGTAATCAGTGACGATTAGTTCACCGGCCGTTTGCCTCCTCCTCCCTTCAGTGAGTATGAGCGTGAATTATTTCTCCGTAAGTGCTGACTAATACCGAAGCATTAGCCCTCCTTATATAGCGCGGTAGAAACCCTATTACCATTAGGATTCCTAAACTAAACCGCCTATAATATTAGGGAATCTTTCCTAATCTTTTGCGCATATCTCGTGAAGATAATCTTCCATTGAATCTTCAATCTCGTTTAGGCAATCTTCGATTATCTTCTCGACTAAGATAACTTCATGCGCAAGCAACCGACTTCAAGGATATCTTCGAGTAACAACATTCACCGACTTGCCAAAACTGATCTCGGAAATATCTTCAGGCAAAGTAGTGCTACGTCGGTTGAAACAAGTTCCCTAATCTGAGTTAGGAAACTTCCATCTTCTGTCCGGCCATATGCAACCGCCTTGATCTCCAACGGTCGGCTGTATTTCCTAATCTGAATTAAGAAACATTCCATCTGCTCCAACTTGTTCCAGGACAGTTGTCTCTTCTAGTCTTGAACAACAGCTTGAACAACTACAGAGTTTTGCCAAACTACATGCCATAAACCTAACACTTAACAACAACAAAAATTGTTTAAAAAAATTGTAACGTCCTGATATGTGGTTGAGGTTGTAACATATTGGTGTGAATCATCACCAACATCTTTATACGTAGCGTTAGGAATTTCGTGTCTTATGATATTTAATTGAATCAAGTGACCACTTTTGCAGGTGCTCCCTTGACATGGTGAGATTTGGGATATGGATATGCAACTTTGAGGCAACAACCATATCATATACGCAATCAATAAGAATAGGTGACCTTTTGCAAATTTTTTATTTTGACTTGTGTACCTAAGTTTGATTTACAGATCCGTGTTGTTGGTTAATCCATCTCAGGGATCAATAAATATATTATGATATCATGTCCAGTTGGTCTGATTTCATATAATTTAGCTTATCTTATGTACGAAAAATGGTAAAAAAAAGAGTAATTTTCCATAAAATATACATATTGATTGTTTATCTTTTTAAAATTGTTTATAAAATATTTCAATGTGCGACTTAAATTGCGACTAATTCATTTTATAGATGTATCTAAAAATAATTGCAAACATAAAATTAATTTATGTTTGCAATTATTTCCTTGCAAATATTTTTTGGCTTGAAACTGTACTTTGTCATATGCACTTCAGATCGTCAGAGGATACGACACAAATTATAATTATCACGCATTTGAGATTCATCGGCTAAATCACAGAAACCACTTTTTGAAATTGTGTGTTGTAAATAAAGACATTTTTAGAACCATATTTATTAGACGATGGAAATTGAAACATATTTTTTTTATGAAGGATTATAACGATACAATACATTTTTAGTACAGATGTATTACATATAGCCCCGAAATTATTGGTACATATATATCTGTCACTTGAAGCACAGATCAGATTTGACACTTTTACCATGAATCCGCTCACATCTACCCTGTAGTCGTTGGTACATTACTCGACATTTGAAGCACAGACCACATTGACACCTTTAGGATGCCAAACACGTCCATCATGACGGACGCACATGACCTCCACAGGCAGAGGCGGATTTAGGGGGGGGGGGGGGGGGCTGGGGGCCTAGGACCCCTCTCGATTCTCAGAATTTTTTTTATACATATATATGTATTTTGAAATTTTGATCAAACATGTATCTTCAGTCATTATTTTTGGGTGCTTAACCTCCGAATTTCATCTTGGAGTAAACATAAAAGTTATAGAACATTCAATTAGCTTTCTACCCATATAAAAGAACATCTTAAACGGACGCCGGATGACGCCTCTATGAGCTTTCGAAGGTTGGCTCGGACCCCTTCAATTTTGGCTAATTTCGATCAATCATCCATCTTTAGTGACTATTTTTATCAACTTAACTGTCAAATTTCATTTTAAAGTAAACACGAAAGTTGTAGAGCATTCAATTAGATTTCTATACATATATGTATCATCTTCAACGGACATCGGATGACGCCTCTATGATTTAGAAGATTTGCTCGGACCCCTCGATTTCGGCAAATTTCAATTATTTATCTATCTTTGATCGTTGTTTTTATCGGCTTAACCTCCGAATTTCATCTTGAGTTAAACATGCAAGTTATAGAACATTCAATTAGCTTTCGATCCATATATAGATCATCTTCAATGGACATCAGATGACACCTTTATGAGCTTCAGAAGTTTGGTTTATCATTAGCGGACCTTTTTGTTCAAAAAAATCGCCGGATGATTAATAGACCTTTTATTGGCCGATTCGACTTATATCACTGTTGTTAGAAAAAAAAATTTTAGGACCCCCCTCAAATGAAGCTCTGGATCCGCCACTGTCCACAGAGGAAGAACAACATCCACGCGCGAGGCGTGGAAGAGGAAGACATCCGCCAGGGATGAAAGAAGCAGCCCCAGGATTCGAACCCAGTGCGTAAAGATCCAATCATCTTTGGATGGACTCCTTAATCAACAGGCCACCACACCCTGTTGGCAAAATGAAACACATTTCAATAAAAGGAAAATGGAAATTTTGTCAAGAATCGATCATGTTTCATTAATTACTAAAATAAATTTGAACATTATCATAATCACATTGCAAAATCGATCAGAACACCATGAATGATAATATAATACATTGATAAATAAAATAGTTGTAAAAATTAATAATTAAAATAAAAAAGCGTAGCTCAGTTCTTAGCAGGAGGAGCTTCCAACGGTCTCCACTCTAGGCACATTCACTGGAAAATCAAGAATCTCATCAATCCAAGGACTCTTCTCCTTAGCCGGGTTAATGGTTTTAAGCGCCTTCCACACCGCACTGTTACATTTAAACCCTGACCCGAACGCGATCTGCCATGTCCGATCACCCTTGCGGATCCTCCCCTTCGCCTCAGTATAAGCCAATTCATACCACAACGAGCTGCTCGACGTGTTCCCAAACCTATAAAGCGTCATCCTCGACGGCTCCATGTGCCACTCGCTCAGGTCCAAATTCTTCTCCAGCTCGTCCAACACAGCTCGCCCTCCAGCGTGAATGCAGAAATGCTCAAATGCGAGTTTAAAGTCAGGAATATACGGCTTGATCTTCATCTTAAACACCTTTCTAGCTACCAATGTCGCAAAGAAGAGAAGTTGTTCGGACATTGGGAGGACGAGAGGACCGAGTGTGGTGATGTTAGTCTTCAGCGCTTCTCCTGCAACAGCCATTAGGTCTTTCGAAAGTGCCACTCCGATCTCTTTGTTCGCGTCTTCTTCTTGGAACACGCAGTTGTAGCACCGGTCGTCTGCGCCCTTGTGGGTGCGGACAGTGTGGATTAGCTGGTACTTGGACCGGCGGCGGTCAGCCGGCTTATTGGAGAGGAGGATGGCTGCGCCACCCATTCGGAACAGGCAGTTCGAGACGAGCATTGATCGACTGTTTCCGAAGTACCAGTTGAGTGTTATGTTCTCCATGCTCACCACCAATGCATATGAATTTGGGTTCACCTGTAATTTGGTTCAAAAATATTAATTAAATATTTAAATCCTAAATGCACATCTTAACACAATATTTTATCTAATTTTTTCTTCTTCATATGTTGATCGTTATGTTTAATAAACATTTTAAGCACTATAAAAAAAAACATTTTAAGCAGTAAAAGCCATACTGGCCAACTAACTAGGATCATTAATGTGAAGGGTATTTTAATGCCAACCAAAAATCTTGAAGTTGTTAAATTTTCAAAGGAGACAACAACAGCTCAGAGATGCAGACAAGTTGAGTGAGATCATGAAACTTTGAATATGTCATTCTCTAACATTTGATTGAAAAGTTTAGTAAGTTAATTATGGCACATCCTCAACTAATCATAGATTTAGAGGTTAACTCTAAATGTGGGGCAAATTGAGTTTTATCTAAATGAGCATATAAATTCATAGATTTTAATCATAAAAGTACAAATATAAAAAAAAAAGTCGCAACTAATCAGACATAAAATTGGGGCTATAACAAAATTTTGGTAACACTAATATTTAAAGAAAGTAGTTTATAAGTTGTAGTTCTGTACCTGAAGAAGCTGCTTGGCTAGATCAATGGAGAGCAGGCCAGCGCTGCAACCCATCCCACCAAGATTGTAGCTCTGAATGTTGCCTCTGAGCTTGTAATGGTTAACGATCATGGCGGAGAGGGAAGGTGTAGGGTTGAACAAGCTGCAATTGACTACAAGGACACCAATATCCTTGGCTTTGATTCCGGTCTTGGCTAAGAGTTGGTCGATTGCGCCAAACATGACCATCTCAGCCTCTTTCCTTGCCTCGGCCATGCACGGGTTTGGAGGTTGACGTAGCAAGGACTCGGGCAAATAAGTCTTTTGACCGAGTCCAGAGCGTTCTAGAATTTTTTTCTGGAATGCCAGATTTTCCTTGGTAAAAGTACCGGCGGAATTGGAGCGCTCCATGAAGAGTTCGCGCGGACACATGGCTTCGGTTGGAGGTTTGTAGCATGAGAAGTCGACAAGGTAGACCTTCCTAGGGCGGCTCATGAAGTAAAGAGTGGCTAAGAAGACGACCAGAGCGGAGCAGAGGAAGACGGCTAGTAGATTGTACTTCAAATGAGACCAAAGCTGGACGACGTCGTCGAGACGGACGGTGGATAAATGGGCTGAGATGATGAAGAACAAGGGAGTGGCTAGTAAGTACATGGCGTGGGTGATCAAGTAATGATATCCCAATTTCACATATTTGAGCTTGACGGATACTAAAAAGTTGGGCAACGGAGAGGACCTCCCGGCATGAACTGGCACCGTTTCGGGCTGTCGTTGCTCGGACATTTTGCAAAAATGAAATGTGCCACAAGAAATGGCGTAGACTATTTGATTTTGGTTGAAGAAAGGGGAGAAATGAAAGGATGATTTGGGGGATGGGGATGAAATGGTGACGAAATATTTAAAGGGAAGGGGAGACGGAGGATGCAACTACCCCAACGAACAATTAATTGCTGTAACTGCGTGGGGCATTTAATTGGGCCATCCAAGTAGCCCGTTCCCCCCATTTTATTTGTTTTATGAAGTTACCCAGAAACTAAGAGAATTACCTACTCCAAAATAGATAAGTTATCCCTTATATTAATGATTTAGAGTGACGTGCGTAAATAAATGGTGGTGGTCTGTTGGTCAAGAACAACGTCATGGATTCTCATTTCTTGGATTCGAATCCTAGAGACGTGTCGTGGCTTGCAATGATAATTTCATATACACTAAAGAGTGACGTGTGTAGTATGTGTAGTGTAATGCTTAAAGGCATAATTTAATTCTAAGGATCATGAGGAAATTCTCACATTCAGAACATGATTCAAATATTAATTATTCATACTTTTGAAAAGTCTAAAGCTGAAAAATTGTTGAAACGTATATTTGATTTGTCCACGAGTTTGATTTTATGGTTGAAAATTAAAAGAAATTATTCATTCCAATAAGAAATGGAAAATTAAAATTCATACTCTCAAACCTCTACCAGGCTACAGGCTTCTATGATACCAGTAAGAGCTACGAACAGGTCGATACACTAATGAATAACTCGGTCAAAACTTGATCAGAAACATTATTTCAGTACTCGTACAAGAGTCATATATTAAAACTCCATAGTAATTGGATCAGAACCATATTAAAACTCATATATTAGCTCAATGAATTTTTGTATATTATTAATATAAAACAGAAAGTGGTGTTGTTATTGTTATAAAAATAAGTATGATATCTTCATACTGTGAATTAAGTGTTTTATAACTCAAGATATTCCAATTTTTATTTCATATTTTTGATGTTTATGATTAATAATACGAAGAAAGTAAAAATGATATTATAAAATAAACATATTACATATGTATTTCATCAGTCACGACCCTTACATTACATAGAGCACCAGCTTATTTATTATTATTATTTTATTGTGGAGCTTATTTATAATTTTTTTGTTTGATAAGCTTCGAAAAGCAAGAGAACAACAAAGCCGAAAGGGCTTAGAGACAGCTGGGTAAAATATGAATTCTTGGACAATAATCCAGCTTGGACCAGCTCCATTTAGATTCACGCAAAAAAGGAGCAAGGGTGTCTGCTAATCCATTGGCCTCTCGGTGAATGAGAAGTAAAACTGACGGGTTGGATATTAGAAAACGTAGACAACGTGTGTACCATAGAGAAGTATTGATAGAACCATAATTGCATGTGTACAGAGCATCATAAGCGTTAACGCAGTCTGTAGCTAGATGAATTTAGAACAGTTCAGGTCTTGTGCCAAGCAGAAACCCTCCAGAATTGCAATACCCCCTGCTTCTAAAGCACTGCATGCTCTTAGAAGATGTTTACAACGAATGGCAGTTACAACGCCAACATCATTCCTGGCAATTGCTGCGATAGCACCCTCACCTGAAGAAGGGTCCCAAGCAGCATCAACATTAATTTTCAGAAAGCCTTGGAAAGGAAATTTTGGAGCATAATGACATTCATAAGGACAAGGCCAAGAAGCAGGATGCGTTGAATTTAACTTCCAAAATTATGCGGATACGTTGTGAATTCGCGCAGCTGTCGAGGTGGGATCACACTGTGAATTCTTGATTCGATACATATTCCGCGAATACCAGAGATACCAAAAAGTAGTTAATAGTTGACACAACGTGATGACTTGGAAGTTTTTAGTGCAATAAAAAACCATGTCGACAAAACACTAAAATTGACTAAAAATTATAGTACCACGGATATGTAAAGAATCCCAAACAGACGTCGCCCACCAACACTGCACTAAGAGGTGCATATCGGATTTTGTCTTCCACTCACATATAGTGCAATCAACATCTTTAATAATATTGTGTTTCCAGATATTCTCCGATATTGGCAAGGCATTATGAAAAGCTCTCCATGTAAAAATCTTTATTTTCCTAGGAAGTGGAAGTTTCCAAAGCATCTTCCAAAAAACTCATACATGAGTAGGGTCAGATGATGTTGCAGCATTAAAAGATCCCCGGTTTAGTGTAATGCTTGCAAAATAATAAGCAGACTTGGTTGAGAAGATGCCAGAGGGATCTGCAGTCCAGGTAATATTTCCAGAAGTAGGAATAACATGAGTCCCCTCTCAAAGTAACGGAAGAGCCTTAAAGATGCTACGCCAACAAGGCGAAGGGCGGAAGCCCAAGGATGCATCAAATAACCTGCCATCTTTAAAATATTTTGCCTTGTACATTTAAGAAATAAGTAAGTCAGGTTTTGTCAAAATTCTCCACGCTTGTTTGGAAAGGAGGGAAATATTCATGAGTTTGAAATCTTGAAAAGACATACCCCCTCCTGTTTTTTGTAGTCAGTAGACTGTTTTTCACCCAATGTAAAGGTTTAGTAGAATTGGAAGTTTTCCACCAAAACGTAGTCGTAATGGATCGGAGCCTGCAAATTATATTATCTGGGATAGAAAAGCATTACATCCAGTATTGTGGCAGAGCTTGTAATACAGATTTCAGCAACACTTCCTTTCCACCAATAGACAGTTGAGAAGAAGACCAACTCTGAGTTTTGGCCCAAAATAAGTCGACAAGACCTGCAAAATTGTCGGACAATTTTCGCTTTAAAACTAGAGCTTATTTATAATTGAGTAGGGTGAAATAATATTTTCGTTGTTGGACTAGCAGGCCTAATCATAAACAGATTCATCAATTTCTTCCTTCCGTGAAATTACTCTAAGTAACAAAACATCATATATTGGAAAATTTTAAACTTACTTCAAACTTTTGCTTTGCTTGGGGTCTAAATTTGTTTTTGGGTAATTGTCGACGCTCCTCCTTCTCTCATCATCTTCACGAAAACCCTAGAAGCACCACCGCCGTTTCCAACACCTTAATCCCTCTCCACCATCTTCTTCCTTTCTTTTTCTTCTTCTACTTCCCACCGCCGCTTTCCTCCCCTCCTCTCCTTCCGCGGTTTTCGTGGGTTTGGTTGACTCATGCCTTTTCTGCTCTTACAGGTACTATCGTCTAGCTTGTTGAGCTTGCGGAGGATGGTCGACTCAGATCCGAGCCTCAGGAGTGGTGGCGGTGTGGGTGAGCTCGTGGTGCGATGTTGGTGGAGGGTGGTGGTTGGGCGGGTTGGAGGGCGCTGTGGTGTAGTTTTCTTTTTGTGTTTATATTTGTATTAGGTTTGCTTCTTTTACGCTACTCTTCCTCTCTAAGCGGTTTCACTTATGAGAGTTGTATGTTTTACTTTTCATCCTACTCGTGGTTTTTTTGGGGTCGTCATTGGCTGCTTTCTGTTCAAGGGGTGCGCTCACTTCCATGGGAGTGAGGTGAAGTGGAGTTGCCGGTTGTTCCTATTTCGGTGTATTCCTCTGTCCGTTCTGCTCCCAGCTAGATGGTATTTCCTAGCTTTAAGTCCTCTATTATGCCTTGTCTAGAGTTGGCGTGTTTGCCTTGGAATGAAGCTGTTCGATTGCAGACGACTGGATTAGCAGGATCCAAATTGTCGAGTTACTTTATGATAGTTTTGGTCAGAGCTTCATTGCTACTTTGAAGTTGCCTTACGAGCTTCTTCTTCTGTTTGGGCCAGTTTGGTATGGAGGCTATCTGCATATAGCGAAGTGGGAGAATAGGTTGTTTGGCTTGTTAGATTGTTTGGGTCTGTTCTTCCTTTTGTTGTATTGTTTGTTAGACTCTATATGCCTTTTCAATCAAAAAAATATATTGGAAAAATTCAAGTAACTAACGAGTAGAATTTTGTCCCAAAAAATAATCATTTGTTTGTATAACAAATGTTTTTTTATACTGGGTACAGTAACTTAGAACATTACAATGCATATTACTAAAGCTTTATCATCTAGCACATATATATTGATCTTATAAAGCTCTAGCAAGGCATCTTGATCGGATCCAAAATCATCTGATACATCTCTCTACTTCTGAAGCGCTTGGCCATATTCAGCACCTGTTACCATGGATCCGCATATCCACCTCATCGGTACATTGTTTGACACTTTGGACACCTTTATCGTTGCAAGACACCTCCACGAATGAGGAAGAACACATCCATGCGCGAGGCGTCACGAGGAAGGCATTCACGAGGGATGTAGGAAGCATCCACACGCGAGGTGGGAAGAGGAAGAAATCCACGAGGGATGTAGGAAAAAGTTTTGAAAATGTTCATCCTTTTTTATATTGAATATACCGCAATTCTCGGAACATTCTCCATACCCAAAAAAACAAAGCACAAAGGAAAAGAGTTTTGAAAATGTTCATCTTCATCTCTTCACGTTAGTTTGATAATATATGTATTTTCCTTGTGTTTTATGTGATATACTCGTCAGAAAAAGTTTATTATGTAATACTTGAGATGACTAAATTTAAGCCTCGTAAAATAGATTTATTTTAAATTACTCGAGTCAATCAGGACTCATCATAATTAATTTCAAGTCATTTAGCATCGCTCATTTTTTTTTGATTGAATATCTAAGTAAGTTTAAGACTTCAGAGATGATCTAAGCAAGATTAAGAGATGATGTAAGCAATTAATACTAATATCATAAAATAATTAAAATATGAAATATTCTAGATTTTTGCTAGTTCAACATGATTTGTTTGATTCATATCGAGTGCAACAAAGTCAATACTCCTATTTTAAAATGGATGGAGTAGTGTTTGAAGAGATGTCGAAACACACTTTACCACACTTAGGTTTTGTTCTTTTGAGCGGAATCCAACTAAATTGAAGTGAACTAAATTTCACATAACTGATTGATTGAAAACTTAATGGTTGAACTATCAAGAAATCCATCATTACTCACCATAACAAACTTAAGTCATTTACCGTCAGTTATCGTAGCTCATATCCAACCAAGTTTATGAAATAATGGAAGCTATCAATAGTGAGATCGTAAACTAATTGAAATATAAGATGTTCTTATTTCTTTGTTTGTTCGACATATTACAAACCACTTGAATATATTTACCGACATTCGTCTTTACGAACCACCAATGAAAGAGCATTTCACATTGAAAGAACTTTATTGGACCGAGCTTAATTTAATTGTATTGAACTTAATTTCACTGTACTGGAATGTAGGGGTCAACAATCAGCCCTAGAGCTCGAAAGCCCTACACGAAGCCCTACGACATATGAGCTCTAAGGCCGGCCCGACTCTGAGTCCTGGCCCTAGAGTCCTAAGCCCTTCGGCCATCAAGTCCAACCTAACTACGACTTAATTAACTCCGGTCCGGCCAGCCCTAAAATGTCTGACCTAACTACGACCTAATTGAGTCAGGCCCGGTCCGCCCTAAAAAGTCTGACCTAATTAAGACTTAATAATGTTCTAATCGGCCAACCTAAAAATATAAAATTTAATTTAGTTTAACTTAAATGTATTGAACTTAAATTTAATTTAAATGAACTGAAAAACATAAAATTTAAAGTCAAGAGGACATCACTTACCAGGGCTAGCCAACAAAAATATATTAACATATGCCACTTAGATGACTTTACTGTATATATGCCTTTGTGTGGATGTAACCAATCGATCTGATATTAATTGTTGAAATATAATCCTAGCTAGCCTAGTGGTGAATAACATATCTGGATGTGTCTATTTGGTCTTGTGGAAATTGAATAGTTGGTTGAGTGTTTGCAGGTTTTGAATAAGGATTTGGGACTTAGTCATTTTCTGGGAAAGTTGAGTCTGGAGCAAAACGACGCAGGTTTGCTCAGGTGCGAATCCATTTTTGAAGAGTTTAATAGAACGCTATCGTCTTGCTAAAGGGTTCGTAAGTGGCGCGACGTCGTTTAACCAAAGCGCGAATGCGAGTTTGAGATTGGCCGAAGCGTCGTCGTTCCAGCAAGCTTTAAAGTACAGTCGCAGATTGAGCGACGAACCCTTATTCGAGTTTCAATCTCAGAAAGCCCCAAATCGAGTTCTCTCCAAGATTCCTGAGTTTTTCCGACTGGCTTGTGCGTTCGTCTCGCCAAAAGGTCGTTCGCTGTTCGTGCTTCAATTGTGCGCGTCTGCTTGTCAAGTTGCCCGCGCTCGCGACTTTGTTGTCAAGCATCTCCAGCTCCGCCCAAGATGACTGCGAGCTGATTACGGCCGGCTGGTGGTTTCTTTTGCTACAGTTAGAGAAGTTTTTCGTTCCATTTGTTATTCACATTTGGATACTGCCCTTGACAGTTTAAACATATTCTTGCTTGTAAATCTGGGAATTTTTGGGTCCTCTCCAAGCCCTACTATTTTCAATAAACTGTAAATTCACCTAGGCTGATCTTAGTTAAGATTACATCGTGGTATCAGAGCAAATTGATCCTAATTTATTCTTGGTGGTTTCTTCCGCTGCGTGAGGCTCAAGCCATATGATGGAACCACCGATTTTTCTATGTGGAGAGTGAAAATGAAGGCCATACTCATAAGGGAAAAGTGTTATAGGGCAGTGACTGAGGAATGGCTGAATGCTATTTCTGCTGAGAGGAAACAAGAGCTTTAAGAGCTTGCTCATTCAGAGATTATGGTGAGATTAAGTGATGATGTGATCAGACAAGTGGTAACTATTTCTAACCCTAAAATACTTTGGGATACCCTTGAGTCTATTTACCTTACAAAATCCTTTCCTGATAGAATTACTCTGCTTTGCAAACTGTTTAACTTCAAGATGGATAATTCTATGACTATTCAGCAAAACCGAGACATTTTCTGAAATTAACTCAAGATCATGAAAGGTGTAAGGATAAAATTGAAGACACACATCAAGGTGTTATCATCTTGAATGCTCTGCCACCTCAGTTTGACATTATAAAAGATGTTATTCAATATAGTAGGAAGGATCTCACTTTGTCTAAGATTTTAGAAATCATTGTTCAAAAGAATGACTCTCTCAAAGTTTTTAAAACCAAGGGAGGTGTTAAATATGAACCTAGACAGAATGAGGTCATGGTCTTTAAGGGTAAAACTAATGCTAGATCACAACATACGAAATCCTTTAGGCCACCTTGAACAGGCTGTCGTCGTACCTGTGCAAAAACAATTTATAATTTCCTTGTCCTGAACTGTGGGTTAGCACAATGGCAAGCAAGGGTCGAACCCAAGGGAGCTAGATAGCTACTACTTTGTTCTGTAATGGAGAAAAACAAGAAACTAGAATGAGAGTAACGGTTAGTGAAATAATCGAAAATTGCAAGGTTGTAAATATCAGAGAGAAGTATTCAGATTAGGGTTTGATTGTGACTTGTTTTATCATAGACTTCTAAATATTCAATTCGTGTTTTACGTGTGGTTGTCCCGACAAAGGTGATTTCCCAAGTAACCCGACAAAGGTGTTACGCCACGACCTAATTCCCCTAGGTTTAATTAACCCGACAAAGGTGTTAATTGCCCTAGTCGTACTATCTATCTAAACGACAAAGTATTAGATAGATGATTAATGTAGAAATATGCGCAACTAGATTTCACGACAAAGTATACGTCCAGTCTAACAATATTTCATGGAATTCATATACGAGAATTAGTAAAACATAGAATATAGCATTAAAGATCCAAGTCTCAAAAACATAGTCACAATATATTAACCCTAACCCGAATAGAAGGTTTAGTTACACATGATCATAATGAAACAATGAAAATAATAAAAGGGGATGAAATACTTCACAAAACCGAGGCAAGCAAGGGCTGGCCGTGTAGGGCTGATGGGCGGCCGTGCAAGGCTGAGAAGCGGCGGAATTGTGGCTGAGCAAGGAGGCACGGCTGGATTGTGAGGAGAGTAGCACACGGCTGAATTGTAGAATGAGGGATGATGAGATGCTTGTGGACTCCTCCTTATATAGGGTTTGAGAAACCCTTTGATCTTCTTGGAAACCCTTTGATCTTCTTGGAACCTTCCGAAACCCTAGCATTTGAATGTTGCCCTAATATCACAATGTAGAATGGGCCGGCTGCTGGATTTAGGGCTTGGACTTTCTTTTTCCGAAGTACTGTTCACGGCCCCGGAATTACTATTCATGCCGGAATTACTATTCATGCCGGAATTACTATTCACGCCAGAGTACTGTTCACGACCCTCCTTTGGCTCCGTTCTTCCACTGCGATGTTTCTGGCATGAAAATGCCGTCTTTTAAGCGTGTTTCCTCCTAGAGCTTCCAAATCACCTGAAATACGAAACAACACTAAAAAGTAACTGTTCGCATAATAAAGTGAATGAAATGGTGAGAATTAACGACTCGATGAGTCGTATAAATACGGCTCATCAAACCACCCCACACTTAAACTTGTTCGTCCCGAACAAGAACAAGGTCATAAGAGGAACGACTAATGTAAACATCACAATGCTTCGGTCATCCTAGACGAGCTACATGGACATGACTTGGCTACTATAGATCCTACCTGTTATGCATTGTTGGAGTAAAATGTGCCATCTAGGCAAAACCAAAACTGTGCAAGAAGCTGTACTAGATTAAACAGACAGTTCCGAAAAATCAGCTCTATCCAGATCTTTCCGAACTGATTTATCTTTATCATATCTTTGCGTGCGCCACATCATCAAACCAGATTTTATCAAGATAAAGTCATGCAGATCTCAACGGAAGTCTTTCCTATTTTATCTAGAGTTTCGGAAATTAAATCTAGGGTTTTCTAATCCCTTAGATCCACACGGCTACTATATAAAGAAGACTAGGGTTCTTCTTTAAATATGCAAGCAACTTTCGAGATACACCGTGTGAGAAAGAGAGAGCCATCAATCAAGAGCAGAACACATCATTCTTGTCTACGAGCAGTCAAGCTGTTGTAGAAGGATTGTGGCTGCAAGTTGGTAAGCAAACTTGCTCCTTATTCTTGAACTTATACTTTGTTGCTGCGCAAATATTCTACCAGAAGTTCAAGAGGTGTTGTCGCTACACTGCCCTACCCTGTGCGTGTATTGCGACTCACACGTAGAGACCATCATCTCAACAAGGAGAATCTACTGCCGTAGGTTCCATTGCATCAGCCTCAGGAGGAGGCTCACGACGGTAGTCACTGGATCTAAGGGAAGCTTAGATGATACAATTCACTTGGAGGGTAGTATAGGTGTATCAGTAGTTTGATAGACTGTTCAGACGTTAATCTGTACTATATACCATAATAGTGAATTGTTCCTTGGACTTGGGAGAAGTCCCCCAGACGTAGGCTACATTGAGCCGAACTGGGTCACCAATTGTTTTGTGTCTTTCTTTCTGTTTTTACACCTCAGTCTGATTATATTGGTCTGTGGAACTAACTGTACCACTGAGTGTTCCATCTTTAGCTGGTACAAATAAGTTGAACTCACGCGTAGCTATTTCAATTGGTATCAGAGCAGGATCTCAACATACGGAGAAGAATCTTGGGAAGCTAGCTACCGTTCTAAGATGAGCATCAAGGAAGGACAGAGCACTACTCGCCCAGTGCTGTTAGAAGGGCCGAATTATGGCTACTGGAAAGCCAGGATGAAGGCGTTCATCAAAAATGTGGATGAAAAAGCATGGAGATCTGTGCTAACTAGATGGACCCCTCCCTTGCTGGCAATTGATGATGGCAGGGTTGTTCCGAAACCAGAAACAGAATGGTCTGAACTGGAAGAGCGTCTCGCAATGGGAAATGCCAAGGCTCTAAATGCCATTTTCTCAGCCGTTGACGAGTCTATTTTCAAGCTCATCCTAAACTGTGAAAGCGCCAAGGAAGCATGGGACACTCTGTCAACACACTTTGAGGGAACTGACAAGGTGAAACAGTCCAGGATACAAATGCTGACATCCAGATTTGAGGAGTTAAAAATGCAGGAGGATGAATCCATCAAGGACTTCAATGCCAGAGTCTGTGACCTTGTGAATGAAGCATCTACCCTCGGTGAAGCTCTTCCTGAAGAGAAGGTTGTGCAAAAAATTCTGAGGTCGTTGCCAAAACGATTTGCTATGAAGGTAACAGCTATAGAGGAGGCAAACAATACAAAGACCATGAGCTGGAAAGAATTGATTGGAAATCTGTGCACTTATGAATTGCAACACCTGACTGTACCAGAACCCAAGGGTAAATCTGTCGGGTTAAAGGCTGCAACCGGAGTAGACGATGAATCAACTGATGGAGTGAGTGAAGAACTGGCATTACTCACAAAGAACTTCAACAAACTGTTGAAGAAGATCAACCGTAGGGGTACTGGGCAGAACAGCCTGAACCAGTCAAAAGCTCAAGAAGTCAGGAGAGTCGACTTCCAGCCAAGGGAAAGACAGTTTGACCAGAAGGAGAGGAGAGTAGATTTCCAGCCAAGGGAAAGACAGTCTGATCAGAAGGAGAATGTCAAAAGCGGACGAACCAAAGGGATAAAATGCAGGGAATGCGGAGGATATGGCCACATTCAAGCAGAATGTGCCAACACTCTGAAAAAGAAAAATGGGAAGTCCCTGAACGTCAGCTGGAGTGATAATGAGACTGAGGAGAGCTCAGAGGAGGAAGAAACCAGTAACTTTGTCGCACTATCTTGTATGATAGACTGTACCACAAACCCTGCCAGAACCAGTTCGGAAGAATGCTCCAACAAAGCTGAATCCGATGTGGAAGAGAACGATATTGAAGAAAGTGATGAAGAAGAAATCACTGATGAGTGCATTGCTGAGAAATATGCACTATTGTTCTCTAAGTGGACTGAATTGGTAAACATCAACAAAAGGCTAAATGCAGGGGTTCTTCTGTTGAAACTGGAAAAACAAGAACTGGAGTCTAAAGCGAGCACTCTTGCACAGGAGAAAGAACACTTGGAGAAGGAAGTTCAAGAGTTGAAACAAACTTCTGAAGAAAATAAACAAGAATCACAGAAACTCTTGAAGGAAATGGATGTACTAAAAAAGGTTCTAAATGGACTGAATAGAGGATCCAGCAATCTAGACCAGATCCTGTCAGTGCAGAGAAGTATAAAAGACACTACCGGTCTTGGATTCACTGGAAAAAGGAAAAATGGTGATACGAAGTTTGTTAAAGCTAGTGACTCACTCCCCAACGATAACAAACACAAGTCAGTAGACAAGTTCGTCTATACCAAAGAAAACTACAACCAGTCTCGAATGGGTGGAGAAGTTGGATGGCAACGTGCTAGGGTCTGCTACTACTGCAGCAAACCTGGGCACATCAAGCGTCATTGCTATCGCTATAAACGAGACAGTCAGTACAAAGAACCAACAAGGAGACGAAGCAACATGGTATGGAGACCAAGAAACAATCAGTACTGCCATGTTTCATACAGTTCAACTGACAAGGAAGATGAGGAGAGCTGGTTCTTTGACAGCGGCTGTTCAAGGCACATGACTGGAGTCAGAGAAAACCTGACTAACCTGAGACCGATTGATGGACACCACGTGACATTTGGTGACGGACAAAGAGCCAGAGTTCTTGCTAAGGGAACACTGAATGTAGCAGGCATACCACCCCTTGAAGATGTATATTGGGTCGATGGACTGAAGGCCAATCTGCTCAGCATTAGCCAGCTGTGTGATGGCCGGAATCAAGTTCAGTTCACAAGAAATTCCTGCCAAGTCTACAACAAACATGGCATCTGTGTGATGGAAGGAGACCGTGCTAGCAATAACTGCTATCTCCTAAGTCGTGCTACAACCCCAGCAGCAATCACATGCATGTTGAGCAGAACCGATGAAGTGAATCTATGGCATCAACGCTTGGGGCACATAAACTTCAGATCCTTGAAGTTCCTGGCCAACGAAAGGCTACTTGAAGGTATTCCTAATATTAGAGGTGATATGCAAATTATTTGTGGTGACTGTCAAGCAGGAAAGCAGACTAGAGCGACACACAAGAAAGTGGATAGAATCTACACCAAACGTCCCCTTGAACTTCTACATATGGATCTGATGGGACCAATGCAGGTGGAAAGTATTGGACGTAAAAGGTATGCTTTCGTGTGTATCGATGACTTCACCAGATTCTCTTGGATTATGTTCTTGCGAGAGAAGTCCGAAACAGTGCATGCTTTTGTTCAACTTGCTACCAGCCTGATCAATGAAAGACGAGATCGAGGAGAAAACCTATTGTCCATACGAAGTGACCATGGGCGGGAATTTGAGAATGAGAAGTTTGCGCAATTCTGTGATGAGCAAGGCATTGTTCATCAATTCTCATCTCCTATCACGCCTCAACAGAATGGCGTTGTAGAGCGGAGAAATCGATCTATCCAAGAAATGACGAGAGTTATGTTGCATGCGAAGAACGTTCCACTAAATCTATGGGCTGAAGCTATGCTAACAGCTACCTACGTCCTGAACAGAGTCCTGATTCGCCCAGGGATGGACAAGACTAGCTATGAGTTATGGAAAGGAAGAAATCCCACAGTTAAGCACTTCCACGTCTTTGGGAGTACTTGTTATATTCTGACCGATAGGGAGCAAAGGCAGAAACTGGATAGGAGGTGTGACGAAGGACTCTTCCTGGGTTATTCTCCAAACAGTAGAGCTTATCGTGTCTACAATAAAAGGACTAGATCTGTGATTGAATCAATCAATGTGGTGATCGACGACGCCAAGGACTCCCTAATGAGGAAGCAGCCAGATGATGATTCAGAAATGCATGACACTCATCACAAGCCTGTACAAGGATCTGTGCCAGATGCAAATTCTGAGGTTGTGCCTGAAACCGTACCAGACTTGACTGAGAAGGATGGTGAAATACAGATGCAAGATTCCTGCCATCAGCCAGTGCAAGTATATGTGCCAGATGCAAATTCTGAGATAGTTCCTGAGACTGTGCTAGACTCGGCCACGGGGGATAATGATGTTCACATGCAAGATGCTGATGAAAGTCAGGCGAATCAATCTCAATCAGAAGGCGGTGAAAACAGCCTGCAACCCTCCAGCAGAATCCAAAAGAATCATCCGATGTCCAGCATCATTGGAAATCCTCACGACAAGATCAGAACTAGAGGTAAACCTCATGTCAATTACAGAGATATGATAAATCATAGTTGTTATTTGTCAAAGGTGGAACCCAAGAATGTGAAGGAAGCTCTTCAAGATGACCATTGGATCACGGCCATGCAAGAGGAGTTGGGAGAATTCACTCGCAACGATGTATGGGATCTTGTACCTCGTCCAAATGGAGTCAACATCATTGGAACAAAGTGGATATTCAAAAACAAGACTGATGAAAGTGGCAACATTACGAGAAACAAAGCCAGGCTGGTAGCTCAAGGATACACACAGATAGAGGGGATCGACTTTGACGAAACGTTTGCTCCAGTAGCACGCTTGGAAGCCATTCGTCTTCTGCTTGCAGTGGCATGCTATCGCAAGTTCAAACTGTTCCAGATGGATGTAAAGAGTGCCTTCTTGAATGGTGTTCTGTGCGAGGAAGTTTACGTGGCACAGCCTAAAGGATTTGAGGATCCTCATTATCCAGACTGTGTTTACAAACTGAAGAAGGCGTTGTACGGATTAAAGCAAGCCCCTAGAGCTTGGTATGAAAGGTTAACTCAATTCCTCATAAGCATGGGATACACTCGAGGAGGAATAGACAAGACAATGTTCGTAAGGAAGGATAACAAACACTTTATCATTGCCCAGATCTACGTAGATGACATAGTGTTTGGTTCTAACTCTCAGAAGATGGTGGATGAGTTCGTGGCCCAGATGCAAAACGAGTTCCAAATGAGTATGGTGGGCGAAATGAACTACTTCTTGGGATTGCAGGTTGTACAGTCAAAGGAAGGAATCTTCTTAACTCAGGCCAAGTATGCTAGAAATCTTGTCAAAAAATTTGGACTGGACAAGGCTACTCACAAGAGAACACCAGCTGCTACACATGTGAAGATCACCAAGGATGACGCAGGAAACTCAGTGGATCAGACCCTGTACAGAAGCATGATCGGGAGCTTGTTGTATCTGACTGCAACCAGACCAGATATCTGTCAAGCTGTGGGAGTCTGTGCTAGATATCAGGCCGATCCGAAGGAAAGCCACTTGCTACAGGTAAAACGAATCATCAAATATGTCAGTGGTACTTCTGATCATGGTTTGTGGTATACTAGAGATACAAGTGGATGTATTGTTGGCTACTCAGACGCAGACTGGGCTGGCAACATCGAAGACAGAAAGAGCACCTCGGGTGGATGTTTTTTCGTAGGCAATAACCTAGTATCCTGGTTCAGCAAGAAGCAAAACAGTATTTCACTATCATCTACTGAAGCAGAATACATGGCTGCGGGGAGCTGCTGTGCTCAGATGATCTGGATGAAACAGATGCTCAAGGAAGTGGGACTGGATCAGAATACTATGACGCTATATTGTGATAATATGAGTGCAATCAGCATCTCCAAGGATCCAGTACAGCATTCGCGGACAAAGCACATTGACATTCGACACCATTTCATTAGAGAACTAGTTGAAGACAAAGTCATTAGTCTAATCCACATGCCAACAGAGAAGCAACTGGCAGATATTCTGACCAAGCCATTGGACGCTGAGAGGTTTGAGACAGTAAGGTCTGCACTTGGCCTTTGTGTCATACAAAACTAGTAGACTTCGTCGTCAAGGGCAGTCAGCTGAGCAGAACGCTTATCAGTATTGCTGACGTGCCAGGTAGTGGGAAGCAATGTGCCAATTCCAACTGTTCCAGCTCCTAGAAAGATAGCCAGCTTAGTATCTCATATCTACTGTGCTGACGTGGAAACAATTAAAGAGGAAGATATTTCGGGATTTCTACAACGTCTCTTTATCCCGAAGACCGAGAAGACTGCTCGTCTGCTGAAACTAATCTTTAAATTTTCAAATCTGATTCAGTTCTAATTTCAGGCCTATTTAAGAAGGAGGCAAGAAGGCTGAAATCCATCCGCATTCAACCAAAAAAAAAAAAAACCCTAAAGTGTTTTCTACAACAGTTTTTGTCCTCTCGGATAATAGTTGGCCTGTTCGAAGATGGTAAACACAAGGAAAAGCAAATCCTCCGCCGCTGCAGAAGGAAGCTCCAAGCCTACGACGCTAACCAAGGCGTCTATTGTGAAAGGTGAGACCTTTCAGTCCAAGAAGGCAACCCCAAAGCCTACCATGCCTGTGATTCCACCTACGAAGGAATCTGCCAAGGCCGTCGATTCCACAACTGTGCCGTCGGCGACGCCTCAAGACGCAGTCCTTCCTTCAAAGCATCCTGCGATTGAGGGGGAGTCGTCTCGACCAATTGACCCATCTCGTCTCAAGAAGAAGAGATCTGGTCCTGTCTCGTCTCCTATAAAGGGGGTTTCCACGGTGAACCCTAAAGGTACGACTTCTACACCCATTGCTGAAATCTCTAGCGTTCCAGTTATTCCAGTTATTGGAGAAGGTGTAGTTGATAAGGAGTTTGAAAGGAATGTGGTGTCTGGGAAGGGAAAGAGCGTAGCTAAGAATGTAATGGATGAAAAGAATGTTGGGGACCAAGTCGTGGTTGGAGGCGGTACTATCTCAGTAGAAGACTTAGTGTCTAAAATCAGGGCAGAAATTTTGGCTAGTCTGGCAAAGGAACTGACTACGCAGGATGTTGTGAAGGAAACAGGAGGATCCGCTCAGATTGAGAATCAGGCCTCTGCTCCCATTCCTGTTGAAGTTCAGCCTGCTGTTCAATCCGCCATTGGGACATCTGGGAAACCCGATGCTTCGGAAAGCCAGATTGAGGCTGATAAGTCTGTGGAGTCCAAAAGTTCTGCTAAATCTCTTAGTGAACACGGAGAAGACAGCCCTATGGAGTCCGATAAAGCCAGGAAGGGCTCAGTTTCATTCTCTGGGACTGCCGATGTTCTGTCTGACGAAAGTTCTGATAAGGCAATTCCAGATCCTGTGCCAGCATCTGGAACAGATGATTCAAGTAAACACTCAGATGAGTCCCCCTATTGTCTCTCTGAAAAAGCAAGGAAAACAAGGTGTTAAGAGATCCACTGCAGTAACAGCGCCTAAGTCTTCCAAGAAGGTTAAATTTTATGTGAAACCATCGTCCGTTCCAGGGTGTGTGATAAGTGGCACCTGGTTTGCATCCCAGGCCCATGCTGAAAAATGGGAAGTAATTCTCCACAGGACTATGGTCCCTGAGAAGGTCATCAATGTGAAAAAGTATCCTGGAATCCTGATTGACCTGCTCAGTGAATGCAAGGTGCTTGGGTCGCTGCGAAAGGCTGGAAAGTTCTCAGACAAGCTTGTGCGTGAAGCTATTGTGAACCTGCCTGCAGAGTTTGGTGTACAGGGGAGTGAACACTATGGTCAACTGCGAGTCAGAGGAAAAGCTGTGTACATAACTCCGGAGCTAATCAATGCCTGTTGGGACGCTCCTCCGTGGGGCGCTGAGAGTATTACAGACGACTTAAACTCCATTGCCCAGGAAATTACTCAAGGGGTTAAAGTACACTGGAAAGGAGCCAATTTTAAACCTTCGGAATTATCTACCAAGTATGCGTTTCTGTACCAGATTGCACACTATAACTGGATGCCATCTATGAATCGTGGAGCGGTGACAAAAGATCTTGCTAAGCTGCTGTATGCTGTTGGAATGAAGAAGAAAATCAATCTGGGAGAACTGGTTTTTGCTCACTTGGAAAAACACTCGTTATTAGGAAGAGACCAACTTCCAATCGGATTTCCCTCTCTCATTCATCAGCTCGTGCTTGAACAGTTCCCTGGCATCCTGTCCTCAGTTGATGTGCTCTCAGGTGACCCCAAAGTGTTGGCAATGGATCACAAAATGTTCAAAGGCGCCAGAGTTGTCGATGTGCCATGTGAGGCGTCATTGAAACTCCCGGCAACAATCCATCTTCCAGTTGCCATCCACAAGAAGTTTGTGAAGGAAGTCAGGGGCCAAATCTCATTCCTAGGAAGTGAAATCAAGCGTATGCAGTCTCAGCGCTCTCAACTTCAAGATCTTCTTGCTGACCTGGGCTCTCTTTCTGCTGACGGACCAGAGGAGGCTATTTCTGATTCTGAGGAAGCTTAGTTGGTGCACTATCCCCTTGCCACTTGAGTTAAACAGGGGGAGAAAATCTGCATGTGTGGTAGTTTGTTTTTTGGTTTGCTGTTGTGCTCGTTTTCAATTGATCTTCAGTAGTGAAACTACACCCCCGTTCCTTATGAAATGAAGATCGCGTTTTGGGCAAGTCCGTGCTAGCATCTAATTTATCTGTCATGCAGAAGAAGTGTTTTGCCTCAAATGTCAAGGGGGAGATTGTTGGAGTAAAATGTGCCATCTAGGCAAAACCAGAACTGTGCAAGAAGCTGTACTAGATTAAACAGACAGTTCCGAAAAATCAGCTCTATCCAGATCTTTCCGAACTGATTTATCTTTATCATATCTTTGCGTGCGCCACATCATCAAACCAGATTTTATCAAGATAAAGTCATGCAGATCTCAACGGAAGTTTTTCCTATTTTATCTAGAGTTTCGGAAATTAAATCTAGGGTTTTCTTATCCCTTAGATCCACACGGCTACTATATAAAGAAGACTAGGGTTCTTCTTTAAATATGCAAGCAACTTTCGAGATACACCGTGTGAGAAAGAGAGAGCCATCAATCAAGAGCAGAACACATCATTCTTGTCTACGAGCAGTCAAGCTGTTGTAGAAGGATTGTGGCTGCAAGTTGGTAAGCAAACTTGCTCCTTATTCTTGAACTTATACTTTGTTGCTGCGCAAATATTCTACCAGAAGTTCAAGAGGTGTTGTCGCTACACTGCCCTACCCTGTGCGTGTATTGCGACTCACACGTAGAGACCATCATCTCAACAAGGAGAATCTACTGCCGTAGGTTCCATTGCATCAGCCTCAGGAGGAGGCTCACGACGGTAGTCACTGGATCTAAGGGAAGCTTAGATGATACAATTCACTTGGAGGGTAGTATAGGTGTATCAGTAGTTTGATAGACTGTTCAGACGTTAATCTGTACTATATACCATAATAGTGAATTGTTCCTTGGACTTGGGAGAAGTCCCCCAGACGTAGGCTACATTGAGCCGAACTGGGTCACCAATTGTTTTGTGTCTTTCTTTCTGTTTTTACACCTCAGTCTGATTATATTGGTCTGTGGAACTAACTGTACCACTGAGTGTTCCATCTTTAGCTGGTACAGTTAAGTTGAACTCACGCGTAGCTATTTCATGCATGCTTGCTACTAATATCATTGTGCGAAAACAAGGGCTAAAGATACGTATTACCTTTGAAGTCGAGATGCAAATCAATTCGGATGTATCTGGAGATAGCCCTGTTTAGACCCATGAACCCTCATTCTCGGACTCGAACTCGCTGCTATATGGTTATGCTTTGCCGCTTTTTCTTGCACGTGATTGATTCGAGCTTCAAAGTGTTGAGTGTTATTCGGCCAGCTATAGTGTCATCTGATTTGGGATTTCAATGATGTTGTCACATGAGACGTGTGGACTATCACGATGGTTTGTGGATTTGTTGCTTTGTAGTGCGGATTGTGATTTGCTCGAACCGTGGTTCCTTCTCCTTTTGACGCGAGTCAAGCCGAGGGTCGCTCGTCTATTTTCCCGGTTACTCGCATTGGAAACCTTCCTGCTCTTACTCATCCTCGTCCTTTCGACACGGGTCAAGTCAAGGGTCGCTTGCCTATTTTCTCGGCTACTTGGACTAGAGCTTGGACGGTGTGAAGTAATCCCGTCCCGACCAACCGCAAAGGTACCGCAGTGGCGGAGCAGACTCGTACTATGTTGCCTCGAAGTGCTAGCCTCCACGAGCTCCACATAACCATATATCTTGAGTCCGGTCTCTGAATGATCTGTCAAGTCTCTCTAGGGCATTGCTATCAACTCCACATCCCTGTTTATCTCAACTAACAAAGGCACGCAATGATTTAAAGATCACATGTTAGTCGCACAAATCAAGTTTCACCAAAGACATGCATGTAATCGGCTCTATCTATTTCACCTAATCATGATCCAATACTGCAAGTCTAGGAAATAGTGAAGTAATCATGTACAAAAAAAAAATTTAAAAATGACTCGAAACGTGCTGACTCTGTGTGGTGGGCATGCTGACTCGATAACTGACTCATAACTGACTTTCCCACCCCACACTTTTGAAATGAGCCGTGTCCTCACGACACGACTCAAATCTAGACACAAATGCATGCAATAAATAGATAAGGAAAGGAGAAGGGTAGAGCAAGACTCCCCTGGGGTGTAGACGTGGTCGGCTGAACTCGGGCCAAGTCCGGTCTCAATGGGACGCGACCCGGACTCGTCTGGTGCTAAAATGCGTAGCGTAGAGTGCAAAATACGTAGCTCGCAAGTGAATTTTCCGTCCGACTAAGTCCAATCCCTACAAAATGAAACCAAATCCTTTCCAAGGTACAATGTGACAAATAAGACTCATAAATAAACATGGTAACTAAATAAAATGCAGTGCAAACCGTGCAGGGCTGCCTCCCTGCGAGCGCCTTTATTTAACGTCGTTAGCTCGACAGTACCTCCTCTAAGTGTCAGGAGGCTCATCAACGGGACCCTCAACTGGCTCGGCTAGGTCAAACTCCTGGGCTGGTACCTCGATCTCTCCGTGGTAGTGCTTAACTCTCTGTCCATTGACCTTGAACCGATGCCCATCCTTTGGGTTCTCCAACGCCAGTGCCCCATGATTGTAAATCTGAACGATCGTGTACGGTCCCGTCCATTTGGACCTCAACTTTCAGGCATGAGTCGTAACCGTGATGAGAATAAGAGCACCTTCTGTCCGACTTCAAACGAGCGCCTTAGTATGAATTTGTCGTGGTAGAGCTTGGTCCGCGCCTTGTAGTCTGTCTGGCTCTCATAAGCCTCGAGGCGCAGCTCCTCAAGCTCACACAACTGCAACTGCCTGTCTAACCCGGCTGCCTGTAAGTCTGGATTGCACTTCTTCAGTGCCCAATACGCCTTGTGCTCTAACTCTACTGGCAAGTGGCACGCCTTCCCATAGACCAACCGAAAAGGTGAGGTGCCTATCGGGGTCTTGTAAGCTGTCCTGTACGTCCACAATGCCTCATCTAACCGCTGGCTCCAATCCTTCCTAGTCGGTCCTACCATCTTCTCCAGAATTCCCTTAATTTCGCGGTTGGAGATCTCCGCTTGCCCATTCGTCTGGGGGTGATATGCTGTGGAAGTCCGGTGATGAACATGGTAGCGCTTCAGTGTGGATGCCATGATGCGGTTGCAGAAGTGTGTCCCCTGATCACTGATAATGGCCTTAGGTACTCCGTACCTGCAAAAGATGTTAGTGCGCAAAAAGTCTACGACAGTTTTAGCATCAGCACATCTAGTGGCCTTGGCCTCTACCCACTTGGACACATAATCAACTGCAACTAAGATAAATTCAAAACCACATGAAGCAGGAAAAGGACCCATAAAAACTATCCCCCAAATGTCAAACACATCATTCACTAATATGGGGACCTGTGGCATCTCCTGTCTGGCCGAAATGTTACCTACTCTCTGGCATCTATCACATCTCTTACAATGATCGTAGGCATCTCTAAAAACATGCGGCCAAAAGAAACCACTATCTAAAATCTTCCTAGCAGTCCTCCTAGGGCCGAAATGGCCTCCACACTCTAATTCATGGCAAAAACTGATAACTGAAGCAATCTCATCATCAGGGATACACCGTCTAAGAATCTGGTCTACGCCTATTTTCCATAAGTACGGGTCATCCCACACATAGTATTTAGCATCATGCTTCAGTTTCAAACACTGTGCCCTAGAATATGAGGGCGGGAACTTACCTCCTACCAGGTAGTTCACTAGGGGAGCGAACCATGGCATCTTACCCGAAATAGCATATAAGTGCTCATCTGGGAACGTCTCGGTAATCTGCCCGGCATCCTCCTCTCTGACAAGACGGCTCAAGTGATCTGCGACTGTGTTCTCTATGCCCTTCTTGTCCCTGATCTCCACGTCAAACTCCTGTAGGAGCAGGATCCACCTAATGAGCCTTGGTTTCGCCTCCTTCTTCGTCATCAAGTACCTAATAGCTGCATGGTCAGAATAGACAACAACTTTAGTACATAACAGATATGATCTAAATTTCTCCAAGGCGAAAACCACGGCTAGCAGCTCCTTCTCTGTGGTCGAATAGTTCTTCTGGGCCACGTCCAGTGTCCTCGAAGCGTAGTAGATCACCACGGGCTTCTTGTCCACCTTCTGACCAAGAACTGCTCCTACAGCATAATCACTCGCGTCACACATAATCTCAAATGGCTGAGTCCAGTCCGGAGCTCTAATGATGGGCGTGCTAGTGAGGGCCTCCTTTAGCTCGTCAAAAGCTGCCCTGCACTGATCTGTAAACTCAAAAGGAACATCTTTCTGCAAGAGGTTAGATAAAGGCAGTGCCTTTTTCAAGAAATCCTTAATGAATCTACGATAGAAACCAGCATGCCCTAGAAATGACTTAATATCACGGACTGTAGAGGGATATGGCAGAGTAACAATCAAATCTATCTTAGCCTTGTCTACCTCTATCCCCTCATGTGAGACTATGTGACCGAGTACAACTCCATGAGTAACCATAAAATGACACTTTTCATAATTGAGCACCAAATTCATAGAAACACAACGTGGAATTCTTACCACTAAACTACAGCCACCCCGGCAACGGCGCCATTTTGAACAAGCTGTCGTCGAGCCTGGAGAGAGTTGTGGACATCTGCCCTAATTGCCTCTGAATGTCAGCTAGCGCTCCGTCGGTTTTGGCCATGTGCTGGTTCAGGGTAGTATCTGTCCGCTGGGTGCTAGCTGCCAGATCTCTCACTATGTCCTCTAGCGACTTGCTGGGGCCTTGGTTGCTCGGACCTGCCTGATAAGTGTTCGGCCCTTTCTGATGGTACTGCCCCGGTGCATTCTGCTGGTACTGACTGTTAGGATGTCTGTACGGCTACTGAGTCTGCTGATTCTGCTGAGGCACATTCGGTCGTGCTTGCTGAGTCTGATTTTGCTGATAGTTGTTCCTCCAGGCGCCTTGATTAGGTGCTGCTGCGCCATACTGCTTGATTGGGCCTGGTTGGTTGCCATAACTCTGATAATTGCCCACTGCGTTCACATCAGCTTGGACGTCTGTCTGTAAGGTAGGGCACTCGTCCGTCTTGTGTTCTGTGGATGTACAGAACTCACATGGCTTGGCCTGGACTGGTGTCCTTCGGACTACATGCTTCATCAGCTCTCTCATCTCCTTGAGTTCGGCGAATACAGCACTGATAGAAGGCTCAACTGTTGACACATTCTTTGTTCGGGCATACTCGTCCTCCTTCATGGTCTCATCCTGAAATCGCTCACCCTCTGCCACTGATATGATCTTCTGCTTCACTCTGGCTGGCGTCATGTTCATGAGTTGGCCTCCAGCTGAGGCCTCTAGTAACTTCCTGTCCATCTTGCGAAGTCCATCCAGCATATATTCTACGACTAATTTCTCCGGGAGCTCCAGATTGCAGCAACTCTTCTCCAAGGCTAGAAATTTCTCCACGTACTCGTACATGGTCTCGTGAGGGCCTTGCTTTAGCTCTTGCAACTGTCTCCGGACTTGCGCTGCACGCCCTGCTGGATAGTACTTGCTGATGAAGTGCTTCTGCATCTATTCCCATGTGTGAACACTGCCTGAGGGTAAAGCTAGGAACCAGTCTGTAGCTGCTTCTTGCAGTGAGAAGTAGAATGCCTTCAGTTTGAAGTCATCCACCTCTACTCCGTGTGGCCTGAGGTTCAAGCATATCCCGTGGAAACGCGTCAAGTGAGACTGGGCCGACTCTCCTTTGGATCCTGAGAACTTGGGCAGATTGTGAATGACCGCTGTACTGACCGTGATGGCTGCCATGTCTGGACCTTCATAAATTGGCCATGACTGGTCTCTGAAGCTAGGAACCGAGAGCTCGCCCATAGTGGGTCCTTCATATTCGTCCTCATCATCCACAACTGCTTGTCTACGTGGGGCTTGTGGTGGGTGTTGTAGTGGTGGTTGTGGAAGGTATTGTAGTGGTGGATATGGTTGTGGATACTGAGGGTAGAGCGGTTGTGGGTACTGTGGATATGGTGGTGGAGGATATTGTTGATATGGTGGGTACTAAGGGTATTATGGGTACTGTGGTTGGGGTTATTGTTGGTTTTGAGGTTGTTGTTGGTTTTGAGGTTGTTGTTGTTGTTGGAACTGTTGAAAATGATCAGGGATAGCCCCCCTGATTTCGCCATGTTGTACTTGAACATTCTGGTTAACTTCTTCGTTTACGTGACTGTTGTGACTGCTGTGACTGTTGTGACCAACACTACTACCTGCGTGAGACATGTTACGAGAGTAACAGACACCGAGATAGCAAACACCGAAATAACAAAGACAGACTAGCAACAAAGGGTCCCCAGGAGATTGGAGGGGTCACAGCGGTCCCACTTAAAACCCAAAATCCTTAGACTCGTAAGTCTTGGTGACAGAACCCTCTGAGAGCTAGAAAACGGAAATCGAATAGAATGGAAAACAAAATCTCGAACAGTTGAATATGAATTCACCGAGTAACAAATTTCGAAATAGCAAGAAGAAAAATAAACGAAAAATAAAAGAAGAACAAAAGTTTCACCGTGCTTAGCTCCCCGGCAACGACGCCATTTTGAACAGGCTGTCGTCGTACCTGTGCAAAAACAATTTATAATTTCCTTGTGTTGAACTGTGGGTTAGCACAATGGCAAGCAAGGGTCGAACCCAAGGGAGCTAGATAGCTACTACTTTGTTCTGTAATGGAGAAAAACAAGAAACTAGAATGAGAGTAACGGTTAGTGAAATAATCGAAAATTGCAAGGTTGTAAATATCAGAGAGAAGTATTCAGATTAGGGTTTGATTGTGACTTGTTTTATCATAGACTTCTAAATATTCAATTCGTGTTTTACGTGTGGTTGTCCCGACAAAGGTGATTTCCCAAGTAACCCGACAAAGGTGTTACGCCACGACCTAATTCCCCTAGGTTTAATTAACCCGACAAAGGTGTTAATTGCCCTAGTCGTACTATCTATCTAAACGACAAAGTATTAGATAGATGATTAATGTAGAAATATGCGCAACTAGATTTCACGACAAAGTATACGTCCAGTCTAACAATATTTCATGGAATTCATGTACGAGAATTAGTAAAACATAGAATATAGCATTAAAGATCCAAGTCTCAAAAACATAGTCACAATATATTAACCCTAACCCGAATAGAAGGTTTAGTTACACATGATCATAATGAAACAATGCAAATAATAAAAGGGGATGAAATACTTCACAAAACCGAGGCAAGCAAGGGCTGGCCGTGTAGGGCTGATGGGCGGCCGTGCAAGGCTGAGAAGCGGCGGAATTGTGGCTGAGCAAGGAGGCACGGCTGGATTGTGAGGAGAGTAGCACACGGCTGAATTGTAGAATGAGGGATGATGAGATGCTTGTGGACTCCTCCTTATATAGGGTTTGAGAAACCCTTTGATCTTCTTGGAAACCCTTTGATCTTCTTGGAACCTTCCGAAACCCTAGCATTTGAATGTTGCCCTAATATCACAATGTAGAATGGGCCGGCTGCTGGATTTAGGGCTTGGACTTTCTTTTTCCGAAGTACTGTTCACGGCCCCGAAATCACTATTCATGCCGGAATTACTATTCATGCCGGAATTACTATTCATGCCGGAGTACTGTTCACGACCCTCCTTTGGCTCCGTTCTTCCACTGCGATGTTTCTGGCATGAAAATGCCGTCTTTTAAGCGTGTTTCCTCCTAGAGCTTCCAAATCACCTGAAATACGAAACAACACTAAAAAGTAACTGTTCGCATAATAAAGTGAATGAAATGGTGGGAATTAACGACTCGATGAGTCGTATAAATACGGCTCATCCTCCCACTGATTCCGCAAATGAGAGGTCTGATATGCCTCATAATTCTGTTAAATGCTTTTATTGTGGGATTGTTGGTCATGTAATCACAAACTGCAATAAGAAGAAGAAAGATGATAGATCTAAGGGTAAATCTAATAATGCCCCTAGAAGAGGCTTTTCTAATGTGTGTGAGTCACAACCTCAATATAAAAATGAGCTGCTTGTTGTCTCTAATGATGCTGATTCTCATACTTGGATATTGGATTCTGGATGTACAATGCATGCTTCCCCTTATATGCATTTGTTTCCTTATTTGAAATTGTGTAATGGTGGTGATGTGAAGCTTGGTGACCATACTTCTCTGAAAATCAAAGGAATTGGGTCTGTGCCTATTGTTATGCATGATGGTGTTACTAGAACTCTGCAAAATGTTAGTTGGGTGCCTAATCTTAAGCGAAATCTCATGTCTAAATCTGTTCTTAATGATCTTGGTTGTGAAATTCATAATAGTCATGGTATTAGGGAAGTCTTGAGAAATAACAATGTGGTTATTGAAGCTGTCAAGAAAGATGGTTTTTATTATGTGATGACGAACCCAGAATTGAATATTACCCAAGCATCAAACAGTAAAAACACTGAGTTAACTAGAATATGGCATGCCAGATTTGGACAGATAGGAAATAAGGGACTGAGTTGCTTGCATAAATCAGATATCATCCCTTTTGAACCTGTTGTTCTTGACTTTTGTGAGACATGTATTATGAGTAAAAAATCTGCTAATCCCTTCTCTAGTTCATCTTTTACAGCTTCTAAGCCATTAGAATATGTACACTCTGACCTTTGAGGTCCTGCCCAAGTTCCTACCATTAGAGGTAAGCATTACTTCATATCTATTATTGGTCATTTTTCTAGGAAAACTTGGGGTTTACCTGTTGAAAAATAAAAGTGATGCATTTGACAGTTTTAAGAACTGGAAAATAATGGTTAAGAGTCAAAGTGATCATAAAGTGACATGTCTTAGGACTGATAATGGTTTGGAATATTGTAATGGCATATTTCATGAGTTTTGCAAGAGTAATGGGATTAAAAGATACTTAACTGTGCCTAGAACACCTCAACAAAATGGGACAGCTGAACAAATGAGTAGAACATTGCTAGAAACGACTAGATGTCTACTACTCAGTTCTTGTTTCAAGAATTCCATGTGGGGTGAAGCCCTTGTGACTGCTTGTTATTTGATTAATAGGAGTCCATCTTCTGCCATTAATTTTAAAACTACTTATGAATTGTGGTATGGTAAGAAACCTGTCTTGCATTACTTAAAGCCATTTGGCTGCACTATGTATGCTCACACATCTCAGGGAAAACTCCAGCCAAGGGCTGAAAAGGGAGTTTTCATTGGATACCCAGATGAAGTCAAAGGATACAAAATCCTTTTGATCCAACCTGGAGGGTATAAGGTGATAGTAGCTAAGTCAGTCACCTTCAATGAGAAGGATTTTTACTTTTAAAATAGAATAATTACTTCACCTGAGAATGCAGATCATAGACAGGGAGATACAAGCTTTGTCCCACTCTTACCAGCCACAAATCCCTTGAATGACCAAGGGAATGAACCAGAGTTTGATCAAGGAGTGCCTCAACAGAAAGCAAGTGAGGAAATCCCTCAGGATTCCCAACAAAATTTGGAGGAATCTACATCACAAGGTTCACAAACTCACCAATCAGGTGGGGGAGGTACAATTTCTCATAACCCTGTCCTAGATAATTTGCCTAGTCATGATCCTACTAGTGTTGAAAACTTGAGTGCTAGTTTTGATCATGCTAATGTTGAGAATAATGCTACTGTGACTGCTGATTCTATGCAAATAGATAACAGTTTAGCCTTAAGCGACTACTATGTGTTATCTAGAGACAAAGCCCCTAGGAATAGAATTCCCAATAGGAGGTACGAGGCTAATGTGACTGAGAAATTGTCTTGTGATGCTGAGTTTGCTATATTGATTGCTGAAAATGTGAAGCATAACATTCCTGAAACTTTTAATGAGGCCATGCCTTGTAAAGATGCTACATTGTGGAAAAAATGCCATGACAGCAGAAATACAGTCTATGCATAATAATGGAACCTGGAAATTATTTCCTCAACCTGAAAATGTAAAAGCCATAGATTGTAAATGGATTTTCAAACTAAAAGAGGGTAGTACACCTAATGAGCCACCTAGATTTAAAGCTAGTTTGGTGGCTAAAGGTTTTTCACAAAAAGAGGGTGTTGATTACAATGAAATTTTTGCTTCAGTTATTAAGTACAAAACCATGAGACTTTTATTGGCAATGGCCACTGTTTTTAACTGGGGATTGAACAAATGGATGTAAAAACCAATTTTTTACATGGTGACTTGGTTGAAACAATTAATATGAAACAACCAATTGGTTTTATAAACAAAAACTGCCCTAACCAATTGATTTTACAAAAATCAATTTATGAGCTAAAACAGTCACCAAGACAGTGAAACAAAAAGTTTGATGCATGTATGATCTCTTTGGGATTTTTTGAAGCAAATATGACACTTGCTTATACTTGAAAAATGTTGATTCCAAGTGCCCTATTTTTGTCCTACTCTGACTGTCATTACTGGTGTGAAATCTAATCTAAAAGCTCATTTTGATATGAAGGACATGGGTAAAGCCCAAAAAATCCTTGGTGTTAATATCATTAGGGACAGACCTAGAAAACTTATGTATTTGTCCCAAACTGACTATGTGCTTAAGGTGCTTGATAGATTTGCTATGAATGATAGTAAATACTCTCCCATCCCCATAATAGGGCACCTGATTCTTTCAAAGAATGACTGTCCACAAACTGATGCAGAAAAATAGAAAATATCGCATGTTCCCTATGATGTTGCAGTAGGCTCAATAATGTATGCCATGTTATGCACTAGGCCTGACCTTGCCTTTACAGTGAGTGTGCTTAGCAAGTACATGTCGAACCCAGGTTCTTAGCATTGGGAAGCAATGAAATACTTGCTCAAGTATTTGTCAGGTACTAGGAACCTAGGGCTGATCTTTGGTCAGCATTCTGCTAGCTTAGAATTGCAATGTTTTGTTGATTCTGACTATGCTAGCAATAAGGACAATAGGAAATCTACCACTGCATTTTTCTTCACGTGGGCAGGCAACTGTATCTCCTGAAAAGCTCAACTAATTGAAATATAAGATGTTCTTATTTCTTTGTTTGTTCGACATAATTACAAACCACTTGAATATATTTACCGACATTCGTCTTTACGAACCACCATTGAAAGAGCATTTCACATTGAAAGAACTTTACTAGACCGAACTTAATTTAATTGTATTGGACTTAATTTCACTGTACTGGAATGTAGGGGTCAACATTCAGACCTAGAGCTCAAAACCCTACCCGAAGCCCTACGACATACGAGCTCTAAGGCCGGCCCGGCTCTGAGTTCTGGCCCTAGAGTCCTAAGTCTTGTTCGACCATCAAGCCCGACATAACTACGACTTAATTAACTCCGGTCCGGCCCGCCCTAAAAAAGTCTGACCTAACTATGACCTAATTGAGGCTGGCCCTGTCCGCCCTAAAAAGTCCGAGCTAATTAAGACTTAATAATGTTCTAATCGGCCGACCTAAAAATATAAAATTTAATTTAGTTTAACTTAAATGTATTGAACTTAAATTTAATTTAAATGAACTGAAAAATATAAAATTCAAAGTCAAGAGGACATCGCTTACCAGGGCTGGCCAACAAAAATATATTAACATATGCCACCTAGATGGCTTTACTGTATATATGCCTTTGTGTGGATGTACCCCATCGATCTGATTCCAATTGTTGAAATATAATCCTAGCTAGTTTAGTGGTGAATAACATATCTGGATGTGTCTATTTGGTCTTGTAGAAATTGGATAGTTGGCTGAGTGTTTGCAAGTTTTGAATAAGATTTGGCACTTGGTCATTTTCTGGGAAAGTTTACCCTGGAGCAAAACGACGCAGTTTTGCTCAGGCGTGAATCCGTTTTTGAAGAGTTTAATAGAACGCTGTCGTTTGGCTAAAGGGTTCGTAAGTGGCGCGACGTCGTTTAACCAAAGCGCGAATGCGAGTTTGAGATTGGCTGAAGCGTCGTCGTTCCAGCAAGCTTTAAAGTACAGTCACAGATTGAGCGAAGAACCCTAATTCGAGTTTCAATCCCAGAAAGCCCCAAATCGAATTCTCTCCAAGATTTCCGAGTTTTTCCTGATTGGCTTCTGCGTTCGTCTCGCCCAAAGGTCGTCCGCCGTTCGCGCTTCAATTGTGCGCGTTTGCTTGTCCAGTTGTCCGCGCTCGCAGCTTTGTTGTCAAGCATATCCAGCTCCGCCCAAGACGGCTGCGAGCTCTTTACGGCCGGCTGGTCGTTTCTTCCGATCCGGTTAGGGAAGTTCTTCGTTCTATTTGTTATTCACATTTAGATATTGCCCTTGACTGTTTGAACATATTCCTACTTGTAAATTTGGGAATTTTTGGGTCCTCTCCAAGCCCTACTATTTTTAATTAATTGTAAATTCACCTAGACGGATCTTAGTTAAGATTACACCAATAGTAATTAAAATAGGTACGTCTTCTTTTACGTGAAGTTTTTGATTACAGTAATTAGGAGAACTACATCCAACTACTCCATCCTCCCCTCACACTTGGGCGTTTTACGATTTTGATTATTTGGGATTCCAATACTATTGGGGTCAACACCTAATAATGTTTGCCGGTCTAATTATACCCATCTTGAGATCATTTTAAATCGAACTCCAACGTATGGTGTTGAGCTGACCAAATTAGAAGATCAGCAAACTGTCACACATAGGCAACATAATACATCCTACAACCTACACCATCGTTTTCTTTACAAAAGAAAAATATCAAATACACCGCGCGAGATTAGATGTGCACTTAATAAAGGAATGAGTCGAATGACCCAAATACCTTTATTTTTTCTTTGATAAACTGCGATTATTGGAGGGATCGAACTTTTCGACAGCAGTTGCGATGGAAACATGTCGTGCAACGCTATCGTACTGTTTTCGCTTATTGTTTTTTTTTGATGGACTGTTTTCGCTTATTGTTGACAGTCGCAAAGTTGTCTCATAGTTTGTGCGACAATATTGCGACAAATTTATAGTGATGGTATTGGGCAAATAGAACTCTTGACCTATTAACTTCAAATCAAAAGTTTGAGTTCGACTATATCACCTCTTTGCCAACAGGCAACAGTCATAGTTTAATAAACATGCATGTAGGGCTATTTGAGATTCATATGTAACATCAGATAAGATCAATATAAAGGCTCGTTATGTCAATGTTAACTCTTTTTTTTGGGTTTGGATGTTAACTTATTATTGAACATCACTAAATATATCCCATAGCCCCAAGATTCTCACCCAATCTAATTAAGATATTTACCGATCAAAGGCACCTTATTATAATTCAATGATTGAGCGCGCCAGCCTAATTCGAAGCCCTACCAAATTAAGTGGCAAACTGTGGCTAATTAATCGCATGTCCTGATTTTATCATTGGTTTAAGCACAGACCGATCAAAAATGAACTCAATAAGAGAAGAGTTTCAACTTTGATACGATGATGTTGTATAATTAAGTTGATTTCTGGTGTAATTAATTAAAGCGCGTTCCAACATTTACCAACTAATCTTCAACTTGTATATCCCGAGTCATTCATTGTTTTTTTTTGATATAACGAGTCATTCATTGTTGACTCATTGAAAATGCGTGTGTAAACGCTAATATTATAAACCTATTATCAGAAACACACACACACACATTATATCTCCACAAGCCTTCTAATCATTTAGGTACTGCTAATTCCTTCTGAAGTCATTATCACCAATCGGGGAGCGTTCGATTGAGAATTTCTAAAAATTTGAGAATCTGAGATGTCAAATTTCACCGTTGGATCAAGTTATTGCATCTTTGAATGTGGAGGTAACACGTGTCCCACTAACTTTTTTCATTCTTTATGCAGTTTCGACTTTCGAGCATGCATTTTGCCTAGATGCATTTTAAGCTTTCGGAAACTGCACTTACTCAAAAACTGATGCATTTTCAAAAGTGCATAACGAAGACGAAACTACATAACGAAGGAGTTCTCAAAGTTTTCGAAAAAAAGGAATTCTCATTTGAACGCTTATCATCAGCAACCTTAATTAATTATCTTTGCTGGTATATGTCTACACGCACACTGCACGGTTCTGGTCAATTAAAGGTCTCCTTTGAACGCGGTCTGTCCCTGAATGGGACCGATTGTCCAGAGGTCTGTAGTCCACGTAATCTTAGTAGGCTACGAGATATATATATATCTGTATGCAAGGAAATGAAGAAAGTTGAAGAGGAGGGAGAGGGACTGTGATTCTGACTGGTTCATAATGTATTTATCAGAAATGGTCAACAAGCCATGTTCATTCAATGAAACCAACAACTTTCATATGTTTGGTTTAACTGTTGCGGCCGCCATCCAACCATACCGTCTTAATCAATTATAAGGCGTTTTTGCTAACAAGGGTGTGATCTAGAGGTAGAATTTCAACCTTGCATTCATAAGGTTGTGAGTTAAATCCCCACTCATGATACTTTAATTCCATAATTTATGTGTATTTTCCTAGTCCCATGATGTGGACCTTTCCTCCATCCTTTATGGATGTTTTTCCTCTTTTCTTTCATCTTTCCCTTTCCTCATCCTTGTTGACGTTTGCAGGTGTTATGTCCTCTTGGGGAGGCGTGTTTAGGCGGTGTATGATCCCTCTATGGAGGTGTGTCAAACTCGTGGGTTTCAAAGTTAGAAGTGTATCAAGATGGCATGTGGTTCAACGAATGACTCAATTACAAATCCGAGATGGTGCCTCTTATGTGACATGTGCTTTAAATGATCTAGAAATAGATATGTTCTCAATACATGTTATACATGTGATGTATTCCTATCTATGTTTGATGTAAACCCATAATCAAATAAAAAAATTATAAGGCGCTTTTTTTTTCTTAAGTTGAAACCTGCTAAAAGTAGTATTATTGGAGATGGGATGAAAGTATGAGGTAACTAATCAATTTACAGTTGCTTCCACAATTGGACCTAGTCAATGGCATGCCAACATGGCCAACGGTGAATGGATTACATCTCACCGTTTTCAAACATTCAACCCCGAAAATATATATACATGTTTGGGGTTCATTAGTAATTGATGTTCTTAAGTGATTTGCTGGACTGCAGGTGACTCGGACGAGTCATAGGATTGAATGATTGTTGGAATTGTGATGAAACTGAGCTAAGGCCTTTAAGCACTACACAAGTTGGTCACTTATGTAACACAGTTAGTATCAGTTACATAAGGATCAGTCGCATAAGTATCTTTGAGCGACTGAGAAAAACAGGTTGGTCATATAAGTGTTCTTATGCGACTGATACTTATGTAACTGACATAAATGCGTTACATAAGTGTACTTAAGCGACATAATCTTATGTAACTGACATAAATGCGTTACATAAGTGTACTTACGCGACAAAATCTTATGTAACTCACGCAAACTCCGCGACATAAGTGTTCTTATGCGACTCGGCTTGGTTTGACCGAAATCGTTTGTCGCGTAAGTGAAATAAATAAGGTGCCACGTAATCTCCGATATTTGAAATCGTTGACTATCTGACGTTTGACCGACGTACAATTGTATTTAAATGGACTGGTACAACAACCATACGCTTAAGCGACTGATTGTGTCAATGTTAGTCGCGAAAGGACTGAAGCATTTAATGAAGAAACATAAACTTTTTCACCCACCTTTGTACCTCCTTCACTCCCACTTCTCATCCCCACGGCTGAAACCGTCCGCAGCTGCTCCTCCATTGGAAAAAGCAAGGTAAATATGTTTTGAATTATGTTTTTAGTTTACATTTGTTAGTTGCAAAGCACCATATGTTGATTTGCTTTAAAAAGATTAGTTATAAATCAATCAAAATACTTGGTGTTTGTAATAGTATGTTGATTTTGGTTTTATATGATTATGAAGGTGGAAGTTGACAATGGATAAAAGTTGGATGAGGTTAGAAAGGGGTGATTCACGCTATATTCAAGGACTTGTTGATTTTGTTGAATTTGCAAAGCAAACCGGAGAAAAGACACATTGTGTCCTTGTAGAAAGTGTTTATTGGTTAGAGGAAGAATTTCTACGAATGAGATGGTTGTCCATTTGATTAATAACGGTATGATGAATAGTTACAATACATGGACCTCACATGGTGAAAAGAGTATTGAACCTTCAGCATATCAATTGAGACAAGAATGTCTTAAGGAGAGGTACGGAGAAACAAGTAGTAGTGCTACGCATCATCAAGCAAACCGGACCTTGGAGATTCTTCATGATCAATTTCCCTTTCGACATATCCATGAAGAGGATCATATGAATATGAATGCAGAGGATGCTGATTCAGAGAGTATACTGGCTTATAAAAGGTATACCAATCTTGTAGGTGAAGCCCAGACTCCTTTATACAAAGATTGTGACCATACCGTACTTGAAACTATTTTAAGGGAAATGCAAATGAAAGTTGAGAGTCGACTGTCGGACAAGGAGTTTGATAAAATGCTACATAACACCAAGAAAATTCTTCCACCGGATAACAACTACCCCAGTTCTTATAAAGAAGTGAAGAAAGTTTTGAGGGATATGAGGTTGGGTTATAAGACGATAATAAAGAGTTAAAAGATCAACTTAGTTGCCCCGTGTGTGGCGAGGCAAGATACACCCAATTTGGAAGTAAAAGCAAGGTTCCAAAAAAGACTGTGAAGTACTTTCCCTTGACTCCAAGATTGCAGCGTCTGTATATGTCACCCCATATTGCAAGCCAAATGAGGTGGCACACCAATAGAAATGAAACTGATCCAGAGTACATTAGGCATCACTACTACAAACTGGTCATTATGCATCGGTTCGAAAAATGTATTATGCATCGGTTTATTAATATGCATCGGTTTGTACGTAAACCGATGCATATTGTTGATATTAGGCATCGGTTTTCATTGAACCGATGCATATTGGTACCTTATGCATCGGTTCCTGCAGATGGGGAATCATGGCAAAATTTTGACAAGGAATTTCCAGAGTTTGCAAGTAAGATCAGAAATGTCCGACTGGATTTAGCCACCGATGGTTTTAATTCGTTTGGAGCATCAGGCCTCTCTCACAGCACATGGCCTATTGTTCTTATTCCCTACAATTTGCCACCTCATATATGTATGAAGAAGGAGTTCAACATACTAAGTTTGTTGATATCAGGCCATAAGTCTCCTGGAAAGTGCTTGAATGTGTTTATGAGGCCGCTTATTGATGAGCTTAAGGTGTTATGGGATGAGGGATGTTGTACATTCGATCAACATGTTGGGTCACCATTCATTATGAAAGCGGCAGTGATGTGGACTATAAGTGACTTTTCGGGTCTAGGCATGTTGGGATCAGGCCTTAAGACAAAAGGGTACAAAGCTTGCCCCTTATGTGTAGATGAAATCGATGCTACTCATATAACATGTAGAATGTCTTATCAGGGCCACCGAAGATGGCTCCCTAGAAATCATGATTGGAGGCTTGCAGCTCATAGATTCAACGGCCGAATCGAGACTAGGGACCCCCCATATCATTTTCGAGTCCTCACATATTCAACCAAATAATAGCTCATGATTACCCAACTCTCAGCTTGCATCCGTAGTTTAAGCCTAGAGGAAGCACTGAGAAACTTTGTTAGACACACGTGTCCATCTTCTATGACTTGCCATATTGGCAATCGATTTCTCATCCTTATTCGCTTGATGTCATGCATATAGAGAAGAATGTTTTTGATAACATAATCGGACCCATACTTGGGCTTGAAGGTAAAACCAAGGACGATGTGAAGGCTAGAAAAGGTTTGGAAGAACAAGGGGTACGAAGAAAGTTATGGTTCAAACCAACCGAGTCAAAGAAAGAGAAGGTGAGTAAAGCACCTTACACTGTAACTCCGAATGAAAAGGTAGAAATTCTTGAACTTATGAAAGACGTCAAGTATCCCTATGGGTACGCAGGAAGTTTGAGGAACAAAATTAATCTTGATGACAAAAATTTATTGGACTGAAGACACATGATTGTCACGTGATGTTGCAACGCCTGCTACCGGGTTTCATTCGACCTTATTTGCCACTCAATGTGGTAGACTCTCTTATATCATTATCACACTGGTTTCAAAGACTATGTTGCAGAGATTTAGTAAAGGAGGAGGTGAATAGCATGAAGTTGGAGATAGTTAAGATTCTGTGTAAATTAGAGAGAATATTTCCGCCGACATTCTTCACAATAATGGTACATCTCATGGTTCATCTACCTGATCAAATACTCTTGAAGGGGCCTGTTCACTATAGTTGGATGTAGGCCTGGGCGTCCAGACCCGAAAAACCGAAAACCGAAAACCGAACTGAACCGAAAAAGTCCGAACGAGTCGGTTCTCATTGGCCCGAAAACCAAACCGAAAAAAACCGACCCAAATACTGAAATTCGGTTCGGTCCCGGGTTTTCAATTCTCTCGGCCTGAAAGCCCGAACCGACCCGATTGTTAAATGAAGTGGACATGTGGCAGCATATGATTGGTTAATTAAAAAAAACCCTAATTCCTTTTCGCATTCTCGCTCGTCGCTCTCGCCTCAGACGTCAGACGCAGACCTCCTTCATTTTGCAATTCGCAGCAGCGGCACCGACTGTCCGAGCTCCTAGCGTCGCATCCCACAGGCCGCGTCCCCGACTGTCCGACTGACTGGTCTGACTGTTCCGCATCTCGCAATTCGCATATTCGACTATCCGATTGTCCGTCTGTCCAGGCGTATCCGGTCGTTTCCCGATCCGAGTTCAAGCCTTCAAGGCTTCAAGCCTTCAAATTTAAGCCTTAAAGGTAATTCGAAATTGTGAATTGAAATTCTGTTAATTCTATTTCGGAAACTCCGGTCCCAGTCAGATTCGGATTCAGTGAATTCACTGAATTCGAACCATTTGATTGTTTTGAATCCATTTGTTGAATCCATTTGTTCATTTGATGATTTGTATATTGTGCAGACATGGATGCATCACAATGTTCGAGCTCCAATTCAGATTCGGATTCAAATTTGGGTGCGGATGTTTCAAAAAATGTTCTGATAGTCGATAGTACCGCAACCGGAGGCTCTGGAATTAAAAGGAAGCGTTCTTCTTCAGTAGCACTGCAGAACATTGGTGAAACTGAACAATTTGAAGAAGCTTCACAACTTGGTAAACCTGCTGAAGCGCCAGAAGCTATTGAAAAGCCTGCTGGAAGATCGTGGGTTTGGGCGCACTTCAAGAAGATAAAAAAGCCAGTATATGAGATGAAGAATGGTAAGAAGCTGCAAACTAATGATATCGTTAGAGCTAAGTGTAACTACTGTGATACGGATTTCGCTTGCAATACGTATGGGAATGGAACGAGTTCTCTACTTCGACATATCGAAAATGTTTGCAAGAAGTATCCAGGGAGAGTGAAGATAAATGATGGGCAGTAAAAACTCACTTCTACTGGCCGTAGTGGGGCTAAAGAGTTGGTGACTGTTAAGTGGAGTGAACAAGGGTGTAGAGCAGCAGCTGTGAAGATGATAGTCATGGATGAACTTCCGTTTAGCTTCATCGAGAAAGAAGGGTTTAGATATTTTTGCAGGTATATTGTCACATTGATTAAGTGTGAGCTTGTATGAATTGTTTTTAACCTTTTTTTGCTTGGACTGAACATGTTTATAATTTATATGTTGTTTTTTCAGGTATGCTGTGCCTGATTGGTATGTACCTTCGAGGAGGGTGATTTGCAAGCAATTTTTGAAGATGTATGCTGCTGAAAAGGCGAAGCTGACGAAGGAGCTTAAGGGTCATTGCTTGTGCTTGACCACCGATACTTGGACATCGGCGCAGAACATCAACTACATGGTGGTGACTGCCCATTTTGTTGATTCAGCTTGGAAAATGCAGAAGAGGATTCTTAGTTTTAAGGTGATTCCTAACCATCGGGGAGAAAGCATAGGGTGTTTGTTGGAGGATTGTTTGCTAGAATGGGGAGTGGATAGAGTGTTGACCATTTCAGTTGATAATGCTAGCGCCAACAAAGTGGCGATTGATTACATCAGGGAGAGGATGTTAGGGTGGGAGATATCACCTTTGGTTGGTGGGATGTATTTGCATATCAAGTGCTTTGCACACACTCTGAATCTCAATGTCCGAGCTGGCCTTTTGATAATGGGAAATTCAGTTGGTTCAATTAGGAATGCCGTGAGATATGTGAGGAGTAGTGGGGCTAGACTTCAGCAGTTCAAAAAATGTATGGAGAAAGAGAAGGTGGAGTGTAAGAAGGTGTGCATCCTCGATGTGCCAACAAGGTGGAACTCAACCTATCTAATGCTATCAACTGCATTAGAACTTAGAAAGGCTTTTGATAGATTGGCAAGGGAAGAAGGCACGAAGTACAGGGGTTATTTTGAGGAGGATGAAGAACTTGAATTCGAAGAAGACATGGTGCTTGGGTTGGGAGATGTGAATTTGACTGGTGATGCAAGTAAAAGTAATACAGCAGAGGGAACTCAGGCAAGGAAGAAAGGGAAAGGGAAAAGAGTAGGACCACCGGTTACACATGATTGGGAGAAGGCTGAAACTTTTGTGAGGTTTCTGAAGATATTCTACGATGTGACAATGAGGATCAGTGCCTCGACCAAACCAACATCGTGGAAAGCTTTTCATGATATTGTGTGTATCAGAGCTGAGATTGATGGACTATTTCCTCAGGAGGGAATGAGCACCGGGTCGGAGACTGAAATGATTTTAATGGATATGGCAGTAAGTATGAAGAGAAAGTATGAGAAATACTTTGCCACCTTAGAGGACTGCAATCAGCTTTTGTTGATTGCCTTGGTGTTAAACCCAAGGTACAAGCTCAGAAACTTCGAATCTACATGCAAGAAATGGCTGAAGATGGAGATTGATGATATTAAAAAGAAGTCAGCTGAGCTTAAAGATCTTCTGATTCAGCTTTGTGATGCTTACAACTCCATGATTGTTGAGGCATCCTCTAAGGTAACAAAATCTCGGAGTGGAGATAGCCAAGGGAACAAATCCTCATCTAAGAAGAGGACTATAGAGCCTACTGGAATTATGAAGGACATGGAAGAAGATTGGGAGAGAGAATTGGAAGACTCTGATGAGGGAGTTGTAGGACATGAAGTGGACAGGTATCTTCTAGATCCAATAGTGAAGGCTGTAAACCCTTTAGATTATGACATATTGGAATGGTGGAAGACAAATGGTGACAAGTATCCTAGCCTTGCTGCTCTTACCAAAGATATTATGGCAATTCAAGTGAGTACAGTAGCAAGCGAGTCTTCATTTAGCACCAGCAGAAGGGTCATTGATACATTTCGGAGCTCTCTATCTCCCAAAACTGTGGAAGCATTAATCTGCTACCAAAACTGGATACGGTCTGAAAGTATCCATAACCTTCAATACATTACAACTGTTGAGGACATTGAGTTTTATGAAGCTTTGGAGGAAGGTAATTAACTTGTTATCTGAATTTTGTTTATATTTGAGTTTGATTTTGATTTTGGTTGTTAACTTGTTATCTTGTTTAATGATAGAACAAGCAAGGGAAGAAGATAATGCTACAGTTGATCAACAAGAGAATGAAGAGAATCAAGAGATGCCTTCTACCTCAAAATCAACTAAAGTTTCTCAAGTTGATAAGGGGAAAGGTAAAGTTACAAGTACCACAACCTTGAAGAAGGGGAATCAAGGGAGCAAAAATTTATTCATAAGGGGTTAAGGACCTAAGGTACTTATTTCTAAATTTGGCTAACTTGATAATTGAATCCTTATTGATATTTGATATTTGATATTTGATAATTGAATCCTTCCAAATGAATGATATGCTTGAGTCCTTGAGATATGCACTGTGATATGCAGTTATGCTATATGGCATATGCTATGTGAACTTGTGAATCCTTGTTCTTTCCAAATGAATGAAATGATGATATGCATATGCATTATACACTTTCGTATGCACTGTGAAATGTGAATCTGTGATATATGAATTGAATTTGAATCCATATCTTTCCAAATGATGATATATTGATATCCATATCTGTGATATACACTTTCATATTGTGCACTATGACTGTGATAATGTGATATGCATATTATGCACTGTGATGAGTTGTGACTGTGATATGAGATGTTTGTTTTGTGTTTAGTGTTTACTCTTATAGTCTTATCCATTCTTTTTAGCATCTTCTATTTTGTTTTCTTCTTAGATTTGATCATGGTGTATCTAATTTTTTCAGGAGCTTGTCGCGTAATGAGCAGTCCAACTCCAACTTCAATGACCACTTTCATTGTTGCGCAAACTTGAGAAGAGATAGCCAACCACCGTCGCCGCGTCCACCATAAGTCCAAACTTTAGTATTTGAGTTGAGTTGTAACTTGTAATCTGTGTTTGTGACTTTGTGTTTGATATTGTATCATGGACTGTAGCAGCTAGCAGGTACCAAAACGTAGACAAAATATGTGTTTTCTGTTGAGTTACAGACCGAACCGACCCGACCCGACCCGAACCGAACCGACCCGAAAAGCCCGAAAACCCGAACCGAAAAACCTGAACCGAATAGGACCGAAAGGACCCAAAAAACCGAACCGAACCGAAACCCGAATTTTCGGGTTTTGGTCGGTTTTCATTTTGAGACGGACCGAACCCGAACCGAACTGAATTTTCAGGTTTCGGTTCGGTTTTGACAAAAAACCGGCCCAAACCGACCCGAGCCCACCCCTAGTTGGATGTACCCCATGGAAAGGTATGCAAATACTTATATATTGCATAACTAACATTTTGTATATATTTATATATTGCATAGCTAACATTTTGTAAGTTTATTTACTTTATGCAGACAACTTGAACAATACAAGAAATATATGAGGAACACACGTTATCCGGGGGGTTGTATTACGAAACAATATGTTGCTCACGAGTGTGTCATGTATTGTAAGTTGTACATGGGGGAGATTGAAGATGGAACGGCAGATCAAGAGGAGGAAGAACCTTGGGACATATCAGTTACGTCACATGTCATCAAGTCGATGGGTACATTAGACGAATGCAACTCCAAAAAGATGAGATAGATGTCGCTCATTGGTCAGTGATGGAAAATTGCAAAGAGGCAATGGAGCATATTTACAAACATGAGAACAAATACTACAAGGAAAACCCCTCCGGTGATAATGATTCACGAGTTGAAGATTTTCATGTCTATTTGCTTGATCTGGTAATTTATTACATCATAAATTTTATATATTCACTGGTAGTGTTTAATGAACAAGTGCACTAATTTTTATGTGTTTTCCTATATGAAGATGATTGATTTACGCAGCAGAGGATCTGAAAAGTATTGTAAACAACTTCACATTTTGGCTAGTAAGCCACAGTGTCATAGTTGCTACACACATTGTCTTGTTAATGGCTTGAGGTTTGTGTTTCGGATAAGGACCAACATATGAAAACCCAAAATAGTAGAGCAATGGTTTTGACGGGTAAGTGTTTTACATACTAACATTGCATTTAGGTAGTGCATTTCAATTATTCCAATTTTTTATGACATGAATTGTTTATCCATGGGATGTTAAATACTACGGAGTTCTGCAAAATGTTATCAAACTTAAGTATGCCGAAGGAATGCCGGTAATCATCTTCAAATGCAAATGGTTTAACACCGATCCGTTAGAGGGAAACATAAAGACGGGCCATGGAATAGTCTCGATCGACACTACCACCACATGGTATGATGATGCTCCTTATTGTCTTGCAAAACATGCCCAACAAGTGTTCTACCTACATGATCCTAAATTAGGCGACAATTGGAAAGTTGTCAATGTGGTTGCTCAAAGAGGCACTTATAGTGACTCTTGTATATCTGGGGATGTACGTTCAACTGTTGTGGAGCAAGCATACCAAGAAGATGAAACCACAAATATCCCCCATTTTCACATGTCCAATGAATATGATGAAGAGGACGACATTGACGAAGGATTAGAGACTCCACGCACAGTTCCCGCTTTATACCATGACTACGATGTACAAACTGGTGGTGATGCAATGGATGTTGAAGAAAATGAGGTAGAGTTTGCAGAAGAAGAAATAGAGGATGATGATGATGAACTTGAATACGTAAGTGACAATTATGAAAGTGACGATGAGGTTGATGGTGAGGAGGATGGGGATGACCAAGAAGATGATTAGTAGTATTTTGGTCATGTTTGTTGCAGGTGTCATGTGTAATGGGTTATTATAAAGGATGGTTTTGTTGTAATGTAAATTGTATGAAGATTGTGTTTTCAATTCTGATACCTCTTAAGCGACTGATTATATGCTTATTAGTTACGTTAGCTGCTCAGATTTATAGGGGGAGATTGGTATTCTCTGGGCGGGACAAATTGAATTCTTTAAAGGGAAATGAATTTTTTTGAATTTTCAAAAAATACCTTACGCGTCTCATTATAAATGTTAGTCGCTTAAGGGTAAAATGAATCATAGCCAGACACGTGTCCAATCTGAAACACGTGTACGCTAGAAACAACGAATACCCTCATTTTACTTAGGGTTTCGTTTCATTTCCTCATCCGCCGCACTACAACCGAACTCTCTCCATCTTCGTTCTTCATCTTCGTTTGTCGTCTCCCCCATGCCACCGAAGAAGAAATCGCTCACCGAAGTCGCCAACGCCACCGCAGTAGCTCCGACGAGGCTTTGTTTACCTAGCAGTCGGTAACTGGCCAGGATTCACAAGCCTGAGCCGGCTCCGAAGAGAGGAGGACTGGCCAAGGAGAACCAGAAGAAGAAACCTCCATCCAACAAGCCACCTGCAAAACCTCCATCCAACAAGCCACCAACTACAAAGGTCACTGACAGGCGTCGTCTGACCTATCAAATTTAAATTTATATTTCCATGCAAGAAACTAGTACATCGGTAGGCAGGGGTCAAACCCTAGAGAGCTGGTGAGGTTACTTGTTGTCCTGTGAACAAATTAATTGGGGTTTGTGTGAGCAGTTTATTAAAAGTGCAAGCAAAAATTAAAGGAAGGTAATTCAATCAGAGAAAGCATTCAGTCTAGGGTTTCTCTTGTAACATGTTTATCATAGATATCTAAAGATCAATTCTTTATTTCAAAGCGTGGTAGTTCCAACAAAGGTAACGACCCAAGTATCCCGACAAAGGTGATATGCCACAACCTAACCCGACATAGGTGTTAGACTTCTAGTTCTCTCCTAAATCAAACAACCCGACAAAGGTGTTATTCAACCTAGGTGTTAATATTTACCTTTACGACAAAGTATCCAGTAAATATTAACGGCAAGAATTAGTTTTTCAACTAAGCTTTGCGACAAAGCTTCCACTTAGTCTAGCAATTTAATTCATAAGAATGAGCACAAGAACTAGTGACAGGCGTCGTCGGTACCTGCAAATTTGTATTTATAATTTTCTTTACTCTAGACTGTGGGTTAGTACAGTGGCAAGCAAGGCTCGAACCCTAGGGAGATAGATGGTTACTTGTTGTTCTGTAAGAAAGAAACGATTGGGTTGTGAGTGATTAGGAAATATTGCAATAAGGAAATAAACAGAAGAGTATCAATCAGAGAGAGAATATTCAGACTATGGTTTCTTAATTGTGACTTGTTTTATCATTGACTTCTAAATATCGTACTTCTAATTCCTAAGTGTGGTTACTTCCATTCCAAGTTATAACCTAAAGTAGGGTCTTTCTGGACGCCTACACCACAATCTACTTCCTTTCCGGGTTGTAGAATTCTAGACCTAGCAATTTAATACTCCATTCCAAGATATATCAAATTAGTGCTCTATTTGTTTTCAACGGTCTAGTATCAAACAAACAGTAAATAAGGGATTTGTATTGTTCGGCTAAGCCTAACCGTTCCGAGTATCAACTTAGCTTCGCAATACAAATCGAGATAGTAGGCATAAGGACTAGTAGAATAACGAAATAAGCATTAAGTAACAAGTCTCAAAAAACAGTAGTCACAATGTCTAAAACCCTAGCCCGAATAGTGGGGCTTAGCTACACATGGCCATGAAAATAAAAGACAAAAGTAATAAGGGAGGAGTAGTCTTCTCTATTACCGAGAGGAGGGAGGAACCGGGCCAAGAGAGATAAATTGCGCCGAGAGGAAGAGAGCTCGGATGAGGAGTGATGACTCTCGATTGTGGGATGATTATGGACTGTTCACGCCAGAATTACTGTTCACACCGGAATTACTGTTCACGAGCCGAGATTACTGTTCACGAGCCGAGATTACTGTTCACGAGCCAAAAATACTGTTCACGAGCTGAAAAATATTGTTCACGACGCTCCTCTGGCTTTGTTCTTCAACTGTGATGCTTCTTGCATGAAAATGCCGTCTTTTAAGCGCGTTTCCTCCTAGAGCTTCCGAAACGCCTGAAATGCAAAACAACACTAAGAAGTAACTGTTTGCATAATAAAGTGCTGGAATTGATGGGATTTGCTGACTCGATGAGTCGTATAAATACGGCTCATCAACTAGCGAATATAAAATAGCATTAAGAACAGATATCTCAAAACGTGTTAACAAATACGAAATCCTAAACTAAACGAATGGTTTAGCTACTCATATCCATGGGAACAATAAACAATAATATTATGAAAACAAAGGAAATCTTCTCTATCGTCGAAGGTTGAAGAAGCTCGTCTGGAATGATGAGAGAGAAGCTCTGGACTGATGATGGAGTGAAGACTAATATGAAACCCTAGACCAAGAGGTCTTATTTATAGCAAGAGTAGGCTAGATCCAAATCTTCTGTTTCCAAATCTATTTTTGGATAAGATCCAAAAACGAGATTAGGAAACTCTTTAAGCCGCCACGCCTTGAATTCCACCGACATGGCCTGGAATGAGCCAAAGTCCATCGACTTGCTGATGTGCGCCCGGGCCGCTCGAGATATGCTTCCGTCAAGCGACCGAGCCTGTCGAGCTTTTGTCCTAGCGGCCGACTCTGGTTTTGGGCGCAGGCTAGAACGTGACTGGGTCCGCTTTGGACGGAACTAGCCTACACCGACACGCCAAGGATGAGCCGAGATTGCTCATGCCGCTCCTCGGGACGAGCCGAGATTACTCCTGCCACTCCAAAGGATGAGCCGAGATCTCTGTGATCTACGACCGGGACGTCCGCCTTGCGATCGGGCCTGGTGACTTGCGCTAGCTCTGGCAGACATGCGACCAGGCCGACTAACGTGTGACCAGGCCGACTAACGTGCGACCGGGCTGTCCGGGGAACTGAACTGGCCGGGTGAAGAATATGACTTGTGTGGACCGGCCAACCTGGGAGCGACTTCTGGAAACCTCACTCTCGACTCGATAGGACTTTGTTCCGAGCGGCTTGGTCTGCGGCCGGTTTACGTGCTCGGCCAAAGGTGCGGGCCGGCCGGCCGAGACTCCATTGTGATGTTTTGGTCTGAAAAGCCAGTCTTTAAGCACATTTCCTCCTAGAGCTTCCGAAGCACCTGAAATGCAAAACCATACTAAGAAGTAACTGTTCGCATAATAGAGTGTCGAAATAAGCGAGCTTTGTTGACTCGACGAGTCGTATAAATACGACTCATCAGTCACCAACCCTGCAACCGAGCTGCAAACAATGACTGAAACGGCTATTCATAATACTCCGAAGAAGAAATCCATCTAACTCCAAATCCACCGTAGCCCTAGAACTTCGTCAAAGCTAAGAGTCCAAAAATCTGCTTCAAACACTGAAACCGAAACCACTATTGTCCCTCCCCCAACTTCAAAATACCCTACTCGCACCTTGAGCTCTTCATCCCGTGAACGTTCAATTGCTAATGACCTATACCCATCCCTTACTCCGTTGCCCGAAGTGTCTGACAAAGAAGATGATGATGCTGAAGAAGTTAACGATGCTGACAAAGTAGATGACTTTGCCTATGAAATGGCGGAAGATAATGTTGCTGACAAAGATAATGATGTTGCTAAAGATGGTCAAATTGTGGTTCCGGAAGTCTCAATTGGTGCCTCTAAAGAAGCAGAGGGTGTTGAATGTTCTAACGAGAATAATGCTGAGGCTGATAATACTGAAGAAAGTGATGATGAAGAACCTGCTGAAGAACTGTTGAGCATAAGATACAAGACGTCCTCAAGCACTGGTAAGTTGGTTTCTAAAAATTAAGATTTAACTATGATTTTTGTCATTTATTGATATTGGAGTGTTTTTTGATGTATTACATGTGCTTATTAATTAATGTCACTGTCTAATTGTTATGGCAGATTCCTCTGATGATCAACCAGGAAAAAAGCGCAAGCGTCGTGGATTTGTCTGTGGCACCAAGTTAGCGGACTTGGTGTATAGATTGGGATCTAGGATAAAGGTGGAGTGTAGCTTTGAGGCAAATGGTCCAGTTAGCGACAAAATAAGGAGCATGATGACCCATCAAATTGGGAGTTGCGTAAGAGAGAAAGTGCCGATGCTAGCCCCAACCTACTCCGAATTGGACCCAAAGCACTGGAATATTGTCACCAATTACTTAAGTGTAAGTTTTATTTGTTTACTCATAAGCATTAGAATGTTTCTTATTACTTATGTTAAAAATTTATGGAACTTAAATGCTTTTTTGTGTTGGTACACATCCTCATTTCTTCTTGCCCGAAGATGACACTATCTATGGGAGTATATAACTAGGCAGGCCAACTCTCGCTTCAAAGACTGAAAATCTGATTGTCGCACTCACTATTTGACTCATGGAGAAAAAACACCCAAGGAATTCAAACACAGAGAAGAAGAATGGAAATGTCTCGTGCAGCACTTTCAAGAACCTGCTCAGCAGGTGATGTTACATTACTATAAGTGACAGTTTTTTTCATTAGCTTCCATATTTTTGTTTGGCTAATTTTTAACTTTGTTATGTAGGCAATATCAGCTAAATGAAAGATGCAAGGAAAAAGAAAATGAACCGCCATTCAGGCAAAACTCCATTCACCATCAGAGCTGCGAAGCACATGGAAAAGGGACATAAGGCACCCCATGTTGCCGCATTTGAAGAGGTGTACTCCCAGGAGCCAGAGAGTCTTCCCTTAGTGGTAATGTTCTAAGTCATGCTTTTCAATTGCATTTTGTGTAAAATGAATAAATTGTTGGATATCATGAATATGTTGATGGTATATTGTCTACTTAAGACTATACAACCTATTTTATGCTTTGTTGTTCGATAATTATAGGTGTTCTATTTTATTTTTATGTTGCATTTCAGCTGTTTAAGTATTAAATCTTGTTGGTATATGTTTATGTTTCTGAATATGTTGCTGGTATATGTTTATGTTTAAACTGAAAAAACGGCTTTATGTTTATAAGTGTTCATTTGCATTATATCTTGCATTTCAACTGTTTACGTATCAATGTTTATGTTATGCGTATGCTAGTCCATATTGTTTATAAGTGTGCTGTTTATGTTTGCCACTGTTCGCTATACATGTATCATTGTGCAATCTCTTATTTGTAAGGTACCTTGATGATGATTCTATCACAGTACATTTATGTTATTTGTTTAGTTAAATACGTAATTTTTTTGTTATATGTAGGAGCAAATGAATTGTGCTGTCAATATGCTGACACGTGATCATGACCATGATGATTCTGATGACCCCAGCATAGTTCTCCAGCGTGAACCCCTCCCGACAAAGATACAGCTAGACATCATTTACAAAGCTGTCGGGCAGAAGAGAGGGACTGTGGTGTCCGGAGCTGGTGGAACTCTTAAGAGGCCTCCTCGCCCTAGAGGCGGGACATCTAACCATACACTCAAGGAAGAGCTGATCAAGGCAAAGGAAGAGGCAGCAAATAAAGATGTTGAATTCGAGTGTAGGCTTAGGGCTTTGGAGGATATGCTGAAGGCGGAGGCTTTATGACATGGTGGTAATGTTTCTGATGGTGCATCTTTTGGTTTGGGTACCCTGTGAACTTTGGCTGCATCTTATGAATAACTTTCATGTTGGATAACTTTTCAGTACACCTTTTATAAGGTGTTATGTGTAACTTACTGTTGAACTTTGGTGTTTTTTTTGAACTTGTTGGTGACTGTTTTGTGTAATATATCAGGGGTTTCTGAATGTGCCAAAATTGCATTAATGACATTTATTTCTGCCTTACGCGACTATTGATCGTAAAAAAGATAACGTTTTTACACTTATGTCACATATTCAAAAACAAATGTGTAACTTACGCGACTAATCAAATGAACAACACTCACTTACGCGACTAATCAAATGAACAACACTCACTTACGCGACCGAATAAAATAACTTATGCGACAAAACAAATGAACAACACTCCCTTACGCGACCGCCTATATTACAGTACGTAACATACTAAGGCGACTGATATTTGAAAAATAGACTTACGCGTCTAACTCAATCTGTAAAAACGTCATCTGACTTGTGGATATGTAGAATCTAATGCGACTAACATATTTCCTAAAGCGACAGAAAGAAGTAAGTCGTTTAAGTACACTTGCGCGACATATGTCCATTAGTCAGTCACTAAACACCTTATGTCACACCCTTTATGCGACTTGTCCTTATGTCACTGACCACAGTCGCATAAGGTCTTATGCGACTGAGAACGTCCTTACGCGGCATTTTTAGGTCAGTGACAATAGTGACCATCTGGTGTAGTGAAGTCCTTGGCTCTGCTTGCCCGTAAGTGATTTCATGCAGATTGTAATAGGCTCTTGTGACTAGGGCGAGTCACATATGGCTTGATCGAGCTATTTTTTCCGTGATTTATGGCTATTTATGGTTTGCCCAGAGTCATTTCCACTCGGCCGAGTTATTGGTGACTCGTGCGAGTCATTTGAGTGATATATAGGTATCTCGGCCGAGCTTGCTTTGATTTGCTTCAAAAGTCATAATTTTGCCGATTCTTTATCTTCCACGGCTTCAACATTGATGGGTAGCGATTTAGCACATAAAGGTGAAGGTCAAATGATAATGAAAAGCGCCAAAAACAAACTAAAGTAAGGGCATCCGCAGTAACAAAGCAATAAGCAATGGGCAATAAGCAAAAATGGCTCTTTTTCATAAAAGTCGTGTAGCAATGCAGAGCAAAAAGCAATGAGCGAAAATGGCTCTTTGCTCTATATATTTCAATGCAGCAAGAGAGTAAAGAGCTAAGAGCAAAATGCAACATTTTTTTATATAGTCAAATGCAACATTTTCTTCCATAAATACGCAGTCATCCAAAATTATCACTTCTATTATTTCATCTTTTTGTTTTGCCTCAAGATTCTTTAATTTTTCTTTAATTTAATTTATTTTTATTTTTATTTTATTTTATTCTTTTTATTTTTTCTGTACATCTAACGTTCGTTTTTTGACATTTCTAATTTTTAGTTCTTTCAAAACCAACAAAATATAATTTACTTTTATTTTTCTTCATAAATATATGTGGAGCCCACTTATTGATTTCCTATCCCACACCTTCTCCATTATTGCTCACCTATCAAGCATCCCTTATTGCTCTTTTTTTGCTCCATTGCTGCGTGAGAGCAATAAACACTAAAGTCTCTCTATTATTGCTTATTGCTCTATTATTGCTGCGTGAGATGCCCTAATGCAGAGAATAATAAGGCAAATCAGTTACGCTTAAACGTAGTGTTTTGGCTCGAGCCGCAATTGTACCCTAAAGCTGGATTTTTAGGGTTCATGTAAGATTTGGAGCTTTTCAGCATGTGAGCGATTCTCCAAGATCGAGTGCATTTTCTGTCAGAGATTGACGAGCTGAGACGGATGCAAACCTGGGCGTTCACGGTTGAAGTGTTGAGTCGAGGCTGTCGCAGTGATAAGCCGAAAAAGGATTTTAACGACGATTGCAACCGGTTGATAAGCCAAGGGGGGGCTCACATTGACTCAGGGAAGATTCTACTGTGTTCAATATTTACTCAACTGTATTAGTTCAGTATTGGGGATTCTTGAACCTTCGTTGGGATTATAGTGGAAAGTTGAGTCGGATATCCTCATATGAGGTCGCGAGGACGTAGGGATGAACCTCATATAAATCTCGTGTTCTAGTTGTTTGGGATCGAATTTTGTTTGGGTTAATGACAAGAAATGTGAACTAGATTAAATTTAGACCTAAAATTGTGTATTCCACAGATTAATACACACAACTCAGTTTTGTTGGTTATCATTGTAGGACATTGGAGAAGGTATTGTAAAGCCTAATTTATGAGTATCAGTTGAGAATTGTTAGTGTGATATCTGATACTGATTGACAAATGGGTTGATATCTTCTGTACATAAAGCTTTTGGAAACTAACTGATCATGGCTGAAAATCACACACGTATTGCTGAAAATCATTGTATCTGATCATGTTCCATATGTGTTATATTGTAAATCATGGCTTTATAATAATAATGCTTCCTTTCAACTCCAATATAGCTGTGTTGTTACTGGTCCACCACTGAAAGGATATATGCCCGCTTTGAGGAAGTATCAGGACTTAAAATGTTGAAGGTCCTGCTGAGATATAATTACGGCCTCCTCGACTCTTTGATCCTCTACTTCATTCATATGTATGATGATCGCTTTGTGGCTGTAATTAATGATCTGTTATGCTCCGGAACCAATTCGGCCTCTAGCATATCTGGCCCTTTCATAATTCTCAGTCTTTTACATGATGACAAGAACATTCTGCAAAAGCATTTTTATTTAGCATATTACATATTATATACAAAACAGAATCAAAGGAAGTGGTGATGATCATATACACAACAAGATCATGAGGAACTTACTCCCATGGAACATCTCCAACTAGCATCCAGTCACCGTCTTTGTCCTCATAAGTAGGCTCATAATCAGATCCCATGTACCCTTCTCTCTCACAGTACTCCCCAACTTTGAACTTGAACATGGTTTCCAATGCTTTCAGAAGTTCTGCATATCCTTTATAAACCTTCAGATCAATTTTTCTAAGGTAAGGAATTCCATCCATGCTCACTTTCACATAAATCCCAAACGTCTCGTTCTTTTTCGCTTGTAAATTAGCATTCTTCCTGTAGGACCTCACTGGAGGCCATCCCACTATTTGTGATCTGCCATTATGATTTAGAAGCAGAAGGCTGTTAGATGGATTTCTCTTAATGTTTGACAGTGTGTGTACATAAGGATAATTACAAAGTTTACTTACTTAGCAGGAGGTGAAGCATCTTCTGATGATCTTTTCCCATTTTCAGACAATAAATCATAGGCTGATCTCTTGCTGCCTATTTGGCCTTGTGTCCCGGGCAATCTCAGCGTCAGCTCAGTCGCCTTGAGGTGGTTAAGGTCACCAACAACTTCCATTTTCTCCAACAGATCGTCAGTTAATATATATTCCTGCTTCCTGAATCAGGTTCCAGTAGCTATAGCTAGCTAGCGCAGAAGCACTTCAAGTAATTATTTTTCAATATTTAACGCTTAAACTAGAGGAGATGATCAGAGATGCTGTGTTTGACTTGTGGATATGACGCAGAGGTGGAGTAGTCTTATATAAAGAGATATGGGCGCGCTCAAATGAGAACACTTCTTAGGCTAAGAACATAAGAACCAATCTCAGCCACTCATTTTGATGATGTGGCAGGGAATAATGTAGAAATAGTGTTTTGTTTTTTACTGTTTGGGTAGTAGATTTTACTATTTGCTTTTTACTGTTGATGAATTTTGATAGTGGAACACGTGGCGCACCCACAAAGTACGAAAGATTTGGTAGTGGGACACTTGGACCAATCACAATGTGTTCTTATGTTCTTAGCCTAAGAAGGTGTTCTCATTTGAGCACTCCTCTAAAGAAATATATGCTGAACACAGGATGGTGCATACCGGCCTGTATGGGGGGACTGCATCACATATCGCCTTTTTTAATTTAATGTTGCAAGCAAGCAAGCTCATGAATTGTGGACAAAGGCAAGCTTAGCTTGTCGGTAGCGACAGGAGCAGCATCATATATGCAAATATGTAGGAGAAGCTCGGGGACAAGAGTGGGACAGACCCATATATATGGACTCAATATATATACTTTTGTTATGAAGAAAATACTTTAAAACTGATATTTTTCTTTCTTTCTGTGGTGGACATTTTTAGGGAGCCATTTCGGGTGGTTAGGCCATCCAGCTCCATGTGAGTTTGGCAGGGTCACACATGGGTAGTGTTATTATCTGGTCTGAGGATCATGTATGCATTGTGATGTGTATGTACTCGTTCATGTGCATGTGCCTGTTGCTTTCTATTTCCTCTCCTCTTCCCTGACCATTGGTTTCCGAACAGCTGGGGCTTAAAAGATGGCATGTTATTGTTATTGTTATTGTTATTATTATTATTTCGATATGGGTTACAAGTTTGTACAAGATTATTACATCATTTCACAATGGTAAAATCTAGTACATTATTTCTAATTTGAAGTCCCATCCATCCACTTTGATGCATATCTTCAAAGGTCGTAGTGCTTCACCTGCTTAGTCGACTTCACACACGTAAGAATCCATCTTCACCACCCACTACGCCAATTTACATCTTAGGGCACACTTTTTTCCCGTCGCATAAACAACTAAATTGGTCGCATAGACTTTATGTGACTTTCAGAGTGTCGCGTAAAATCAGTCGCGAAATCCGAGTAGCGAGATGTTTACGCGACAACCGAATTAGCGATAGTCGCGATATGTTAAACGTTTATGCTGCAAATGTTTTATTTTGTCCGGTATTCAGGGAGCTGATGTCCACTCCTAATGAGCGTATATACAGTCTCTGATAGTGTAAAAGAGCGTTTACGACAACTATTGAACATATTGTTGTCGTATAAACTTGATTTCGCGACAAACATTGAATAAATACACGTCGTATAAACGTTGTTTCGCGACTAATTGTGAACGTATTTATGTCGTATAAACTGTCCTTCGCGACAAATATTAAGCATATATATGTCGAATAAATCGTTTTACGCGACTTTTAGTGAACGTATATATGTTGTATAAACAATACTTCGCGACAAATATTAAGCATATGGATGTCGTATAAATCGCGACCTTTAGTGAACATTTAGATATCGTATAAAAGGAATCTCGCTATTCATTTTGAATATATAACTTTCGTGTAAAAGAGCTTTGGCGACTAATACTTAACATATAATTGTGGCAAAAAACTGTATATGCCGCATACATGGCAGAAAACATTATGGTTTAAAATCTGGATACCAAACACGAAATAGTTTTGATTATGAAACACACAAAATAGCATCCAACAAGCAAACCAGAATCTGACAAGCAACAAACAAACAAGAATCTGAGCAAAGCACAACAAGGTGTTCACCCAAACAAAAGCACAACAGTTTAGCAAAATAATAATCAATATAGTTTTTAGGAGCAGGTCCATAACTAGTGGCACCTTTCGAAGCATTCTGGCTTGCCAAATTTGTGGAACCACCACGCACCACCAAGTCCTCGATCACTGATCAGTCGAGTTGTCGACTGATTTATGGTCATTCTTCACTATAGTTTTGGGTCGTTTTCGACATTATTTTGATGTCATTTGACCTATATCTCTACATTTCAGGTAGAAAATAAGTTTCCCCCATGGTCAAGGCCTATATATGAAGATTGGTTGAAAAATAGAAGTTTCGGCGCAAAACAAGGAGTTTCGAGGCAAAACCGAGCAGACTGACCTTTGCGACTTGTTTTGGACGCCCAGAGCGCATACGGTGTCCGAATTGGTTGATTCATAACTTGTTGGAAAGCTAACTCAAAGGGCTACAACTCTCCAGTTGATGTGATGAGTCGAGTTTTCGACTCATTAATGCCCGTTTTCACTATAGCTTTAGTTCGATTCCGACTACTATTTGATGTCATTTGATCCTCTTCTCGTGCGTTTCAGGTACAAAGAAAGATGTCTCAGTGTCAAGAGCCATTGAAAGAAAACTCGGGGAAAATTGGTGTTTTAGAGCAAAAATTAGCAGTATTTGCTCCTCAGTCGATCGACTGGGAAGCTCCCCTGCTCCAGTCGATCGACTAAACAGACTAACAGGAGGAGTTGTAAATCGACCAGCGCCAGTCGATCGATTTACCATCCAGTCGATCGACTGAAGAATCCCCTGCCCATAGCATGCAGATCACGTGACCACCCAGTCGATCGACTGGGACTCAGTCGATCGACTAAATGGACTAACAGGAGGTGCTGCAAATTGAGTTTCCTCAGTCGATCGACTGGGAGTTTACCCTGTCTCAGTCGATCGACTGAGATTCTGCCAACCAGGCGGCAATTCTTCCTCCAGTCGATCGACTAGGCCATCAGCCCAACGCCAGTCGATCGACTGGACCTGCTACAGTGCCGAATTTCTGACGAGCCTATAAATAGAAAGAAGCAAGTTTGACCTACCATCTGGGAATTTTCTGGAGAGAAGACAAGGAAAAGTGATCCAAACCAAGGGTTTCATCATCATCAAATCAAGGAGGAATCAAGATCAAGGGAGTTCATTAGGACTAATCATCCTACTCTATTCCCTCTTATTTCTCTTAGATTTATTTGTAAAAACCTACACATCATGTTGTCTTACATGATGTGTGAGTAGTCCCCCTTGTGTTTTGAGGGTTCTATGAACCTCCTTGGTACTCAATGATCATTGTATACACATTTGAATGGATTTATTGAAGTTGATTTCATTTTACTATGCTCTTCATGCTAGACATGTCTCTAAGTGTTTGATAAAATGCCCAAGTGACATGTTTATGTTAGAACTTTGATCTAAGTCTTGAGAGAGCTTAGGGATGGTTTTGATGTAGTAAAAATGGACTTAACCTACATTTATGAGAGTAAATGCATGGTGAGAGGTGAGCTAGAACTTTGTGCATGTCATTTATGAGGGTAAATGCATATAGGGGGTCAATACCCTTTAGGTAGTGAGATCCTATCTAAGATGGCTTTACTAGGATTAGACATGCATGGTCTGCCTAATTCGTAGTCTAAGCTAGGTTCAAAACCTATCAACTCATAACTAATTGAACCCTAGTTTGCATGATCATTGGGAAATTGCCAATCAGGGGATTATTCCCTCGAAACTCGCTTTTAATTGAATTTAATCCCTTAAAAACCATTTCATTCTTGTTTTGAATCATTGATAACTCAATCACACCTGAATTTCAGGGATTAGCCGAGTAAGAAAATTTGATAGAACTAGCGTGTAATCCGTTTGCTCCCTTGGATTCGACACCGGTCTTGCCGGTTGAATTACAAAATTGTTTTTGACACGTATGCTAAAAAATTATAACGATCAAAATGGCGTCGTTGCCGGGGAGCAATAGCTAGATTACCCCTAGGAAAATCATTTAGTACTCCGACTATTCCATGTTTTACTTTATTTTGCTTGTTACTTGCAATTCTTGAACTACTTCACTACGCTTACTTGTTTTAATTGGCTTCTCTTGTAGGTTCACTTCTTTTATGCCACCGAAAACCAAGAAACTTGCTCAAATCGTGGATAGAGACTTGAATCAACCAATTAGAGAGCTAGTTAATCCTCCTGTTACAAGAAGTAAAACTACCAAGGACAAAGGATCAACTTCCAGTACTCAAGGAGTCATGGCCGATAGAGAAAACAACAATTTACCTCCTCCGCCCCCTCCTTATAATCGAAGGAACCAAGATCCTCAACCTCAACAATTGCCCCTATCTAGAAGGGCATTAAAGGACTATGCCGTTCCTACGGCAAATGGTTACCGTTCTCCCATCCAACTTCCCGCGGTTGACAATCGAGACTTCGATTTGAAGACGGCGCACATTCAAATGGTTCAAGCGAACCAATTCTCGGGTAGAGATAACGAGGACCCCAATTCTCATTTGACTACGTTTCTAGAGATATGTGCTACATTTAAAATAAATGGAGTCTCGGAAGACGCAAAGTTATTGAGGCTCTTCCCTTTCTCACTCACGGGAAAGGCTAAGGATTGGTTGAGGAGTCAAACTCCCGATAGCTTCACTACATGGGAAGAATTAGCCGTGGCTTTCTTGAACAAGTATTTCCCCCCTTCCAAGACGGCTTACTATCGGAACCAAATCACCAACTTCTCGCAAATGGATGGGGAAAATCTATATGAGGCTTGGGAGCGATACAAGGAATATCAAAGGCTTTGTCCTCACCACAACCTTGATGATCTTCAAGTTTTCCATACTTTCTACCACGGGGTTGATGGGAATTCTCGTCTTGCTCTTGATACCGCCTCGAGTGGCGCTATTATGGATCTAGAACCGCATGAAGGATATGCGATAATAGAGAAGATTACCAAAAACTACTTCATGTGGGGGAGCGAAAGAGGAAACCCGAGAAGAAGGCATGAAAGGCACGAGGTAAAAGCCGTGAGCTCTAGTGATTATGATGCTTTGAGGAAAGACTTTGAGAGCCTCTCGGATGAGGTGTTTAAGCTAAAACATCCAGAAAAGGTAGCTTCAACAAGGCAAGGATGTGATATTTGTGAGGTCTATGAGCATGAGACCGTTTCTTGCCCTTTGGTTCAAAGGGATGTGCAAGGGCAAAGCTATGGAGAAGTGAATTTCGTGGGAGGAAATCAAGGAAGAGACTATGGAAATAGTGCCAATCAAGGGCAAAGCTCTCAAGCCAACTTTACCACACCCAAGTTCTCTTCGGGATGGAGAAATCACCCCAATTTCTCCTACAAAACCACTAATCCCACTCGCCCCGATTTTGGATCCACACCTCCCGGATTCGGTCCTAAGCCTACTCAATCCAATCAAGGGTTCCAACCTAGGAACCAATATCAAAGTGAAGGACCGACTTTGCTTCAAAGAAACCAAGGGCAACAATATCAAGCTCAAGCTCAAAGGCCCTATCAACATGTTGAAGCTCCCCCACAACCTTCTAGTGAACTTTCCGGTGTTGAGGCAATGTTTGCCAAGCTCCTTGCAAACCAAGACAAGATGCAAGCACAAATCGAGAGGATGGAAACTCATAACAAAATGCTAGAAAGTCAAATTGCCCAACAAGCCGAGGCATCTACAAGGGCACCGCGCAAATTACCGGCTAGACCCGAACAAGGGAATAGAGAGCATTGCAATGCGGTAACCTTGAGAAGTGGTAAAGACCTTGAGAGCGAACTACCAAAGAGAAAGAAGGTTTCTTTTGATCTTGGAGGCCAAGCTAGTACCGAAATTGAAGAATTGGATGAAGAGGTTCCTAACCGTCAAGTTGAAGTGGAAAAGGAGAAAGAGGAACCTAGAATACACACTCCCCCTATTCCATTTCCTCAAAGGTTAAAGAAGAAGAGCAATGACAAGCAATTCTCCAAGTTCGCCGAGATGATGAGGAAGCTCTATGTCACAATGCCCTTCACCGAGGTAATAACTCAAGTTCCTTCTTATGCTAGATTTCTAAAGGATGTTATTACTTGCAGGAGAGCAATCGAGGATGTCGATACGGTGTCCCTCAATGGGGAATGTAGTGCCATACTCCAACCTCGCATGCCCCCAAAGCTTGAGGATCCCGGTAGCTTTTCCATTTCATGCTTTATTAATGATATTAAGATTGAACGTGCAATGTGTGATTTGGGTGCAAGCATATCGTTGATGCCTTATTCTTTGTGTAAAAAGCTAAATATGGGTGAGCCAAAACCAACTAGCATGATTCTAAGGCTCGCGGACCGCTCCTCAAGATTCCCTAAGGGAGTTCTTAAGGATGTCCCGGTTAGAGTAGGGAATTTCTATATTCCGGGGGATTTCGTGGTGTTAGAGATGGAGGAGGACAAAGAAATTCCCATTCTATTGGGAAGGCCCTTCCTCTACACCGCGGGGGCTATTTAGAAAAGGCACAAAAAGGTCCTAGTTCTACAAAAAGGGTTCAATTACCATGAGGGTAGGAGATGAAGAGGTTGAGTTTAACTTAGAAAAGGCACAAAAAGGTCCTAGTTCTACAATGACTTGTAACTATCTAGACCTAGTTGATACTTATGAATTGTATGATGTGCCTAACCTTCTCATGAGTGCTATTGACCTTGATAATGAGCTTCCCGACATTGCCGATTGTTGGGCTATCTTGGAGGAAGAATGTGAAGAAGGGTCTCTAAGCGACAAAGGTAGGGAGTCTTGTTCGGTAGAGCTTAAAGCTCTACCAACAAGCCTAAGGTATGAGTTCTTAGGCCCAAATTCTAGCTTGCCTATCATTGTGAATGCTTCTTTGAATGATATTGAAACCTCAAAATTGCTTGATGTGGTTAGGAAACATAAGGATGCTATTGGCTACTCTATTGATGATTTAAAGGGAATAAGCCCTAACTTATGCATGCACGAAATCAACTTAGAGAGTGATAGTATGCCATCTAGGGAGAGAGCTAGGAGGTTGAATCCTATTGTGGGGGAAGTTGTGAAAAATGAAGTGCTTGATGCGGGAATTATTTTCCCCGTTGCGGACTCTAAATGGGTGAGCCCCATTCATGTAGTGCCGAAAAAGGGGGGAATGACCGTTATTAAAAATGAGAAGAATGAACTAATCCCCACAAGAACGGTAACCGGGTGGCGTATGTGTGTGGATTATAGGAAGCTTAACCAAGCCACTAGAAAAGATCACTTTCCCCTTCCATTTATTGACCAAATGTTGGAAAGACTAGCTAAGCATGACTATTTTTGTTACCTTGACGGATATAGCGGATTTTTCCAAATCCCTATACATCCGCAAGACCAAGAAAAAACCACCTTTACATGTCCCTATGGAACATTTGCCTATCAGCGAATGCCCTTTGGGCTTTGTAATGCGCCGGGTACCTTTCAAAGATGCATGATGGCTATCTTTTCGAAATTTATTGAGAAAATCATGGAAGTGTTCATGGATGACTTTTCCGTTTACGGTTCTTCTTTTGATGATTGCTTAGCCAATTTGGCAAAAGTGTTGAAAAGATGTATTGAGACGAACCTTGTACTAAATTGGGAAAAATGTCATTTTATGGTGCAGGAGGGGATAGTTCTCGGTCACTTGGTCTCAAGGAGATGAATTGAGGTGGATAAAGCCAAAATTGAAGTTATGGAAAAATTGCCCCCTCCAAGGGATGTGAAAGGAATAAGGAGTTTTCTTGGTCATGCCGGATTTTATAGAAGGTTTATCAAAGACTTCTCGAAAATTGCAAAACCATTGACAAATCTTCTATGCAATGATACCAAATTCCATTTTGATGAAGATTGCCTAGTAGCCTTCAAAAAATTGAAAGAGGCATTGATTTCGGCTCCTATTATTCAACCCCCGAGGTGGGATTTGCCCTTCGAGCTTATGTGCGATGCTAGTGACTATGCCATTGGGGCGGTTCTTGGGCAAAGGATAGACAAGAAACTTCATGCCATCCACTACACAAGCAAAGTTCTTAGCGGTGCTCAATTAAATTACACAACCACCGAGAAGGAGCTCCTCGCTATTGTGTATGCTTTTGACAAGTTTCGCCCATACCTAGTGGCTTCCAAAGTTATAGTGTTCACGGATCACGCGGCTATCAAATATCTCTTAGCAAAGAAGGACTCTAAGCCAAGATTGATAAGATGGATTCTATTGCTCCAAGAATTCGATATAGAGATCAAAGATAAGAAGGGAGTAGAGAATGTGGTAGCCGACCACCTATCGAGGCTAGAGGAAAATGAAGAAATTGAAGTGGATACTAGACCTGTAATGATTCATTTATTGGAGAGCAACTCATGAGAGTTGAGGCGGAGGCCCTTCCTTGGTACGCGGACTTCGTTAATTTCGTGGTTTGTGGGATTATCCCCCACGATATGAACCACCATCAAAAGAGGAAGTTCCTTTCCGAGACCAAGAGGTACTATTGGGATGAGCCCTACCTTTATAAGCTTTGCGCGGATGGACTTTATAGAACTTGCGTGGCCGAAGAAGAGATGAGAGAAATTCTTTACCATTGTCACTCTTCTCAATATGGAGGACACGGTAGTGGAGCAAAAACTGCGTCAAAGGTACTACAATGCGGCTTTTATTGGCCAACTCTCTTTGGCGATACTTACGAATTCGTGAAGGCTTGTGATCAATGCCAAAGGACCGGTAATATTTCTAAAAGGCATGAAATGCCCCAACAAAGCATCCTCCCGATTGAGATATTTGATGTATGGGGCATTGATTATATGGGTCCTTTCCCTTTTTCATACGGGAACCAATACATATTGGTGGCGGTTGATTACGTTTCAAAATGGGTTGAGGCCGTTGCTTCCCCTACTTGTGATGCCAAGGTGGTCACGAAGCTATTCAAGAAAATCATCTTTCCAAGGTTTGGGGTGCCAAGGACCGTCATAAGTGATGGTGGTTCGCATTTCAAGGAGAGGCATTTCGAGGCCTTGCTTCGGAAATATGGAGTTAATCACAAGGTCGCCACGCCATACCACCCACAAACTAGTGGGCAAGTGGAAATTTCAAACCGAGAGATCAAGGCAATCTTGGAGAAAACCGTAGGGAGCTCGAGGAAGGATTGGTCATCGAAGCTAGATGACGCGCTATGGGCCTATCGTACGGCGTTCAAGACCCCTATTGGAATGTCTCCCTATCGCCTCATTTATGGGAAACCGTGCCACTTACCGGTAGAATTGGAGTACAAGGCGATGTGGGCAATTAAAACGTTGAATATGGACTTGCAAACGGCGGGAGACCATAGGGTGCTTCAACTCCATGAGTTGGAGGAGATAAGAAATGAGGCCTACGAAAGTGCTAGGATATATAAGGAGAAGACCAAGAAATGGCACGATAGAAGGATCTTTCGTCGTGAATTCAAAAAGGGAGACAAGGTCTTGCTCTTTAACTCTAGGCTCAAATTATTCCCGGGAAAATTGAGGAGCCGATGGAGTGGCCCATTTATTGTTCACAAGCCCTACGAAGATGGCCATGTTGAATTGATAAATAATGATGGAACTACTTTCACGGCGAATGGGCAAAGGCTAAAGCACTATAGGGAAGGATTCCGTGACGAGCAAAATGTCACATTCCCCTTGACCGACCCATAGAGTGCCTTATTCCGCTTGAGGAGGGATCCTAGCTATGGACTCCTCAAGTGTGCTTCTTAGTGAGAAAAGGATCGGCTCGGTCTTTGCCAAGACGTTAAACTAGGCACCTCACGGGAGGTACCCCGGTTTGTGAGTTATCTATCTATGCACAAGTAACTTCCATATATGTGTAGCATGCTTTTGTGAACTTGTAATGTGGTTTGGCGATTTGGATAATTTCCTATGCATGATTAGGGGTGTGTGTGATTACCTTGACTATATGTGATATTATGAATGGTACATATTCTTGATTTTGAGTAAAAATTCTGAGTGTGGAGTCGGGATTCATTGGAAAAAGAAAAAAAAATTCAAGCGGAAATTCGGGTTCAGTCGATCGACTGGGGGTAAGCTAAAGCCCAGTCGATCGACTAAATAAAGTTTCAGGAGCCCATGTTTTTCATGTTTGCTCAGTCGATCGACTGGAAATCTCTTATTCAAGGCTTCATTTCCTTCTTCTTCTTCATTCGACCGAAACCCCAAAACTCAAAATCCGATTCCCTCCGATCCCGACCTCCACCGATCCCGGCCGCTCGCCTCCCACAGCTTCCCCATCAGTTCGCCAGTCCCCCGCCATCAAGCCACCTCGCCGTTTCGCCATCCACCACCCACAAGTCGATTTCCGATCGGAAATCGTTCCCCTCCTCCGATCTCCACCGACAGCCGTCCGTTTCCCCCAATCCAACCTCCATTCAACTCCTCATTGCCCCACCTACCAACCCCACCGATCAATTTGATTCGAAAAAGCCTCGCCGGAAAACCCCCAAATCGTGCCCTAGCCCGTCGGATTCCAGTCCTCAGTCGATCGACTGGGTCATCCGCAGCCAGTCAGTCGATCGACTCGATTACAGTTCAGTGCTGTTTTTGAGTTTTTGCTCAGTTTGACTTGGCTCTTCATTCTCAGTGCATCATGGGTCGTGCCGGTACCTCGTCCAGTTCAAAATCAAAGGGGAAGGAAGTCGCTCATGAGCCCTCGCTTGATGAACAAATTGATGAGTACCACGAGTCCGAAGAGGATGATGCCCCCTTGTTTCGCGCAAGAGGAGATTGTTGAGGGATTCTCTTGCTGACCAGAGTTCGGGGTCAGACGAGAAGGTTGAGGCGGCGCCGCTTTCCGCGCCACCCCCAAAGAAGAAAAAGCCTCCACCGAGGAAACAGGCGCCGAAGAAGAAGGCGCCAGTGCCCGCTAGACCTAGTGCACTCTCGCGCCCTGCTGCTGCGCCTACCTCCATGGCCTTAGTGCCAATTCAGCCTCAAGACGGACCTTATGAGGGGCCAATGCCCATTCCGGTCCCCTATCCATTCTCGGATCCATTGGTGTTTAGGGACGAGAAGCACCGGGCTCATCATGCTACTATCACGTCGAAGAAGAAGAAGGCCATCCCGACATTGTACCTAGACATGGGCTTGCTTCGTGGCATCGACGAAGTGGTAGCGACTGAGGTACAATCTCGGCTCACTACTCATGGTTTATCTTTTTTATTTTCTGATGATCCGGGCTCCTACCAGAGATTAGTTGAGGAGTTCTTGTGCTCGTTTGAGTCGGTTAAGGAGAGAGTGGGGGAGGATGGTACCTCAGTTTATTATTGGAAGTTTGCTTTGGGGGGTAGAGATTTCCGGATCAGGGAGAATACGATCCGAGAGTGGCTTGGCTTTCCACAGCCTGCGGCTTCACCCCGGGTTTTCACTGAGCACGACCAGTCCAGGCTTTGGAAGAGGATTTCCGGGAGGAATGAGTGGTTCGTGTCTTCATATAACTCTTCCGCGATCGTTGACCCGGTTTGGAAGATTATGCACCACGTCATTGCTATTGATTTTAATACGAGGACAGAGAGGGGTAGGAAGGTTACTTTCCCAGATATGAACCTCATGGTTGCCATGGATCACGGGGAGGCCATTGATTGGCTAGTGGTACTTGCAAACCGGTTTGAGACCGTTGTGAAGCCGAGTACGAGGAACAAGAGCATGGGAGGTGGCTCCTTGATTACATTGATAGCCCGAAGGTGTAACTTCACCTTTGGCCACGAGGGTTGTGAGGCCCCTGCTAGGAGCAGGCTTGACATGGATTTGATGAAGAATATGCATATGGTCAAGCGGGACGGTAAGACGTGGAGCAGTGACCCGTCGCCCCATGTGGAGGATCTTGTGACAGCCGCTGCTGCGCAGAGGAGAGCCTTCAAGCAGTAGAATCCGCTCTATTGCCTTACCCACCTCTCTCCCTCTCCCTCTCCTCCCGGTTCACCTCCTCCTCCCCCTCCGGCAGACATTCCCGAGGAAGATGAGGGCCTCCCTGCAGCTGATGAGGAGTTTCCCCCAGCAGAGCCCGCGGTCGATATTCCCCCTCCAGTCGTTGATGACTCAGCGGAGTAGCGGCAGAGAGTCACGTCAGATATTGCTAGTTTATCGACCGGCGTGGCAGACTTGAGGAGCGGATTGTCCCGGTTAGAGGACCTTGTTAGAGAGTCTGATACTAGAGCGCGTCGGGAGTGGGTGTGGCTCAGATCTGCAGTTCAGTCCTTCACCGGAGGCCCCAGCACTCCAGTTGCCCCTCCACTCGCTCCAGAGTCCTCTGCTCCGCGTGGCGCCTCCCCTTTGCCCACCACTCCAGCTTCCAGAGTCGGGGAGGTGGGATCGCGTCTCACAGGAGACACCGGTCCGCCAGATCATTCCTTTCGCGAGGGTAGCCTGCTATTCCCAGGCTCCACGCAGCCGCTTGAGGATGATGGAGTCGTTGATTCAGCTAGGAGGACCCCTCCAGGAGACGACGAGGCTACATCTCAGTCCATGCTTCATTTCTATTTCCACATGTGTATTTTCTTTATTTGACTTGTTGCATTGGATGTTGATTTGGATGATAAGTTGCCTTTTGGCATTTTTGATGATGTATGCTATTTTGGTGATATCTATCCTTTCTTGCCTATTGGTTGTATGCTATATTCTTATGATGTTATTGGAGGTGTTTACCATTTATATTGTTCACTCTATAGGATATACATTCACATATTCCTATCATGTCTAAAACACCCTCTTATATCTACACTTGCAACCAAAAGGCTATTTCTCACTCTTATGGATTATATCACCGACACTACAAACGAGGGGAGTTCCTATGCGCCTTTGCCTTTATTTTATCATTCTTTGCGCTTAGGGACCAAGCTTGAATTAAGTGTGGAGTGGTTTGATGCGCATAGTTCACATGTTTGCATGCCATGCATATCATTTTAGATGGACGCTTGCATACTTGCACATTTTCCCAACATGAGAGTGTTTTAACCACAAAAGGCTTGTGATTTTCAATTCTAAATCCCTATAAACCGCATCTAGCCTATTTGTCACATTTACCGACCTAGTCCTTTGAGCATGCATTCTTGAAAATCAATATCATTGCTATATCTTGTCTATCCAACTTTCTAAGTATTTTCGTCGCAACACCTTGGATCAAGCTAGCAAACACTTTTAAAAATCTTCATGAAAAACTTAGACCCCTCGAATATTCCTTGGTGACTTAAGTTCTCTAACACGGTGCCTTGCTTATGTTTGTTCCCCGCACATTCCATACACTTTTTGAACATATTGTCAAGTTTTAAGTGTGGAGTATTTAAAAAAATATATATATCTGCTCCGCCACCGCGGTACTTATGCGGTTAGGTGGGATGGTGGCATGCATCATCAAATCTCTAGTCCTAATAGCCGGGAAAATAGACGAGCGACCCTCGGCTTGACTCGCGTCAAAAGGACAATGATGAGTGAGAGCAGTAAGGTTCAAAAAGAAAATAAGAAGCACTTAAAACTTGACTCTATGTTCTTCCATCATTCTTCATTCGTGTGGGATTCAACATTCGCGTTGTGTGCTAGTTGGAATAACTCTTGAACGACCCATGTGCTTGCACGGGAATATTCATTTGGTTTATGACTTGTTTGTTAAAGAACTCTAGTGTCGAACTCCACTTCTCTTATGGATTACGGCTTAAGCGCCTAAAACTTGGGAATGAGTTCCTTATCGCGAGCCCTTGGACTAGCCCTAGCTAGCATAGGTGAGCGGTTGACACTCTATTGTGCGAGCTACAACCTTGCCTCTATTGTGTTGCCTTGAAAATGAGTAGAATTTTGGATGAGACTTTTCATAGCCCTAGTGTTGATAACCTTGAAAGCACGTCCTCAAAGGTACCCAAGGGGTTGAAAAAGTTCTTTTAATGATATTGTGATCATAGTTCTAGCTTGGGGTGTGGGATTGGTTTTGAAAAATCGTAGCCTTGGTTGAGCACTCTTGCATTCACTCTTATGGGATATGTGCATTTGGGATTTGTGAGTATTCCCTTTTCTGAAAACTCTCACGAGACTATAACTCGTCCACTAGGGTAGCCTAGGGGTTTAAAGGCTTAATGCATGCGCTAAATGCATTCGTAACGCCTACGAAAAGGAGCTAGGTAGATTGTACATACTTGTCCTTTACTTTTTAATAACATGTTTAGAAATAAGGATCGAGACCTTGTGAAATCTAGTGAGGCAAATGCACGAAAAACATAGCACCACTAGCATTTCGACATTTGCACTTCCTTGGCATATTTGCATACTTTGTTCGGGACGAGCAAAGCTTAAGTGTGGAGTGTTGATGAGTCAGTTTTCGACTCATTAATGCCCGTTTTCACTATAGCTTTAGTTCGATTCTGACTACTATTTGATGTCATTTGATCCTCTTCTCGTGCGTTTCAGGTACAAAGCAAGATGTCTAAGTGTCAAGAGCCATTGGAAGAAAACTCGGGGAAAATCAGTGTTTTAGAGCAAAAATTAGCAGTATTTGCTCCTCAGTCGATCGATTGGGAAGCTCCCCTGCTCCAGTCGATCGATTAAACAGACTAACAGGAGGAGTTACAAATCGACCAGCGCCAGTCGATCGATTTACCATCCAGTCGATCGACTGAAGAATCCCCTGCCCATAGCATGCAGATCACGTGACCACCCAGTCGATCGACTGGGACTCAGTCGATCGACTAAATGGACTAACAGGAGGTGCTGCAAATTGAGTTTCCTCAGTCGATCGACTGGGAGTTTACCCTGTCTCAGTCGATCGACTGAGATTCTGCCAACCAGGCGGCAATTCTTCCTCCAGTCGATCGACTGGGCCATCAGCCCAATGCCAGTCGATCGACTGGACCTGCTACAGTGCCGAATTTCTGACGAGCCTATAAATAGAAAGAAGCAAGTTTGACCTACCATCTGGGAATTTTCTGGAGAGAAGACAAGGAAAAGTGATCCAAACCAAGGGTTTCATCATCATCAAATCAAGGAGGAATCAAGATCAAGGGAGTTCATTAGGACTAATCATCCTACTCTATTCCCTCTTATTTCTCTTAGATTTATTTGTAAAAACCTACACATCATGTTGTCTTACATGATGTGTGAGTAGTCCCCCTTGTGTTTTGATGGTTCTATGAACCTCCTTGGTACTCAATGATCATTGTATACACATTTAAATGGATTTATTGAAGTTGATTTCATTTTACTATGCTCTTCATGCTAGACATGTCTCTAAGTGTTTGATAAAATGCCCAAGTGACATGTTTATGTTAGAACTTTGATCTAAGTCTTGAGAGAGCTTAGGGATGGTTTTGATGTAGTAAAAATGGACTTAACCTACATTTATGAGAGTAAATGCATGGTGAGAGGTGAGCTAGAACTTTGTGCATGTGCATTTATGAGGGTAAATGCATATAGGGGGTCAATACCCTTTAAGTTGTGAGATCCTATCTAAGATGGCTTTACTAGGATTAGACATGCATGGTCTGCCTAATTCGTAGTCTAAGCTAGGTTCAAAACCTATCAACTCATAACTAATTGAACCCTAGTTTGCATGATCATTGGGAAATTGCCAAGGAGGGGATTATTCCCTCGAAACTCGCTTTTAATTGAATTTAATCCCTTAAAAACCATTTCATTCTTGTTTTGAATCATTGATAACTCAATCACACCTGAATTTCAGGGATTAGCCGAGTAAGAAAATTTGATAGAACTAGCGTGTAATCCGTTTGCTCCATTGGGTTCGACACCGGTCTTGCCGGTTGAATTACAAATTTTTTTTTGACACGTATGCTAAAAAGTTATAACGATCATGATGCCAAGACCAAATTTGGATGGGAAGACCACAAAAAGGCCCCAGTAGGTCGATTGAGAAGTCCAGTCGACCGACTCGAATAAAACTCAGAAGGCTGACCGAGCAGATTAACCTTTGCGACTTGTTTTGGACGCCTAGGGAGCATACAATGTCCGAATTGGTTGATTCAAAGCTTGTTGGAAAGTTAACTCAAAGGGCTACAACTCTCCAATTGACGCCAAGACCAAGTTCAGATGGGAAGACCACTACAAAGGCCCCAGTCGGTCGACTCGAATAAAACTCAAAAGGCTGAACTGCTACAGTACCGTAAATTTTCCCCCGATACTATAAATAGAAAGCAAGGGTTTTGACCTAAGTGTGGAGGTTTTTGGGGAAAAGAAGATTGGAAAAGAGGCTCATCCAAGGTCATCAATCATCAAAAGATCCAACTAAGGAGAAGAAGATAAGACTAAAGGGAGTTCAAGGATTGACAACCCTCCTTCCTCTACATCTTTTCCTATTCTACTTGTTGTGTGCTATAAACTCTACTCACACCATGTTATGTTACATGATGTGTGAGTAGTGATCTTGTGTTTTGAGGGTCTTATGACTCTTCTTGGTACTCTTTGATCACATATATACATTAATATTCATATGGATGATTGTTGATTTTATTTTCTCTTGTGTTATGAATTTTATGCACTCTAGGTGTTTGTTAAAAATGCCTAAGTGATAATTTGGACTAAAACTTGAACCTATGACTTGAGAGAGCTAGGGAATAGTTCTATGATTGAGAAAATGATATATATCTTAAGCATGAGAGTGAACCTTAGGATATGGACGCTTGCCTAGGATTGAATGTTTGATTTATTGGAGTTGTTCATTAAGCGAATCATCAATTAATCCCATTAAATGGTGTCAAATTCATGTTCACTATGCTCTTTATACATGCCATGCTACTAAGTGTTTGATGAAATGCCTAAGTAACATGTTGAATCTTAAAACTAGACTTAAGAATCGAACGACCTTAGGGATAGTTTGGATGTAGTGAATATGATCATTTCTAAGGATATGAAGTGAACTATGTTCAATACTATTTGACTACCATAAAATGTTTGAATATTGTGTATGTGATCATTGGGAAATGCCAAGGAGGGGGAGTAACCCCTCGAAACACCTTATATCTATCTTTTATCCCTAATTACTCGCCATACAGGATTTAGAATATACACACTCCTTATACATTTTTGGTTTAGAGTAGCCGAACGGAAACACGGTCTTACATATTGCATGTGCTTGGCTTGCTCCTCTTGGTTCGACCCGGTACTTTACCGGTATTATAAATGTTTTGACACTACGACGACCCTCTTCAAAACCGACACGTCGGGAGGGTAAAAATAGACGTTATCAAATGGCGTCGTTGCCGGGGAGCAATGCTAGATTGTCCCTAGGACAAATCTTTTAGTACTTTGACTATTCCATGTTTTTCTTTATTTGTTTTGCTACTTGTGATTCTTGAGCTCATTCCATTATCTTCATTTGTCTTATGTGTTTTCCCCTTATAGGTGCATCTCGTTTATGCCACCTAAGACCAAGAAGCTTACCCAAATTGTGGATAGAGACTTGAACCAACCGATAAGAGATATTGTTAATCCTCACCTTACAAGGAGTAAGACAATCAAGGCTAAAGGATCCACATCAAACGCTCAAGAACCCATTATTCAAGATATGGGAGATAGAAATGGACTTTCCCCTCCCCCTCCTCCTCATCAACTATCACAAGGCCCTCGAGCGAGAAGGGTCTTTAAAGACTACGCCGCTCCAAATGCCTATGGATATTGTTCGCCAATCCTTGTCCCGGCGGTGGATAACCGAGACTTTGACTTGAAGACCTCAACAATCCAAATGGTCCAATCAAACCAATTCTCGGGGAGAGACCACGAGGACCCAAACTCTCATTTGACTACAATTCTTGAAGTTTGTGCCACTTTCAAGATCAATGGGTTCTCCGAGGATGCTAAACTCATGAGGTTATTTCCTTTCTCCCTCACGGGAAGGGCAAGGGATTGGTTGAGAAGCTAAATGTCGGATAGTTTCACCACTTGGGAGGAGCTCGCCGTTGCATTTCTCAATAAGTATTTCCCTCCTTCCAAGACGGCCTACCATAAGGGTCAAATCACGAGCTTTGCACAAATGGATTGAGAGACGATCTATAAAGCTTGGGAGAGATATAAAGAATACCAAAGGCTTTGCCCACACCACAACTTGGACGATCTCTTCGTATTCCATACCTTCTACCATGGTGTGGATGGTCCCTCGCGACTTGCACTTAATACCGCCGCGGGAGGAGCTATCATGGAACTTGAACCTCATGAAGGGTATGCGGTAATAGAGAAGATCACAAATAACTACTTCACGTGGGGAAGTGAAAGAGGAAACCTGAGAAGGAAAGGAGAAAGACATGAAGTAAAGGCGGTGAGCTCAAGTGACTATGATGCTCTAAGGAAAGATTTCGAGAACCTCTCGGACAAAGTATTCAAATTGAAACACCCGGAGAAAGATCATTCAACAAACCAAGGTTGCGACATTTGTGAAGTTTATGAGCATGAAACTAACTCTTGCCCTTTGGTTCAAAGGGATGGACATAGAATTGGGTATGAAGAAGCGAATTATGTGGGCGGAAACCAAGGTAGAGAGTATGGAGCTAGTGCCACTCAAGGCCAAAATTCCCAATCTAACTATACTACGCCAAGGTTTTCCTCGGTTTGGAAGAATCACCCAAATTTCTCATACAAGACTACAAATCCCACTCGTCCCGATTTTGGTACTACACCTCCCGGATTTTGTCCTAAGCCTACTTCCACTAATCAAGCTCTCCCACCGAAGAATCAATTCCAACAAAGGAACCACTATTAAGGGCAACAATATCAAGCTCAAGCTCAAAAGTCCTACCAACAAGTTGACCATTCTCCCCAAACATTAAATGAACCCTCCAACATGGATCCTATGATGGCCGTGCTCCTCGAAATGAAGCGAGACCAAGAACAATCTCGTATCTCTCAAGAAAGAGCAAGTAGGGAATTCCAAGCTCAATTGAAGGAAATGAGGCAAGCCAACCAAAGTTTGCGAACTCATGTCAAGATACTTGAAAACCAAATAGTTCACAAAGCCGAGTCCTCTACAAGAGCGCAAGGAAAATTACCGACCCAACCCGAACAAGGGCAAAGGGAGCATTGTAATGCGGTTACGCTAAGGAGTGGCAAGGAGCTAGAGGATGAGCAACCAAAGAAGAAGAAAGTTTCTTTTGATCTTGGAGGCCAAGCTAGTGCCGAAATTGAAGAGTTAGATGAAGAGGTCACTAACCCTCAAAACCAAAAGGAAAAAGTAGTGGAAAAAGATAAGGATGAGCTTAAACCTTACACCCCTCCTATCCCCTTCCCACAAAGGCTAAAGAAGAAGAGCAATGACAAGCAATTCTCAAAGTTCACCGAGATGACGAGGAAGCTCTATGTTACTATGCCTTTCACCGAGGTAATCACTCAAGCACCATCATATGCTAGATTTCTAAAAGATGTTATTACTTGCAGGAGGACGATCGAGGGCATTGACACGGTGTCCCTCAATGGAGAATGCAGTGCCATACTCCAACCACGCATGCCACCCAAACTTGAGGATCCCGGTAGTTTCTCCATTTCATGCTATATAAATGATGTTAAAATTGAACGTGTTATGTGTGACTTGGGTGCTAGCATATCTTTGATGCCTTATTCTTTGTGTAAGAAAGTAAATATGGGTGAGCCTAAACCAACACAAATGATTTTAAGACTCGCGGACCGCTCCTCAAGATTTCCTAAAGGAGTTCTTAAGGATGTCCCGGTTAGAGTACAGAATTTCAATATTCCGGGAGATTTTGTTGTGTTGGAGATGGAAGAGGATAATGAAATCCCCATTCTTTTTGGAAGACCTTTCCTCTACACCGCGGGAGCTATATTTGATACTACTGAGGGGTCAATTACCATGAGAGTAGGTGATGAGGAAGTTGAATTTAATCTAGAAAAGGCACAAAAAGGTCCTAGTTCTACCATGAGTTGCAATTATCTAGACCTTATTGATGCTTATGAAGTATATGATGTGTCTAACTTGCTTATGAATGAAATTGACCTTGATAATGAGCTACCCGAGCATGTTGATTGTTGGGCTATCTTGGATGACAAAGGTGAAAAAGAAAGCGACAAAGGTAAGGAGTCTTGTTCGGTAGATCTAAAAACTCTACCAACAAGCCTAAGGTATGAGTTCTTAGGCCCCAAATCTACTTTGCCTATCATTGTGAATGCCTCCTTGAATGATAATGAGACTTCGAGATTGCTTGATGTGATTAGAGAGCACAAAGATGATATTGGCTATTATATTGATGATTTGAAATGAATAAGCCCTTATTTGTGCATGCATAGAATTAATTTTGAGGATGATAGTTTACCATCTAGAGAGCATGCTAGAAGACTTAATCCCATTGTTGGTGACGTTGTGAAAAAGGAAATTTTGAAAATGCTTGATGCGGGAATCATTTTCCCTATTGCGGACTCTAATTGGGTGAGTCCCATACATGTGGTACCCAAAAAGGGAGCATGACGGTTGTGAAAAATGATAAAAATGAGTTAATACCAACTAGAACCGTCACCGGTTGGCAAATGTGCATTGATTTCCAAAAACTTAACAAAGCCACTAAGAAAGATCACTTCCCACTTCCCTTTATTGATCAAATGTTGGAAAGACTAGCCAAGCATGATTACTTTTGCTACCTTGATGGATATAGTGGATATTTCTAAATCCTTATTCATCCACAAGATCAAAAAAAGACTATTTTTACTTGTCCCTATGGAACATTTGCCTATCGGCGAATGCCCTTTGGGCTTTGTAATGCACCGGGCACATTTCAAAGATGCATGATGGCTATATTTTCAGAATTTATTGAGGAAATTATGGAAGTGTTTATGGATGATTTTTCTGTTTATGGTTCCTCATTTGATGATTGCCTAGCCAACTTGGCAAAAGTTTTGAAAAGATGTATTGAGACGAATCTTGTGCTAAATTGGGAAAAATGTCATTTTATGGTGCATGAAGGCATAGTGCTTGGACACTTGGTCTCAAAAAGAGGAATCGAGGTGGATAAGGCTAAAGTGGAAGTTATTGAAAAATTGCCACCTCCAAAGGATGTAAAAGGGATAAGGAGCTTTCTTGGCCATGCCGGCTTATATAGAAGATTTATTAAGGATTTCTCAAAGATTGCAAGGCCTTTAACAAACTTATTATGCAATGACACCAAATTCCGATTTGATGAAGAATGCTTGGTGGCCTTTGAGAAGCTAAAGAAGGCATTGGTCTCGGCTCCCATTATTCAACCTCTGAATTGGGATTTGCCCTTTGAGCTCATATGTAATGCAAGTGACTATGCTATTGGAGCGGTTCTCCGTCAAAGGGTGGACAAGAAACTTCACGCCATTCACTACACAAGCAAGGTCCTAAATGGAGCTCAATTGAATTATTCCACTACCAAAAAAGAACTCCTTGCCATTGTGTATGCCTTCGACAAGTTTCGTCCATACCTTGTGGGATCAAAGTCCATAGTCTTCACCGACCACGCGGCAATCAAATATCTTTTGTCAAAGAAGGACTCCAAGCCAAGGCTAATAAGATGAATCATCTTGCTCCAAGAATTTGATATTGAGATCAAGGATAAGAAGGGAGTGGAAAATCTTATCGCCGATCATTTATCTAGGCTTGAGAGAAATGAGGAACTCAAAGAAGACACTAGCCCTGTAGATGATGCCTTCATTGGAGAACAACTAATGAGAATTGAAGCGGGAGCCCTCCCATGGTATGCGGATATGGTAAATTTTGTGGTATGTGGGATCATACCTCACGACATGAACCGCCATCAAAAGAAGAAATTCTTATCCGAGACGAAGAGGTATTATTGGGATGAGCCCTTCTTGTATAGACTTTGCGCGGACGGGATATATAGGACATGAGTCGCCGAAGAAGAGATGAGGAATATCCTCTACCATTGTCATTCATCCCAATATGGAGGACATGGTAGTGGAGCAAAAACAGTGTCAAAGGTCCTACAAAGTGGATTCTATTGGCCTACCCTCTTTAGCGACGCTTATGAATTCGTCAAAGCTTGTGACCAATGCCAAAGGTCGGGAAATATTTTGAAGAGGCATGAAATGCCCCAACAAAGCATTCTTCTGGTTGATATATTTGATGTTTGGGGTATAGACTACATGGGTCCTTTCCCGTCTTCATATGGAAATCAATATATATTGGTTGCGGTTGATTATTGTCTCTAAATGGGTAGAGGTCGTCGCCTCCCCTACTTGCGATACCAAGGTTGTCACCAAGCTATTCAAGAAGGTAATTTTCCCAAGGTTTGGAGTTCCAAGAACCGTCATTAGTGATGGTGGTTCACACTTTAAGGAAAAACATTTTGAAGCGTTGCTTCGTAAGTATGGGGTGAGCCACAAGGTACCAATGCCGTATCACCCACAAACTAGTGGGCAAGTAGAGATCTCAAATTGGGAAATTAAGGCAATCTTAGAAAAGACGGTGGGAAGCTCAAGGAAGGATTGGTCATCGAAGCTAGATGATGCATTATGGGCCTATCGAACCGCCTACAAAAATCCCCATTGGGATGTCTCCATATCGCCTCATATATGGGAAACCATGACATTTGCCGGTTGAATTGGAATATAAGGCAATGTGGGCAATTAAATTCTTAAACATGGACTTACAAACGGCGGAAGAAAATAGAGTCCTTCAACTCCACGAGTTAGAAGAAATAAGGAATGAAGCTTATGAGAGTGCTAGAATTTACAAGGAAAAGACTAAGAAATGGCATGACAAGAGAATCTTTCGTCGCGAGTTCAAAAAGGGAGACAAGGTCCTACTTTTCAATTCTAGGCTCAAACTCTTCCCGGGAAAACTAAGGAGCCGATGGAGCGGTCCTTTCATTGTTCACAAGCCTCATAAAGATGGCCATTTAGAGTTACTCAATGATGAAGGAGCTATTTTTAAGGCAAACGGACAAAGGCTCAAGCACTATTGTGAATAAGCTCGGGATGAGCATAATGCAACTTATTCCTTAACCGACCCATGAGAAAGCAACAAATCCGCTTGAAGAGGGATCCTAGCAAAGGACTCCTCAAGTGTGTTTCTTAAGAAAAGATTCGGCTCGGTCTTTGCCAAGACGTTAAACTAGGTTCATCTATGCACAATTAATGTCATATATGTGTTGCATGATTACTGATGGACCAAAATTATACGAATAAAAAACACAGTAAAACCAACCAAATTAGACTGTTGGTCTATTTAACTTCTACTTGTTAGTCCCGATATGTTTCTACAGGGTATTTTGGCGCTTAGAGAGAAAACACGCTAAGGAGGAGTTTTTAAGCGGAAAATGAAGAACGAGTCATTCCAGGTCACGACCATGCTACACTCAAAATCAGCCTTAACATCCTTCATGGAACCAACGTGGAATCACTCAAATATTCTAGAACCGTCGGCAAATGGACAAGAATGCAAGGCAAAAGCACCAAGCCCGGTGAAGGCCAAACAAGGGCAATTTCATCTGATTTGGCATTTCGACCATGTTCGGGGCAGAATTTGGCTTAGGTTCCTTCTTGAGATCATCTTAGAATGACATTTTTATTCAAAATACACTCTCCAAAATCCAAGAAGCTCCGGCCAAAGCTCCGGTCAGATCCGGTCAAACCGATGGCTTTTGTGAAAGGTCACACAAGCTTCTAGAAGGGGTGGCTCCTCCACTCTCCTCCCTCCAAGTGGCGGCTCCTCCTCCATCCTCCCAAAGCCGCCGGCTGCTCCTCCTCCTCCATGGAGAATGTGACATGTGGTGGCTCCTCTACCACATCCTCCTCCCAAAGCTTGCCTTGCACTCTTCCTCCTCCACCCTTGGATGCTCCTCCACATGCCACCATCTCCACCACCCATCCTCCTCCTCCTTAGCCTATAAATAGAAGTGCTCCTCCTCATTTGTAACACACCCCAAAATGTGGAGAGCTTCTCTCTCTACAAAATCTCTCTAGCTTTTGTGGGCACAATTATGTAATATTACTTTGGAATAAAGAATCCCTTGGCGCTTCAACGGTTGTAAGTATCTCTTAGTATTTATTTATTTAACTGTTGTCTATATTTCCTTAGTAATAATGTTTAGCGCGATGAATAGTAGCTAAACTAGTAGTTCGGTCTAAGGGGCGTACTTGTATTATAAATGTTTTAGACTTTACTCTTAGTATACCTTTGTATTCAAAACTTGTTCTATGTGCCATATATAGTCAGAGTTTCCAAGGTTGAGTGGATGCTGTAACAAGCAAAGCTCTTCCGTGGGAATTCGTGATCATACTCAGGTAGTGGAAGCTGTAACAAGCAAAGCTATCTGAGGAGTTCGACTCATCCTAAACCCCATCTGGTCAAGCGTAACTGTGAGATCAGGTTGATGCACACAGGCTAGCATACCTTTGGGTATTGGCGCTAGACTGAAATAGAACAGGTGTTGCTTTAAACCGGTGTTGCAAGTCTTGAGCTGTAACTAGCCTCGATTCATCGTTTGAATACTTAGCATGATCATATCCTGCGCTAGAAATAGCCTCAATTCATCTTTGAACACTTGGTATGATCATTAGCGGTCAATGATAAACAAATATAATACAAGTCCCCTGAAACCGAACATTTCTCTTAATCATTAAAATAGTAATTTACTTTCCAGTATTAAAATCAACCAACCAACCAATCAATCAATCAAAATAGCTGGTAGCTTTAAAAGCAACCAACCGACCTTAAACACGTTCCCACGCTGCGTAATTCCCCCCGAAGAACAATTATTCCCCTAGTTCCCTTGGGTTCGACCCCTACTTACCAAGTACTACCCAGTAGTATAGTTGCAAGTAGCGGACTATAAATTTATTTGCACAATCGCTTTGACGACGAGCGGTTCTGTCAAATTGGCGCCGTTGCCGGGGAGTTGTGCATCGGAATAGTTGTTCTGTTTTGTTTTTTCTTTTTTCTTTTATCATGCAATTCACCAAGTCATACTACTACGGAATGGAACCTTGGAACAATACGGAGTTTTGCCCACCACCCTTCGAACTTGAAATCCGCAAGAAGATCAACAAAATAACGCAATCCCGGGACGAAACATTGGATGAGTACTTATGGTACTTCGATTCCATTGTGACGAGCTGCCCGCACCATGGATTTACCAACTCCGATCTTCAAATAAAATTTCTCTGTGGAATGTTGCCACATGAGTGGGACCAGCTAAATAATGCAGCAGGAGGATCAATGTGGGACTTAACCGAGGATGATCTTTGGATATTAATCAATGATTTGGCCGCAAGGTCAAGACCAAGCCAAGATCAGGCCGAGCCAATCAAGGACGGTATAACGGAGCTGGCATCTAGCATCCAGCAGTTGGACAACACGATGCAACAAATCAGGGCCAAAACTGAACTATGGGCGGCAGAAAAGGAGCTGGCAGCTAGCACCCAGCAATTGGCCACAGACATGCAGCAATTGAGTGCATTGATGCACCCATTCACGGCTGAACCCGAGGAGCCGACTGAGGATGAGGACCCGCAAATGAGCGAAGAAGAACTGCCCCAATCAGACCCGGTCCTTATCACCAATCCATCCGAGGAAATCACTGTCCTAACTGCCGAGCCTACAGAAGTCCCGAACCTCACTGCTGAAGCGGCCGAAGAAATCAAGCCAGGCCCGGTACTTGCGCTCGAAGCACCCGAGGAAGTCCCGGACCTCATTACCGAACTGTCCGAGAAAGACCTAGTCCTCACTGTCGGAGCACCTGAAACAGACCTAGTCCTCATGGTCGAAGTGCCTCAACTTAACCCTTCGCGTTTCGTGCCGATCATAACCACCGAAGATCATATAATCAATGATGATGCGGTACAAGGGGAGTTGGAGGCAGAGCATGAGCCAAAAAAGCCGACAAAGGAAATCTCTCTCGTCACAAGCCAAGAAAAACCACCCGGGAACTCAATCATTCCAAGACAACCATTCGTAGCTACCACCAAGAAGAGGCCTCACATGGGAACATGCCTGTGGTCGCCGATGTTTGAAGGAACAAAACCTAACTTCCAAACTCGCGAAAGTGCCAACTATTCAAACATGAAGAAGCGGCAAAGGCATGGGCCAAAAGAATGGAAACCCGGAAGGAGAAACAAGAAAGCACGACTCAATGGACCAGCAGCTATGGTCAAAGAAGCCTCACCCCCTCGGAGCAAAAGGGCTGCCGAGAAAAAGTTTGACCTCACCCACCCATGGGATCCGACCTTATGATCCATGATTGAGGTACTGTCGAGCCAACGACGTTAAACAAGTGCACTGGTCGGGAGGTAACCCGACACTATCTTACTTTCTGCACTTTAATTTTCTGTCTTTTATTTTCTGTATTTTACTTTTTCAATAAGTTGCTCTTACCCACTTGGTGCATAGAATGATTTGATTATTTAGGAATTGGTTTTTGGAGCACGATCGGATCAGCCAGGCAGCTTCCGTGAACTACCGGGCCTGCGCTAAGAGTTCAAGGCCCCAGCCGAACTCCCTCGATTATCCAGCCTCATGCCATTCGACACAATAAGGGAGTTCTGATCTTACCTTTCCTTAAGTCATTTCCTTCTCGTATAACATCTGCTTGCATGGCTTTTGAACTAAGTAGTGCTGAAAGGCACGACTTCGTTCAAAAGTGTGGGGTGAGAACTGCATGTGTGCATAGTAAACATGTTTTTCTTTTTCTTTTTTCTTTTAGTAGTATCTTTTTGAAAATATGAACTTGAGAATGTGAAAAAGATAGACCAAAATTCATGCATTAACCTTGTGAAAATTCAACTGTTTAAAAACTTAGAATGTAACTTTCCATTTGTCCTTTGTGCTGAGATAACTAGGGATGTGGAGTTGATAGAAATGCCCTAGAGAGGCTTGGCAAGCAATCAAAGGATCAGATCAAACTATATGGTTTTCGAAGTCAGTGGAGGCTGCACTTCGGGTTTCAGTGAAGATTGAAGTCATCTCCGCCATGCAATGCAAAAGGCGAGGACGGGAATCAGACCGTCCTATCTCCGGTCAAAGTAGCCGAGAAAATAGATGAGCGACCCTCATCTTGACCCGCGCAAAAACGACAGTCAAAGTAGCCGAGAAAATAGCTGAGCGACCCTCACCTTGACCCGCGCGAAAACGGCAAAAAAGAGAGGAGCGGGGAGGTATTTCCATAGGCTTGCGGGCGATGATTGGACCTCCCAAAAAGGTTGAGAAAATGGACTAGCAGTCACAAAAAGGCGAAAAACTCAAAGAAGAAAATCAAAAGAGGCCAAAGGCCCAAAATTGTGAAGGTTTTAACCGAGCAAAAGTGAAGCACTCAAAAAAGTCAAATCAAAGGCCAAAGGCCAATTCACTACAAAAAGCAGTCCCTCGCCAAAAGAAATCAAAGTACTCAAACCATTGAAACCCGAACCGAATCACGTGCATGAGAAAGCTACAAGGAAACCATATAGTAAGAGACGATCCCGAGGTTGCAGTCCAGGAGCCTAAAAAGGGCTATCTCCCGAAACATCCAATATAATTTGCATCTCAGCACAGAGGTACAAGTATTAAGTCTCTTCTACTTATTTACACAGTTTAATTTAGTAATAAGTAGTAATACATGAATTAGGAAAAATCGAGTCCCACAGTCTTACTTTCATATTTTACAAAGTTTTTACTTGATTGTGTGCACGCCCTTGAATAGCATTGTTCGGGACGAACAACTAAAAGTGTGGGGTAATCTGATGGACCAAAATTATACGAATCAAAAACATAGTAAAACCCACCAAATTAGACTGTTGGTCTATTTAACTTCTACTTGTTAGTCCCGATATATTTCTACAGGGTATTTTGGCGCTTAGAGAGAAAACACGCTAAGGAGGAGTTTTTAAGCGGAAAATGAAGAACGAGTCATTCCAGGTCACGACCATGCTACACTCAAAATCAGCCTTAACATCCTTCATGGAACCGACTTGGAATCACTCAAATATTCTAGAACCGTCGGCAAATGGACAAGAATGCAAGGCAAAAGCACCAAGCCCGGTGAAGGCCAAACAAGGGCAATTTTATCTGATTTGGCATTTCGACCATGTTCGGGGCAGAATTTGGCTTAGGTTCCTTCTTGAGATCATCTTAGAATGACATTTTCATTCAAAATACACTCTCCAAAATCCAAGAAGCTCCGGCCAAAGCTCCGGTCAGATCCGGTCAAACCGATGGCTTTTGTGAAAGGTCACACAAGCTTCTAGAAGGGGTGGCTCCTCCACTCTCCTCCCTCCAAGTGGCGGCTCCTCCTCCATCCTCCCAAAGCCGCCGGCTGCTCCTCCTCCTCCATGGAGAATGTGACATGTGGTGGCTCCTCTACCACATCCTCCTCCCAAAGCTTGCCTTGCACTCTTCTTCCTCCACCCTTGGATGCTCCTCCACATGCCACCATCTCCACCACCCATCCTCCTCCTCCTTAGCCTATAAATAGAAGTGCTCCTCCTCATTTGTAACACACCCCAAAATGTGGAGAGCTTCTCTCTCTACAAAATCTCTCTAGCTTTTGTGGGCACAATTATGTAATATTACTTTGGAATAAAGAATCCCTTGGCGCTTCAACGGTTGTAAGTATCTCTTAGTATTTATTTATTTAACTGTTGTCTTTATTTCCTTAGTAATAATGTTTAGCGCGATGAATAGTAGCTAAACTAGTAGTTCGGTCTAAGGGGCGTACTTGTATTATAAATGTTTTAGACTTTACTCTTAGTATACCTTTGTATTCAAAACTTGTTCTATGTGCCATATATAGTCAGAGTTTCCAAGGTTGAGTGGATGCTGTAACAAGCAAAGCTCTTCCGTGGGAATTCGTGATCATACTCAGGTAGTGGAAGTTGTAACAAGCAAAGCTATCTGAGGAGTTCGACTCATCCTAAACCCCATCTGGTCAAGCGTAACTGTGAGATCAGGTGGATGCACACAGGCTAGCATACCTTTGGGTATTGGCGCTAGACTGAAATAGAACAGGTGTTGCTTTAAACCGGTGTTGCAAGTCTTGAGCTGTAACTAGCCTCGATTCATCGTTTGAATACTTAGCATGATCATATCCTGCGCTAGAAATAGCCTCAATTCATCTTTGAACACTTGGTATGATCATTAGCGGTCAATGATAAACAAATATAATACAAGTCCCCTGAAACCGAACATTTCTCTTAATCATTAAAATAGTAATTTACTTTCCAGTATTAAAATCAACCAACCAATCAATCAATCAAAATAGCTGGTAGCTTTAAAACCAACCAACCGACCTTAAACACGTTCCCACGCTGCGTAATTCCCTCCGAAGAACAATTATTCCCCTAGTTCCCTTGGGTTCGACCCCTACTTACCAAGTACTACCCAGTAGTATAGTTGCAAGTAGCGGACTATAAATTTATTTGCACAATCGCTTTGACGACGAGCGGTTCTGTCAATTACATTGAAGTTTGAGTGTAAACTCGGTGCTAGGATGATCAAAAATGCATGATTAGGTATGCTTGGCGTGGAATTGTGTTTGCATGAAATATCTAGGTGGTGGTGATATCTTAAGTGTGGAGTGTATGATCCTAGCTTGCGTTTCGTTGCAAAGCATGTTTATGTTAGTGATTTCTAGGTGAAGCATGCCTTTAGTTTGAATTGAATTTGTGTGAATATTGAGTGGTGCTTATTCGTGATGCGGAGTCAAAATTCTAAGTGTGGAGTTGGGAGTTCGAACAAGGAGAAAGAGATCATTGAAGCTGATATTCGCAATCCAGTCGACCGACTGAGAAGTGGCCTGGAGACCAGTCAACCGACTGGATGGACGTTCAGAGTGCACTAGCAAAATAGCCAGGCCAGTCGACCGACTGGAGACTCAGTCGAGCGACTCGATAGACATTCAGCAGGACTTGAAAACTCATCCAATCCAGTCGACCGACTGGGAAAAACCTATCCAAAACCCCACTTCCCTTTCTTTTTCTCATTTTCACCCGACTCCCCTCTCCACTCGACTGACTCCGACCCTCCTTCGACCCCGACCTCCGCTCGACTACCTTCCGACCGTCCCACCACCACCGCGCCATCGCCTCGCCTTCGTCCAGCCTCTCCGCCCCAACCCAGCCGCACCAGCCACTCCATCAGTCCCGTAACTCAGATTCAATCAGAAAACCTCACCAACGGCCGATCTCATCACTCCGACATCACCAGCACTCGTCCAGCCACTCATTCAGCTTGAAACCCTCCGATTGCAAAACCCAAGCACCGATTCCAATCACCAAAGCCGCCTAAGCAAACCTCACTTCCGATTTAAATCGCCAGTCCAGTCGACCGACTGGAGTTTGCTTGAAGGCCAGTCGACCAAATGGAAGGACACTCAGCTCAGAATCTCAACTCTTCAGTCCCTATTCAATCATGCCTCACGCCGGTTCTTCATCCAAGTCCAAATTCAAAGGCAAGGAGGTTGCTCATGCCTCCTTGAGAGACACTCCCATTGATCAAAACTATGAATGTGAAGAGGATGATAGGCCTCTTGTGACACGCAAGCGGAAGTTGCTGAGGAACTCATTAAGGGACCCTGGCTCGGCCTAAGAAGAGGAAGATGAAGTGGACACTCCCCCAGCTTTGCCTATACCTCCTCCTAAAAAGAAAAGACCTCAACCGAAGAAACCAAAGAAGAAGGCCCCGGCTCCTCCTATCCATAGAGTGCCATCTCCACCTATGCCTAGAGCGCCCTTGCCCACAGTTAAAGCATCTCTCTCCAGTGCACTCGTCCCAGTAGTTCCAAATGAAGGACCACTGGAGGGGCCTTTGCCGTTTCCGACCCCGTACCCCTTCTTCGAGCCTCTAGTGTATATGGACTGAAGCATCAAAATCATCACGCCACTGATGGACCATAATTATATGAATCAAAAACACAGTAAAACCCACCAAATTAGACTGTTTGTCTATTTAACTTTTGCTTGTTAGTTCCGATATATTTCTACAGGGTATTTTGGCGCTTAGAGAGAATATAGGCTAAGGAGAGGATTTTACGCTGAAAAGATATTACGAGTCATTCCAAGGTCAAGATCAGACGCCGAATGAAGAAATCTCAAGATCCTGACATTGAATTACTCAAAACAAATCAAACCAAGGAGCAACCAAAGTCAGTCCGGAGCGGAATAGGACCGATAGTTTTGTGAAAACTTCACAAAACTCACACAAACTCACTCTTCCCCCTCCATGACCGGCGGTTTTTGGTGGCAAAGCCACCTTGCAACCTTGCAACCGGCGGCTTTTGGGCAAACTTGCCCTCCACACAAACTTGCCCTCCACACAAACTTGCTCTCCACTCCTCCTTCCTCCTCCTTTGGATCAAATTCATCTCCACCCTCCATCTTCTCCTCCTTAGCCTATAAATAGATGTCTTCACTTCATTTGTAAATCATCCACAACTTCACAAGTTTTAGAGAGATAGAGGGCTTAACCCTCTTCTCTTCACTTTCAATAAATATTTTGTTCTTCATTTTGGAGCTACTTCCCTTGCTTGGATCTTGCCTAGGAGCTCCTCTCCTCCACTTATTGTAGGTATAAAATTACTTTTCGTATATTTTGTTCTTACTTTAAAGTTATTCTCTTATTCGGTACCCTTGTTCAAGACAATAGTTTGCTTGTATTCCTTGACATGAATACAAGTAGCTAAAAGCTTGTACTCGGTTGCAGGGGTATACTTGTATCATACAATGTTTTAGACTCTACTCTTAGAGTATCTCTGTGTTCAAAACTTGTTCTATGTGCCATATATTAGGTTAGAACTTCCAAGGTTGAGTGGATGCTTTAACGGGCAAAGCTCTTCCATGGGGTTCGTGATCATACTCGGATAAGTGGATGCTTTAACAGGCAAAGCTTATCCGAGGAGTTCGACCTCTCTTAAAAACCATTTGGAAACCGGACCAAGGAATTCAAATGGATGCACATAAGGCTAAGAAACTTCGAAAGGAGGAATTAGTCTAAATAGAACAAGTGTTCTAAACGATGTTGCAAGTCTTGTGCTAGAAATAGCCTCGATTCATCTTTGAACATTTAGCATGATCATTTCAAGTGTTCTACGCGATGTTGCAAGTCTTGTGCTAGGAATAGCCTCGATTCATCTTCGAACACTTGGTATGATCATTAGCGGTCAATAATAATCAAATATGATACAAGGCCCCTAAAACCGAATCCTTTCCTTACAATTTATTATCAACTATTGTAATTTACTTTCAGTTCTCAAAACACACTCAAACCCAACCCCAATTGCATTTAATTTCTGCATAAGCTTCATTAAAGAACAACTAGTCCACACTGACTCCCTTGGGTTCGACCCTTACTTACCACTTGCTACCCAGTAGTAAAGTCGCGAGTAGCGGACTTATAAATTTATTTGTACACATTGCCTCGCGACAAGGCAGTGCTGTCAAATTGGCGCCGTTGCCGGGGAGTTGTGCATCGGAATAGTTGTTCTATTTTGTTTTTTCTTTTTTATTTTATCATGCAATTCACTAAGTCCTACTACTACGGAATGGAACCTTGGAACATTGAGGAAATTTCCCCACCACCCTTCGAACTTGAAATCCGCGAGAAGATCAACAATATAAAACAATCCCGGGATGAAACATTGGACGAGTATTTGGCGTATTTTGACTCCATGTTGATAAGCTGCCCGCACCATGGATTCACCAACCACGATCTTCTTCAAAGGTTTCTCAATGGGATGATGCACAAGAGTGGAATTGGCTAAATAATGCAGCGGGAGGCTCAGTGAATAACTTAGGCATAGATGATCTTTGGAACTTAATAGATGATTTGGCCGCAAGGTCAAGACAAAGACAAGATCAGGCCATGCGAAGCGAAGAACTGGACAACTTAATGCACCAAATCAGGGCCAAAACTGAGTTATGGGCAACAGAAAACGAGCTGGCAGCTAGCACCCAGCAATTGGCCGCAGACATGCAGCAAATGAATGCCTCGATGCACCAATTCACGGCCAAGACATACCCGGACCTCAATGACGAGTTACCCATATCAGACCCATACCTCAGTGTGATTACCCCCGGAGACTATACGAATGACAAGGATAAGGACCCTTGGTTACCTGAAGAAGAGCTATATTCAGATTATCCCTGGGAGTTAGAAGAAGAACTGCCCAAATCAGGCCCGGTCCTTATCACCAATCCATCCGAGGAAATCACAGTCCTAACTACCGAGCCAACAGAAGTCCCGAACATCACTACCGAAGCGGCTGAAGAAATCAAGCCAGGCCCGGTCCTTAGGCTCGGAGCACCCGAGAAAGTCCCGGATCTCATTGCCGAACTGTCCGAGAAAGCCCCGGTCCCACTCACCATGACTCAACAAGGAAAACCGCCTGAAAACTCACTCGTTCCAAGACAACCATCCATCACTGCCACAATGAAGAGGATTGGCAGAGGCGCATGCTTAATGTCGCCTACATTTAATGGCACAAAACCAAACTTCCAAACTCGCAAAGGTGCCAACTATTCAAACATGAAGAAGCAGCAAAGACATGGGCCGAAAGAATGGAAACCCGGAAGGAGTAACAAGCAAGCACGACTCATTGGACCAGCAGCTATGGTCAATAAAGCCTCACCCTCTCAAATCAAAAGAGCTACCAAGAAGAAGTTCGACCTCAAGCACCCATGGGATCCCTACTTATAATCCAGGAATGAGGTACTGTCGAGCTAACGACGTTAAACAAATGCACTGGTCTGGAGGTAACCCGACACCTATCTTACTTTCAGTCATTTAATTTCTGTCATTTAGTTTTTTCATTCTCACCTTTCCTGTATATATTTGCTTGCATGACTTTTGAACTAATCCGTGCTGAAAGGCACGCCTTCGTTCAAAAGTGTGGGGTGAGAACCGTCTGTGTACATAGTTAACATGTTTTTCTTTTTCCTTTTCCCTTAATATCATCTTTTTGAAAATATGAACTTGAGAATGTGAAAAAGATAGATCTAAATTCATGAATTTACCTTGTGAAAATTCAACTATCTAAAAACTTAGAATGTAACTTCTCATTTGTCCCTTTGTGCTGAGATAAACTAGGGATGTGGAGTTGACATAAACTGTCCTAGAGAGGCTTGGCAAGCAATCGAATGACTGAATTTTGCTATATGGTTTTCGAAGTCAGTGTAGGCTGCACTTCGGGTTTCAGTGAAGATTGAAGTCATCTCCGCCATGCAGAGTTTATGCAAAAAAGAAAAAAGGCGAGGACGTGAATCAGACTGTCCTCTCTCTATTCAAAGTAGCCGAGAAAATAGATGAGCGACCCTCATCTTGACCCGCGCGAAATGGCAAGGATGAGAGGAGCGGGGAGGTAATTCCATAGGCTTGCGGGCGATGATTGGACCTCCCAAAAAAGGCTTGAGAAAATGGACTAGCAAGCCACAAAAAGGCAAAAGCTCGAAGAAGCAAATCAAGAGGCCAAAGGCCCAAAATTGTGAAGGTTTTAACCGAACAAAAAGTGAAGTACTCAAAGAGTCAAATCAAAGGCCAAAGGCCGATTCACTACAAAAGCTGTCCCTCGCCAAAAGAAAATCAAAGTACTCAAACCATTGAAACCCGAACCGAATCACGTGCTAGAGAAAGCTACAAGGAAACCATATAGTGCGAGACAGTCCCGAGGTTGCAGTCCAGGAGCCTAAAAAGGGCTATCTCCCGAAACATCCAAAATAATTTGCATCTCAGCACGAAGGTACACGTATCAAGTTTCTTCTATTTATTTACACAGTTCAATTTGGTAATAAGTAAGTAATGCATGAATTAGGATAAATCGAGTCCCACAGTCTAACTTTCATATTTTAAAACCAAACTTAATGTGCCGCACTTTAATAGCATTGTTCGGGACGAACAACTAAAAGTGTGGGGTGATCTGATGGACCATAATTATACGAATCAAAAACACAGTAAAACCCACCAAATTAGACTGTTTGTCTATTTAACTTTTGCTTGTTAGTTCCGATATATTTCTACAGGGTATTTTGGCGCTTAGAGAGAATACAGGCTAAGGAGAGGATTTTACGCTGAAAAGATATTACGAGTCATTCCAAGGTCAAGATCAGACGCCGAATGAAGAAATCTCAAGATCCTGACATTGAATTACTCAAAACAAATCAAACCAAGGAGCAACCAAAGTCAGTCCGGAGCGGAATAGGACCGATAGTTTTGTGAAAACTTCACAAAACTCACACAAACTCACTCTTCCCCCTCCATGACCGGCGGTTTTTGGTGGCAAAGCCACCTTGCAACCGGCGACTTTTGGGCAAACTTGCCCTCCACACAAACTTGCTCTCCACTCCTCCTTCCTCCTCCCTTGGATCAAATTCATCTCCACCCTCCATCTTCTCCTCCTTAGCCTATAAATAGATGTCTTCACTTCATTTGTAAATCATCCACAACTTCACAAGTTTTAGAGAGATAGAGGGCTTAACCCTCTTCTCTTCACTTTCAATAAATATTTTGTTCTTCATTTTGGAGCTACTTCCCTTGCTTGGATCTTGCCTAGGAGCTCCTCTCCTCCACTTATTGTAGGTATAAAATTACTTTTCGTATATTTTGTTCTTACTTTAAAGTTATTCTCTTATTCGGTACCCTTGTTCAAGACAATAGTTTGCTTGTATTCCTTGACATGAATACAAGTAGCTAAAAGCTTGTACTCGGTTGCACGGGTATACTTGTATCATACAATGTTTTAGACTCTACTCTTAGAGTATCTCTGTGTTCAAAACTTGTTCTATGTACCATATATTAGGTTAGAACTTCCAAGGTTGAGTGGATGCTTTAACGGGCAAAGCTCTTCCTTGGGGTTCGTGATCATACTCGGATAAGTGGATGCTTTAACAGGCAAAGCTTATCCGAGGAGTTCGACCTCTCTTAAAAACCATTTGGAAACCGGACCAAGGAATTCAAATGGATGCACATAAGGCTAAGATACTTCGAAGGGAGGAATTAGTCTAAATAGAACAAGTGTTCTAAACGATGTTGCAAGTCTTGTGCTAGGAATAGCCTCGATTCATCTTTGAACATTTAGCATGATCATTTCAAGTGTTCTACGCGATGTTGCAAGTCTTGTGCTAGGAATAGCCTCGATTCATCTTCGAACACTTGGTATGATCATTAGTGGTCAATAATAAACAAATATGATACAAGGCCCCTAAAACCGAATCCTTTCCTTACAATTTATTATCAACTATTGTAATTTACTTTCAGTTCTCAAAACACACTCAAACCCAACCCCAATTGCATTTAATTTCTGCATAAGCTTCATTAAAGAACAACTAGTCCACACTGACTCCCTTGGGTTTGACCCCTACTTACCACTTGCTACCCAGTAGTAAAGTCGCGAGTAGCGGACTTATAAATTTATTTGTACACATTGCCTCGCGACAAGGCAGTGCTGTCAACCATCAAGAAGAAGGGGAAGACGGCCATTCCTACTCTCTACCCTGACATGGGGCTCCTTAGAGGCATTCAATACGGAGTCGCCGATGAGGTACATTCTCGGCTAAGTCATTGTGGGCTTCATTTCTTATTTATGGATGATCCGGGGTCCTACCAAAGGGTAGTGGAGGAGTTTATTTGCTCTTTCGAATGGGTTAAGGAGGAGGAGGAGGAGGAAGAAAGGGATTTCTTTTGGAAATTTGTCTTGGGGGAAGGGACTTTAAGATAACGGAGAGTGTGATCCGAGAATGGCTAGGTTTCCCTCTTCACGATGCTACAGCCCAGAAATTCAATGAGCATGAGCAGTGTCAATTTTGGAAGAGGATTTTGGGGCGGAATGAGTGGTTTATCTCATCCTACAACTCTTCGGCGATCACCGACCCGGTTAAAAAAGTGATCCACCATCTTATAGCCATTGGGATAAACACTCAGCCGGCAAAGGCTAGGTCATTTACCCTTCCCGATATGGAGCTTATGTTGGCCATTGATCACGGGGAGGTCACCGATTGGCTTGCTATCCTTGCCCTCCATTTTAAGACCATTGTTAAGGCAACCACGAGGAATCGTGCTTTGGGAGGAGGGTCCTTGATCACATTAATAGCCTTAAGGTGTAACTTCACCTTTGGCCATGAGGGATGTCCTATGCCATCCAAGAGCGTGCTTGACTTTCCTACCATGAAACATATGTACATCGTCAAGAAGGACGGGAGGACTTGGGATGAAGATAAGAAGCCTCATCAGAAAGAGCTCATGGATAATGCCGCGTATAGGAGGAAGGTGTTCAAGAAGGAGAACCCACTTTACTGCATAGCCAACCTTACCCCTTCCCCTCCTTCCTCTCCCATAGCCTCTCCTCCCACAGCTACCGAGCCCGCAGCTCCCATTCCTGAGGAGCCACCCATCGAGGAGCCACCCATTGAGGAGCCGGCGGTTGAGAGTGCTCCCCGTGCTAGTGGGGATTCGACTGAGTGGCGAGAGAGGGTCTCCTCAGATATTGCCGACCTAAAGAGCGGCGTAGTTGACTTGAGGTGTGGCTTGACCCGACTTGAGGAGTTTGCTAGAAATGAGTCTATGAGAGCTCGCCAGGAGTCGGAGTGGCTCCAATCCACACTATTATCCATGATCAGAGGTCCCGGTGGTCCAGTTGCTCCTCGTCCAGTTGATCCAGAGTTTTTTGTCCCTCGTGCCGTCTCCCCATTGCCTACCACGCCAGCTTCTAGAGCCGGGGAGGCGGGCTCACGACTCACTGGTGGCACGGTGAAGCGGGAGAGTTCCATTATAGAGGAGAGCGCACGATTCACTGGCGCCACATTGGAGGGGGTTGGAGATTTTGCTAGAGAGCTCACTCCGGGAGGCGATGAGGCCACAATTGAGCTTGTATTGCATTTTGATCTTACTTGTGTCTATGTTTTGATGCCTTCTTGCTTAGATCATGTACTTGGATGTTAAGTCGCCTTTTGGCGCAATTTTGGATGATGTATGCCGTTTTTGAGTGATATACTCTTGACTTGTCTTTGGTTGTATGCTACATTTCCTATGATATTGAAGGTGTTTAACATTTATGTTGTTCATTCTACAGGATATACATCTACATATTTTTATCATGTTCCAAATTCACCTTCTTTGTCTACATTTGCAACCAAATGACTATTTCTCACTCCCAAGAGTTATATCACCGGCTCTACAAACGAGGGAAGTTCCTATGCACCTTCACCGTTATTTTATCATTCTTTGCGCTTAGGGACTAAGCTTGAATTAAGTGTGGACTGGTTTAATGCGCATAGTTCACATGCTTTCATGCCATGCATATCACTTTAGATGGACACTTGCATCTTTGCACCTTATCCCTAACATGAGTGTGTTTTTAACCACATAGGCTTGTGACTATCAATTCTAAATCCCTATAAATCACATCTAGCCTATTTTTTCACATTTATTGGATCTTGAACTTAGAACCGACCTAGTCCATTGAATGTGTATTCTTGAGAGCCAATATCATTGCTATCTCTCGTCTATCTAATTCTCTAAGTATTTTCGTTGAAATACCTTGGATCAAGTTATAGCAAGCACTTTTTAAAATCATCGTGAAAAAATTAGACCTCTTGTATGCTCCTTGGTGACTTGATTTCTCGAACACGGTGCCTTGTTCATGTTTGATTCCCGCACATTCCATGCACTTTTTGAACATATTGTCAAGTTTTAAGTTTGGAGTCAAAAGAGGGCGAAAAATAGGCCCCCAAAAAAAATGTTTGCGGTCAAAGAGGGCAAAGCCCCGACTAAAAAAACTTTCTTGATGTACGCGAGAAGTTTTACTGCAAAATATACAAATGCCGGGGGTTAGGAAGAAAAGTTCCCCCTCAAAAGCATTTGTAGGCCAAAGGCCGTTTCAGAAAGAAAATAAGAAGCACTTAAAACTTGACTCTATGTTTTCCTCCATTCTTCATTTGTGCGGGATTCATCATTTGCATTGTGTGCTAGTTGGAATGACTCTTGGACGATCCATGTGCTTGCACGGGAGTTATTAGTTGGTCTATGCATGTTTATTAAGAACTCTAGTGTCGAACTCCTCTTCCCTTATGGATTACGGCTTAAGCGCCTAAAACTTGGGAATGAGTTCCATGTCACAAACCCATGGACTAGCCCTAGCTAGCATAGGTGAGCGATAGACATCTTTTTTTGTGCAAACTAAAAACTTTACTTCTATTGTATTGCCTTGAAAATGAGTAGACTTTTAGATGAGACGATTGATAGCTCTAGTATAGATGACCTTGAATGCATAACCTCAAGGGTACTCAAATGGTTCAAAAGTTCTTTTGATGATATCATGATGATAGTCCTAGCTTGGGGTGAGGAATTTGTTTTGAGAAATCCTAGCCTAGGTTGAACACTCTTGAATTCATTTTCATGGGATAGGTGCATTTGGGATTTGTGAGTATTCCCTTTTCTGAAAACTCTCACGAGACTATAACTCGTCCACTAGGGTAGCCTAGGGGTTTAAAGGCTTAATGCATATGCTAAATGCATTCGTAACGCCTACGAAAAGTAGCTAGTTAGATTGTACATACTTGTCATTTACCTTTTAATAACATGATTAGGAATAGTGATCGAGACCTTGTGAAATCTAGTGAGGCAAATATACGAAAAACATAGCACCACTAGCATTTTGAAATTTGCACGACCTTGACATATTCTCATAATTTGTTCCGGATGAAGGAAACTTAAGTGTGGAGTGTTGATTAATCGAGTTTTTTTTACTGATTTATGGCCATTCTTCACTATAGTTTTGGGTCGTTTCCGACATTATTTTGATGTCATTTGACCTATATCTCTACATTTCAGGAAGAAAACAAGTTTCCCACATGGTCAAGGCCTATATATGAAGATTGGTTGAAAAATAGAAGTTTCGGCGCAAAACAAGTAGTTTCGGTGCAAAAGCGAGCAGACTGACCTTTGCGACTTGTTTTGGACGCCCATGGTGCATACGATGTCCGAATTGGTTGATTCAAAGCTTGTTGAAAAGCTAACTCAAAGGGCTACAACTCTCTAGTAGACGCCAAGACCAAATTCGGATGGGAAGACCACCAAAAAGGCCCCAGTCGGTCGACTGAGAAGTCCAGTCGACCGACTCGAATAAAACTCAGAAGGCTGACAGAGCAGATTGACCTTTGCGACTTGTTTTGGACGCCCAGGGCGCATACGGTGTCCGAATTGGTTGATTCAAAGCTTTTTGGAAAGCTAACTCAAATGGCTACAACTCTCCAGTTGACGCCAAAACCAAATTCGGACGGGAAGACCACCACAAAGGCCCCAGTCGGTCGACTCGAATAAAACTCAGAAGGCTGAACTGCTACAGTACCGGAAATTTCCCCCGAGACTATAAATAGAAAGCAAGGGTTTTGACTTAAGTGTGGAGGTTTTTGGAGAAAAGAAGATTGGAAAAGAGGCTCATCCAAGGTCATTGATGAGCTGTATTTATACGACTCATCGAGTCAACAAATCCCACCAATTCCGTCACTTTATTATGCGAACAAGTTACTTGTTAGTATTGTTTTGCATTTCAGGTGTTTCGGAAGCTCTAGGAAAAAACGCGCTTAAAGACTGGCATTTTTGGCCAAGAATATCACAGTTTCATATTTGACCTTTGGACAGTCGACGGAGTGTTGGGAATGGACCGCTGATCAGAAAAATATGAACCACATGTCGTTGCAAAGGTAGTTCACACCGAGAGCAGCCGAGATCGTTTGGATGGTCGAAACAAGAGTTGAAGTGAAGACAGACAATCTAGCCGAGAGTTCCACATACACTTTACACTTTAGGTGCACGCCGAGTCCAACCGAGTCAGTCCGAGTCACAATCGAGTCAAGGCGGCCCAAGCCGAGTTCAAAGTCACAATTTTTGGCCCGTCTTCTCCTCCATGCATGGCGGTTTAGGAGCTTCTAGAAGACTTGTTGGCCGAGTAAACTTGCTAGCCAAGTAAACTTACAAGCCAAGCAAAGTCGGTTTTAGGACATGTTTCCTAAAATCGTTTATGGACCGACTTCAACTTGGAAAGTTCAAAGCCCTAGAATTCTCTATAAATACAACCTCATATCAAGGGTTTCAAGCACCCCTCATTCCACAATCGAGCAACACAACACTCGAGCTCTATCCTCGGTCCAAAGTCATCCTCGGCGTTCTCACCATTTCGGCCCGGTTTCTACTCCTCTCGGCAATAGAGAAGAACATTCTTTCCTTTATTATTTCTGTTTGTATTCCCATGGATATGAGTGGCTAAGCCCTCTGTTTGGGCTAGGGTTTCATATATTGTGACTATTGTTTGAGACTTCGTTCTTAATGCTATTCCATGTTTTACTAGTTCTCGTGCTTATTCCATGAATTATTGCTAGACTAGGTGGATGCTTTGTCTCAAAGCTTAGTTAATCAATATTTCTCATCATTATTATCTACCTAAAACTTTGTCGTTTGGGTAGATAGCACATCTAGGTTAAATAACACCTTTGTCGGGTTACTTGATTTAGGAGAGAATTAGAAGCCTAGCACCTTTGTCGGGCTAGGTTGTGGCATATCACCTTTGTCGGGATATTTGGGGAGTCACTTTTGTCGGGACGACCACACTTAGAAACATTGAATTAGATTGTTAGTAGTCGATGATAACAAGTCACAATAGAAACCCTAGTCTGAATATTCTCTCTGATTGAAAACCCACTCGTTTATTTCCTATTCCTGCACTTGTTTCCTAATCTCTCACAACCCCAATTGTCTTTTCTTTTACAGAACAACAAGTAACCACTCTAGTTCTCTTGGGTTCGACCCTTGCTTGCCGCTGTACTAGCCTAGAGTAAGGAAAATATAAATTCAAATTTGCAGGTACCGACGACGCCTGTCAGTCATCAATCATCAAAAGATCCAACTAAGGAGAAGAAGATAAGACTAAAGAGAGTTTAAGGATTGACAACCCTCCTTCCTCTACATCTTTTCCTCTTCTACTTGTTGTGTGCTATAAACCCTACTCACACCATGTTGTCTTACATAATGTGTGAGTAGTGATCTTGTGTGTTTGAGCGTCTTATGACTCTCCTTGGTACTCTTTGATCACATATATACATTGATATTCATATGGATGATTGCTGATTTCATTTTCTCTTGTGTTATGAATGTTATGCACTCTAGGTGTTTGTTAAAAATGCCTAAGTGACAACTTGGACTAAAACTTGAACCTATGACTTGAGAGAGCTAGGGAATAGTTCTATGATGGAGAAAATGATCTATATCTTAAGCATGAGAGTGAACCTTAGGATATGGACGCTTGCCTAGGATTGAATGTTTGATTTATTGGAGTTGGTCATTAAGCGAATCATCAATTAATCCCATTAAATGGTGTCAAATTCATATTCACTATGCTCTTTATACATGCCATGCTACTAAGTGTTTGATGAAATGCCTAAGTAACATGTTGA